>CM051237.1:56645415-57355415 GCA_027917425.1 Gastrophryne carolinensis
TATATATAAATAATGTGTGTACAGATAAGCAACGGCCGCAGGGCCACTCACTGAGTCTTTGGGTGCCAATACACTGTGTCCTCTGCCTGAGGTAACACAGATCAGAGCGGGAGACGCAGCAGGGGGGCGTGGCCAGCGTGGATCGTGTGCTGCAAGGCTCCGCCCAGCAGCTCCAAACTCCTAAAGGGCGCGGGCTGCGGCCTCATACCGAAGGCCCGGCCCCGCCCCCTCACTGAAGAGCGTGAGGGGAGAAATCCTCCCCTCAGCTCTGAGGTAAAATCCAGTGTCTGTCAGCAAAAAAGATTGCAACAAGTTTACATTATAACTATTCATACCAGAAAAGTAAACATTTTAAACAAACATTTCAAATAAATCTATTTTCCAGGCGCCCCCATAGAAAAACACCAGAAGCTGAATAAGCTGAAGGTAAAATCCAGCACCTGTCTCAGCTCTGAGGAAAAAACCCAGCACAGTGTGTCAGACGTGAGGGGAAGCTCCCCTCCATTAACACTCGCGCACCGGTGCCGCGGCACTGGGCGCATAATAGAGCCGGTAGCAGCCCGCATAACAAGCGGAGCTGCTCCCCGCTCGGTCACGCTACCAGCTCCAAACTCCTAAAGGGCGCGGGCTGCGGCCTCATACCGAAGGCCCGGCCCCGCCCCCTCACTGAAGAGCGTGAGGGGAGAAATCCTCCCCTCAGCTCTGAGGTAAAAATCCAGTGTCTGTCAGCAAAAAAGATTGCAACAAGTTTACATTATAACTATTCATACTAGAAAAGTAAACATTTTAAACAAACATTTCAAATAAATCTATATTCTAAGTATGTCACACACCCCGCTTCAAGAAATCCATAACATGTGGGTAGTATCGACCTGAAGAGGGCGTTCTGCAGAGATGATAGCAAAAGAAAGCCCCTCCCTGATCCATAAATACCTGGGACCTCCCACTCATCACCCAGTTTTTCCATCTCTGCAGACGGCGAGCAAGTCAGAAGATGATGGCTCCTCCTTGCATAGGGGGATTTCAGGTAGCCGGGGTAACTCCCGGCCTCTTATTTGATTATTTCCGCTCGGACCTCTGTTTTTCCCTGGATTTACCTTATATTACATGCCTCCACAGTCTTGGCTGCTGGCCCGAGCGAGGGTACATTGGCACCTCTGGTGCTTAGGAGCAGAGCTCCACCGTGAGACCCTAAAAAAGAGGGTAGGCGGTCACACCGGGTAGGTGATCCCGGTTTGGGATGCCCCGTCCCTTGATTCTTCCCCTGGGGGGGGGGGGGGGGCCCTTCCACCGCCTCCCTTTTACCACTATGGGGGCTGGGGGTTCCTCTCTTAGGGTTAGCTTTATTCCCTGTCTTGTGTTTTGTGTTGTACTAATTTAGTGTGTGTTTCACTTGTGTTGCGGCACCGCGGCCGTCATTGCAGCCTGGCGCCGGGGTCTGTGATGAGTTCTGTGAGGAGGCTATTTACTTTGGGGGGCGGGGCTGGCACTCGGCGCTCTGCCGCGGCCAGCCCCCGTTCTCTCTGTCATTTCTCCCGCAGCGAGCGGGGCGGGTGCTCCGCAGGTAAGCGCGGACGCACCCGTTGTCTTCATTGTCAGCCGGCGCCGCGGTTGTCGGCGGCGCCGGTCTCTGGGGACGGTGCGTGAGGGAACTTCTTCCCTCACGCCTCATTCAGAGGGGGGGGGGGGGGGGCGGGGCCGGGCTTTCGGCGCGTCGCCGCGGCTCCGCCCTCCTCTGTACTGGCGCCGCTGCAGAGCTATTGCTCCTTGATGCTGGACACAAGGGGGGCGCAACTTAGTTTTTGCGCAGGCTGCGCCGACCACGCCCCTTTCTCGGCCGGTTCTTCCCTCACGACACTGCAAGGTCGCCATTGTTCTGATGTCGGCGGATCGTTGATGTGGAGCGTCTGTGAGTGGCCCTGTGGGCCTCATTTATTTCTTCCTTTAATTTCTGTTAGCCTTACTTTAGGATTTATTGGAATCTCTCTGTTTTTTAGGTGGAGGTTATTCAGGAGGATCATCAGTAGTATTTAGAGGGTCTCTCCTGGTCCTGGGTCCCTGGGTCCATTTTAACATCACAAATCCTCCCACTCGGGACATTAAAGGGGCATCCCGGGTTGTCTAACTGGCGTAATTCCCTGGGTCATAGCGACCACTCAAAATTCACCTTATGGAGGCATCCCCGGATACTGGGACTGGGACCCCTTCGGGGCATCCCAAAAAGTGTATGTTTGTGGGGTTTCCATTACTGGGGATGATGTGTTACTGTGTATACCATGTGCACAGCAAACTATTACGCGGCAGTCCGAACCCCAAGCGTCGGGGTCAGCACAGCCGGTCGCCTCATCTCCCCCTCCCGCCTTGACTCGTGCCCCGTGTGACGTCGTCATGGGTAGGGATCTGCAATCTGAGATGTGCGCCAGATTGGCTAACCTTGAGAAAATGGTCTCCAGCTCGGTCGCCCGTAAGGCTCCGTCTAAGAGAAAGCATTTGTCGCCGGCTCCGCCGGTGGATGATCTTGATGACGTTGATAATCTGGATTGGTCTGATTATCCCCAGCTAGAGGAAGGGGAGGTTGATGAGGGTTCAGAATTTTCGGACGATGAGCAGTCTGCTGGCGCTGATGCCGAGCTTTCTGACTTAGGGAGATCCTTGGACTCTCCTCACGCTCTGGCTCTGATGTTGGAGGTTCTGAATATTTCCCCTCCCGAGGAGGCGACACAGCAGAAGGGTGAATTGTTTGAGGAATCCAGGCCGCGCCTGGAGTTTCCTACGCAACGGCATTTTGATAGAATCATTGACAAGGAATGGGATAGACCGGCTCGGCTCCCTGGTATCCCTCAGGGGTGGGATAGGAAATATCCCTTTCCTTCTGAGGCGGTCAAGCGCTGGGCATCTCCCCCCCGAGGTGGATGCACCGGTTTTGGGGTTGTCTAACTCCTCGGTTTTAAACAGACCTGATTGTTCCACTCTCAAAGATGGAGAGGATAAACGTATTGATCAGATGGCTTCTCATGGCTTTACTAGCATTGGGTCAGCCATACGGCCTGTGTGCGCTTCGGAACTAATGGTGTTGGCTGCCAGGTCTGTGGTCAGGGACCTGTTGACTTCTTCCGGGCTTCGTCCTGGTAGTAACGAGTTCCTTAGCCTTAAACGGTGAGTTGTTTTTATCCTTTGTGTTGACTGCCTTGGATGACACTTTGATGATGTGTGGTAGGACGTCGGCTCTGCTTGTGGCTATTCGGCGGTCGGTGTGGCTGCGCCAGTGGGCGGCCGATTTTATGTCCAAAAAGTCACTAACGGCTCTACCCTTTGTTGGTCTACGGCTCTTTGGAGAGACATTGGATTGTCACCAAGGGTGGTAGGTTACCTCAACGTAAGAAACAACGCCGCTCCTTTCGGGGGGCGCCTGCCTTTACCCCCTCCTTTCGGGGGGGCAGATCTGGCAGGGGTTCTGCATTTCCCTCTTCCAGAGGAGATTCCGGGAGCAGGGGCAGAGGACATGCCCGTTCTGGATACAGTTGGGGCTCTAAGCCCAAACCAGCTGCTAAGCCAGCTCAGCAATGAGGGGGCGCCCTCACCCATGCGGGTGGGGGGACGGCTGCAACACTTCTCCCAGATCTGGGATCAAGAGGTCTCGGACAGATGGATCCGGGAAGTGGTGTCTTCCGGTTACAAGCTGGAGTTCGAGCTCCGCCCCCCTTCCAGATTTTTCAGGTCTCGGCGGCGCAGGGGCTCCTGGTGGCAGTAGAGAATCTTCTGGACATGGCTGTCATTTGCCCAGTGCCCCCTTCAGATCGGGGCAGGGGCTTTTATTCCAATCTGTTCACGGTACCCAAGAAGGACGGGTTGGTCCGACCCATCTTGTATCTGAAGTTTCTCAACAGGTTCATCCGGCCGAGGAAATTCCGCATGGAAACGCTGCGTTCGGCCATTCACTCTCTTCGTCAGGGAGACTTTCTGACGTCCATAGACATCAAGGATGCTTATCTACACGTTCCGGTTTTTCCAGCACACCAGAGGTTTCTCAGGTTCGTGGTGGAGGATCGGCACTTTCAGTTTGTGGCACTTCCTTTCGGTCTCACCTCAGCTCCTCGGGTGTTCACCAAGGTGCTAGCGGGGGTGATGGCTCTGCTCAGAGTTCAGGGTATCCGCATTGTGCCCTATTTGGATGATCTACTGATCATGGCCTCTTCTTTCAACCAAGCGGAGTTGGACACCAGAGCGGTGGTGTCCACTCTGGAGAGGTTCGGTTGGGTGATCAACCACCCCAAGTCTTCTCTTTCTCTGTCCAGAATTCTGACCTTTCTGGGAATGTCTCTGGACACCTCACATGCCAGGGTGTTTCTGCCCCAGGCCAAAATTCTTTTGATTCAGGAGTTAGTTCGGCTTCTCTTGTCAGACCCTCGTCCGACCATCCGGCTAGGGATGAGGCTGGTGGGGCTAATGGTGGCCTCATTCGAGGCAGTTCCCTTTGCACAGTTTCATACGAGGACGCTTCAGCTTCATCTGTTGAAGGTTTGGGACAAGTCTCCACTATCGTTGGATCAGTCCTTCCGGATGTCTCCCCGTGTTCGTCGATCCCTGCAATGGTGGCTGGGGTCTGTCAATCTGTTGAAGGGCAGATCCTTTCTGACGCCGTGTTGGGAAATGGTCACCACGGATGCCAGTCTGTCAGGTTGGGGGGGTGTTTGGAAGGACCTCCAGTTTCAGGGTCTGTGGAGTCCGCAGGAGGCTCACGAGCCCATCAATATTCTGGAGTTGAGAGCCATCAGGTTGGTTCTGTTTCGCTTGACTCATCAGTTGAGAGGCCTGCCAGTTCAGGTCCGGCCGGACAACAGGACGGCGGTGGCTTATATCAATCACCAGGGAGGGACTCGCAGCAGGAGTGCCCTCAGGGAAGTGTCTTTGATTCTGGACTGGGCGGAGACCCACGTCCCGTGTATCTCAGCAGTCTACATTCCGGGAGTGGAGAACACGGAGGCGGACTTGCTGAGCAGGGCCTCCTCTCGTCAGGGGGAGTGCTCTCTCAGTCCCAAGGTGTTTCGTTCGGTGTGTCTCAGGTGGGGGTTTCCAACGGTGGACCTCTTTGCCTCTCGTCACAATCACAAGCTTCCAGTCTTTGTGTCTCTCTCGCAGGATCCTCTGGCTCTGGCAGTGGATGCCATGTCTCTGAACTGGAGGGATCTGGGGTTCCTTTACCTGTTCCCTCCGTTCCCAATGCTAGCCAGAGTGGTGCGCAAACTGGCCTTGGAAGGCGCGTCGGCGATGGCCCCAAGGTGGCCAAGGCGCGTTTGGTTCGCAGATCTTGTAAGGCTGGCAGAAGATCAGTTCGCCCTGCCTCTGCTGCCGGACCTGCTCACCCAGGGTCGGCTACGCTATCCCAATTTACCATCGCTGCTTTTACCGCGTGGCTGCTGAAGCCGCCATCTTGAAGGAAGCAGGTCTTTCTGACGCGGTGATTCAGACTCTTATCTGTGCCAGGAAGCGCTCTTCCTCTTCTATTTACTACAGGATTTGGAGGGCCTATATTGATTGGTGTGAAGGTAGGTCTTTCTCTTGTCGAGAGTTCTCCATTCCTAGAATTCTAGAGTTTCTTCAACATGGTCTAGATCTGGGGCTCCAACTTAGTACCTTGAAGGGGCAGGTTTCTGCCCTGGCGGTGTTCTTCCAAAGGTCCTTTGCACTTCATCCCTTAGTCAAGACCTTTTTCCAAGGAGTTACGCATGTACGGCCTCCTAGGAAGCCTTTTGTTCCAGTTTGGGATTTGAACCTGGTTCTTTCTGCTCTCCAGGGCCCTCCGTTTGAGCCCTTGAATGAGGTTGCTTTGTCTTCTCTTACGCAAAAGGTGGCCTTTTTGGTGGCTATCACTTCGGTTAGGCGTGTTTCTGAGTTGGCAGCTTTATCCATTAAAGCTCCATACTTTGAGAGGCATCAGGACAAGGTTGTCTTTCGTTTCAAGCCGGATTTTCTTCCTAAGGTGGTCTCGGCTTTTCATCTGAATCAGGACATTGTTCTGCCTTCTCTATGCCCAAATCCCAGCAACGACAAGGAAAGGGCGTTGCATTCTTTGGATGTAGTTCGTGTTGTGGAATATTATCTGGAGGTTACGTCTTCCTTTCGTAAGACTGATGCTTTTTTTGTGGTGCCCTGTGGGCCTAGGAAAGGTTTGGCTCCTGCCAAATCTTCCATTAGTAAATGGATTCGTCAGGCCATCATTGGGGCCTATTCTGCCAAGGGGAGGAGTCCCCCTTTTCGTGTTACTGCTCATTCTACTTTGTGCAGTTGGTGCGTCCTGGGCTTTTCAGCACCAGGCTTCTGTTGAGCAAGTTTGTAAGGCCGCAAGTTTGTAAGGCCGCTACCTGGTCTTCTGTTCACACTTTTTCCAAGTTTTACAAAGTTGATGTTTGGGCATCAGCGGATGCTGTTTTTGGCCGCAAAGTTTTGCAAGCTGTAGTGGTTTAAAGTTGTGCATTGTTGCCTGGTTTTGGATCCCCGCCCTTGTTATGGACACTGCTATTGGATGTCCCACATGTTATGGATTTCTTGAAGCGAGGTGTGTGACATACTTAGAATAATACCATTTTGTGAATACTCACCTTGTAAAATGGGTATTATAAGTATGTCACACACCCCGCTTCACCCGCCCTTTCTGTATTCAGGATCCTCTATTTTGTGAACTTTGCGTGGTTTTGGTTTATATTTGCCTCTTCCTGGTCCCTTACCTTACTGCTTCTGTATACTGGGTGATGAGTGGGAGGTCCCAGGTATTTATGGATCAGGGAGGGGCTTTCTTTTGCTATCATCTCTGCAGGAACGCCCTCTTCAGGTCGATACTACCCACATGTTATGGATTTCTTGAAGCGGGGTGTGTGACATACTTATAATACCCATTTTACAAGGTGAGTATTCACAAAATGGTATTTTTCCAGGCGCCCCCATTAGAAAAACACCAGAAGCTGAATAAGAGGCCTCCACACAACTAAAAAAGGGGAATAGGCCATTTAAGGGGAAAATTAAACTCTTGGACAGGGCATCCCAAACCGGAGTCACCAACCCGGTATAACCGCCTACCCTCTTTATAGGGTCTCGCGGTGGAGCATAGCTCCTGAGCACCTGAGGTGCTGTTATACCCTCGCTCGGACAGCAGTCAAGACTGGGAGGCATTTAAATAGCTATATATTAATAAAGGGAATAGAGTCCGAACGGAAATAAAAATATATATAGGCCGGGAGTAGACCCGGCTACCTTAAAGTCCCCCTGTGCAAGGAGGAGATATCATCTGCTGCTTGCTCGCCGTCTGCAGAGATGAAGACTGGGTAATGAGTGGGAGGTCCCAGGTACTTATGGACTGGGAGGGGCTTTCTTTCCTCCATTCATCTCTGCAGAAGCCCTCTACAGGACCATACTACCCACAGGTAATGAATATCTTGAAGCGGGGTGTGTGACATACTTAGAATAACACACCTGCACAAGGGTCCATGTGGCTAAGGCTAAAATACCAGTGATGTCTTTATTATGCAAAATGTGTCCAATAAATAAGCTACCACAATAATAATAACTAAAGTGGACCTTCATGGCATATGGAAGTGGGCCCCCTGTGTTTTTGGGGGGGGGGGGGGGCGCACTGGCATCTTATTTATTGGCTGCATTTTTGCGTATTGAAGTTAAATCACTGACATTTCAGCCACTTTGACCCTTATGTAGGTGTGTTTGGGCAACCACTTTCGCCCACAGGAAGGAGTTCACAAGCCTCACCTATCCTCTGGAATGCCCTTCCCCACTCTCATTAGTTTCCACCAGATTCAATATGTGCCACATGTGACCCTTCCCTGTCGTCTCCACCTCTCATCCCTTAGACCACACCTGCTCAACCTGTGGCCCTTGGAGCCATGTGATTTGGTCCCATTCTCCTATTGACGCCTGTTTCCATAGCATTTACTTTAGTCTTAGTAGGATCGTGTTTGTAATACCCCGTGTGCTGTATGTTTACCAGTCTGTAATCACTACTTTGTGCAGCGCTATGGATGGAGCTATGTAAATAAACAATCCCATGGAAAGCTTGGGAGCCCCCCCCCCCCTTATTTATGCTTTTGTAGCTATCCTAAATGGGCCCTTTTTGTATATCTCTTTCAGGCATTTAGAGTTCTCCCTGAGGCAGTTCCAGCCACAGAACCTCGTGATCAAGATGCTTTGGAGCGGCACAGAGCTTGGCGATGCGCTTCTGAACCCGAACCAGCAATCTGCGGCGTCAGCAGGATCTGGGTGTTTGCACTAATGCGCCGGAAAGGCATCGCCAGCCGCCTGGTGGATACCATGAGGTAAGGGGCTCCTAGAACACATGAGGGCATAGGCGAGTTCTGTTAAGGGGGGGGGGGGGGTGAAATGCCTTAAATAATATAGAACTCATCCCAGATTTAAATGTGTTTTTTGTTGTCACATTGAATTGTTTTGCTTCTTTTTTTTAGGAGCTCTTTTATCTATGGGTCTCGCCTAACGACAGAAGAAATCGCCTTCTCGGATCCAACACCGGATGGCAAGCTGTTTGCCAGCACCTACTGCAAAATCCCTGACTTCCTTGTCTACAACTTCCTAAGCTAGAATCTTCTTTTTTTTTTTTTTTTTTTTTTTTTTTTTTTTAGGAAGTTTGGATGTTTTTATTTCAGGAAACCCTTTTCAGAAGGAGGTTGCACTTTGTTTTAGTCTTTGCTGCTATGCCAGAGTTACCCATGTTGGTTTTAAGAGTAAGTTAATCCATGTTTTATTCAAAGTGTGCTGGCTATAAATGCTCGCCACATGTATATGTAAGTTAATTTTTGGGAGAGCACAAAATTTGCTATGCGAAACTCACAAGCTGGCCCTGCCTGGCATCAATGTGCTAGTTAATGTTTTAGAAATAGACGGGCACTTCATTCTGGTCTTGTGCACCACACGAGTTACCCACAGGTTGGAAAGGGGAAGTGCTGCTCGGCGTTGCTGCAGGAGTGCCATCACCACCTCGGTCCCAGCCCCTCAATAGTCCCACCACAGACTGGAGGGAGGCTTAAGATGTTGGCCAGGCCTGTGGGATTCAAGTATTCGTATAACCTTTTGTTGGGCAAAATCTTTACACACTTAAAGGAGCACGATCACGAAAAAATGGCCCAATGATAAAAATCCATTTAAATACGCCGGACACTTATACACCCGACATCAAGAAATATCCAGCCAGGCTTGTTTTTCGATATTTTAATGGAAGGAAAAGGACATCTGGGGTCACCCCTCATAGACTAAACCTGCCACCCTGGATTTTGTTCCTACCATGTGAGAATAAACCACAAGGTTTGTGGGAGTTTTATTCAGTTCGGGTGTATAAGTGACCCCTCTTATGGATTTTTAACATTACACAATTTTGCGATAGAGCTTCTTTAACTTTTCTCCCCTGCAAGTAACTGGTCCTGGCCCAGATCTTCTGTAGAGACTTGTTTGTAAGATCTGACCATGAGATGTATTTGTGCCCCGGCAGTTCTTTGATGATGCACCAAAGCCCAAACTTGTGCACCTGCCAACGTTGCAGTGAAGGGGTTTTGCAGCTCCAGATTTGCTGTGACAATGGGTGTGTGCTTGCCAGGGGCGTGTTCTCTCTGTATGAGGCATATTAGGGAAGGGTCGCACACTTTTACATCAAGATCTGGATTTTCTGAACAGGTTAGTAAAGAACATCTGGCTTAGCAGCAGATGCTACAGAGATTTGGTGTTAAAGAGAACCAACACCCAAGAAATTGGCCTTTATGGGTGGTGTTCCTCTCGCATTATGTATCTTCTCTCCTTTTCACCACTACAACACATTTGTGTGGGCCAATCAGCGGCACTGGTTCCATTCAGATTACACTTGCTGCACTGACCAAGAAAATCTGAATGGCGTAAGCACCACCACACACATCTACCCCCCACTCCCTCTAGTTGTGAGCGTAGCAAGGCCGGCCATTTAGAAAGACCTGGCGCAAGTGTGCGTCTGCCCAGTGTGCGGAGATGCAATAAGGAGAATTAATCGGGGGGGGGGGGGGGGGTTCATACTGCAGGGATCTGGGATGCCCAATAAAGAGGTAGACCCCCAAGAGTCAGACTAGAGCTGCTTTTATTTAAATGATCAGAGGCCTGGCCAGATGTTCCTGCCTAGGAGGAAGTGATGTCACATACCTACTTTTTTTTTTTTTTTTTACAAAAGTGCAGTTGCTTCCCCTTGACCTGCCCCATTTAAATCTCCCATGTCCAATGATAAGCATTATCAATGATTATATCACATGCTAAAATATTTGCGTTCCAAACCACCATTACTTGTTGCCTGCTTGTTTTCATTCTTTAACCTTGTAAATATTTCATTGTTGTTTTGGATCTGTTCTGTGTGTTTTAAATCCCAGTTTAACTTGTTGATTTTATTGTTTTTATAATTAAACTGCTGTTGTCACATATTGTGGTGTTGGGTGGATTGTCACATAGAGAATATGATTAAGTTGACACTAGTTCTACTGATCTTCACAACTTTCACATCTATTCAGCTGAATCTAAGAAACGCTGTGTGTATAAAAGGGTATTAATGGTTTATATTGGGTGTATGGAGCCTGATGGATGCTCATCACGTGACCTATTACAAGATTGGTGATTGGCCAAGTGCTGGCATGACTGCACACATTTCACTTATTAATGTAAATATGCTACTCTCTATTCTTTGATCTCTACACATTTTCAACACAAACATCTTCTGTAAGTATTATAATGGTGTTGGTTTATAATATGAGCACGTCACCTTTTTCGGAGCACTCAACACAAATTTTTTAAATATTGTATTAATTTTCAATGATCAAGTGTGGATACCACTGGACGTACACAGTCTCTTCTTTATCAGGCACCAGGTCAGATCTAAAGCTACACCCTCCCTCCCAACCCCTCATACTCTCCTGTACCTGGTTCAACTGATCAAACTGTGCCACAAAAGTGAAGGCCCCGCATGGCTTACATCGATCTAGCAATCCAGTGGGTGCCTCCAGCATACTATGCACACACCCAGCCTGAGCATACCTGAATGGCTGGTGAAAGTAGTGTATGCTAATAAATGCTCATCAAAGGCCTGCGCATGTGATCGCTGGTTCAAAGTAAAATGAGAAAACTAGGAGGTCTTACACAACTGTACTAAAACCTGGGGGATGATCCTGGGTTTTCATTTGCTTAAAAGGAAACTTCATTTTTTGATATTCTGACTTATTGTATTCCCCTTGGAATATACCCCATAACTGTGATTTACCTATCGGCATGCTGTTATACTCCTGTGGCTGTGTTGCTAAAATGAAAGTGGTTTTCCTGGCATTGAGTAAAGGCCTTTAGTATAGCTTCTACCTATGAATCCCACCGGCAGGTGTGAGCTCACCTTCTGCCCAAAGCACAGGTTGTAAAAGTAAGGCAGCAGCTATGACCTCCCCATTTGAGAGTGCTGCCAGAAAATACAATTCTGTGAAACTCACCTGTAGAATTGTTATTCTAAGTATACAGCACGTCCTGTTCCAAAAGATATTCCTTACTCTTGGGTTATACATCCAGTAGATGGCGCAGGACTGCAGAGACAGAAAAATGGCTCCTCCCAGCCCCATATATACCAGGGACCTCCCACAAAATCACCAGTTCTCTGCAGTCCTGGCTGTGATGACTAGAAGATGGCTCTCTCTACTCGCAGGTGAGCGGGGCTATTAGCCTGCGGCCCTGTAGGACTATTCCCACCCATTCCTTTTCACTGCCTCCCAGCTTAGGCTGTGCTGGTCGGGTGATGGTAGGCAGCACCGCTGCTAGGTGCTAAGGAGCGCTGCTCCTACCACAGTCCCCCACCAAAGGGTAGGCGGTGTAGGCCTGTGGTGAGCCTTATTGGATGCCCCTCCCGCAGCAGTTGCCCCCCCCCCCCCCCTCAGTTAGGCTCCTCTTAGGTCTGATGCTTCCCCTTCCCTCCCTCTGGGTAGATCTCTGGGGGGGGGGGGGGGTATATGTGTGTATATATTATACATATTACTGTGTTTCTTTTTGCTAAGACTGGTTTAATCTGTCTGCTGTTACTTTTGGTGATCCTACACTGCAATTGGATGTCCCAAGAGTAAGGAATATCTTCTGGAACAGGATGTGCTGTATACTTAGAATAATACAATTCTGTGATTACTCACCTGTAGAATTGGTATTATATGTATACAGCACGTCCTGTTCCACCCCACCCTTATCATTATTTTTAGTTACCTCTTTATGGTGATTGTTCTTATGTTAAATTTTTATATATTTGGGTATAGTTCTCCCGGTCTCATTTTAACTGCTTTTCAATACTGCTGATTTTGTGGGAGGTTCCTGGTATATATGGGGGTGGGAGGAGCCACTTTTCTGTCTCTGCAGTCCAGCGCCATCTACTGGATGTATAACCCAAGAGTAAGGAATATCTTCTGGAACAGGACGTGCTGTATACGTATAATACCAATGCTACAGGTGAGTAATCACAGAATTGTATTTTTGAATATATCCAGTCCAGGTCGTCCCAGAAGTGATGACAGTTGGGTAATCCATCCAGGCGCCAGGTGGCGCTTGACTGCAGGATCAGAAGCTGTAGCTCCTCCCGGCTCACTATAAAAGCAGGTGTGTCAGAAGATTCCCCAGTGGTTAAACAGCAGTAAGAAAAGACAAGCCGGGAGGCCAACAACTATGTTACTTCACCTAGCTTCTGCATGTACTCTCTCCAACAAAATGAAGGACAACGGTCCAATACAAAAATGGCAATCACCATGACAGAGATAATAAATAAGGGAGAGGTGGGACAACCTGGACCGGATCTATTCAAAAACAATTCTACAGGTGAGTTTCACAGAATTTTTTTTTTCACTATATCCAGTCCAGGTCGTCCCAGAAGTGATGATAGTTGGGACATCCAAAAGCAGTGACCATTAGGGTGGGATCCCCAGTGCGGAACAGTATGTAGTTCATTTCACTACCGCCTGAAGCACCTTTCGGCCAAAGACGGTATCCGCTGAGGCCCTAACATCAACCTTGTAAAACTTTGTAAAGGTATGAACAGAAGACAAGTGGCGGCCTTACAAACTTGTTCAATAGAGGCCTGGTGCTGAAAAGCCCAGGAAGCACCAATAGCTCTAGTAGAATGAGCAGTAACACGAAAGGGGGGTTCCTTCCCCTTGGCAGAATATGCTGACACCACCGCCTGTCTGATCCACTTACTGAGAGTGGACTTGGCTGGAGCCAAGCCCTTCCTAGAACCCTCAGAGGACAAAAAGACAATCCGACTAACTGAAGGACTCAGTCGCATCCAGGTAGTACTTAAAGGAGCACTATTGCGAAAAATGGCCCAAGAATAAAAATCCATATAAATATGCTGGATGGAGGGAGGAGGGGTCACTTATACACCTGGTATTGAGAAATATCCAGCCAGGCTTTTTTTTTTATTTTAATGGAAGGAAGAGGACATCTCGGGTGAAAGACTGTCACCCCTCATAGACTAAACCTGTAACTCCAGGATTTTTTTTTCCTACCAGGGAAAGAAAACCCTAAGCTTGGTGGGAGTTTTATTCAGTTCGGGTATATAAGTGACCCCTCCCCTTATTAGCTAACGTGTTTATATGGATTTTTAATATTACACAATTTCATGATAGTGCTCCTTTAATGGCTCTGACCACATCCAGGGAATGGAGAGTCTTTTCCTTAGAGTTAGTCGGCGCTGGACACAAATAAGGCAAGACAACTTCCTCATTAAGGTGAAAGGGAGAAACAACCTTAGGCAAAAAATCGGGTTTAAAGCAAAACACCACCTTATCCTTATGCCGTTCAAAGTAAGGAGGCTTCATACAAAGCGCGCAATAACCACCAAAAAAAAAAAACACCTTTAGGGTCAAAACAGACAAAGCAGCATCGCACAAGGGCTCAAAGGGGGGACCCTGAAGCGCAGAAAGCACCAAATTCAAGTCCCACACCAGTAAAACAGGCTTATGCGGTGGACGCACATGGGTAACTCCTTGGAAGAAGGTCTTAATCAGTCTATGATTGGCAAAGGATCTTTGGAAAAAGATGGACAAGGCCAAGACCTGGCCCTTGAGGGTGCTCAGTTGAAGTCTAAGCCGTGTTGTAAAAATTCCAAAATCCTAGAGATAGAGAAGGTGCGACAAGGAAAGCTCTTGGATTCACACCAAGCAATGTAGGCATGCCAAACCCGGTAGTAAATCATGGAAGAGGACTTCTTCCGTGCCTGAATCATGGTCTGAACAACTGTGGCTGACGGCCCCTTTTCCGTCAGGATTGATGTTTCAATAGCCAGGCCATCAAAGCCAGCGTCTGTAAATTGGGGTGCTGCAGCGACCCCTGAGGAGCCCTGGGTCGTCGGGCATGACGTATCGATCGACTGACATCTGAATTATGTCCGCGAACCAACTCCTTCTCGGCCAGCGAGGAGCCACCAGGATTGTTGGTAACCCCCTCCTGGGCTATCTTGCGCAGCACTCGGCCCGGGAGTGGAAAAGGAGGAAACGCATAAAGGAGCCTGAACTCTGCCACAGACGCTCTGGCGATTCCTTGGACAAAGGCCAGGGGATCTCTCGACAGGGAGACGGATCTCGGGAGCTTGTGATTGTGTCTGGACACAAAATACAAACAAACCTGTTCAACTGAAGCCTGGTGCTGAAAAGCTCAAGAGGCACCAATAGCTCTAGTGGAGTGAGCAGTAACACGAAAAGGGGGCTCCTTCCCCTTGGCAGAGTACGCTTGCACCACCGCCTGCCTGATCCACTTGCTGATAGTGGATTTGGCTGGATGCAAGCCCTTCCTAGGACCGTCAGGGAGAACAAAAAGAGTCTGACTTCCGAAATGACTCCGTAGCAACCAAATAGTACTTAAGTGCCCTGACCACATCCAGAGAATGAAGATTCCGTTCCTTAGAATTAGAAGGGGCAGGACACAAGGAAGGCAAGACAATGTCCTCATTGACATGAAAGGCCGAGACAACCTTGGGCAAGAAATCCGGATTGAGACGGAACACCACCTTATCCTGATGCCGCTCAAAATAAGGAGGCTTCATAGACGGCGCAGCCAGCTCAGAGACGCGACATACCGAGGTGATGGCTACGAAAAAGACCACCTTCAGCGTCAAAATGGACAAAGCAGCATCGCACAAGGGCTCAAAGGGAGGACCCTGGAGAGCAGAAAGCACCAAGTTCAAATCCCACACCGGTAGCAAGGGCTTACGCGGCGGTCATACATGAGTAACTCCTTGGAAAAAGGTCTTGATAAGCCTATGAGTGGCGAAGGACCTTTGGAAAAAGATAGCCAAAGCTGAAACCTGTCCTTTTGAGAGTACTCAGTTGCAGAAAATCCAAAATCCTGAAAAGGGAAAAGGTGCGACAAGGAAAAGACTTAGACTCACACCAGGCAATGTAAGCGTGCCAGACCCTGTAATAAATCACAGAAGAGGATTTCTTCCGAGCCTGAATCATGGTACTGACGACCAAGGTCGGCAGTCCCTTATCCATCAGGATGGCTGTTTCAGAAGCCAAGCCGTCAAAGCCAGCGTTTGTAAATTGGGATGGCGTAACAGTCCCTGAGTGAGGAGCCCTGGATTGTCGGGCATGACGAAGTGCTCCACTGCCATCTGGATGACGTCCGCAAACCAAACTCTTCTCTGCCAACGGGGAGCCACCAGGATGGTCGGCACCCCTTCCTGTGCTATCTTGCGCAACACATGACCCAGCAGAGTAAATGGAGGGAATGCATAAAGGAGACGAAATTCCGTTCAAGGAATTGCTAGAGCATCCGTGGCGAAGGCCAGAGGGTCTCTGGACAGGGAGACGAATCTTGGAAGCTTGTGATTGTGACGGGACGCAAACAGGTCCACGTCCGGCCGACCCCCAGCGGCGACACAGGGCGTGAAAAATCTTGTTGCTGAGAGACCCTTCCCCCAGATGAGACGTCCCCCTGCTCAGGGAATCCGCCTCCTGATTCTCCACCCCTGGGAGGTAAACGGCCGAGATGCAAGGAACATTCTCCTCCGCCCAAGACAGGATCAGAGACGCTTCCTTGAGGGCTCGTTTGCTCCGAGTCCCGCACTGATGATTGATGTAGATGACCGCCGTCTGATTGTCCGAGCGGACCTGGACCGCATGACCCCGAAGATGGGGAGTCAACTGGGAGAGGACTAACCTGATCGCTCTCGGCTCCAGAAGATTGATAGGCACATGGGCCTCCTGAGGACCCCACTGGCCCTGGAACTTCAGAGATTGCCAGAACCCTCCCCAACCAGACATACTGGTGTCCATGATGACAATCTCCCAGCACGGAGGGAGAAAGGACCTGCCCCCCAGAAGATTTCTCGAGTCCAACCACCACGAGAGGGACTGTCTGGCCAGAGGAGACAGGGCAAATTCCTGTTCTAGGGACTCCTGTGTCAAATCCCAACGGACAAGAGATTCAACTGAAGAGGTCTCATGTCTATCAGGGCGGAATAGCTCCCCCTGCTTCTTATTCTTAGTATACAGTACGTCCTGCTCTAGAAAGATTACTTACACGTGGGTATTACTCCGCCAGATGGTGCTGGACTGCAGAGACATCAAAAACGGGCTCCTCCCGGCCCCTCAAATACCCAGGGACCTCCCACAAATCCTCAGAATTTCTCTGCAGTCTGGACTGCGAAAGACGAGAAATGGCTCTCTACTCGCAGGTGAGCGGGGCTATTAGCCTGCGGCCCTTTAGGACTATTCCCACCCGTTCCATTAGTAATATGCCTCCCAGCCTTGGCTGCACTGGTTGGGTGAAGATAGGCAGCACCGCTGTTAGGTGCTTAGGAGCGCTGCTCCACCGCAATCCCCCACCAAAGGGTAGGCGGTTCAGGCTTATGGTGAGCCTCTATGGGATGCCCCCCCGGCACTATTGCCCCGGCCTATCGGTGGGGCCTATTTAAGTGGCCGCTGTCCTCCCTCATTCTCCTTGTAGCCTTCGGGGGGGTGTAAATGTGTATGCTATGCATTCTGTGTCTTACACCTTTATAATTTATTCTTTCTGCCTTGTGTCAGCCGCCGCGGTGGCTTGCTTTCCTTTACTGTTTTTCAAAATTGCTGCCGTGTGCCTTTTATGTCACTATGTTCCGCGCTTGGCAGTGGCGTTACCTTGCGCTCTTCGGGGGGGGCGGGGCCCGTCTATGGCGCGCTCCGCGTCCTCGCTGATACCGGCCCACCCCTCGAGGTGTACCGACGCCATCTTTAACCTGCTTAGTTGGCCCTTGCACGACGGACCTCTACCTACCGCGGTCTGTAAGTGCCCTCGCGGGTGGCTTTATTTTCTACTTTTTATTACTGTGTGCTTACGGTGTCCTCCTCTTATGTCTTTCAGGCTGGGCGAACCCTTTGGCTTCTCCCGGCTCTCTATTAGTTATTAACTTGTTTGGCCTTGTGTAATACTCTCACTTCCCTAGCGGGTTATTGGGGCATCCGGGGTTGCTGTATAGCGTTAATCCCTATCGGCCTATAGTGCCGCTATAATCACCATATGGAGGCATCCCAGGATAATGCGACCGGGGTGGCTGTGTGTAGTGTGTGGGCAGCCTCATGCTGACGCTGACAAGGCGCGGGTCTGTGTACCCTGTGCTGAGCAGGTGCTTGCATTGCAATCTGGCCTACCAGTGGCTGCACCTCGTTTCACTTCGCCTACTCCCCCAAGCTTAAACCTCACTCCTACTGAGTTGCATACTCGTGGGGATTCTCAGCCTGATGTGTCTTCTAGACTGGCTAGTGTTGAGAAACTAATTGCTAATACCTTGGCGCGTAAGGCCCCTGCTAAAAAGCGGCACATAACGCCTAATGTCACTATTTTCCCTATGGAAACTGAGGAGTTTTTGAATCTTTATGGCTATACCCCGTCTGATGAAGGGGAGCTTTTTTTCTGACTCGGGCTCATCTGATGAGAGGCCAAGGGGTCATGACGATTCTGGCTCTGACCCCTGGGCCCCGGATGACACTGACAGATTACTGACCCAGATTTTTGAGGTCCTGTCCATCTCTCCCCCTGTTGCGGCTCCCAGGCAAAGGGGGGAACTTTTCCATACAGCAAAATCACGTTTGGAATTTCCCGAGCAGGCTCATTTCCATAACGTTGTGCACAAGGAATTGGAGCGCCCCAGTAAACTTCCCGGGGTTCCTAAAAGTTGGGATAGGAAGTATCCCTTTCCTGCTGATGTTGTAAAATGTTGGTCATCCCCTCCTGAGGTGGATGCCCCGGTCCTGGGGCTATCTAACACCTCTGTCATGCATTCCCCTGACGCGACTACCCTGCGTTATGCAGGACCGGAGGATTGACTAACTGGCATCCCATGCCTTTGCATGTGTGGGGACTGCGCTGTGCCCGGTCTGTGCCTCTGCTATTACTGCTGTGGCCACTAGAACCCTTATCAGAAATATACTTGATAGTGCCCCCGATGATTTGCCTTGTGAGGTGTTCAATGCACTCTCCAGTTGTGATGTTTTTGTAAATTTTGTCCTCTCTGCCATGGATGACATCATCAGAATGTGTGCCAGAACATCTGCCCCATCCCCCCCCCCCCCCCCAAGGTTCATCAGATCCCGGATTCCTCATGACCCTGTGTCAGCTCAGGAGCTAGTGTAAGCAGTGCAAGGCCTCCTGGAGCTGGGGATCATCGGCCAGGTCCCCTTAAGAGAAAAAGGCAATAGCTTTTATTCCAACCTATTCACAGTCCCCAAAAAAGATGGTTCAGTCAGACCCATCCTGGACTTAAAGATCCTCAACAAATTTGTTAGGGGCAGGCGCTTTCGCATGGAAACTCTGCGCTCTGCCATCAGTTCCCTGCGCCAAGGGGACTTCATGACTTCTGTGGACATCAAAGATGCTTACCTTCAAATTCCTGTATTCCCAGGTCATCAAAGGTTCCTCAGGTTCGCTCTGATGGATCAACACTACCAGTTTGTGGCGTTGCCCTTTGGTCTCACTTCCGCTCCCAGGGTGTTCACCAAGGTGCTGGCTGGCATGATGTCTCTGCTCAGGTATCAGGGCATCCGCGTGCTTCCCTATCTGGACGACATTCTCATCACTTCCCAATCTCTACATCAGGCAGAGTTGGATACTCAGCTGGTGGTGTCCACTCTGGAGTCATTTGGTTGGGTGATCAACCACCCCAAGTCCTCACTGTCCCCTTCCTTGGTAACTCCATTCCTAGGAATGAATCTGGATACAGTTCAGGGAAGGATTTTCCTTCCTCAACCGAAGGTGGACAGTCTGATTGCACAGGCTCAGTTCCTCCTATCTTGTCCTCATTCCTCCATCGGTCAGGGGATGCAGCTGGTGGGCCTGATGGTGGCATGCTTCGAAGCGGTCCCTTATGCTCAGTTCCACTTGAGGCCTCTGCAACTTCACCTATTGTCAGTATGGGACAAGGACCCAGCGTCCCGGGATGGGGTCTAGGGTCTGTGTGCTCTCCCCTCGGGTCAGGAGGTCCCTCTTGTGGTGTATGGACTTAAGGAACCTGTTGGGGGCAGATCCTTTCTTACCCCTCCCTGGGAGACAGTTACCATGGATGCCAGTCTGTCAGGTTGGGGGGGCGGGTTTCTGGAAGTCCCTGCGGTTCCAGGGGAGGTGGGGTCCTCAGGAGGGCCACACACTTATCAATGTCTTGGAACTGCGGGCGATCAGGTTAGTGCTGGCTCACTTGACTACTCTCCTTTGGGGCCTGCCTGTTCAGATGCGCTCGGACAACCAGACGGCAGTTGCCTACATCAATCATCAGGGAGGGACTCGGAGCAAGGGGGCCCTCCAGGAAGCGTCTCTGATCCTGACTTGGGCGGAAGCCAATGTCCCCTGCATATCAGCTGTGTACATCCCGGGGGTGGAAAAATCGCCTGGCGGACTCTTTGAGCAGGGGGACCTCTCGCCAGGGAGAATGGTCCCTATGCAGCAGGGTGTTCCAATCCCTGTGTCACCATTGGGGCCAACCAGATGTGGATCTGTTTGCGTCCCATCACAATCACAAGCTTCCAGCCTTTGTCTCCCTGTCCCAGGATCCTCTGGCCTTGACCACGGATGCTATAGCAATGTCATGGCAGGACTTTCAGTTTCTGTATGTCTTCCCTCCATTCCCCCTGCTGGGCAGGGTTCTGCGCAAGATTGCTCTGGAAGGGGTGCCAGCAATTCTGGTGGCCAAGAAGAGTGTGGTTCACAGACGTGGTGCAGCTGGCAGTAGATCAGTATGCTCTGCCCTTGGTGGCAGATCTGCTCACTCAGGGCTCATTACGCCATCCCAATTTACAAACTCTGGCTTTGACGGCTTGGCTGCTGAAACCTCCAACTTAATGGAGAAGGGGCTGTCTTCCTCAGTTGTGGATACTTTGATAGTGGCTAGGAAGAAGTCTTCTTCTTCCATTTATTACAGGGTTTGGCGTGCCTACATTGACTGGTGTGAGACTAAGTATCTTCCCTGTCGTATGTTCTCTATTCCCAGGGTCCTGGAGTTCCTGCAGCATGGGTTGAAGATGGGGCTCCAGCTCAGTACTCTGAAGAGGCAGGTTTCTGCCCTGGCTGTTTTCTTCCAGAAGCCCTTTGCTCATCACCCTCTGATCAGGACTTTTTTCCAGGGGGTCACTCATGTGCGCCCCCCACGTAAGCCTGTTTGGGATTTGAACTTGGTTTTGTCAGCATTGCAGGGTGCTCTCTTTGAACCTGTGCAGGATGCTGCCCTTGCCATTCTTACGCTCAAGATTGTCTTTCTGGTGGCTATCACTTCTGTTAGGCGTGTGTCTGAGTTGGCGGCGCTTTCTATTCAAGCCCCCTACTATGAGAGACACCAGGACAAGGTGGTGTTTCGTTTCAAGCCAGACTTACTACCTTAGGCAGAATCTTCTTTTCATTTGAATCAGGACATTGTTCTCCCTTCTTTGTGCCTTAATCCTAGTACTGCTAAGGAGAGGGTCTTGCATTCTTTGGATGTGGTTAGATGTTTGAAGTACTATCTGGTGGCTACTGCACCCTTCAGGAAAACTGGTGCTCTTTTTGTGGTCCCTTCTGGGCCTAGGAAGGGTTTGGCTCCTGCCAAGTCCACTATCTCCTGCTACTTTTTCTTGGGGGATCCCACCCTACTTTATGGACACTGCTATTGGATGTTCCACATGTAAGTAATCTTTCTGGAGTAGGACGTACTGTATATGAAGAATAATACAATTCTGTGTTTACTCACCTGTAGAATTGATATTATGAGTATACAGTACATCCTGCACCACCCCACCCTTTGGTTTTGCATTATTTTGGATCCCCTGCATGGTGATTGTTATCTTTGTTGTAGTTGATAGTTTGGGTTGTTTAATTCTCCCGGCTTCTTGTTAACTGCTTTTCCATGCTGTGGATTTGTGGGAGGTCCCTGGGTATTTGAGGGGCTGGGAGGAGCCTGTTTTCAATGTCTCTGCAGTCCAGCGCCATCTGGCGGAGTAATACCCACGTTTAAGTAATCTTTCTGGAGCAGGACGTACTGTATACTCATAATACCAATTCTACAGGTGAGTAATCACAGAATTGTATTTTTGGCCGCCTTAGGGGAACAATGTGCAAGTTATCCAACACCGCAGCCAAGAGCCTATCCGTGTTGTTGGGTAGCCACATGTCCTCATCAGAGGAGGACCTGGGGGTCATTGTCAAAGTCGCCTGGGCGATACCCGGAGGAGTCTGAATCATGGAATACACTCACCCTCCTCCATGGAGTCACGGCCACCAAAAGTCTCATAAGCATCCTCATCTGCAAAGAGAATAAGCTGGGGCCAAGTGCCGCTTCTTACACGAGGCCTTGCCGGACGGGACAACTGCCGTTCAAGGGTGGCCACGCGTAACGCCAGGTCTGAGTGGGACTCTCTGCTGGCATCCCCCTCGGTGGGGGCTAAATGCAGACGCGGGGAGTCGGCGAAGCCGTAGGTAGAATAGGGCTGGGGAGCATAGCACTTTCCCCATCCTGTTCCAAAATAGCACTCTGGGCGCAGGGTACACAAACCGCGCTGCGACCACTCGGGGGGATGTACCACACATAAGACACAGCGGAACCCGCCCCGAAGGGACCCCAAGCTCGCTATCCCCAGAAGCCTCCATCATGGTCATTAATAGACAATAATAAGGGGTTGTGGGCACTAAAAAGCCCACCCCAGAAGAACCCCAAAGGTGGCCCACAAGGGGGGGGGGTTAGAATGGACAGGAGAAACATGGGACCAGCCTGCAAGACATAAAAGAAAAATCTTATAAGCATCCCACAGCGCATGCACCGCATATAAAAATACAGAAAAGGATTGAGAACCAACTCACGGACCACCAGCAGCGAAGCCAGGCAGATGAGGGGAGTTCCGGACGCGCAGGGAAGAAACTGCAGCACGCTCCCAAGTACCAGATCCGGAGAGGAGGCACCGCAGGCGGCGAGGAGAAGATGGCGCCCGTGCAGCACCTCGAGGGGCGGGTGGCAGCGCAACGACGCAAATCGCAGCGCGCGAAGGGCTCCGGGGCGCCTGCGGGGAAAATGGCCCCTGAAGAAGAAGCGAGAGAGGGATCCTTCCCTTACCCCCGGTCCCTGCAGCGGAGCGTGAAGAGCGCTTTCAGCGGGCAGGGCACGCCAGAACCGCAGCCCACCGTGAGAGGGCGCCCCCCCCCAGCGAGGAGGGAGCAGGAATGAGGAGAGGTGAGTAATTGTGAATGATGTGGATCCTTTCAGACTGACAGGCAGAGATTACCCATGTGGCCGTCCTGAAGGAATGGCCCGAAGTGAGCACCAACACACACAGGTCACCAATAAAGCTTGTGGGAAAAAACATATAGCAAAAGGCATAAAGGAGTCCCAGTGGTTTCTCCCCCCCCCCCCCATATAGGCTCACCATTAGCCTAAGGCCGGCTACCCTTTGGGTACAGGGTCTGCGGCCCAGAGCATAGCTCTATGAACAACCCGACCCCAGGTGTTCCCCTACCTTCACCGGAACCGCAGCCAGGGCTGGGAGGCAGAATGGGTCCGGAACAGGTGGGAATAGGTCTACAGGGCTGACGGGCTTGGGATGCCCCACACGCCTGCGAAACTCCAGACAGAGACAATCTTCTGTCTTTGCAGCCGAGACTGCAAGGAAACTCTGGGAGTTTATGGGTAATTTGCTGCCTTTTATGGGCCGGGATCCATCCAGACACAAGTAAGGTAAGACAATGTCCTGATTGAGATGAAAAGCAGACACAACCTTAGGCAAGAAATCTGGCTCAAGCCGAAACACCACCTTATCCTGATGCCACTCAAAATAAGGAGGTTTAATGGAAAGCGCCGCCAGCTCAGAAACTCGCCTGACCGAAGTAATAGCCACTGAAAAGGCCACCTTAAGAGTCAGAATCAGAATGGGGCAACGCAGCTCCACAGATAGGCTCAAAGGGAGGACCCTGCAGAGCAGACAACACCAGATTCAAGTCCCAAACCGGTAACATAGGTTTACATGGGCGAACGCACATGAGTAACTCCCTGGAAGAAGGTCTTAACCAACCCGTGATTGGCAAAGAATCTCTGGGAAAAAAAAAATAGACAGAGCCGACACCTGTCCCTTGAGGGTACTAAGTTGAAGGCCCGAATCCAAACCATGTTGTAAGAATTCCAGAATCCTGGGGATAGAAAACACCCGACAAGGAAGAGACTTGGACTCACACCAGGCAATGTAAGCATGCCAAACCCTGTGGTAGATAAAAGATGAGGACTTCTTCCAAGCCCGAATCATAGTATCAACCACAGAGGCCGGCAACCCCTTGTCCATCAAGATGGAGGTTTCAGCAGCCAAGCCGTTAAAGCCAGCATTTGTAAATTGGGATGGCGCAGCTGTCCCTTGGCAAGACTTACCGATCTACTGCCAACTGCACAACGTCTGCGAACCACACCCTCCTTGGCCAACAGGGGGCCACTAGAATGGTTGGTACCCCCTCCTGGGCTATCTTGCGCAGCACCCTGCCCAGCGGAGGGAACACATAGAGGAGCCGAAACTCTGTCCATGGAATCGCTAGCACATCCGTGGCGAAGGCCAGAGGATCCTGCGTCAGAAGACAAATCTTGGAAGCTTGCGATTGTGGCGGGGACGCAAACAGGTCCACATTCGGCTGACCGCAGTGGTGACACAGGAAGTGAAATACCTTGGTGGTGACGGACCATTCCCCCAGCCGAGACGTCCCCCTGCTCAGGGAGTCTGCCTCCTGGTTCTCCACCCCCCGAATGTAGACCGCCCGAGATGCAAGGGACATTCTCTTCCGCACAAGACAGTATCAGGGACACTTCCTTGAGGCAACTGCCGCCTAATTGTCCGAGCAAATCTGAAACAGCCCGGCCCCGAAGGTGTGGGGTCAACTGGGAGAGAACCAACCTGATCTCCCTTCAGTTCTAGAATGTTGATGGATGCATGGGCCTCCTGGGGGCCCCACTGACCCTGAAATTTCAAGGACTTCCAACCCCCCCCCCCCCCCCCCCCCCCAGTCAGACTGGCATCTGTGGTGACAATCTCCCAGCATGGCGGCAGAAAGCTCCTGCCCACTAGAAGATTCCTTGAATCCAGCCACCACGAGATGGACTGCCTGGCCAGAGGGGACAGAGCAAATTCCTGATCCAGGGACACAGGGTCCCGATCCCAAACAGGCAAGAGATGCAGCTGAAGAGGCCTCATGTGAAACTGAGCAAAGGGAACTGCTTCGAAGCAGGACACCTTCAGGCCCACTAACTGCAGCCCCTGCCAAATGGAGGGATGAGGACAGAAGAGCAGAGCCCGTGCCTGCGTCTGAAGGCCCTCCACTTTCTGCTGAGGGAGAAATACCTTGACCTGAGAGCTATCCAGAGTCATGCCCAGAAAGGACCTCACCAACGACGGAGACAGTGAAGACTTGGGATAGTTGATCACCCAGCCGAAGGACTCGAGAGTGGAGGCCACCACCTGAGTATCCTTCTCGGCCCGATGAAGAGACTGAGCAGCAATTAGAATGTCGTCCAGGTAAGGGAGGATGCGAATGCCCTGGTTCCTCAGAAGTGCCATTACGCCCACCAGCACCTTGGTGAACACCCGAGGCGCCGAGGTGATATCGAACGGTAAGGCCACAAACTGGTAATGCTGATCCTCTCGAGCGAACCTGAGAAATCTCTGATGACCTGGGAAGATTGGTAAGTGAAGATAGGCATCCTTGATGTCCACGGAGGTCATGAAGTCGCCCGGTCGAAGGGTACTGACAGCCGAGCGTAGCGTCTCCATGTGAAAGTGCTTGAACCGGACAAACCTGTTGAGACCCTTCAAGTCCAGGATGGGCCTCAGAGAACCGTCCATTTTGGGAACTGTGAAGAGATTGGAGTAGTACCCCTGACCCTGTTCCTGGTAAGGTACCTGGCAGATGACAGAGGATTTTGAGACATCTGGGATCTGAGGAATCTTGGGGGGCAGCCAGGCTGCAAACTCTATCTTGTAACCGGAGGACACCACCTTCTGAATCCACCGGTCCGAGACGCAAAAAGCCTCCAGACGTGAGCAAAGAGCCGAAGCCGCCCCCCCCCCGGATGGGTGAGGGGCCTTGGAAGGGGGTTTGGGCTTAGATCCCCATGATAGACTGGGACGACCACGGGATCTGCCATGGCCCCGAGAATCTCTGCGGCTACCCGAGAAGAGGGAGCCACCTCTGACCGAGGTGTTAAACAGCCCTACAACAGGAGCGTCCACCTCAGGGGGACAAGACCAGTGCTTGACCAAGTCAGAAGAAAAGGGATACCTTTTGTCCAATCCCCTGGGCACCGAGGGCAATTTGTTAGGACGTTCCCATCCTTGAGCACCATACCGGAGAAATGACCCTGCTCCGGGAACTCCAAGCATTGCTTGTCAGGGCGAAAGAGCTAGCCCTGCTTCCTTTTCGCCACCTCTGGGGGGGGCGATGTGCAAAGCCTCAAAAATGTCCAACAGTCTATCAGTGTCATCAGGGAGCCAGGTATCCTCATCGGGGCGGACCCCGGGTCACTGTCGTACCCTTCCTAATGGCCCCCAGATGAGTCCGAATCATGGAAAAGCTCCCCCTCCTCTAGGGAGTCACAGCCGCCAAACACATGAAGGCCCTCATCCTCCTCAGCAAAGAGGGAAGGCGCAGTGCTGCTTCTTGCCAGAGGCCTTGCCCATTGCAGGTCGGGCCAGCTGCCTTTCAATGCTGGCCACATGTAGTGCCAGATCAGATTATGACCCCCTGCTAGTATCCCCCTCACTGGGGGCTAAATGCAGGCGCGGGGGAGTAGGAGATGCCGGAGGGAGCGCAGAACTGGGAAGAGAAGTTCTCATCCCAGCCTGGTCCGCAGTAACACTTTGGGCGCACGGCACACAAACCACGCCACCACCACTCAAAGAGGATGCCCCGCACATGACACACAGCCGGGATTGCCCTGAAGGACCCCCGAGCACGCTATCCCCAGAAGCCTCCATATGGTGATTAAAACAGGCACAATAAGCCAAAATAGGGTAAGGGTTAATAAAAAAGCCACCCGGGATTCTCCCCAAGGGATGCCCACAGAGAGGGCCAGGAGGGGAAAGGGGAGAGGTATAGGACCGTGAGAAACCACAATACACAGTTATCCCACCCGAAAGACATAATCAAAAATACACATAAGCATCCCGCAGTATATGCCCCAAGAAGAAAACACCCCCATAAGGGACTCATGGACCAAATGGCACAGCACGCGCAGCACACACATGCGATCGCAGAACACCTTGAAGAACTGCGGATGAGATATCAGCCAAGCAGGTCACCGCCGCAGCCCACGCTGAAATTGGTCCTCCGGTCTCAAGCACGCAGCCTGAGCAAAAATGGCGCTGAGATCGAGAACCTCGAGGGGCGGGCCACGGAGGTATGACGCGATAAGCGCCATCCCCCGGCGGCGCCCCCCGTGAAAGTGCCCACGTGACCCAGCCTGGGCGCCATGACAGACCTCAGACACCCACCCAGTAATAGCGCCGCCCGCCGCAGAGCTCAGTACACCCACGGCGGCGGAGAGAAAACACAACAGTGGGACATAACACAACCCGCCGCTACCCCCCCCCCCCCCCCGACAATAAACCCGTCGGGGAAGGGGGGAGCAGAGGATAGGGCAGGCAGCGGCGGGGGCCCACTAAAAAAAGGGGGTCCGAGGGGAGGGAGGCAGGGGCAGACAGGGAAGAAGACAAACGGGAAGACTGGCTAGGAACACAAGTCCCCAAGCACAACTCACCCCCTACACCATAGCAACAGCAGTGCTTCTTCATCCCGCAGTAGGCTCACCACTTGGAGCAGCTCTCCCCGAGCACCTGACCCGGTGCTCCTCTATCATCACCCGAACCGACAGCCGAGGCTGGGAGGCAAATAGGGTCCAAAAACAGGTGGCAATAGACTTGCAGGGCCGCAGGCTTGGTTGCCCCGCTCACCTGCGAAACAGAGAGCCATCTTCTATCTTCGCAGTATTACTGCAGAGAAAACACTGGAGGTCTATAGGCGATTCCGGTTTTCATATGGAGCCGGGAGAAGCCACAATTCTTCTGCAGTACACTGCGCCACCTTGTGGCGGAATACCCAGAAGTAAGGACTACATGAAACAGGCCGTGCTGTGAACTAGGAAAAATCTTGTTGCTGAGAGACCATTCCCCCAGGCGTGAGGCGCTCCTGCTCAGGGTATCTGCCTCCTGGTTCTCTACCCCAGGAATGTAAACAGCCAAGATGCAGGGAACATTCTCCTCTGCCCAAGTCAGAATCTGGGTCACCTCCTTGAGGGCTCGCTTGCTCCGAGTCCCGCCCTGGTGATTGACCGATCGAACCAGAATCGCACGACCCCTTAAATGGAGAGTCAAGTGAAGAAGCACCAACCGGATCGCTCTCAACTCCAAGATGTTTATGGGCAAGTGGGCCTCCTATGACCCCCACCGACCCTGGATTTTCTGCGTCAGCCAAAAGCCTCCCCAGCCGGTCAGGCTGGCATCTGTGGTGAGAATCTCGCACCGTGGAGTCAAAAATGACTTGCCTACCAGCAGATTGCTGGAGTCTAGCCACCACAAGAGAGACTTCCTGGCCGGGGGAAGACAGCGAAAACTCCTGTTCCAGTGACTCCTGCGTCCGATCCCAACTGGTCAACAGATTCAACTGAAGAGGTCTCATGTGGAACTGAGCAAATCGCACTGCCTCGAAGAATGACACCATAAGGCCCACCAGTTTCATCCCCAGACAGTCAGATGGTTGTTGACAAGACAGCAAGGCTTGCACCTGCGTCTGAAAACCCACCACCTTCTGCTGTGGCAGGAATACCTTGACCTGAGAGGTGTCCAATTTCATGCCCAGAAAATACCTCACTATTGAGGGAGTGATTGAAGACTTGGGGTAATTGACTATCCAACCGAAGTCCTCGAGAGTAGAAAACACCGTCCGGGTGTCGCTCTTGGCCTGCTGAAGGCGAAGCGCGACCAGCAGGGCCGAGACCCTGGCACCGAGCCTGACACTATCGTCCATGGCAGAGACAACTAAGGCAATAAACTCCACGCAAGCCTTGAGGTCCTTTTACTCCTCAGCCCGCTTGCGAGACTTAGCAACATCCACAAGACAACTCACCTTTTTCCTAATGGCCAGGGAGACAATAGCCGCGGCACACACAGGGCGGAACCAAGCAACGGCAAAGGTATGACAGACCTGCTGATCAGCTTGAATTGCATAGGGAAGCAGTATTGGGTGAAGGCATGACCGTAGTGTTGGACAGACCCCGACACGGGGGCGTCCACCGCGGGAGGACGGGACCATAAACGGACCAGCTCCTCGGGAAAGGGATACCGCCTGTCCAGACCTTTGGGCACCGACGGTAACTTGTTAGGCCTTTCACATTCCTTGAAAATCATGTTAAAAAAATGGGCCTGCTCAGGAAAGACTCATCTTTGTCTCTCAGGCCTAAACAAATCGCCCTGCTTCCTCTTAGCCGCTCTAGGAGGGAAAATGGGCATCGTCTCAAAGACCACAGTCAGCAACCGCTCCTTATCAGAGAGCCATGTATCCTCATCCGAGAAATAATCAGGCCTGCTATCAAGGCCAACAGAATGATCCACCGTAGAGATGGAGTCCTCATGCAACTCACCTTCCTCCACGGAACCGGGGCCTCCAAAAGATCATCATCATGATCAGAATAGACCGGCTCAATATGCCACCTCTTACTTGTGGCCTTCTTGGGAGCCGAGCAAGAGATCTGTCTCTCAAGGCTTGCCACCCGATAGGCCAGATCAGACTGGGACCCCCTACTGGCTTTCCCCTCGCTGGGGGCTGAGTGCAACTGTGGGGGTTCTGGAAAGGCAGCAGGCAATAACGGGCTAGGGGCAGATACGCCCGCCCATGCCCCAAAAGAACACTACTGGCACAAGTGATACAAACCGTGCTGACTCCGCCCAGAGGGCTAGCACAGCAATGGGGCAGAGCTTCACCCGTCCAGATGGGGCCCCTAGCTCACTATCCCCAGAAGCCTCCATTATGGTGATTTGAGTGATGGTAAAAAGCAGGTACAAGGCACTAACGACACAACCTGACAGCCCGCAAAGATGAATCCCTCTTATGTGATCCCTCTTTACAGAGAGGGAGAGGGAGAGGGAGGGGGGGCGGAGGCCGAGAGGAACCACAACCCTTAGTAATCAAAAGGAGGCCCACCTAGAAGACACAATGTGAAATAACCATAAGCATCCCACAGCGCATGCCCAGCAATACAATAAAGATATTTTTATCAAGAGGGACTCACAACACCGACTGATGGCTCAGGCACAGGCCGCAACAGCGTGCAGGATCAGTCAAAATGGCGCGGAAGCAGCAGCCGAACGCGTTCCACGAGGGGCGGGCCGCACAGCCGTGAAACGAAAAGAGTCATTGTGCGACCCCGCCGCCAAAGAGTTTGCCCGCCCCCAATATGGAGGGAGGCTCAAAGACTTCAGCACAGCCCACGGATGGGCCCAGTCGAGAAGAGCCCGCCCAACGTCATCGTGCGGCCTCAAGCCGGCCACCAAGCGCGCGGCACGCGCCCGTGCAGCGGGGGGCCGCGGCCGCCAGACCATGATCCGTCGGAGCAGCGCCGTCTCACCCCCCCTCCTCACAGTGCGCAGCAGATGGAGAGGGGAGAGGAGCCCCAAGGGAGGTAAGTATGTGAGGTAAAGTCAAGTCAAAGCACTAGAAAGAAAGTCCGGTTTGAAGCGGAAAACCACTTTGACCTGATGTCTTCCAAAGTAAGGAGCCTGAACCGACAAGGCTGCCAACTCCGAGACACGCCGAACCGAAGTGATGGCCACCAACAAGGCAACCTTGTGAGTCAGAGTAGAAAGAGCAATAACCTGCAAAGGCTCAAGGAGGAGCCTGAAGAGCAGAGATAACCAAATTCAAATCCCAAACAGGGAGCAAAGGATTCCTAGAAGGCCGCAAATGCGAGACCCCCTGGAAGAAAGTCTTGACCAAAGGAGGAAACGCAAGGATTTTTGAAAAATAAAACAGACAAGGCAACAACCTGCCCCTTTAAAATACTCAGCTGAAGACCAGAGTCCAGCCCCGATTGAAGAAATTCCAAAATACTGAAAACAGAAAAGACCCGACAGGGCAAAGATCTAGCCTCACTCCAATCAATATAAGACCTCCAAGTCCTATAATAGATGGAAGAAGAGGACCTCTTCCCGGCACTAATAAAAGTCTGAATAACAGATCCGAAAAAACCTTCCTCCCCTAAGATTGGAGGTTTCAGCAGCCAGGCCGTCACAGCCAGCGTTGGTAAATTGGGGCAACGCAGTTGACCCTGTGTGATAAGATCCAGCCGAAGAAGCAGATCGAACTGATCCACCGCCAGACAAACTATGTCTGCGAACCACACCCTCCTTGGCCACCTTTGAGCCATGAGAATGGCGGGAACCCCGACCAGGGCCAGCTTTCGCAACACCTTGCCTAGCATGGGGATCGGAGGAAACAGAGAAAAGAACCCCAGGTCCCTCCAGCTCAGGGACATGACATCCACCGCCAGAGCATCCTGAGAGAGCGACACGAATGTCGGAAGCTCGTAATTGTGACGAGAGGCAAACAGATCCACCTCCAGCATCCCCCACCGGAGACAAAGCAACCGAAAAACCTGAGGGTGGAAAGACCATTCCCCCCGGCGGAAAGAGCACCTGCTCAGGAAGGCCGCGTCCATGTATTCCAATCCTGGAATGTACACTGCCGAGATGCAAGGGACATGAGTCTCCGCCCAGGCTAGAATCAGAGACACCTCTCTGAGGGCACCCAGACTGCGAGTCCCTCCCAGGCGATTGATGTAAGCAACCGCCAACCGATCGTCCAACCGAACCTGAACCGGCAAGCCCTGTAAATGCTGTGCCAAGAGAGACAGAACCAACCTGATGGCTCTCAACTCCAGAATGTTGATGGGCAAGTGGGCCTCCAGAGGATCCCACCTCCCCCAGAACCGAAAGTCCTTCCAGAAAACTCACCATCCCGACAAACCGGCGTCCGTGGTGACAGTTTCCCAAAGAGGCAACAGAAAGGACCTGCCCCTCAAGAGAATGTCCAAGACCATCCACCACAGGAGAGACTGTCGAACCCGGGAAGACATCCGGAAAGACCGATCCGACGACCGCGGTCGCTGGTCCCAAGACGCCGACAGATGAAACTGAAGCGTCCTCGTGTGAAAACGGCACAAAGGGAACTGCCTCAAAGGCAGCTACCATCAACCCCACCAGTCTCATCCCTAGCCGGATGGACGGGCAAGGATTGGAAAGAAGAAGCTGCGCCAATTCCTGAACCAAGAGAACTTTGGCCAAAGGCCGAACAACTCTGTGTTGGCAATAATCCAAGGTCATCCCCAAAAAGGGCACCACCCTGGCCGGAACGAGAGAGGACTTGGGATAGTTGATCACCCAGCCGAACCTCTCCAAAGTGGATACCACAGTCCTGGTGGCCACCTTCGCTTGACTGAAAGAAGGAGCCATGATGAGAAGATCGTCCAGACAGGGCACAATGCGAATCCCCTGAGCTCTGAGAAGGGCTATCACGCCCGCCAACACCTTGGGGAACACTCTTGGAGCCGAGGTAAGGCAGAACGGAAGAGCCACAAATTGAAAATGCCGATCTTCCACCACGAAGCGAAGAAACCTTTGGTGAGCCAGAATACATGAATATGAAAATAGGCATCATTGATGTCTATGAACGTCATGAAATCCCCCTGCCGCAGAGAATTGATGGCAGAACGCAGAAGTTCCATGGGAAACCTCCGGGGAAGAATAAACACATTGAGGAACTTCAGATCCAGGATGGGACGAACCAACCCGTCCAACTTGGGCACTGTGAAGAGATTGGAATAATACCCGCGGCCCACCTCCGGAGGAACCGGGCAGATGACTGCCCTCTCCAGAAGATTCCTCACCGCCGTCAGGAGCCCCTGCGCGGCCAAATGATCTGAGGGCACACGAGACCTTAAAAATCTTAGAGGAGGTCGGGACTCGAACTCCAGCTTGTAAACCGGCCGACACCACCTCCCGGATCCACCTGTCCGAGACCGCCTGGTCCCATACCCGGGAGAAGAGTCGCAACCATCCCCCCACCCGCAAGGGTGAGGGCGCCCCCTCATTGCTGAGCGGGCTTTGCAGCTGGTTTGGATTTGGCGCCCCAGGCGTGAACGGGACGGCCACGGCCTCTACCCCTGTTCCAGCTAGCACCCCTGGGGGCCGAAAAGCCCGCGCCTCTGCCAGCTCTGGCTCCCCGAAAGGAAGGATTGAAAGAGGTCGCCCCCCGAAAGGAACGACAAATTTTTCTTCCGCTGAGGTAACTTACCTCCCTTGCAACCGAATCTCATTTCTCACGAAACAGGCGCAAACCCAAAAAGGGAAGAGCCGTAAGCGACCTTTTGGAATTAAAACCAGCAGTCCATTCCCGCAACCACACCGACCGCCGGATAGCTACCAACAGAGCCGTAGCCCTGCCACACATCAACATGGCATCATCCTGAGCGGCCAAGACAAACGAAACGAAGGACTCGCAACGCTTGAGGGCAAGAAATTCATCACAAGTAGGATCAAGATCCGCACATAAATCCCTGACAATGGACCTAAACGCCAACAACAAAAGTGCCGAAGCAAAAACAGGACTCAAAACCGAACCCACACACACAAAACCATGGCGGGCCAGCTGGTCCATCCGGCGATCCTCGCCATCCTTAAGAGTAGTCACGTCAGGAGAAAGCAATACCGCCATATTGGATAGCCCCAAAACCGGAGCCTCAACCTCGGGAGGGGCAGACCAGCGCTTCACCAAGTCCGCCAGAAAAGGATACTTCCTATCCCAACTAGGCGGAACACCAACGAGACGCGTAGGTTGCTGCCATTCCTTAAGGACGACATTCTCAAAATGTCGTTGACTGGGAAACTCCAAGCGCAGCTTGGTCACCTCAAACAACTCACCCTTTGGCGGAGGAACCGCCTCAGGAGGATCCAAATCCAAAACCTCAAACATTTGAGCCAATATGGAAGGGGTGTCTGAAACAGTCCCCATGGCCTGGTCACCCTCAGCACCAAACAGCTGCTGGACCTCAGGTTCGTCCAAATCCTCAATCAGCTCCCCTTCTTCAACCAGGGGGCAATCTGACCAATCCAATGCCTCAACATCTGAGTCCGGCGGAGGCGGGGACAAGTGTTTCCGCTTAGCCGGAGCCTTCTGAACAACCCCAGCGGAAAACATCTTCGCGAGGCTAGCCAATCGGGCGCATACCTCGGATTGCGAATCCCCACCCATGACAACGTCACACGGGAACAGGCGAGGAGGAGACGGGGACGGCACGGGCGGTGAAGAGCCAGACACCGGGTGTAGCGATAACCCTTATCGCCGGAGGGCTTCACCGCCCGAGACATCCTTTTCCCAATCGTAAGAGGTGCTGCTGGAATTCCAGAGTCGTCCGTGAGGAAACAGGAACAGCCCTTACAAGGGCTAGTGAATTGTAATATAGCGTTTCCCCCAATAAGAGACAGAACTCAGTATTGAGGGTGAAGGTGAAGTGAACTTTATTAGTGCCACACTGGGCCTTATATACACAAGTCTCTATTGCATGACACACACACCGACCAATAGCAGCAGGGCAAACAATCCCTCAACTCTGCCGGTGACGCAATCAGTAGAACAATAGCAGGCCGTAATACAATCAATCAGGACAATGCCATTGACTGTGACGTAATCAACAATACACAATGGCAGTCAAAATACAATGACATTGCCTGTAACAGTATCAAAATACAATGACCTAATTAAGAAAAGGCCAGTGAATGACCCGGTGGGCAACTGAATAGTGATGACATCCAAAAGACAGAGCGTCTGTCACACCGGGGTGCCGGACTGGTGCTCAATGTTCCGCTGCACACATGGAATGCATATAATAACATCATCCCCTGGGAGCGGAGCCCACGACCCCTGCACAGCCTGGACTGCCCGAAGGGCCGTTTCCGGTATCCTTAGTAGCCTCCATATGGTGAATTTATGGTCTTCGCAATGACCCAGGGATTTACGCACTAAGCGACCGGGGATGCCCCTTAATATTTTTTTTTTTTTTTATAATGGCCCTAAGGTGGGAGAATTTGCAAAATAACCAATATAGGGATACAATTGAAATGGACAACCCCACTAGCCAGGTAGCTAAGACCGGGAGAGCCCTGCAACGTGGGATCCCAGGATCTGAAACAGAAAAGACAACAGTCACTCCAAGCACTACCGGATCAGCACATGTCATACAACACCATATGTCAGACATGAACCCACACAGGGAACAGTATACAGAATACATACAATGCACAAAGCGACAGATATATGCGACATTATATATATATATATATATATATATATATTATATATATATATAGGGATGCACCTGCATAAGGGCCCAGCAAATGTTACACAATGCCAGGCCGACAAGGACCCGGGCACAACCCACAAGGGAATCTGCCCCGAAACCTTTCCCAGGTGCCCCCAGTCAATAACCACCTTATACACATGCAGAGCAACCCCCGGCCTACCTTAACCGCGACCGAAAGGCGGCCAGCCAGCAAGTACGAGGAGGCAGAGGGAGAAGGGCGGGCCCAGCAGAGCGCGCAGATGCGCCGGCCCCGCCCCTCCGTCCAATCAGAACACAGCGTGGGCCGCGCCAGATGCGACCCCGCCCCCCTCCTCCGGAGAGCCGGACACATCAGTGGGCGCCTAACATGGCGCCCGCACATGTTGACAAGGACAGGCGGGCCGGCGGCACACTACACACCGCCCGGCCCCGCCCACAGCCGCCCCCGGAGAACCGCCTGAGTAGCGGGCGCCAGGACACACGCCGCCCGGATCCGCCCCCCCTTGCCCTCCGGAGAGCCGATCCAAAAAGTTCGGGGAGCTCAATGGAGCCCCCAAAACATAAAAGCGAGCTGGTCAGATGGGCGGGCCGGCGGCAAGGCCCGCGGCAACACACACGCCGCCCGGCCCCACACCATCCATCATCAAGTAAAAACACACGCACACAGCCAGTAGCAAAGCATACCCAGGCACACAGACAAGCCCCCCCCCCCCCCCAACTAGCGCAGGGAGAAGGGACCAAGCGGGGCAAGGGCAAACCTGATAGGGACTAAAGTGCGGGGGCATCCCAAATGCGGATCACCAAAACCGGATAACCGCATTGCCCCATAATATGGGGTCTAGCGAAGGAGCTAAGCTCCTAGGCACCAAAGGTGCAGTCTACCCTTGCCCGGCCGACAGCCTAAGCTGGGAGGCTACATATTTAATAAAGGGGCTAATAAACATAAGGCCGGGCAGAAAAAGACCAGAAGGGGGGGGGGCAGGAGACTTCATTCTTCTGTCTTGTCGCCATCTTGCAGAGAAGAACACTGGGGAATAAGTGGGAGTTCCCAGGTATTATAGACCAGGAGGGGCTCGTTTTTCAGGACTTCTCTGCAACGTCGCCACCTGCTGGTGGAATAACCCAAGTGTAATAATTGATGTTTGAAGCAGGGTGTGTGACATACTTAGAATAGCTTCACTGCCACGGCCTGGGGAGGAGTGGAAAGCCCCTGGAACCACACTGCCACTCCACCAAGTCCGACCATGCAAACTCTAGAGCCAGCCAGTGCCTTTAGTGCTCTAGAGTCTAGCAGACTCCCCCCAGCCCGTGTAACCTAATGCTGGGGGTCAGCGGGAAACCCACCAGAACTCCTGGGTTGAAAAAATAATTAACTATAAAAAAATAAATGGGAGACTATAGGGTACCAGCCAATTTCCTGGAGAGGAAACAATACTGAGGACTAGGTGGAAGGGGTGGGGCTTTTAACCTGTCCCAGTTTGTGTTTCCACTCTAGTGGGAGGAGCCTCTCCATGGCTGTCCTGAAGGATGTAGGGAGAAAACAGTTTCTTTCCCAGTACCTCTCCATGGGGGTCTCCTCTTGTTCCCTCTCCTTTCTGGGGAATCCCCTCCTTGGATCCCAACAAACTTTGCTCCAGGGGTATCTTCCTGTAACTTCCAGGTCCCAGGCTGGCTTCCTCGCCTCTCCTGTGAAGACTCAACAGGGGCACCAGCAACTAGGACCTAAGTCTTCTTCCATCCCACTCCCAGGAATCTCTCCAAGCTGTACTCCAAGGCCTCCTCTTCTGAACCCTCTAAAGGTCCCAAGTCAGTTTATCTTCCTTGTCTGTAATTCTACAGTAATTATCAAGGCCGAGCTCACCGAGCATCCACTCCACAGGATCTCCAGCAGCTGCACTTCAGGGATGCATGCCACCTGCCCCTTGCCTTCTCACAGGTCCAGTCGGACCGTCGCAGATCAGGAACTACACTTCACATGGTGGCTTCTCTCCAGGGCTCTATGCCCATGCCCTCCCCAGAATCTCCTCTGCTCTCCCTTTTAAAGTCTGACATTAGAGGGCAGTAAAGCGATAAAGTAACTAAACTACATGTTCTATTTCTTATCCTAATGGAGCCCCTAGTGGCCTACCTAAGTATTTACATCTAAACTATACACTTAATAAATCCCAATATTCTAAGTATGTCACACACCCCGCTTCAGATATCCATAACATGTGGGTAATACCGACCTGAAGGGGCGTTCCTGCAGAGATGATGCAAAAAGAAAGCCCCTCCCTGATCCATAAATACCTGGGACCTCCCACTCATTACCCAGTTTTCCATCTCTGCAAGACGGCGAGCAAGTCAGAAGATGATGTCTCCTCCTTGCTCAGGGGGAGTTCAGGTAGCCGGGGTAACTCCCGGCCCCCTTTTGGTTGTATATTTCCGCTCGGCCTTCCTTTTCTTAAGGGTATCAGTTTGGAAAGGAATTACATGCCTCCTCAGTTTTGGCTGCGGGCTTGAGCGAGGGTATGCTGGCACCCCTGGTGCTGAGGAGCTGCGCTCCCCCCCGTGAGACCCTGTTAAAGAGGGTAGGCAGCGGCGCCGGGTTGGTGATCCCGGCTTGGGATGCCCCGTCCCTGGTATTGCCCCGGGGCCCTACCCTCTCTGTGTGTGATTTTACTTTATGTTTGTGTCTTTACTGGCGCCGCGGCCGCCATTCGGCCGGGGCGCGGTGTGATCCTTATGGCGTGAGGTAATTACCTCACGCCTGTCTTGGGGGCGGGGCCGGACCGCGGCGCGCTGCCGCGGCCGGCCTCCCACCTACTGTGTGTGCTTTCGCCGGCGGGTGCTCCGCGGGAGACAGTGCGGCTGCACCCGCCTGGCGTGTGTTATTAGCCGGCGCCGGTTTCCAATGCCCCATAATGGAGCTGGCCTCTTCGTCGGAGGGGGGGGGGCGGGGCCGGCTCGCGGCGCGCCGCCGCGGTTCCGCCCCCCTCCCTTTACTTTGAGGGCCTTTTGTTGCTATTCAGCTCCGTTGTGACGTGGGGGGGGGGGGGGCGTGGTGGCGCGTCTCGCGCTCTTTGCTGGCCACGCCCTGCTTCTCCTTCCTGCGCTCTCCTCAGAGGCTCGTTTCCCGCTCCTGCAGCCAGTGAGTGGCCCTGTGGGCCATATATATTTCTTTATCTGTATTATGGCATGTCTTTTATTTACTTGGCATTCATTCCCATGGGTCCCTTATGTCTTTCAGGCGAAAGTCTTCTTGGGATTTTCTTCAACAGTGATTAGAGGGTTTCTCCCTGTCCTAGATCCCTGGGTTCCATTCCTATAAATCCTCCCACTCGGGACATTAAAGGGGCATCCCGGGTTGTCTACTGGCGTAATTCCCTGGGTCATGGCGACCACAAAAAATCACCTTATGGAGGCATCCCCGGATACTGGGGCGGGCACCCCTTCGGGGCATCCCAAAAAGTGCATGTTGTGCGGTGTGTCCATTACGGGAGACGATGTACTACTATGTATTCCCTGTGCACAGCAAACTATTACGCGGCAGTCCGGATCCCAGGCGTCGGGGTCAGCACCGCCGGCTGAGTCATCTCCACTTCCCACTCTGTCGCGTGCTCCTTGTGACGTAGTCATGAGTAGGGATTTGCAAGCCGAGATGTGTGCCAGATTGGCCACCCTTAAAAAAAAAAAAAAAAAAAAAAAATTGTTTCCAGCTCGGCCGCCCGTAAGGCTCCGGCCAAGAGGAAACATTTGTCTCCGGCCCCGCCGGTGGATGACTGTGATGAATTTAATAATCTAGACTGGTCCGATTATTCTTTACTAGAGGATGGTGAGGTATCCGAGGGTTCAGAGGTTACGGACGATGAGCAGTCTGCTGGCGCTGATGCCGAGCTTGGTGACTTAGGGAAATCCTCGGATTCTCCTAATGCTCTGGCTCTGATGTTGGAGGTTCTGAATATCTCCCCTCCCGAGGTGGCGTCACAGCAGGAGGGTGAGTTGTTTGAGGAATCCAGGCCGCGCCTGGAATTTCCTACGCAACGGCATTTTGACAAAATCATTGACAAGGAATGGGACAGGCGGCTCGGCTCCCTGGAATCCCTCAGGGGTGGGATAAGAAATATCCCTTTCCTTCTGAGGCGGTCAAGCGCTGGGCATTTCCCCCCGAGGTAGATGCTCCGGTTTTGGGGTTGTCTAATTCCTCGGTTCTAAATAGGCCGGATTGTTCCTCCCTTAAGGATGGGGAGGATAAACGTATTGATCAGATGGCTTGTCATGGTTTTACTAGCGTTGGGTCGGCCATACGGCCGGTGTGCGCTTCAGAACTTATGGTGTTGGCGGCCAGGTCCTTGGTTAGGGACCTGTTGACCTCTTCCGGGCTTCGCCCTGGGAGTGCCGAGTTCCTTAGTCTCAAACGGTGTGAGCTGTTTTTATCCTTTGTATTGACAGCCTTGGACGACACCTTGATGATGGGTGGTAGGACGTCGGCTTTGCTGGTGACTATTCGGCGGTCGGTGTGGCTGCGCCAGTGGGCGGCCGACTTTATGTCCAAAAAGTCACTGACGGCCCTACCCTTTGTGGGGTTGAGGCTCTTTGGAGAAACATTGGACACGGTCACCAAGGGTGGTAGGTTACCGCAGCGTAAGAAGCAGCGTCGTTCCTTTCGGGGGGCGCCCACCGTTGCCCCTTCCTTTCGTGGGGCCAGACCTGGCAGAGGATCTGCATTTCATTCCTCCAGAGGAGACTCTGGGAGCAGGGGCAGAGGACGTGCCCGCTCTGGACACAATTGGGGTTCTAAGCCCAAGGCGGCTATTAAGCCAGCTCAGCAATGAGGGGGCACCCTTACGGGTGGGGGGACGGCTGAGACACTTCTCCCAGATTTGAGATCAAGAGGTCTCGGACAGATGGATCCGGGAAGTGGTGTTTTCCGGTTACAAGCTAGAGTTCGAGCTCCGCCCCCCCCCTTCAGGTTCTTCAGGTCTCGGATGCCTTCGGAGCCTCTGGCGGCGCAGGGGCTCCTGGTGGCAGTGATGAGTCTTCTGGACATGGCTGTCATTTGCCCTGTGCCTCCCTCAGAGCGGGGCAGGGGCTTCTATTCCAATCTGTTCACGGTTCCCAAGAAGGACGGGTCGATCCGTCCTATCTTGGATCTGAAGTTTCTCAACAGGGTTATCAGGCCGCGCAAATTCCGCATGGAAACCTTGCGCTCGGCCATTCATTCCCTTCGTCAGGGAGATTTTCTGACGTCCATAGACATCAAAGATGCCTATCTACACATTCCTGTTTTTCCAGCACACCAGAGGTTTCTCAGGTTTGTAGTGGAGGATCGGCATTTTCAGTTTGTGGCACTTCCTTTCGGCCTCACCTCGGCTCCTCGGGTGTTCACCAAGGTGCTGGCGGGGGTGATGGCACTGCTCAGAGTTCAGGGTATTCGCATTGTGCCCTATCTGGACGATCTGCTGATCATGGCGTCTTCCTTCTACCAGTCGGAGTTGGACACCGGAGTGGTGGTGTCCACTCTGGAGAAGTTCGGTTGGGTGATCAACCACCCCAAGTCTTCCCTTTGTCCGTCCAGAATTGTGACGTTTCTGGGGATGTCTCTGGACACCTCGCAGGCCAGGGTGTTTCTGCCCCAGGCCAAGATTCTTTTGATTCCGGAGTTAGTGCGGCTTCTTTTGTTGGCTCCTCATCCGACCATCCGGCTAGGGATGAGGCTGGTGGGGCTAATGGTGGCCTCATTCGAGGCAGTTCCCTTTGCACAGTTCCATACGAGGACGCTTCAGCTTCATCTGCTGAGGGTTTGGGACAAGTCGCCGTTGTCGTTGGACCAGTCCTTCCGGTTGACCCCCCGAGTTCGTCGATCCCTACAAATGGTGGCTGGGGTCTGTCAATCTGTTGAAGGGCAGATCCTTCCTGGCTCCGCGTTGGGAAACGGTCACCACGGATGCCAGTCTGTCAGGCTGGGGGGGTGTTTGGAAGGACTTCCAGTTTCAGGGTCTGTGGAGTCCGCAGGAGGCTCACGAGCCCATCAATATTCTGGAGCTGAGAGCCATCAGGTTGGTTCTGTTTCGTTTGACTCATCAGTTGAGGGGCCGGCCAGTTCAGGTCCGGTCGGACAACAGGAAGGCGGTTGCTTACATCAATCACCAGGGGGGGACTCGCAGCAGGAGTGCCCTCAGGGAGGTGTCTTTGATTCTGGACTGGGCAGAGACCCACGTCCCGTGTATCTCAGCAGTCTACATTCCGGGAGTGGAGAACACGGAGGCGGACTCGCTGAGCAGGGCCTCTTCTCGTCAGGGGGAGTGGTCTGTCAGTCCCAAGGTGTTTCGTTTGATTTGTCTCAGGTGGGGGTTCCCAGCGGTGGACCTCTTTGCCTCTCGACACAATCACAAGCTTCCAGTCTTTGTGTCGCTCTCGTAGGATCCTCTGGCTCTGGCAGTGGATGCAATGTCTCTGAACTGGAGGATCTGGGATTGCTTTACCTGTTCCCTCCGTTCCCGATGCTGGCCAGGGTGGTGCGAAAACTGGCGTTGGAAGGCACATCAGCGATCCTGGTGGCCCCGAGGTGGCCAAGGCGCGTTTGGTTCGCAGACCTGGTAAGGCTGGCAAAAGATCAGTTCGCCCTGCCTCTAAGTCCGGATCTGCTCACTCAGGGTCGGCTACGTCATCCCAATTTACCATCGCTGGCTTTGACGGCGTGGCTGCTGAATCCACAATCTTGAAAGAGGAGGGCCTTTCTGATGCAGTTATTCAGACGCTTATCAGTGCCAGGAAACGGTCCTCCTCTACTGTTTATTATAGGTCCTGGAGGTCCTATATTGATTGGTGTGAAGGTAGGTCCTTTTCTTGTCGGGAGTTCTCTATTCCCAGAATTTTGGAGTTTCTTCAACATGGCTTGGAGCTGGGACTCCAAATTAGTACCTTAAAAGGGCAGGTTTCTGCCCTGGCAGTGTTCTTTCAAAGGTCCTTTGCGCTGCATCCCTTAGTCAAGACTTTTTTCCAAGGGGTTATGCATGTACGGCCTCCTAGGAAACCTTTTGTTCCGGTTTGGGATTTGAACTTGGTTCTTTCTGCTCTTCGGGGTCCTCCGTTTGAGCCCTTGAATGAGGCTGCTTTGTCATTGCTTACTCAAAAGGTGGCCTTTTTGGTGGCTATCACTTCTGTTAGGCGTGTTTCTGAGTTGGCAGCCTTATCCATTAAAGCTCCGTATTTTGAAAGGCATCAGGATAAGGTTGTTTTTCGTTTCAAGCCGGATTTCCTTCCTAAGGTGGTTTCGGCCTTCCATCTAAATCAGGACATTGTTCTGCCCTCTCTGTGTCCCAATCCTAGTAACGAGAAGGAAAGGGCGTTGCATTCCTTGGACGTAGTTCGCGCTGTGAAATATTACCTGGTGGCTACGTCTTCTTTTCGTAAGACTGATGCTTCTTTTGTGGTGCCCTCCGGGCCTAGGAAAGGTTTGGCTCCGGCTAAATCTTCCATCAGTAAATGGATTCGTCAGGCCATCTTCGGGGCCTATTCTGCCAAGGGGAGGAGCCCCCCTTTTCGTGTTACTGCTCATTCTACTCGTGCGGTTGGAGCGTCCTGGGCTTTCCAGCACCAGGCTTCTGTTGAGCAAGTTTGTAAGGCCGCTACTTGGTCTTCTGTTCACACCTTTTCCAAGTTTTACAAGGTTGATGTTCGGGCCTCAGCGGATGCTGGTTTTGGCCGCCTGGTTCTACAAACTGTTGTGGCATAGTTTGTGCGTTGTTGCCTTATTTTGGATCCCCGCCCTTTATGGACACTGCTGTTGGATGTCCCACATGTTATGGATATCTGAAGCGGGGTGTGTGACATACTTAGAATAATACCATTTTGTGAAATACTCACCTGTAAAATGGGTATTATAAGTATGTCACACACCCCGCTTCACCCGCCCTTGCCTTTTATTCTGGATCCTCTATATTGTGCATTTTGCGTGGTTCTTGGTTTATGGTTGCCTCTTCCTGGTCCCTTACTTACTGCTTCTGTATACTGGGTAATGAGTGGGAGGTCCCAGGTATTTATGGATCAGGGAGGGGCTTTCTTTTTGCATCATCTCTGCAGGAACGCCCCTTCAGGTCGGTATTACCCACATGTTATGGATATCTGAAGCGGGGTGTGTGACATACTTATAATACCCATTTTACAGGTGAGTATTTCACAAAATGGTATTTCTAACACAACCCACCCCACCCAGTCAAACCTCCCCATTCTCTAGGGAGCCCGCTCCCAGGTGCACCCCAAGCCAGGGGACTATCTTGTTACACTAGCACCATCCCAGTTAAAGTGTACCAACACCCAGGATTTTGACTATCCTGGGTTTTGGTCCACTTCCCCGGGGCACCCCCAATTGATTGGGGGTGCCCCGCTATGTGAAACCCCCCAGATCACGCGATTCTACTCACCTCACCCCCGCTCCTATGGCGCATGTGTGGCCGCTCGTCCAATCAGCACGCTCTGAGCAGCTGTGGTATGCGCGTCAAAGCGCCGTCAAACCACAGCGGCTCCGAGCACGCTGGCGGCCACATCTCGCGCTTCCCTCTAACAGGGACCACGCCTGCGCCAGCCGTTCACAAATGCGTGAATGCCGTTGGACCAGGAGTAAGGTAAGGTTAACGGGCGTTCTGGGGGGTTTCAAACAGCGGGGCATCCTGATTTCGGATGCCCTCAGATTCCCAGGCCGATCCAGGAGAGTGTTGGTCCACAAAGAAATCAAAAACCCTGCATGTGTGATTTGAGAGAAAACACTGAAACAAATAACTACAAAATTCAACGGTCTGATTTTTAGTTTTTTCTATCAAACATTGTGCTTGCCCCCTCTGCTAAGGGATGTGCACAACTCTGCTGAATGGTGCACCCGGGTGAAGGTCCACTTAAACCAAATCAAGTTTAACTCTGGGGGCTGCCGTCTGCCCATAGGAGAAACTGAGCCCCAAATTAAGAAAAATACATCTGATCCCACAGTGGGCTGCAGCTCTGCCATTTTGGGGGCACTTAGCAATTCAGGCCCATATGAATATGTCCTCAATAGTACATCATGTGACTGCAGCCCCTGCAACAAATAAACACTTACACAGGGGCCCCAAACCCTCCCACTTAAAGCCGGCCAACAGGTCATGTCTTGTGGATCTCCACAGACGTGCAGGTGAAGTAATTTGTGCAGAAGCAGAGCTATAAAGCCACTATGTGGCAATGCAAAACCATGAATGGTGGCAAGCCTCAACTTGGGATCCCAGCATTTACACATACCTCCAAATATGCAAGCTCAATCCCTCATGTGCACGTAATCCGCAGTGCTCTCGTTTCAGAGCAGTCCACACCAAAAACAAAAAAATGCCAACCCCACGCATACCAGTGTTCACTGCCTATATTATAACACAAACAAGACCAGCAGCAGCCTGCAGGACTTTGTGGGACAAAGCCTGCAGAAAGCCAAGTAATTTTTTTTTTTTCTTTAAAGCTAAAAAAAAGGTTCCCAAAAGGCAACAGACCTCAGCTCAGGGCTGCCAGAGGAGCACGAGACAGGACAAGCAAGGTGCAGAATTTCGTGGTTCTGGCATACAGTCATGTATGAGGCACCCAGAGAGAATAATGGGCGTCACAGGACACACCCAACTTGCTCCTGGAAAAGCTGAACAGCCGCTTCAGATACTGCGAGAGCTGCATAAGGCTAAAGTAAGCAGGGAAGCCTTGTGCCCTTCCGGCAGCCCTCATCCGAAGTCTTGTTTGGAAAGACCACTTGTTGCATGTGAAATAAGGGGAAGAGTTATTTTATTGTTTCAAACATTTAAAAAACATACAAACATGAATATAAACAGACTGGCTATAAAAAGCACAAAAGTCATAAAAAGGATCACAGAGCGATAACAAATCCTAACACATTGAACGACATTCATTCATTCATAGTAATTAAAAAGTGGAAAACATTAAACCGAACAAAAGAAGAATCTAAAACACGTCTACAAGACTCTGTGCTACAGAAAGAACCTTCTTATGGAGTGGATGCAGATTCTACTACTTCCATGAGTACTAAGGAGGAAGCTGAGCGAGTTCCTGTGTAGTACACACAATTTGTATCTTTTAATCCAAAACCATTGCAACTAACAAAACTGCTGCACTGCCAAACCTCAGCCTCGTAAAAGCTCATTTGACATTTTCCGCATCCAGGGCTTCTAGAATCTGAGCTGCAGAGGGCCGTTCCTTTGGGTCTTCGCTGGTGCATACATAAAACAGTTCGATCACCTTCTGGTAAGAGTCATCCAGCTCCTCCATGTTCAGCGGGGGCCGCGTGCCTAAAGCTTCATAATACGCGTCTTCATCAAAATCGTCCTCATCGAAGGAGTCCTCTGCACACACACAAGGGAAATAGTAACGGTTACTGCTAGAGCAGGGGTGTCAAACTCATTTTCACCAAGCACATCGGTATTCTGGTCGCTTCCAAAAGGCCACATACTCTTTTTGCCCAGGACAGGTTTAGACGCAGAATAGCCATGTTATTTTTCCCAGGACAGATGCTTGGCTGCACCATATACAGGCACAAAGATGCCGCTGGTGTCGGCACCCTTGGAATGACTAGGCCACCGAGAAGGGACGTTGCCACCATCTGGCAGCTGTCAGAGGGCAACATAAAAAGGCTTGGGAGCCCAATTCCGTCCCCTGGGTATTGAGATTGATGTGTGCTAGAGCTTTAACAGGTGCAAATGATCTAACTCCCTCCTGTATATCCTGGGAAACAAACACTGACAATATAACCTGCATAACCCTTTCCAATACTGGCCTGTCAAAGCTCTAGCACGTCTGTGTGGGCATCAAAAAAAAAAAAAAAAAAAAAAAAAAAAAATTAGGTTAGGTACCTGGTAACTTCTTTTCTAAACATCCAAACAGGCAGCATACACAGATTTCCGAGTCCCTCCCGCAAGAGGGGAACACATGACCACCAGAAAAGAATAAAAGCTTGACTCCACCTCCAATCCCCAGATGTAGAGATCTGAAAGAGAGAAAAGAGAAACCGACCCACAACTGAACTTCGTAAAACATGACATAATAGTGTAATACCACATCAGGAAAGGGAGGCAAAATGCCGTATGCTGCCCGTTCGGATGTTTAGAAAAGTTACCAGGTACCTAACCTAAGCTTTCACAAAACATCCTCCAGGCAGCATACACAGAGATAGTCGAGATCTACCTCATTGGGTGAGAAGAACAGCCCGTAGAACACTTCTACCAAAAGACTGATCCCTCTGGGAAGAAGATCCAACTGATAGTGCCTGGTAAATGTTCTAGCTGGGGAACAAGTAGCTGCTTTACCGATCTGTTCCAGAGACCCCAGCGTGGTCTGCCCAAGATGTAGAAATACTTGTAGAATTAGCGTGACTCCACCTGGTATGGGAATATTCTGATAAGCCATTTAATCGTACTCTTCATCCATCTTGCCAATGTCTTAGACACTCTTTGGCACTTCCCTGGGCCTGAAAAGGACACAACCTGTCAGCTTTCCTGCAATCTTTGGTTCGATGAAGGTACTTAACAGATGTGTTCTATCGTCCAAAGAACTTAAATCCGAAGAGTCTTCACAGTCTATAGACAGAAGGACGGTCTCCTGCGTTCTTTGAAAAACACATGAAATCTTTGGTAGATAACAAGGATCCGCTCTCAGTACTACACGATCTGGAAAACCTTGAAGAAATGGATGACAAGACAAGGTCTGAATGTCACTAATTCTGCGTGAAGAAGTGATAGCCACCAAAAATAACACCTTCCAGGTAAGAAATTTAAGGTCCAAATCCTTTATAGGGTAAAAAAGGAGGGGGCTTCAATATCGAGAGAACCTTGGCTAGATTCTTTTGAGGCACAACCTTCGATGGTGCAGGTTTAGAACGCTTCACTGCCAGAAGGAAACACCTGACAATAGAAAATGAAGACAATCTCTTGTCAAAAAGACCAATAAGGCCGCCAACTGGACTTTCAGGGTGTTTACACTCAAGCCTTGATCGACCCCATGTTGTAAAAATTCCAGAATCACTGGAAGCTTGAAAGAAAATTTCCTGCTTTGTACTCCAAGACTTAAAGGTCTTCCAGACTTTCAAATAAATCTTCCAGGTGACCCATCTTCCTGCTTGATAATAAAGTCTCAATAACCTTATTTGATTAACCCTTTTTCAAAAAGTAAGGAGACTTCAGGGTCCAAACTGTCAGCTTCCACATCTGTGGGTCCCTGCGACAGTAACTGTGGACATGCCGGAATCCTCCATTGGTCCTGAATGGATAGTGCCACTAGAGTCGAGAACCAAGATCTCTTGGGCCACCAAGGAGCCACCAGAAGAATTGTTGCTGCCACGCATGGGTCAATGCATCCACTCCTAATGCCGGATTCACCGGAAGAGAAGTACTTGTTCAACTTGTGATTCCTTGCTGAAGCAAACAGATCCACCTCTGGCATGCCTCTTCGTTTGCAAATCTGCTTGAACATTACTGGATTCAATGACCACTCCAACTCTCTCAACTTCGCTAGACTTCACTTCAGATGTACTGCTGAAAGACTACAGGTTTTCTTCTGACCATAGTAAGATCTCTGAAGCGACCACCATCAGCCGAAGAGATCTTGTTCCCCCTGACGGTTTATATATGCTACAGTAGTTGCGTTGTCTGATCTTATCTGCACATGTTGATCCTTTAGATGCTGTACCAATGCTCTTAAGGCTTCTTTTACTGCTATTAGCGCCCTTAGGTTTGAGGAAGACTCAAGGCCCTGGACCACTTCCCTTGTACCATCCAATTATTGCAATGGGCTCCCCAAGCCAAGGCATCTGTAGTTACTATAAATTTCTTTGGGGGTCTCTTTAGGATAGACCCTCGACAAACCGATCCTCGATCGGTCACCAATCCAGAGAAAGCTTCACCAACCTGGGAACTGGAACTACATCCTTTAATCCATTCCAATTGTTCAAAATATGCATCTGAAGAGTCCTCGAATGCAATTGTCCCCATCTCACTGCTGGGAAGGCTGACGTCAATAACCCCAACACCTTCATGGCTTGTCTTATTGATGATGTTGGACTTGCACAAAAGAACCGAACAGCTCTCGAGGTTTAAAACCCAACCAAGCTGAATTAGCAGTTTTAAAGTGTAATTGGGCGACTGGGCGAAAAAAAAAAACAGATAGTCAGATATGCCCGAGGTTCTGCTAATAGCTTCGTAAAAAATCCTCCAGAGCTGAAGCCAGTCCGAAAGGAAAACAAATTGGAAATGCAAGATTCGGTCTCCGGCTTTTACTGCGAACCTTAAAAAAGACTGAGCCCAGGAACTCATTGGAACCTGCCAGTAAGCATCTTTCAGATCTATTGAGACTATGAAAGAGCCCTGTGGAAGCATGTCCTTGAAATGGAAATGTCCTTGACTGAAAAAATAATTTCCATAAAAAAAAATATGTCTGTACTGGACACGGAGATTGAGTTTCTTTAGGTTCAGAATGAACAAAATGAATCTGAACCCCCCCCCAGGCCCTCTTTACTAGACAGATGCTGGAATAAAACCCACACCCTGTTGTAGACGGGGAACTGAGATAATTACTCCCCTGGACCCCATGGTTAGTAAACTTTCCTGAATCGCCAATCTCTCCTCCAAACCCTTGGGTAGAAAAAAAAAATTTTGACTGAGAGGATTGAGAAAACTCTGTGAAATCTGTCTTTTACCCTGTTGACTATGAAAGGGCAATCCAAATGGTCAGGCCAGGCGCTGTAAAACCCCTTTAGCCTGGCCCCAATCTAAATTATGGCGTCATTGTTTCTTGGGCTTAGACTGATAGGTTCCAAATAATGTGGAACCTCTAAATCGTCCCTTTCCTGCAGAGGCTGCAGCCGAGGAGGAGCCACCTCTGGATCTTTTAGAGGCATCTTTTAAAGAAAGGAGCGTCTTAAAAGAGGTCCTAGGGAAAAATGTTCTATTAGCAGTAGGCCTAGGACGAGCAGGAAAACACTTATTCCTATCCGCCGTCCTATCCAAACTTAAGCAAAGTATCCATCTTATCTAGGGGGATCACCAAGTACCCCAAAATTTTCAAAGGCTAACCCTGTCCCTTTAGAAACCTTAGCGAAAGGAGCATCCAACTTGGGACATTTTTCCCAAAAATTTGAATCCTCTTCTGCAAAAGGTATCTTCTCTTTAGAACCTGGGATCAGAATTTTCCTAGATGGATCTTTCCATTCCTCTAAAATCATATCCTTGAGAAAATTATGGAAAGGGAATGTAAAAGATGAATCAGGAGCCAAATTATGATAAAACCCATCATGTTTAGACTTATGTCCCGACTCCTTTTCCTCTAAAAGGCAAGTCTCCAGGGGAAAACCAATACCTCGCCTTAAACGAAGTTCCTGAGCCAGAGGCCTGATCTTCTTCCCCTAGGGAAGAAACTTCCCCTACCTCAGAGTCTTCGTCTGGCATATCTGACTCCTGAGTGTAAAAAATATGAGGATCCCTCCATAGGCCCAAGCAGCGGGGAAGAATCAAAGGGTCCCATGGCTGACAGAGAAAAGCTAACCTGGTTCCCCAACCCCCCCAGGGATTTTCTGGCCCATGATAGAAGTGGAAATATGCTTTTTAAGATCATTCATTTCCATTAAATCAGATTCTTGCTCTTTATTAACCACCTTCTCTGTGTAAGATTGACAAAAAGGTTTTTTTTATATGAATCCAATAGTTTACTTTCACACATGGGACATCTCCTGCTATTCTTCTGTGATTTAGATCCAGAAGAAGATTTAGATCTCTGGGTAGTCTTGTCCCAGGTCTTGGACAAAAAAATAAAAAAACAAAAATAGGGGGAAGACCACTATTCATCACTCCAATATAAATAGCCTTCATAAAAAATTATTATGACTTACCAGGGCCGAGCTGGGCCTCCTCCTCCCAGAATCGGCAGTCGATGGATTGAGTTTTGGTCCGCAGCCATCTCTAGTATGAGGCACCAGAGGATTAGCCTCCTGAATCCACCTAAATAGGGCAGGACCAAAATCCCCTTAATTAAATTTAACCCTCATGTATAATGAGGAGAGGGAGGACAATAACAGAAAAAAAAAAAATACAATTCTGTGAGATGCTCACCTGTAGAATTGGTATTATACGCATACAGCACGTCCTGCTCCATCTAATACTTACACATGGGTAATCTTCCGCCAGAGGGCGCTGTTCACTGCAGACATGCAAAAACAGGCTCCTCCCGGCCCTTTATATACCGAGGGACCTCCCACAAATCCCCAGCATTGAAAAGCAGTGAGAAAAAGAAGCCGGGAGAAACCAACCACCCAACTGGTAATAATAACAATGATAACAATCACCATACAGGGGATCCAGAACAAAGTGAAACCAGGGTGGGGTGGAGCAGGATGTGCTGTATGCGTATAATACCAATTCTACAGGTGAGCATCTCACAGAAGTATTATTCTAAGCATACAGCACGTCCTGCTCCATCTAATACTACTTACACATGGGACATCCAATAGCAGTGTCCATAAGGTAGGGTGGGATCCCCAACAAAAAAGGCACAGCAGACAGTAAAGGCGCCCCCCCCCCCCCCCCCCCGTGGTGGAAATCCACACCGAACAGTTGGAAGCACACCTCAGGCTCGCGTTTGACGCTAACGTAGGGAGGGGGTGGGGTGTCCCTGCCCCGAGGAGGCCGGGACGGCCTTCTGCGTAGAGGTGCCTTATCCTTTTTTCCAAAAATGGTCCAAACGGGCCCCAAATAGACGCCGTCCTCTGAAGGGAAGGCCAGTGAGAGCCTTTTTCGTAGCATCGTCAGCACCCCACTGTCGCAGCCAGACTAGGCGGCGAATAGCTACAAGGGCAGAGGTTCTAGCACACATCTTAATGGTGTCAAGTACTTTTCTAATGAGAGTCCTGGCGACCACCGCAGTGATGGCAGCGGCACAGACCGGGCGCAGAGCCGTCCCTGGACACGAAAAGGCGTGGGAAGCCAGTCTGTCAATGCGCCGGTTCTCCGCATCCCGAAGGGTATTGTAATAAGGAGCCGTCATGAAGGGGGGTTAGTAACCCCTATAATCGGTGCATCCACCACAAGAGGTGCTAACCAAAAGTTAACCACATCAGGAGGGAAAGGGTACTTCCAATCCCAGACCCCTGGAACCCCTTTAAGTTTACAAGGAGATTCCCATTCTTGGGATATAAGATTCTGGAAATGCTCCTGTTCCAGGAATTCCAAGTGCGGCAGCGCTGTGTGGAAACTCTTCTTCTTAGGCTTGGAAGCCTCTCCAGGAGGGGAGATAGACAAGACCTCAAAGATCTTAAGTAGTTCATCTGTGTCACACAGGCCCCAAGAACTGGGCCCAGAATCATCACGGCTCCCGGGCATCTCATACGAGGAGCCCGAATCGGAGAAAAGCTCACCTTCCTCAGAAGGAACAAGGTCCTGCATAGCAGCAGAGTCATCCGTATCATTAGGAACAGGAGAACCAGGAGGCGCCAGGGACCGCTTCTTTCCAGGGCCCAAGCACTCCGCCAAACTAGACAGCACCTGCTCAGCCATAGGCAGCCTGCGCGGCACGACTTGGTCATCCCCGCTCAAGTGAGACTCATCAGGAGTCAGATTTAGGTCCGGGGAGATGGGTGTATTGAAGGGAGGTGCAGCCACTGGCAAACCTGATTGCAGGGTCAGTGCCTGTTCAGCACATGGTCCGCAGACCCGTGCTCTGTCAGCATCAGCATGGGGCTGACCACACACAGTACACAGCCGGTCATGTCCCCTAGGGATCCCAGACACAATTCTGAGATGCCTCCATATGGGGATTATCTGAGCAGTATGCCCACAGGGATTTACGCAATAGGCAACCCTGGATGCCCCAAGACCCGCTAGGAATGTGGGAGAATTTGGTATGTGGACCCGCTATAATATATGTCAGGCCGGGAGAAGCCACCAAAATCCTGGCGTCTGAAAGACATAATGGGATAAGAGGGGGGTGTCGGTGCCATGCGCAGCTCGAATAAAAAATCATAGGAACAAATACCCCCCCCGAGGGCACTTACATGACCAAGGGAGGAGGCGGATCGCAACCGTGCGCGAAGACCGTCAAAATGGCGCCAAACGAACCTCGAGGGGCGGGCCTGATCTGGCTGTGACGCGGGGCGCGTCATGCCGAGTCCCCGCCTCCCCCAAAGAGCGCAAAGCTCTAACCAGCTCAACGTGAATGACAGTAGTGGATATACACACATACATAATGTAATTAAGGAGATTGCTCTCACCCTAGAGAATGAGGCTGCCGCCCGGGCAGCACACGCGCAACCAGAAGGCTTATGTGGAGCAAGGAGCGCGGCACTGACACACAAGTTCAAATGAAAGATCAACGGCCTTAAACGTGTTACGATACACTAGGACTGCCACACATAACCCCCCCCCCCTTTCTTTTCCCCCCGAGCTACGGGAGGAAGTGAGGGAGAAGCGGACCTGCACCCAGGATTACCGCTATGAGGGGCAAGGGCAACAATGCGGGAGGGGCATCTAATGGAGGCTCACCATCGGCCTAAACCGCCTACCCTATGGTGGGGGATTGCGGTGGAGCGTAGCTCCGTGAGCACACGAGGTGCTGCCTACCTTCACCCGACCAGCGCAGCCCAGGCTGGGAGGCACAGAACAGGACGGGTGGAAATAGTCCCGCAGGGCCGCAGGCTATAATAGCCCCGCTCACCTGCGAGAGAGTTGATACTTCATGTCAGTCAGCACTGCAGAGAAATCTGGGGATTTGTAGGAGGACCCTCGGTATATGAAGGGCCGGGAGGAGCCTGTTTTTGCATGTCTGCAGTGAACAGCGCCCTCTGGCGGAGGATTACCCATGTGTAAGTATTATTAGATGGAGCAGGACGTGCTGTATGCTTAGAACAGAACACTTGTGCTGCCCCTTTAAGGCCCCACACGTGTTTCTGTCCAGCAGGAAATCCCGGGCGCTCCGTGGAATGACGTCACAGTGCCCGGGAGAAAGAAGCCTATTCCCTCCCACTTCCTTTCTAATCCAAAAACAATGCATGTGCGCAAGCGTACCTGAAGCATGCGGCGGCCGTTTCCCGATGCCGCTGGAGGAAGGAGGACATTCCGCCGGGAAGAAGGAAGAACGACTGGGCTGCACCCTCGCCGCAAGAGGATCCCCCCAGACTGAAATCTGCTCAGCCGCCGCCGGAGGTAAAATGGGCCATGGCGGTTACGATAAACAGGCAGGGAAGAGAGAGACAGATGAGTCATTCCCCTCTCTTCCCCGCTACTTAAAGGTATATTGCCCAACAAATTTAAATTACTAAAAAAGACCTGGAAAAAATATTCCAGTGCAATCAATCCTCAGGGATTATTTCCCTTGAGCCCTCTTAGTAATAAAAGTATCTTTTATAGGAAAAAAAATTCTGCTTCTGGGGCTCGGCCACCCGGCTTCTTCCAATAATCATCCAGAATAAGAGGGAAAAAAATTGCTTACCCTCCTTTGAGGATAGATCAAAGAATGGGATTCTGGCCTAAAAATCCCTGAGGGTATCCCAGGCACCTGGCAATTAAGGCCTCCAGGACCGAGAAATTGACCCCCTGCAAAAAAAGGTCCACAGCGCCGGAATACTTACCCAAATCTTCCTGGTTTAGGAGCTAGTGGTCTGGCTCCTATCCTCACGGAGGAACACGAAAACAACTGGGGATTGGAGGAGTCGAGCTTTTATTCTATTCTGGTGGTCACGTGTTCCCCTCTTGGGGGAGCGACTCGGAAGTCTCAGTGTATGCTGCCCGGAGGATGTTTTGAGAAAAATCAGCACAGTTGCCACCCCCGCCACTTTGTCACTGTCTTGGCACCCTCCTCTGGGCAGTACTGGCCTTGTGCCAACAATAAACTTGCAAAGAGACACTAGCCCACCCCCTCACCATCTGTGAGCCTTGCACTTGAATAGGCATCACCTCCTACCCAGTCTCCTTCAATGGGAGATACTGCAGTGTGTAGATATTCGTGCCCGCCCCCCATTATATAGAGCTTTGAGGAAAAGGGGAGTATGTCAAACCAGCACAAGTGTCACATCAGATTTTTGGGCCAGTATATATTCCTGGGGGGGTATCAGAATTTGTAATGCCACAGTTAGACTCACCAGCAAACCCCATCCTCCCTCCACCGACCAATTCCACCTAAGAATCAAAACCCCACCAGCCACCGCTTCTGGCCAATCCTCCTGCAGGTTTCTGAGATTGGGGCTTTCCTTTTCTTCTGGACCAGCTAGGGGAGGGGGAAATGCAAAGTACTTCTTTTTAAAATTGGGTTCAGACCCCTTACAGTGGATTAAAACCCTCACTGTCCAGGCTTAGAGACTCCAGGACTGGGTGCTTGTTTCCCCCCGGGTCATCCCAGTTTCTGATGCCCATTTGCCTAACCCCCACGATCACCTGTAGCCGAGGTGCTAACTAGTGTCCAGTCATTGAGGCCGGGGCAAGAGTGTGCCGCACACTAGAGGGTTGTGGTGGACATGAACAAACGAGCCAGCTGGCACATTTGAGAACAGCCAATCAGAAATCTTAAATTTGCCTACTGAGCGTGGCTACGCCAGGAAAATTTTTTTTTTTTTTTAAATCAACCCACCGCCAAGCCAACAGCATTGCCGGAGGTAATGAGGATTGAGAGTTTTTAAATAGCACTTCATTCTGCTTTAAATTTAGTGCTTGCAGGAAGCAGGATTAGACTTGGGCCCTAACCTGGCGTAGAGCGGACAGAAAAAGGGTTTGGGTCCACTTTTACCACCCTTCTAAAAAAAAAAGTAAGGCAAGTCTGCTATGGCAAATCGGGATTTCTTTTTTAAAAGCATTCTCATAAAAAATGGTTCAGAGATTTGAGAACTTTCTGAAAATACCAGTTTACTGATCAACCCAAAATTTACCTTCATCGTCCTCATCGCCCTCAGGGGGCAGGTTGACATGCGGGATGGAGAGGCTCATCATCTCCCACAGGGTCAGGCCAAAGGCATAGATATCGGCCTTGTCTGTGATCACACCATCAGCCTCAATAGCTTCCTTTGGCTTCCAGGCCTCAGTGCCAATGTAACTGGCCTTCGGGTCACTCACTGGCAGGAGGCAAAAATAAAACATGTTATGGGTGGATTGTGAACCTAAACTGCAAACACATCTCCAATACAGGCATATGCAATACACTCTGCATCACTGTCCCCAATGCTAGATAATACCCCGCCCCACCCGTTATAACAGACCTTCAGCATGATTACATGAAAAGCCCAAACCCTTAAACTATTTTCCAGCATCTAAAATTGATATAGTCACTAACTTATTCTTTCCCCCACCGGGCTGCAACTCTGTTCAGGACTCTAGGATATGGGTGCCGCCATCTTGACTCAGAAGCAACACACATACTGAGAGGAGAGGGGGGAAAAAGTGCCGAGGGCGGGGTTATAGCTGTGCTTTGCAGAGCTGGGGTCAGAGAACACAGTTATAAGACACTTCCTGTATGTAGGCTGCCTGATGCTCCATGAGCCGCCATCTTTGATGTTTAAAGGCTCATAACATGCAGTAGGTGCAGTAAGGATGATTTTTAATGTGAGCAATCTGTATGTACAGGGTGTGGGAAACATAAGATAGGCTCTTATTCAGGGTGAAGGTCTGATTTAACCTTTTTTGTTACACAGACAGCCTTACGCCTTGAATGGTTACAAGAGACAGGAGGGTCCAAGAGAAAGTCTGGTCTCGCGTTAACCACCCTAGTTGGTAGGTAAAGCTCAAAGTATCTGCATAAAAAAAAAAAAAAAGAAAAACTGTGCAATAACCTAATGTAGTGTCTATACCTGGGCATTCGCTTACCAAAAATGTGAATAAATGTCAAGTAATGCACTTGGGAGTCTAATACTCTGCAGGCCAAGTACAGGTGCAGAATACTTTATATTCAAACTTAATGCACCAGTGCGGCCACCCATCTTGATATATTCTGTGCAGAGTTGAGCCAAGCTCAAGCTCATTGTTTCTGTATGTCCTCAGAGTAAAGATGGGAGCGTCGCTTGTTGAGTAGGATCAGGGGGTACTGGTAGACCACAGGATAAGTAACACAATGCAATGTCAAGCAGCTGCTTCCAAGGCTACCAAGATATCATGCATTAAAGTGGAACCAAACACAAATTGGGATGCACCACTGTGTAAACCTCCCCCTTCCAGGGATCTGGTAAACTAGCCACTTCCTCATTCCTACAGCAAATGCACGGGCATGCAGCCGATTGGAGCAGATTGCCATGTATGTGTCATTGGCCAAACAGCATTGTGGACAATGGTGAGCTCCCCTCCTCCACTGAAGTCCATCAGAGCCATTTGCTTAATGAAAAACATAGCAAATGGCTCTAATTGGCTGTGTGCTCATGCATGCGCCAAAGGAACCAGGAATTTTTCTGAGCTTTCACACAGTCGAGCATCCCAATTGAGATGTCCCAGGGGCACAGAACACAACCCGTCAAAAGCTCTCATCGTCTAGCCTCCCCTGAGAACGCAACCGCGCGATTTGCCGCCAGTCCTCACGTTGGCAGTGGATGCGTTCTGTTCTGGCTGCTGGAAAGCCTCGCCAAAGTGAGCACTGCTGGCCAATCATGTGGCTGTATTCTCTGCAAGGCTGTAGAATAATGCAAGAATATTGGGCGTTCTAGAAATGTGGAATGGGGCCCCAGCATTCCAGAAGCACCCCCCCCGACTGTTAACGTATTGCGGCTTTTTTTGTAACACTGCATTATCAGGAAAACAGGTGTTAAATATGTTTAGAATTAAGACATGTGGGGGGGGGGGGGGGGAAGAGAATGAATATATATATCCCAGGATCCAGAGCCAACTGCCACAGCCATCTTGGATCTGCTGCACAATGCAGCTTCCCCTCTTTGTGCACAGCTCCACCCACTTGAATAGGCGGGCATGTGCAGAGAACGGGATAGCATTTTGTGTACCATCTGTTTGACTGCCTCCCATGCAAACACCAACATTGCTGGATCATGGGCGAGGTAAGGCTATTTTTTTTTTTTTATAACCTCAGCACCTGGGGGAGGGGGGTTATTTATATACAAATTTGTAAATTTCAATGCATAGCTTATATTTTGCTTCTACTTATTTTCAAGAGTTCCAGAGCTGTCTGGAAGAAACCCCTCTTTAAGGGATTATTAGGATTTTAGGCAATTAGGATACAAAAGCAAGGTCTTCGACCCTTCCAACCCATTGGCTGCACACAAGGTTTTGGGGCAACCTCAGTCAAGCCTGCTCCCATTTTATCTATTGCATTGTATGTCCCAAATGGGGCTCTGAGATTATTAGAGTTAGGACTGCACCTCACAGAGGCACCTTGGCACTTGGTGGTGCAGCTTAAGCATACTTCTGCAGATGTGTGTGACCTGTTTTTAACCAGATTTAGAGACAGATTTAAAGGAACAGTATCGCGAAATTTGGATTAAAAAAAGATAAATAGCCACACAATAGCTTCTAACATGTGTATAAATAATCTGGCGACCAAGCCTCTGTTTTAAATCAGATTTAAGGTTGGTTTGCAAGCTAACAGACTTTTGTATCCTAATTGCACTGCTAACGTGCACCTCCCAGGTTAGTTATAAAAAGGCAGTTCTGTGAGTACTCACCTGTAGAATTGTTTTTGTTCTTGCATGGCACTGCCCTCTCCGTTATTCATAACAGTTGGGTTATTCCGACCACAAGGTGGCGCAGTGGTACTGCAGAAAAGCTGTGGCTTGTCTCAGCTCCCTATAAAAACGGGCTTAACCATAGAGTTCCCCAGCGTACACAAGCAGTGAGACAAGAAGCCGGGAGAGAATAAGTAAAAAATGTGAAAAAGGTAAAAAACCCCAACTGACTTGGAAATCACCATAAAGAGGCAACCAAGAACAATAATAAGGGTGGGGCGAAGCGGGCCGTGCCATGCAAGAACAAAAACAATTCTACAGGCGAGTACTCACAGAATTGCTTTTTTCTTTATTGCATGGCACAGCCGCTTCAGTACTCATAACAGTTGGGACATCCAAAAGCAGTGTCCAGAGTAGGGTGGGATCCCCAAAGAGTAACGGCCAGTAGTTTAAGTCACTACCGCCTGAAGCACCTTGCGGCCAAAAGCAGCATCCGCTGAGGCCTTAACATCAACCTTATAAAGCTTAGAAAAAGTATGAACAGAAGGCCAAGTAGCGGCCTTGCAAACTTGTTCAACAGAAGCTTGGTGCTGAAAAGCCCAAGAGGCACCAATAGCACGAGTGGAATGAGCAGTAATCCTAAAGGGAGGTTCCTTCCCCTTAGCAGAATAGGCTTGAACCACCGCCTGACGGATCCACTTGCTGATAGTGGATTTAGCCTGAGGCAAACCCTTTCTAGGTCCAGAAGTGAGAACAAAAAGCTTCCTGAAAGGCTCAGTGGCGACCAAATAAAACATCAGAGCCCTGACCACATCTAGGGAATGCAGAGTCTGCTCCTTGGAATTAGCAGGATTAGGACACAATGAAGGCAAGACAATGTCGTGATTAAGATGAAAGGCAGACACCACCTTATCCTGATGTCTCTCAAAATAAGGAGGTTTGATGGAAAGTGCCGCTAGCTCAGAAACTCGCCTTACAGAAGTGATAGCCATCAGAAAGGCTACCTTAAGGGTCAGAATAGACAAGGTAGCTTCACGGATAGGCTCAAAGTGAGGCCCTTGCAGAGCAGACAACACCAGATTCAAATCCCAGACTGGTAGCAGAGGCTTACAGGGTGGATGCACATGAGAAACACCCTGAAAAAAGGTTTTAGCCAACCGGTGATTGGAAAAAGATCTTTGGAAAAAAATTGCCAGAGCTGAAACATGGCCTTTTAGGGTACTACGTTTAAGGCCCTGATCCAAACCATGTTGCAAGAATTCCAGAATCCTGGGAACAGAAAAATACTATTCTGTGAATACTCACCTTGTAGAATGGGTATTATAAGTATGCAGCATGCCCTGCTCCAGTAATGATTCATTACGTCCGGGATATAGTCCACAAGAGGGCGCTTTACTGCAGAGATGGCAAAAAAGAGGCCCCTCCCGGTCCTTATATACCTGGGACCTCCCACTAAATTCCCCAGTATAAAAAAGCAGTAAGGGAACCAGGAGAAGCCAATAACAAGATTAACAATATTAACCAGGAAACATTCACCATATAGGAGGATACAAGAACATACTTATAATACCCATTCTACAAGGTGAGTATTCACAGAATGGTATTATTCCAAGTATGCAGCACGCCCTGATCCAATAATGATTCATTACATCTGGGACATACAATAGCAGTGTCCATAAACGAGTGGGGATCCCCAAAAAGGCAACAATGCGCAGTTCAACCCACTGCCGCCTGCAGAAACTTGCGGCCAAAAACAGCATCCGCTGAGGCTCGAACATCAACCTTGTAAAACTTGGAAAAGGTATGAACAGAAGACCAAGTAGCTGCCTTACAAACTTGTTCAACAGAAGCCTGGTGCTGAAAGGCCCAGGAAGCCCCAACAGTACGGGTAGAATGAGCAGTGACTCGAAAAGGAGGATCCCTCCCTTTAGCAGAATAGGCCCTAATAATGGCCTGACGAATCCATTTACTAATAGTAGACTTGACAGGCGCCAAACCCTTCTTGGGACCCGAGGGTACCACAAACAAGGCGTCCGTCTTCCTGAAAGGCACTGTAGCCACCAGGTAGTATTTCAAGTTCCTGACAATGTCCAGAGAATGCAAGGCCCTCTCCTTGTCATTACAAGGATTAGGGCACAAGGAAGGAAGCACAATGTCTTGATTGATGTGAAAGGCAGAGTCAACCTTAGGCAAGAAGTCTGATTTAAAGCGGAAAACCACCTTGTCCTGGTGTCTCTCAAAGTAGGGGGCCTGAATGGACAGAGCCGCCAACTCAGAAACGCTGGACAGAAGTGATAGCCACCAAGAAGGCAACTTTCAAGGTGAGAATAGACAGTGCAGCCTCATGCACAGGCTCAAATGGAGGACCCTGAAGGGCAGACAATACCAAATTCAAATCCCAAACCGATAACATGGGTTTGCGGGGAGGGCGCACATAAGTGACCCCCTGGAAGAAGGTCGTGACCAAAGGATGAAGAGCAAAAGACCTCTGGAAGAAAACAGCCAAAGCGGAAACATGCCCCTTCAGAGTGCTAAGCTGAAAACCCAAATCCAGGCCATGTTGAAGGAACTCCAGTACCCGAGGGATGGAGAACACCCGACAGGGAAAAGCCCTAGCCTCTCACCAGTCAATGTAGGTCCGCCAGGTCCTGTAATGGTAGAAGAGGATTTCTTCCTAGCCCTGACCACAGAGTCTGAACAACCGAATCAGACAGACCTCTTTCCCTTAGGATGGAGGTTTCAGCAGTCAGGCCGTCAAAGCCAGCGTTTGTAAATTGGGGTAACAGAGCCATCCTTGAGCGAGAAGATCCGGAACCGAGGGCAGAGGATACTGATCAACCGCCAGCTGCACGACGTCTGCGAACCACACCTGTCTTGGCCACCTGGGGGCCACCAGAACAGCTGGCACCCTTTCTTGAATCAGCTTGCGCAGAACCTTGCCCAGAAGGGGAAACGGAGGGAAGAGGTACAGGAAACCGAACCCCTGCCAGGACAGAGACATGGCATCCACCGCCAGAGGATCCTGGGACAGTGAGAAATGCTGGAAGCTTGTGATTGTGGTGAGAAGCAAACAGATCCACGTCCGGCATCCCCCACCTGTGACAAAGGGATAGGAAGACCTCGCTGTTGAGGGACCATTCTCCCCCCGGCGAGAGGCCCCCCTGCTCAGAGAGTCCGCTTCCAGATTCTCCGCTCCCGGAATGTAAACCACAGAGATGCACGGGACATTGTCCTCGGCCCAAGACAGGATCAACGACACCTCCCGGAGGGCTCTCTTGCTCCGAGTCCCTCCCTGATGATTGATGTAAGCGACCGCAGTCCGGTTGTCGGAGCGAACCTGAACCGGCAGGCCCTGGAGGTGAGACATCAGCTGCGCCAGCACCAACCGAACCGCCCTCAGCTCCAGATCATCAATGGGGGCGTGGGCCTCCTGAGGGCCCTATTGCCCCTGGAATTGGAGGGCTCTCCAGTAGCCCCCCAACCTGACAGACTGGCATCCGTAGTGACCGTCTCCCAACACAGTGTCAGAAATGATCTGCCCCCCAGAAGATTCCTCGAGTCCAGCCACCACAGGAGGGAACGCCGGACCAGAGGATATAGAACAAAGGCCTGACCCAGAGACAGGGGACTCTTGTCCCAGACCGACAGAAGATGGAGCTGAAGGGGTCTCATGTGAATTTGAGCATAAGGAACTGCCTTGAAGCAGGCCACCATCTGCATCCCTTGCCGGATGGATGGATGAGTGCTGGACAGCAAGAAATGAATCAGAGATTGAAGAGAGTCCACCTTCTGCTGAGGGAGGAAAATCCTGGCCTGAATGGTATCCAGAGTCATGCCCAGGAAGGGGGTCACCCGGGACGGGGAGAGTGAGGATTTGGGATAACTGATCACCCAACCGAACATTTCCAGGGTCGCCACCACCGTCCGGGTGTCCAATTCTGCCTGTTGGAGTGAATGGAACGTAATGAGAAGGTCGTCCAGATAAGGAAGAATGCGAATACCCCGGGCTCTGAGAAGGGCCATCACGCCCATCAACACCTTGGTGAACACTCTGGGGGCAGAGGCGAGACCGAAGGGAAGTGCTGCCCGAGGATCCATAGGAACCCGGGACCTGATGAATCTGAGGAGGCCAGTCCGCGAACTCCAGCTTGTATCCGGAGGAGACGACCTCCAGAATCCAATTGTCTGAGACTTGCTGAGCCCAGACCTGAGCGAAGAGCCGCAGCCGCACCCCCACCCGCAAGGGTGAGGGCGCCCCCTCATTGCCGAGCAGGCTTGGCAGTAGACTTGGGTTTGGCACCCCAGGAGGATCTGGGCCAGGCACAGCCTCTACCCTTGCCCCAGAAAACTCCCCTTTGCCCCGCAAATGATACCCCCCTGCCTGACCTAGGCCCACGAAAGGAGGGAGTGAAGGACCCGGAGCCTCGAAAGGGTCGCAGCTGCTTTTTGCGTTGGGGTAACTTACCTCCCTTAGCAAAAAGGTCCAAACGATCACCGAACAGGCGCAACCCCTTAAAGGGGAGCCCCGTGAGCGCCTTCTTCGTGCATTGTTCGCTGCCCACTGGCGCAACCAGACCGAGCGGCGGATGCTACACATCTGAATGGTGTCATCTAAGGCAGAAAGAACATAGGTGATGAACATCTCACATTGTGACAAGGCTCTAAATTCAGCACCAGAAGGCTCCTCATGGGAGCCGTCCAGAAGGCCCCTGAGCAAGGTCCTAATCGCCACGGGCGTAATAGCGGAAGCACAAACCGGGCGCAAGGCCGAACCCACACAGGCAAAGGCGTGGGAAGCCAGCTGGTCAATACGCCGGTCCTCACTATCCTTCAAGGTAGTGGAATCGGGGGAATGCGCCACAGAAGTGTTAGACAACCCCAACACAGGGGCATCCACTTCGGGTGGAGTTGACCAACATTTTACCACATCCGAGGGGAAAGGATACCTCCTATCCCACCCCTTAGGGATACCGGGAGCCGGCTAGGCGGCTCCCATTCCCTGAGAATCAGATTAAAATGCGTCTGTTCTGGGAATTCCAAACGTGGTTTTGCGGTACCAAACAATTCCCCCTGCGGCTTAGGTGCCGCCACAGGAGGGGAAATGGAAAGTACCTCAAAAATTTTAGTCAAAAGTCTATGGGTGTCATCAGCATCAGCGCCAAGGCAATGCTGATGGTCAGACAGATCTGAATCTGAAAATAATTCCCCTTCCTTGAGAGGGGTACAGTCAGACAAATCAAGAGAATCATCTTGTTCCATGGTAAGGGCCGGCGTAGTGGGCGCCACATGCCGTCTTTTAGCTGGAGCCTTACGGGCTGCAGAGCTAGCAAGCAGTCTCTCAATGTTGGCCCATCTGGTGGAAACGGGTTGAGACTCCCCGCTAGTGTTAATCACACTAGGGGACATAATCAAGCGAGGGCGCGTGAGAGACGATACCGAGGGTGTCGACCCAGACATATGTAGCCCAGATTGCCGCACAAGCGCCTGCTGGGCGCAGGGTACACAGACCCGCACATCCTCGCCCACATGGGATGCCCCTCACACCACACACATCCGGGCTTGCCGAGAGGGGACCCCCGAGCCCAGTATCCTGGGAAGCCTCCATATGGTGATAAGTCACAATGACTAATGGGAATTACGCTGTGCAGCTACCCGGGATGCCCCTTAATGTCCGCTAGTGGGAGGATTTACAAATTAAGCCCCCAAGATTAATTGTCTACATAGGGGACAGGACCGGGAGAAACCTCTAATTAGGTCGCCCCTCCTGAAAAACACAATCAATTCACACAGTCAGTCTGGCATAACAGTGAATACCATCAATTCACAAGTAAGATACAGTGAAATAGTAAAAAGCCCGCTGTGGAGCATGCAGACAGGCAGGATGTCCATGCAAGATGGCGCTGAACAATGCAGGAGGGGTGGGCCACCTGCGGAGCACACCAGGCGCTAGGCCCCGCCCCCTCCGGGAACAAGCAGAGGCGGCCCAGCCTCCAATCAACAGGACGCCAGCATCCGTGACGTCACCGGCCCGCCGCCGCAGAGCGCGCGCGGGCCTTTCAAATCCACAGCAACACACACACTGCAAAACTGAGAGAAGAGGAGGAAGGGAGCGCTGAGCCCAAGTGCCAGCGCTCAGTATCACAGTCCAAGCACAGTAAAACCATACGTAAAACCATACACAAAACACCGACACCCCCCCCCCCGGACTAACCGGGCACACTGGAGAAGGGGGGTAATAAGCCCATAGTCACATTTGGGACATGTGATGAGGGCATAAAGCGGACGGGGCATCCCATATTAGGCTCACCGACCTGTGCCGCCTACACTTTGGTGGGGGATTTGCAGCGGAGCAGAGCTCCATTAACAACACCTCTAATAGGTGCCGCCTACCGTCACCCGACCATGCAGCCAAAGCTGGGAGGCAAGCAAATAGTGAACGGGTGGGAATAGGATACAGGGCCAGGGGCTGTGCAGCCCGGCTTACCTGCGAGGAGAGAAGCCATCATCTTGACCTTCGCAGCCCTACTGCAGAGAATGAACTGGGGAATTTAGTGGGAGGTCCTGGGCATGGGGGAGGGGCCTCTTTTTGCCATCTCTGCAGTAAAGCGCCCTCTTGTGGACTATATCCCAGACAATGAATCATTACAGGAGCAGGGCGTGCTGCATACTTGGAATATACCGACAGGGAAGACACTTGGACACACACCAGGCAATGTAAGCATGCCTGCAATAAAGGACGAGCTTAAATTTAGAGATAGATGTAGGGCCCGTATTTATGAGCACTCGGATAAATGTAGTAGGATGCTGGCCCAGTCTCTTCACCCGAGGCAGGGTTGTGCATTTGTACCTACCATTAAGGGGGCTGGGGGCTTAGAGGTTCATAAGACGTCTCAGATAGCGGGAGAGTTTCAGGCCTTCTATTCCAGACTCTACAACATCGAAAACACTCCGTCCCAGGGGCTGCGGCAGGAAGAGAGCGCCCCAATTGTAGATTATATAGAAGAGACAGCTCTCCCAACCCTACAGCCAGAGGATAGTTACTCCCTGGAGGACACATTTAAGATAGAGGAGGTGGTTCACACCATAGGGAAGTCCCTCGCAGGTAAGAGCCTGGGTCCGGATGAATTCTCACCCAGGTTTTACAAAACAGTGGGTTCTCCGATTGCCCCCTTTCTTGTCAAAGTATTCAACTCGATCTCGAGCCGTTGTCCCTTCCCGAGACAGGCCCTGGAGGCGCACATTGTGGTCATTCCGAAGCCCGGCAGAGATAGTACCTTGCCTGGAAGCTACAGGCCAATCTCGCTGATTAATGTAGATTTAAAAATATATGCTAAAATCATTGCCCTCAGACTTCAGCCGCTACTTCCTTCACTGGTCAATTTGGATCAGGTGGGGTTTGCCTTGGGAAGGGAAGCAAGGGATAACACCATCAAGACATAATGCATCACGCGCAATTGCAGGCCATTCCGGCCTGCGTGCTGGCGGTGGATGCCGAAAAAGCCTTCGATAGGGTCCATTGGGGGTTCCTGAAAGCTACACTGGCCCAAGTTGGAATAGGTCCGGTCATGTTAGCCAGAATCATGGCCCTGTACCATGACCCCACCGAAGGTAAAAGTCAATGGCTCCCTGTCGGGCCCCTTTAGTATCCGGAACAGGGATGCCCTCTATCTCCATTGCTCTACGTTTTAGTGATGGAACACCTGGCCAATGCCCTGAGGGCAAACCCTATTGGGGGGATCTCCTGTGGGGGAAAAGGAACACAAGCTCTCTCATTGATGATTTGCTCATGTACGTAACCTCTCCGCATATATCTTTGCCTTCTATTCTATCGGAGTTAAAGCGTTTTAGCGAACTCAGCAACTTCAAATTGAATTTATCTAAAACAGATCTTAAACATCTCTTTGGATGTGCGGACTCAGCAACTCCTACAGGCGAACTTCCCCTTCAAATGGCAGGGAGAGGCCATAAAGTACCTTTCGATCCAGCTGCCCTCAGATTTAGGGAAACTGTACAAACTTAATTACGCTCCGCTCCTCAGTTCAACAGTCACCAACCTAAGCCTCTATAGCAAATAATACTCATGGCTGGGGCGCATGAATATTTTAAAAATGGAAATTCTGCCCCGATTCCTCTATCTTTTTTAGGCAATCCCATTGGCTCCAGAGCGTGGCTTCTTCAAGCTGCTTCAGGAAGCCTTTTTCAAATTCATTTGGGGCAACGAGAAGCCCAGAGTGCGGAGGATGATGCTTCACAGACCCAGAGACGATGGAGGACTCGGGGTTCCAGATCTGAAGGCCTATCATGCCGCATCAGTGCTGGTGCACCTTTCGGATTGGTTCAATCACAAGGAGAATAAAAGTGTTGGGTCGGCATTGAAGGGGATGCCTCCCCACAGTCTTACCTTGGGTGGATCCTCCTCACCGACCCAAACAGGAATTACCCTACCTAGTGGGCCCCTTGCTGAAGATATGGGATAGGTTTTTGAGATGGGGGAATTGTCGCTCAGACCTGGACCCCTTACCCCGCTTTTTGGCAACCCGGCGTTTCCTCCAGGGATGAACTCTAGGGTGTTCCTCCTTTGGGAAGCTTCTCGGGACACCAGACTGGGTGACATAGTGACGAGCTTGGGGCCGCCTTCTCTTTCAGACCTACGAGTTCAGGGTGGAAGTGGGAATACATCCTGGCTTATGCATGCCCAACTGGTTGCCTTTGTCCGATCTCTTGCTCCAGTCTCGAATCTCTCTCGCACACTCACTCTCTTAGAGAGGCTTCTGAGGGACTCAACACCCCCTAAGCCATGTGATTTCTACCTTAAACAAGGTCCTTCAGAGTGAAGGGGAGTGCCGGGAGCTACCCCAGTTCTGTAGGAAATGGGAGGAAGAATTAGGGCAAATATTTGAACCGGAGGACTGGGAGAAATCCTTTGTGCTTACTCACAAACTGTCTATGGCATGTAGGGCACAGGAAATTACAAAATACTAGCAAGATGGTATAGATGCCCGTCAGACCTGGTAAAATTTTGGGGAGCGGAGTCCGGGGATGGCTGGAGATGCGGGGGGGGGGGCCCCAGGGACCATGGTCCACATCTGGTGGGAGTGCCTGGTGGTGGGGAGCTTCTGGGAGGGGGTACTCGGAATCTATGAGTACATGTTGGAAAGTGTCCCGAATACACCACAGGTAACCCTTTTATCGCTGCTCCCAGGGTCAGCAAATAAGGGCTGTTGATCCCCAGGCACTGGCGTACCAATGTTGCTCCTTCCCTATTGAGTGGTACGGGGAGGTGGAGGGCATAAAGAGGATGGGAGAGCTGGCCTTGGAAAGGCTTGAGGACGGTACCCAGAGGTTTCTCAGGACATGGACTCTCTGGGAGGTGTCGCGGGTCTCGCCAGACTTCCGAGCGCTTCTGGAGAGCATGTAGCGTTGGGGGAGTAATAGCAGGAGGGGTGTGATTTTGGGCCATTGGGGTGCGGTTTTGTGGTTCTGGGGGGGGGGGGGGGGGGGTTCCGGACGTGGGACATCAGGCCTCTTGGTTTCTATTTCCTTTTATTTGTTTCCTTTGAATGGACATGGCGGTTTGCACGCTGGTGGGACCGGCCGGGGATGGGATTACAAGGATAGCGGGAAACACCCCATGGTTGCTTGCGGAGCTAGTTTAATGATCCTTTTCGCCCGGAATCATTTGTACTCTGTGAAGGGGGAGGATCTGGATTCTGGTCCCTGCGGCCGTATGAGCGTGTAATGTTGTATTTGGTCTCCGTGTGGTTTCTCCCTGTGATCCCCTGCTTTTCTGTTTCTAACTGCTGTTCTGTATATTTGAAAAATGTAATAAAGACATATTGAAATAAATGAGGACTTCTTCCTAGCCCGAATCATGGCAACAGAAGCAGGCAACCCCTTTTCCATAAATATGGAGGTTTCAGCAGCCAAGCCGTTAAAGCCAGAGTTTGTAAATTGGGATGGCGTAGCTGCCCCTGGGTGAGAAGATCTGGATCCTTGGGCAAGACATGCCGGTCTACTGCCAACCGCACAACGTCTGCGAACCAAACTCTTCTTGGCCAACAAGGCGCCACCAGTATGGCTTGTACCTGCTCCTGGGCCATCTTGCGCATGACCCTGCCCAAGAGAGGAAACTGAGGGAACACAGAGAAGCTGAAACTCAGTCCAAGGTATTGCCAAGGCATCTGTGGCAAAGGCCAGAGGATCCTGAGACAGACACAAATCTGGGAAGTTTGTGATTGTGACGGGACACAAACAGGTCCATGTCCGGCTGACCCCAGCGGTGACAGAGGGAGAGAAACACCTGATTGTTGAGAGACCACTCCCCCAGACGAGACGTCCCTCTGCTCAGGGAGTCCACCACCTGGCTCTCCACCCCTGGGATGTAGACCGCCGAGATGCAGGGAACATGCTGTTCTGCCCAAGACAGAATCAGGGACACTTCCTTAAAGGCTCGCTTGCTCCAAGTCCCTCCCTGATGGTTGATGTCTGAGCGAATCTGAACAGCCCGACCCCGGAGGTGAGTGGATAGGCGAGAAAGAACCAACCTGATCGCCCTCAGTTCCAGGATGTCGATGGAAGCATGGGCCTCTTGTGGGCCCCACCGACCCTGGGACTTCCAGAAGCCTCCCCAGCCGGTCAGACTGGCATCCGTGGTGACCGTTTCCCAGCACGGGGGCAGGAAGGACTGGCCCCCAGAAGGTTCCTTGAGTCCAGCCACCACGAGAGAGACTGTCCGGCCAGGGGAGACGGAGCAAATTCCTGATCCAGGGACACAGTGTCCCGATCCCAAACTGACAAGAGGTGCAACTGAAGAGGTCTCATGTGAAACTGAGCAAAGGGGACTGCCTCAAAGCAGGACACCATCAGGCCCACCAACTGAATCCCCTGACGGATGGAGGGATGAGGACACGAGAGCAGAGCCCGAGCCTGCAGCTGAAGACCTTCCACCATCTGCTGAGGAAGGAACACCTTGTTCTAAGAGGTATCCAGCGTCATGCCCAGAAAGGTCTTCACCAATGACGGGGACAGAGAAGACTTGGGATATGTGATCACCCAGCCAAAAGACTCCAGAGTGTATGTCACCATTAGAGTGTCCCGCTCGGCCTGAGGAAAAGACTCGGCCACAATCAGGATGTCGTCTAGGTAAGGAATGATGCGGATGCCCTGGTTCCTTAGCAGAGCCATCACTCCACCAGCACCTTGGTGAACACCTGAGGTGCCGAGGTGATACCAAAGGGTAGAGCCACAAACTGGTAATGCTGACCCTGCAGCTCGAACCTTAGAAATCTCTGATGACCTGGGAAGATAGGCACATGAAGATAAGCATCCTTGATGTCCACAGTGGTCACGAAGTCGTCTGGGCGAAGGGTATTGACAGCAGAGCGCAGCGTCTCCATGCGAAAGCGCTTGAATCTGACAAATTTGTTGAGGCCCTTCAGATCCAGAATGGGCCTCAGAGAGCCGTCCTTTTTGGGGACCGTGAAAAGAGTGGTATAGTACCCCTGACCTCTTTCTTGATGAGGCGCCAAACAAATGACTCCGGACTCCGAACAGGCAATGAACAGCCAGAAGCAATCCCTGAGCAGACAGGGGGTTTAAAGACATCCGGGATCTGATGAATCTTGGGGTGGGGGGGTGGAGGGGGAAGAGAGAGAGAAGCAGCGGCGAGCGGCCATGGTCAGGGAGGAAGGGGGGGCGCGGGGGGGGACCCAAAGGAAAAAAGAGGACAGTCCCCAAACTACTTACCCCCTCAGAAGCTAGGACAGAAACTCTGCATCCCTAATAGGCTCACCATAAAGCCTATGGCCGGCTACCCTTTGTGTTACAGGGTCTGTGGCTTGGAGCTGCGCTCCAGGAGCACTTGACCCTAGTGCTCTTCTACCTTCACCCGATCTGTCAGCCAAGGCTGGGAGGCAGTTAGGGTCCAGAAACGGATGGAAATAGACTTGCAGGGCCGCAGGCTTGGTTGCCCCGCTCATCTGGGCAAGAGAGTGCTATCTGCTAACTTCGCAGTCCACTGCAGAGGAAACACTGGGGAATTATGGTTAAGCCCATTTTTATGGGGGTGTGGCCAAGATGGCAACCTGAGCAGACGTGCCTGATCGGGGCTCCCTGCTAGTATCCTGATTTTTACCTTTAATCATTGAAGACTGGGCGGCCAGAACCCCCTGTCGAGGCTCTCCCTGACCTAGGGATCGAGCCTGTGTGCAGTGCAGCAGCAGCGGAGACAGCCACCGGGAGTGGCGGCGGGGCACACGTGAGGTGCGGAGGTGGCAGCGTGTGAGCTGAGGAGAGAAGCCAGCGCCCAAGACCTGTCGGCGGTGGCGGCCTCATCCTGATCCGGGCTGCGGCGGTGGTGAGAGGGCAGGCGCCCGGACACGCGGCGGTGTGGAGGTGGTGACGGACCCCGGGCCCACGTGAGAGGCGGCGGCCTGGCGTGTGAGCGGAGGGGAGGCCGGCACCCCGGATTCGGTAGCGGCAGCGGCGGCCTCATCCTGACGGTGGGCGGCGGAGCAGAAAGCGGGGCGCCCGGAGAGTAAGAGCCACCTCCCCGCAGTAAGGTAATCACTGCGGTGTGCGGTGGGCGGCGGCGGGCCCTGGACCCACGTGGAGGGGCGACGGCGGGAGGCACCTCCGGTGACATCAACCCCAGGACGCCTCCCTGAAGGACAGAAGCGCTGAAGGGAAGGCGCAAAATAAAATACAGTCAGCCGCCATCTTGGGGGTGTGAGGGAGGGAGGATCTGGCCAAAACTACTGAAGATCCTGGAGCTAGTCCGCGGCCTGGGCGGACGTCAGGGGAAGAGAGGAGCAGCAACATAAAACCCTGCACAACCATATTTGCTGCCTGGTGCTGGGTCTCCCCTTCTCCCCCCCCCCCCTCCCATCCTGCTGGTCAGTGTTTTCCCTGAGTGGTAATCCTCCAGTCTTGTGAGGAGCAATTATAAGCATTACCCTTAGAAAGCTTCAGGAATACTCTGCACCTTATAGGGAAGACTGAACATCTTGGGAGCAAACCGCAGTAGTGCCACCAGCAACAGATAAACCCCCCTGAGCCAATCCTGGGGCCTGGAAAAGCAATCTTGCACGGGAGCCTGGCACCGCATGCTCTGAGAGGGCAGGTGAGCCCTTGATATTTGCTTCTGCGCCGCGTCCGGTTGGGGTGCCCGAGCGCCTCCTACCCGGGACAGAAGTGACACCCGTCCCGCGGGCTTGAGGCACATCAGAGGGGGCCAAGGACACAAAGCACTACCCTGGGGCCAAGACCCCCTTTCCTGTCTGTGGGGTTGGTCTGGGACTGCCTGGACGCTCTGCTGCTCACCGTACCCCCCCACAAAACAAAAGAACCCTGAGTGCTCGGAGGGGTTGGTGGACCCCTGTCATCGGATCCTACCCCGACGGGGCTGTTCCTGCCGGGGGGCTCCCCTACATATGAGAGGCAACAAGAAGCATAGAACAGCCGTGGTCGCCTGTAGTACGCAAACAATAGAGACCCCGTGTGGGCTGAGCAGGGAACCTCCAACCCCGATACTGCAGCTATAATGGCAGCTATTGCCTCATGCCAGAGTGCCCTCACAGCTAAATTTGACACTCTCCAGGAACAATTTAACTACTTCCGCCATGACCTGGATAAAATTCGGGACCGCGCCGGGGAGGCGGAGAGGAGGATCGGAGACACAGAGGATCGACTTTCCACCCATACAGGGGAAATTGCCACCCTGCGGAGGCAGGTGACCACTCTCATGGGGAGGGCCGAGGACGCTGAAAATAGAAACCGGAGGAATAACGCCCGGATCCTAGGTCTGCCCGAAAAAGCGGAGGGAGCCTCTCCAGAGCAGTTCGTGGAAAATCTCATAAAGGAGACTCTGGCACCGGTGAACCTGACCAAGTTTTTCACGGTGGAGAGAGCGCACAGGATCCCCACGAGACCCCTCCCACCGGGGACACCGCCGAGACCCTTGATATTCAAAGTCCTCCATTATAGGGACAGAGACGCTATCCTGGCTGCGGCTAGAATGAAGGGGGTGGTGACCAACAACGTCCGGTTATCCTTCTTCGCGGATTTCACTTCGGAGGTCCAAAAGCTGAGGCGCTCCTTTAATGGCGTGAGAGAGAGGCTCAGACGGAGAGGAATTAAATACGCCATGATGTTTCCAGCACGCTTGCGCATGCAAGATGGAGAGACGACCAGATTCTTCACGTCGGCTGAGGACGCTAATGCATGGTTGGACTCTCTACCTGGAGCCTAACAGCCAGGGCTCAGGGTGGAGACAGCATCCCTCTAAATTCAGCAGTATTTGAATTGATGGTGGTGCCCTTGCCGGGGGACCCTCCCCTCTGCTGCGGTCCTGTTGGTGCTGGGGGGTCCGATGTCTAGATGCCGCCCAGTAACCAGGATCGCCCTGTTTAGTTTGTTTGTTTGATGGCTGCTGTAAACTGTTGTAAATTGTTGAGCACTGTTCTGGCTGCTCTAGTCGCATTGTATCCTGATATGATCGTTACAGGAGAGCTGCGGCTCTGGATTCCCATGGAGTGATGGCCCCTTCCCTATTGAACCCCCCCTTACTTTCCTATTACTCCTGTTAACCTCCCTTGTCCGGACTGCCCCCCCTCTCCCCCCTGCCCACATTCCCCCCCCCCCCCTTCCTAGCCACTCCTGCCTGTCGCTCCTGATTACCCCCAATCGCCCCCTGGGAACCCTTGGTGGCTATGTCGCCAGCCTGTACATGGTTAGGGTAATGTTATGTTATGGGCCCATAGGCAGTGGGTCTCTGCACCCCGGTGCAACTAGTTACACCGTTGTTGTATTGTATTGTTGGGGGGGTATGAAGCTCGCCAAAGTTGGGAAAAAGTTGGGTTTGTTTGCATAATGTGTGTTATGTTGGTATGCATGGGATGAATGGCAAAAGGACCCTAAAAGTTGGGCGGTCACGGGTGGAGGGGCAGACCATTTGGTGCAGTTTGATAGTTGATCACGGGGTAAGTACTCTGATCTATGAGAATCGGTGATTGTAAGATTCTCTCCTGGAATGTCAGGGGGCTAAACGATAAAATCAAACGGTCTACAGTCCTCCAGTTTGTTAAGAGATATAGACCCAATGTGCTGATCCTCCAAGAGACCCACCTAATGGGGCGGAGGGGACTCGCTCTTAGGAGACCCTGGATCCAGGACTCATTTTATGCTCTCTTCTCGTCCTACTCTAGGGGGGTATCGGTACTGGTCTCCAAGGGAACCCCATTCGTGTTGTACTCTGTGCAGACGGACCGGGAGGGTTGCTATGTAATCCTCCACGCCAAGCTTATGGATACAGATGTAATTATAGTAGGCATTTATGTCCCCCCGCCTTTCAATATACAAGTGTTGCACCGGATTATGGAGAAAGTAGTTAATTACCCCCCGGCCCCGATACTGTGGATGGGAGATTTTAACATGGTGCTGGACCCAGCGTTAGATAGACTGGACAGGAGACCGGGCCCTAGGACACAGCTGGCGTCCTGGGCAGGGGCGATGGGCCTGCAGGAACTATGGAGGTGGAAACACCCAACTGATAAGGCTTACTCCTGTCATTCGGCCCCGCATAGGTCCCTGTCCAGGATAGACCTCGTGTTTTCATCACCTGATTTGCTAGCGAGGGTGACGACCTGTGGCTATCTCCCGAGGGGCATCTCAGACCACTCGCCTATGCTGGTGGAGGTTGGGCTGTTGCGGACGCGGGCGAGCCGTGTGGGATGGACCCTAAATCCCTTGTGGATAGAGACTCCTGAAGTCAGGGATAGTCTGGCCTCTGCTGCGGAAGTTTTCTGGGAGTGTAACGCGGACGAAACGACTGCGGGGGTGAGATGGGATGCCTTTAAGGCGGTTACTAGGGGATGCGCCATAAGCGCTATAGCGGCGGTCAGGGGGAAGAGGGGGAAGGAAAGGGCAGACCTCGAAAGTAAACTTGCGAACGCGGAAGAGGAATTCATCGCTTCGGCAGACGATAGGGCCCATTCGAATCCGATGTCTCTTACGCGGGAATATAATCTGTTATTATCTGACTCGACTAGGAAACTATTGTTACATAAGCAGGCGACGATATTTGACAAAGGGGACAAAAATGGCAAGACTCTGGCCTATCTAGCGAGGGCTGAAAACAAGTCCAATAGTATCGCTGGGATAGTGGTAGCAGGGGAGACGGTAACAGAGGGTGAGAAAATTGCACAACAGTTCCTCAGATACTACTCGGCCTTGTACTCCTCTAGGGTCAACTACGGGATGGAAGAGCTGGAGAGCTATCTTGATCAAATTAAATTCCCTGAATTGGCTCCGGCTGATCGGGAAACTCTTGACTCTCCCATCACTATTGATGAAGTTAGGAATGCGATGAGAGCACTTCCCGGTAGAAAGGCACCAGGGCCCGATGGATTGCCGGCCGAGTGGTACAAGCAGGAGATGGATCGGATCACCCCTAGACTCTGGGGAGGTTCTGAAACAGGCACTGGATAACGGAAGTCTCCCAGCTTCCTTCCATGATGCGCATGTGGTCCTTATTCACAAGGAAGGGAAACCCGCCGATATTTGTGCATCATATAGGCCTATCTCCCTCTTAAATCAAGATGCCAAAATATTGGCTAAAATCCTAGCCATCAGGTTAAACGGGGTCATACTACAATTGATCGGGCCTGACCAATCAGGCTTTATGCCAGGACGCACAACGGGGATAAACCTGCGCAGACTGATATCCAACCTGCAGATAGTACACGACAACTGTGGTAGCGGGGCGATAGCCTCACTGGACAATGAGAAGGCCTTTGATTCGATCGAATGGGTCTATCTCTGGGCAGTGCTGGCCAGATTTGGGCTCCCTGCGGGTTTTATATCATATATCAGGCTGTTATACGACCGCCCAACGGCCAGAGTACGGGTCAATGGCTGCTACTCTGACCCTTTCGTATTAAAGAGGGGGACTAGGCAGGGCTGCCCACTCTCGCCGTTGCTCTTCGCGTTGGCCATTGAACCGTTAGCAATCATGATTAGGAACTCTCCAGCCATTGCTGGTTGGAGGCTGGGGGAGATAGAGGAGAAAATCTCACTTTACGCGGATGACACCCTACTATACCTAGCGGATAGCTACGAGTCCCTGGAGGCTGCTTTGGATACCATTGGGGTGTTTGGGAGATTTTCCGGCTTGAAGGTTAACTGGGATAAATCCAGCCTGATGCAAGTTGATGGGACCGACCCCCGGGATGTCTCCCCAAGGTCTCAACTAAAGAGAGTCCAACAATTTAAGTACCTGGGGATTGTGATCAGTGGGCAGAGTTTGTCTCTCTTAATATTTCTCCGGTAGTGGCGAAATTGAAGCAAAGAGTCACCCAGTGGGCGAACCTTCCGCTGTCGGTCATGGGCAGAATATATTTAAAATGATTTTCCTTCCTAAATTCCTATACATATATCAGGCCTCCCCAGTGCTGCTTCCTGTCTCCCACTTTAAAGCACTGGAGTCGATCATCTTTGGCTTTATATGGGGTCGCTCCCCCCCAAGGCTAAATCGACAAATAATGAAGGCGCGAATAGATACCGGGGGACTGGCGGTGCCACACATGCAAATATACTTTTATGCAACGCAGCTCCTGTTTGTTCACTGGTGGCTCTGCCAGCCGATGGACAATCCGGTGGTGTGCTTGGAAGTGGCACTACTGGGCTCCCCTGAAAGGTTGACCTCCCTGGCATACAGGGGTACGAGAGGGATCCGAGAGGCGACCACGGCGAGTAACATCTGGGAGAGGGCAGCTAAGCTAGGGGTGAGGGCGGGGGAGACTCCGGCGTGGTCCCCATATACCCCCCTATGGGATAATCCTAGGTTACCAGAAATGGGTGCTATGCAGGACCCGCTGTTCTGGACGAGGAAAAGCGTTCAGCAGATTGGGCAACTATATAGAGGAGGGGTGCTGGTGTCCTTCGATCAGCTTAAGGAAGAGTTTCATTTGTCCAATCGGGACTTTTTTCGATATCTGCAACTCAGACACGCACTGCACGCCCAATTCCGTAGGGAGGGCCCGAGGATCAAGAGTCCAAGGCGGAAAATGTAATCAGAGACGGGAACCTTAAAAAGCCTGTCTCCGTGTTGTATAAATGTTTGATAGGAGAGCTGGAATCCCCTAGGAGCAAGATTGAGTCTAAATGGCAGGACTTAGACCCAAGCCTGGACCGGGACGACTGGGAGGAGATAACGGATAACCTACATGCATCGGTAGTAGAAGCTAGGGATAGATTCATCCAAACCAAATGGATTCATCAGGCTTACATCACCCCGGTTCGTCTGCACAGAATGGGCTTAACGGATACTGATATATGTCCTAGATGCGGGAAGAGTAGTGGCTCATGGACACACATGATCTGGTCATGCGAGGTCCTGACGGCCTTCTGGGAGGGTGTGATGGGTCTGATCAGCAGTGTGGTGGGCTTTCGGATGCAGAGGTCTGTCTCAATATGTCTTCTTGGGGTGGTGGAGTCGCTCTCGGAACGGAGGGCTCTGAAGGCCCTGGTCCGGTTGCTGCTCTTCTACGCCAGGAAGTGCATCCTGATGAACTGGAGACACCCCGCTAGGCTTCTCAGTGCAATCCTGGAAAAGACTTGTTAACCAGAAACTCACCATGTATAAATTGACATACGCCGCAAGGGGAGTGCCCGATAAGTTCGAAAAGGTCTGGAATCCATGACTGCAGAGCCAAGAGTCAGCATGAGTGACTCAGCATGACGCTGAGTGAGCCTGGGAGGGGGGCCTGGCGGGGAATTTCTTGGGTCAAGTATGTCATCTACAGTATATTTGGGGAGCTGGGACCGGGTGCTGGAACCTGACCAACGAATAATGAAGGGGACTTTAGAGCACGTACGCCCCGTCTAATAATTAATGTATATCAGCCTCCCTGTCCTATACCTGAACCATGATGGCAGCAAAAACCACCAGAGGTCCGGTATGAAAGTTGTGTGAATGCTTGTCAGTGTTGTCACCTATATGCCAGTTATGAAGTTGGGTGCCTGTGGCACCTTAATGCCTTACAAAATGACTTGTCTTGTTGTGTCATGTTTGTCTGTTTATTGCAAAATAAAAACTTAAAAAAAAAAAGCCCATTTTTTATAGGGAGCCGGGACAAGCCACAGCTTTTCTGCAGTACCACTGCGCCACCTTGTGGCGGAATAACCCAACTGTTATGAATACCGAAGCGGGCCGTGCAATAAAGAAAATTGTCTGAGCGGCTGCCATCCCTCCTTTATGTCCAGCAATAAGACCCTACAGTAGTTCTGTAGTCCTGCAGCAGTCACTCAGCAATAAGCAGAGCTCCCTGCATCTCAGCCACAGCATCCCCGCTCTGCCCACCCAGCAGACCTGATGGTTACAGTTGAGCAGAGGGAGTGGCAGCAATACAGAGAAATATGCCTATTACTGAATAAGTGTGCTTTGGGACCCTGGAACCAGGAGTTTCACATTGGTGTCCAGTTATGAAATGCCTTAAAATAAAAGGAATACAAAAATATAACCCATGTGTTATGATATTTATATCTACAGGATGAAAATCTGCGATACCTCCTAGGGATAGGTTCTTTTTAAAGTTTTTATTTTGCGTTTAACTTTGAAACATACATATACATGTCAAATTATTCTGCGTTTTACGTGCCCCAGACACCCAACATCAAAATGGCATTCTATCAGACAACACAGACAACCATTCACACTGCATACACACCGGACCCAGGTTGTGTTAGAAACAAGCAGATCTCAGGTGGAGTACCTGAAAGGGTGGCGACTGTTGGCCACCCACTAAAGCCTACCCTGTCATTCTCCAAGGCTATACCCTCCCCTCACTGGACAGATATCGACCTCAGCACTATCCTGCCAAATTCTAACTCCGCAATAATCACAGCACTGACAGTGCTCCTCCTCGCCATGGTTCGCCCATCAGATGGCGACTCCTGACACTGTAGCCACAGATCCCAGATCTTCTCAAACTTATCAGGGACCCCCTAGCAGCGTATGTCAATTTATACATAGAGCGTTTTTGATTGACTAATCTTTTCCATGCTTGTACTGAAGGTTTAGCTGGGTGCCTCTAATTTAGCAATATGCATTTCCGAGCATAAAAGAGTAGCAGCCCAAGCAATGATTTTAATGCTCTGAGTTCTGATATTGACTCAACCACCCCCAGAAGACATAGCGAGACTGATCCCCTGATCCAAATTCCCACTACTTTGCTGATCAGATCCATTACACCCTCCCAGAAATTCACCAAGTTTTCACACGACCAAGTCACGTGTACCCACGTGCCACTGTCTCTCTCGCATCTAGGGCACATGTCCCTATCTAATAGACCCATTCTGTGCAGACGGACTAGGGTGATATACACCTGGTGGATCCACTTAGTCTGAATTAACCCATCTCTTGCCTCCACCACTGACGAGTGCAGATTATCCATTATCTCCTCCCAGTCATCTTGATCCAGGGACCTGCCACTTCATTTCCACCCTACCCCTAGGAGAATGCAGCGTACCCGTCAGGCACTGATACAGCGTGGAGACGGGTTTTGTTAGCTCCATCCCTCTAATCTCATTTTCCATACGTGACATCTGTATCCTCTGACCCACCCTATGAAACTGGGCGTGCAGAGCGTGTCTAATCTGCAAGTAGCGGAAAAAGTCCCGGTGGGATAGAAGAAACTCCTCTTTAACCTGCGCAAAGGACATGAGTACCCCGTCTTTGTATATCTGACCTACCCGGAGCACCCCTTTCCTTATCCAGAACTGCGGGTCCTGCATAGATCCAAGCTCCAGTACCTTGGGGTTATCCCAAAGGGGGGTAAAGGGGGACCAGGCCCTGCTCTCATCCGAGTTTGCACTCAACTTATCCACCCTTTCCCATACTGTTCTCATACACCCAGTTGCCTCCCGAATCACTTTCGTACCTCTATATATCAAGGTGGCCAGCCACCCAGAAGAGCCCAGCACAGCCGTTTCTAGACTCACCACTGGATTCTCCCTTGGTTGACTGACCCACCAATGGGTGTACTGCAGTTTGGTGGCATAGAAATACATTACCATATGGGGCACCGCAAGCCCCCCCCCCCCCCCCCCATGTCTGGTTGTGCCTTCATTATTTGCCTGTTTAACCGCGGCGGAGACTGTCCCCATATGAAGCTAATGATAATCGCTTCCTATGCCTTGAAATGAGAGGCAGGAAGTAGCACCGGCGAGGCCGGATATATGTACAAGAAGAAAGATCTTGTATATATTTATCCTGCCCATGACCGATAGCGGGAGGCTTGCCCATTGAGAGACTCGCTGCTTCAGTTTCGCTGGTAAGATATTAAGGGAAATAAATTCACTTGGCTGCTTGCTAATCATGATTCCTTTTGTCGAACCACTTTCAGCCAAGATCTCGGACAGATGTCTGGAGGGTCAGACTCGTCGACTGGCATTAAGCTGGACTTATCCCAGTTGATTTTCAAACCAGAAAATCTCCCAAATGTTCCTATGATATCTAATGCCGCTTCCAGGGACACGTTACTGTCTGCTAGGTCCAACAGGGTATCATCTGCATAGAGTGAAATCTTCCTCAACCTCCCCTATTTTCCACCCCGTGATAGTTGGGGAGTTTCTAACGATAATCGCCAATGATTCAATGGCCAATGCGAAGAGTAATGGCGAGAGTGGGCAACCCTGTCTGGTCCCTCTGCTTAATTCAAACGGATGCGAATAGCATCCATTGGCTCGTACTCTGGACATCGGACGACTATATAGGTGCTTGATATATTTTATAAAATTTGAAGAGAGCCCAAATCTACCCAGCACTGCCCACAAATAGGCCCATTCAATTGAGTCAAAGGCCTTCTCGTTATCAAGTGAGGCAATCGCCCGGTTTCCGTAATTATCATGGACAATCTGGAGGTTTGACAACAGCCTACGCAGGTTTATCCCCGTAGTGCGCCCAGGCATGAAGCCAGACTAGTCCGGTCCTATCAGTCGTAGCATAAGCCTGTTTAACCTATTCGCTAATATTTTGGCTAGTATTTTAGAGTCATGATTTAGTAAGGAAATGGGCCTATATGACGCGCAGGCATCAGGGGGGCCTCTCTTCTTTATAAATAAGGACGATCTGTGCTTCATGGAAGGAGGCCGGGAGACACTCACTTTCTAGTGCTTGCTTCAGCACCTCTAAGAGTCTAAGGGCTACTTGTTCTGATTCTTGCTTATACCAATCGGCTGGAATTCCATCGGGACCCGATGCCTCTCGGGAGGTAGTTGCAAGACACCACCCTGGCTAATAACTCAGGTGAGGAGAATGCAAGATCGACCCTGGACAGGGATCTGTGAGTGGCTGAATGGCAGGAGTATGCTCTGTCAGTGGGGCGTTTCCACCTCCATAACTCCTGCAGACCTAGTGCCTCAGCCCAGGACGCCAATTGCATCCTCAGGCACGGATTTCTGTCCAGCCGATCCAGCGCAGCTTCCAGAACAATATTGAAATCTCCCATTATTAATATTGGGGAAGGGGGATAGTTGACCACTTTTTCCATAACCTGTTGCAACACCTGAATACAAAAAGGTGGGGGGACGTACACACCAACTATGACGACATCAGTATCCATAAGTTTGGCATGTAGGATCACGTAGCGACCCTCCCGGTCCGTCTGCACAGAGTATAGGGCAAACGGGGTTCCGCTGGAGATCAGCACAGAGACCCCCCTAGAGCAGGACGAGAAGAAAGCATGGAAGGAGCTTTGGATCCATGGTTTCTTAAGCGCCAGGCTTCTCGGTCCCACCAGGCGAGTCTCCTGGAGGATCACCACGTTAGGTTTATACCTCTAAACGAATTGAAGAACCGTGGCTCGCTTGATTTTATCGTTGAGCCCTCGGACGTTCCATGAAAGAAATTTACACTTTACACCATTATCATAGCTGCGAGTATAAACCATAGGATCGGGGCAGTCAGTGCCTGTGTACTCCATTCTCTCCATCAATAATCTTCCCGCACCTGGGGTCTGAATACCATACAACACACACAACCCAACACAAGGACAGACTAAACAAATACCACTATACTCTAAACAATACACACATTTCCCAATCCCAACCACCTCCAAACTTTGGCGAGCATCATATCCTCCCAAACAAAACAATACAACAAGGTGTAACTAGTTGCAACTGGGGTGCATGGGCCCATCGCCTAAGGGGCCTGCAGTGTGAATAAATCGGAATAACTTACAGGTCGGCAGACTAGCTGCCTTGGGTTCCCAGGGTCGCATGGAGGTATCAGGTAAGAAGGGGCGGAGGAAGAATAGATAAATAGATCTATCTATCCCCGGCAGGAGTAAAGGGTAGGGAATTAATGGGGTGGGAGAACCATCCCACCATGGGAACCAGAGCCAAAGCTCCCTGTAGCATTCAAATCAGGATACATTGGTAAACTTGAGTAGCAAAACCAAAGTACAGCGGCTTCGTTAACTTTCAAACAGACAAAACCAAAACGACCCCCCCCCCCCCCCCATTTCTGGGCAGCATCATGATGCCCAGCGGCGGCGCCACTTGACCCACAGCAAAGTGGAGAGCGCCCCGTCAGACACATAAACAGTAGGGCAAACGCTTATGCATTCAGAGGTCGGTTCTCTCCGACCGGAGCCCAGTCCATCAGGCTCCAGGTAGAGAGTCCAGCCAGGAACTGGCCTCTTTGGCAGATGAAGAATCTGGTGGTCTCACCATCCTGCACCCGTAGACGCACTGGAAACATCATAGAATACTTAATTCTCTTCTTTCTGAGCCTCTCTCTGACTCCACTGAAGGAGCGTCGCATCTTTTGAACCTCTGATGTGAAACCTGTGAAGGATATCCGAGCGTTGTCAAAGGTTACCACTCCTTTCATTCTAGCTGCAGCCAGGATAGCGTCTCTGTCCTTATAATGGAGGACCTTGAATATGAAGGGTCTAGGCGGAGCCCCGGGGGGGGGGGGGGGGGGGGGGGAGGCCTCATGGGGATCCTATGTGCTCTCTCCTCCGTAAAAAATTTCATTAGATTCCCTGGTGCCAAAGTCTCCCTGATAAGATTCTCAGCAAATTGCTCTGGGGAGGATCCCTCTGCTTTTTCGGGTAGATCCAGGACTAACGTTATTTCTCTGATTCCTATTTTCAGCGTCCTCGGCCCTTCCCATCAGGACGGTCACTTGCCTCCTCAGGGTTGCGAGATCCCCGGCCTGAGCAGATAACCGGTCCTCCGTTTCTCTCCGTCTCGCTGGTGTGGTCCCGGATTTTATCCGGATCATGGAGGACATAGTTAAATTGCTCTTGGAGGGTATCGAATTTAGCAGTAAGAGCGCTTTGACACGAAGCGATGGCAGCCATTATAGCTGCAGTATCAGGGTTAGAGGGTTCCTGCCCCATCCCGTGTGGGGATTCAATTGTTTGCGTGCTACAGGTGATCAGGGCCGATTTACGCTTCTTGTTGCCTCTCATATGTGGGGAGGGGACTCTAGGCAAAATATATTCCAGAGCTGTCTCCTATGGTGCAGAGTACTGAACGAGGGCTTGACCCCCGCTTTGGGGGGACTGTGGCCCCTAAATGATGGATGGAGCACCCAAGGGGTATCCCAAACAGGACCAGCACCAACTCCGCTGACCGGGGGGGGGGGGGGGTTATTACACCCGGGGGCTCTTGTGCCCTGCTTTGAGAGACAGTACCTGTCTGGTCAGAATTATAGTGAGCTGCAGAGGACACTGGACACACCACGAGGGTAAGGGCTTCCCCTCTTGCTTGGCTGCTAATAGTGGTATTGCAAAGTTGTGGCTTTGCAGCCGCTAGTAGTGGCAGGCTTCTTGCAGCATCTGCTGCTCTTTACTGGGAAGGGAACCTCCCCCCCCACACAGTCTCAGCCAGAGAGCAGTCTTACCAGTAGAGAGGCTGTCTCCTTATGTACCGCCTGGATGATACGAGACCGCAGGGGGCCACCCCCCCTCCTCACCTAAAGAGCTGATATGGCGTCTGGCCGCTCTCCTATCCCCTCCTCACGCTGTCGAGCGTCTCACTCTGCGGGGAGGTGCCGCTTGATCTTCAGGCACCTCTCCCCCTCACCGCAGCCCGGACAGATCAGAAGCACCGCCGCACCGTACGGAGTGACCCTGCCTCTCCTCTCTTCTCCTCACACAAGCAGCACGTGGTCGGAGACCAGCAGCTGTCTCCCCGGCCCCACACAATGCCGCTTACAAGGGCCACCGCCGCTTGGTATACTCGCTCTCTCCCTCGGACAGGGAGAGCCACAGAAGGGCCATTTCTGGCTACCCAAGCCCCATACAAGGAGGTAAGTCCGGATGCTGTCTCACCTAGGTCGCCATCTTGGCCACGCCCCAGGGATAGGTTCTTGCTGGATCTCTTAAAAATGAGATCTCTACAACCAGTTTATTTGTATTGGCACGCCTATAATAAGGACTGGTTAGGTAAATAGGGCCCCAGCATTTGAATCTATTGGGGGGGGGGGGGGGGGATACATAAGTGGGATCCCAGTCACCCTCATTATGTTGCTGGAAGTGTCTTATGTACGCATGGCAGGTCTGATCTAAAATCGGCAATGGTATAAAATAAGATTGGTTAGGTCGCTCACGGGTCATGTTTTCGTCTAGTGGCAAACAGACTCCAACATCACAGATCTTAATGGTCTCAAAGTCGCCTTTGATTACAACATTGGAGGATTTCAGGTCACCATGCAAGATCTTCTTTTCATTGTGTAAATACTGAAAGAAAAGAAAGATATTCAATCAGTTCAGGGATTTGAGGGCTTTATGAAGAAGATTTATATCAGTCTTACTAGCAGTTAGTGACTTTATATGTGCGCAAATAGAACACGATGTGATGCTGCACCTTGGGAGAAAGTTCCTATGCGAAGGTTTCTACCTTTTGTGGGCCAAGATGAACAGTACTGGGCAAATATGAAATATTTTAAGCTACTATTAGAACCTTGGCTGGGTTCCCTCCTACAATCCAATGTCCACGCCAATACCTCCCCTAGAGAGGAAAAAAACTGGAACAGGTTTAAAAACCCCTCCCCTTCTCCCCCCCCCCCAGTCCTCCGTATTGGGCAAAAAAAAAAAAAAAAAACCATTTAAAAAAGGGCCATCCTGAAGGACTCGTAGAAATACCATTGCTAGTAAGTCTAACATGGATTTTCTCCTATCCTCCTTCAGGACAGCTACGGAGATGCTAATCAAGAAATTAAGATTCTAAGGGTGGGATACCGCCTGTAGTTTATTTCTACCAAGGCTTATTTGTCTGATAAGATTTTAACGGTAGCGCTTATAGAAGATGTGGGGTGTAGATCTAACAGTAGCTCAGCAAAATTCTACAAATCTACCGATCTTTCCCCCCAGGAAGTGGAGACTGCTGTGGAAAAAGCCGACATTTATGGAGCAGAAACATCCATACAAGTGTAGGGCTTTTAAACCTGTCCCAGTTTGTGTTTCCTCTCTAGAAGGAGCCTCTCTTCGTGGTGGGAGAAAATACTAGATGAGTTAAGCACATTGAGGACATTTCTTTCAAGCAAAGGTGTTGGCTGTCCATGATACCATTTTGGGGTGGAGCATCCAGCCAGTGCAGTGCTGTGCAAGTGCCACTTTGGATAGAAGGTTTTTATAATTTTATGGAATAAATCGTTGGAGGCACACTTTCAAACCATTAAATATTTAGCCTTAATTAATATGTGTCAAGGGTGCTGCCTGATCGGATAATTCTTCATATCCCATAAACAAAGTATTATTAGAGATTCAAGCACACACCAGTTATGCTAAAGTTTTTTTTACTTTTGTTCTGCAATTATGACCCATATTCAATTCATATAGGCATGGGTAAAGTAGTACATTATCACAAAAATATTTACAATGGTGCATATACATTTAGTGTAAGCAGTCTCTTTTTGTTTGTGAACTCTGTGGTCCTGAGCATAGCAGCTATCTAGCATAAGCTAATGTATGAGCAATAGTATCCACACTATGAGTTCACTCACTTTTAGAGCATTTCAACATCCAGATACACAGTATCTTCAGCATATGAAACAAAATGTTACAACAGCTCATAACAGCGTACTGCGCTGTAGACTACGATTGATGTTTACAAGTCAGCGTGACATCAGTACTGCAGCTTACATACAATGTTTCAAACACTATGACAAGCTAAGACCAGCTTAAACATTCACTAATGCATAATAAGTACCAGAGGTTTTTGCAAGGCAAATGGAAAGCATATTACCCAAAGTCGTGTGTATAGCATAGGTGGGGGCAATCCTCCTAAGCTGGTCTTAGCTTGTCATAGGGTTTGAAACATTGTATGTAAGCTGCAGTACTGATGTCACGCTGACTTGTAAACATCAATCTTAGTCTACAGCGCAGTACGCTGTTATGAGCTGTTGTAACATTTTGTTTCATATGCTGAAGATACTGTGTATCTGGATGTTGAAATGCTCTAAAAGTGAGTGAACTCATAGTGTGGATACTTTTGCTCATACAGCTAGATAGCTGCTATGCTCAGGACCAGAGTTCACAAACAAAAAGACTGCTTACACTAAATGTATATGCACCATTGTAAATATTTGTGATAATGTACTACTTTACCCATGCCTGTATGAATTGAATATGGGTCATAATTGCAGAACAAAAAGTAAAACTTTTTTTAGCATAACTGGTGTGCGCTTGAATCTCTAATAATATTTTATAATTTTACGGACCTGGACCCGAGTCATTGACAGACCACTGGATTAGGCACAGCTAGTTTTGGTAGTGAATTACAATAAATAGCCTGGTTCCTGGAGCATGTGCTGCACTGACTGAACCTATAACTTGCCTGAAGCTTTGTTTGGTTGTGGGCGCTTGTGTAATTATGTGTATTTTATAATTGGAGCATGGTATAGTGCAGCTGTACTCAACTGGCGGACCGGGGTCCAAGTGCAGACCTCGGCTCCAGATTTCCGGACCCCTGCCCTGACAGCCCTGCATTCAGTTGCTCCTGTGTTGCCGTACTCAGCACTGCCCCCTTTACTTGGTCGGTGAAGTAGTGCTTAGTCTCCCTGCCAGTGTCATGGCTCCCCGTCACCTAGCACTGCAATATGAAGTACTGTACAGGTGGCACTGCAAGGTACACACAAACTTTGTTTCTCTGTCTCTGCCCCGTCCAGTCCACCCCCGTCCCCTCAGCTCTGCCCCGTCCAGTCCACCCCCGTCCCCTCAGCTCTGCCCCGTCCAGTCCACCCCCGTCCCCTCAGCTCTGCCCCGTCCAGTCCACCCCCGTCCCCTCAGCTCTGCCCCGTCCAGTCCACCCCCGTCCCCTCAGCTCTGCCCCGTCCAGTCCACCCCCGTCCCCTCAGCTCTGCCCCATCCAGTCCACCCCCGTCCCCTCAGCTCTGCCCCATCCAGTCCACCCCCGTCCCCTCAGCTCTGCCCCATCCAGTCCACCCCCGTCCCCTCAGCTCTGCCCCATCCAGTCCACCCCCGTCCCCTCAGCTCTGCCCCATCCAGTCCACCCCCGTCCCCTCAGCTCTGCCCCATCCAGTCCACCCCCGTCCCCTCAGCTCTGCCCCATCCAGTCCACCCCCGTCCCCTCAGCTCTGCCCCATCCAGTCCACCCCCGTCCCCTCAGCTCTGCCCCATCCAGTCCACCCCCGTCCCCTCAGCTCTGCCCCATCCAGTCCACCCCCGTCCCCTCAGCTCTGCCCCATCCAGTCCACCCCCGTCCCCTCAGCTCTGCCCCATCCAGTCCACCCCCGTCCCCTCAGCTCTGCCCCATCCAGTCCACCCCCGTCCCCTCAGCTCTGCCCCATCCAGTCCACCCCCGTCCCCTCAGCTCTGCCCCATCCAGTCCACCCCCGTCCCCTCAGCTCTGCCCCATCCAGTCCACCCCCGTCCCCTCAGCTCTGCCCCATCCAGTCCACCCCCGTCCCCTCAGCTCTGCCCCATCCAGTCCACCCCCGTCCCCTCAGCTCTGCCCCATCCAGTCCACCCCCGTCCCCTCAGCTCTGCCCCATCCAGTCCACCCCCGTCCCCTCAGCTCTGCCCCATCCAGTCCACCCCCGTCCCCTCAGCTCTGCCCCATCCAGTCCACCCCCGTCCCCTCAGCTCTGCCCCATCCAGTCCACCCCCGTCCCCTCAGCTCTGCCCCATCCAGTCCACCCCCGTCCCCTCAGCTCTGCCCCATCCAGTCCACCCCCGTCCCCTCAGCTCTGCCCCATCCAGTCCACCCCCGTCCCCTCAGCTCTGCCCCATCCAGTCCACCCCCGTCCCCTCAGCTCTGCCCCATCCAGTCCACCCCCGTCCCCTCAGCTCTGCCCCATCCAGTCCACCCCCGTCCCCTCAGCTCTGCCCCATCCAGTCCACCCCCGTCCCCTCAGCTCTGCCCCATCCAGTCCACCCCCGTCCCCTCAGCTCTGCCCCATCCAGTCCACCCCCGTCCCCTCAGCTCTGCCCCATCCAGTCCACCCCCGTCCCCTCAGCTCTGCCCCATCCAGTCCACCCCCGTCCCCTCAGCTCTGCCCCATCCAGTCCACCCCCGTCCCCTCAGCTCTGCCCCATCCAGTCCACCCCCGTCCCCTCAGCTCTGCCCCATCCAGTCCACCCCCGTCCCCTCAGCTCTGCCCCATCCAGTCCACCCCCGTCCCCTCAGCTCTGCCCCATCCAGTCCACCCCCGTCCCCTCAGCTCTGCCCCATCCAGTCCACCCCCGTCCCCTCAGCTCTGCCCCATCCAGTCCACCCCCGTCCCCTCAGCTCTGCCCCATCCAGTCCACCCCCGTCCCCTCAGCTCTGCCCCATCCAGTCCACCCCCGTCCCCTCAGCTCTGCCCCATCCAGTCCACCCCCGTCCCCTCAGCTCTGCCCCATCCAGTCCACCCCCGTCCCCTCAGCTCTGCCCCATCCAGTCCACCCCCGTCCCCTCAGCTCTGCCCCATCCAGTCCACCCCCGTCCCCTCAGCTCTGCCCCATCCAGTCCACCCCCGTCCCCTCAGCTCTGCCCCATCCAGTCCACCCCCGTCCCCTCAGCTCTGCCCCATCCAGTCCACCCCCGTCCCCTCAGCTCTGCCCCATCCAGTCCACCCCCGTCCCCTCAGCTCTGTCCCATCCAGTCCACCCCCGTCCCCTCAGCTCTGCCCCATCCAGTCCCCCCCCGTCCCCTCAGCCCCATCCAGTCCCCCCCCGTCCCCTCAGCCCCATCCAGTCCACCCCCGTCCCCTCAGCCCCATCCAGTCCACCCCCGTCCCCTCAGCCCCATCCAGTCCCCCCCCGTCCCCTCAGCCCCATCCAGTCCCCCCCCGTCCCCTCAGCCCCATCCAGTCCCCCCCCGTCCCCTCAGCCCCATCCAGTCCACCCCCGTCCCCTCAGCCCCATCCAGTCCACCCCCGTCCCCTCAGCCCCATCCAGTCCACCCCCGTCCCCTCAGCCCCATCCAGTCCACCCCCGTCCCCTCAGCCCCATCCAGTCCACCCCTGTACCCTCAGCTCAGCCCCATCCAGTCCACGGCCTGCACAGGGGTCAAAACCATTGTGCCACGTGCCAGAGCTGTGAGCTCTGTGGGGCCCATAGAAAAAACTTTTTTTTTAGGCCGCCCCCCCCCCCACAATGCGCTGATTTCTAACTATCCACCCCCCCCCCCCTTCGGCAGGCAGCCCTTTGCCCAGACCTTTACAAGAAGTGGCTGAGTACCCCTGGTATAGTGAATGCATTGCTTTGCTGATAATTTCTCTATTGTTGGTGTATCATATTCCAAAATCCTTTTGACAAGAGTTATTCTATGGAATAACCATGAAAAATACACACAGGTTGCAGCAGGAAGAGAGTCAATGCTTTGACATACCTTCAGGCCCCTGGCCATGTGCAGAGCTACTTTTAAAATCAGCGCTGCAGGAAATGGTCCCAGGTCACTTTCATTTCTCTCTTCAATAAGGTCATAGAGGGATTTATCTCCTCCATATTCCATTGCAAGACACATACTGCCATCTTTGGATTTGGTGAATGCTCTATAACCTTAAGCAAGCAAGATTTTTTATGAATTACTCTGCAACAGGAAAAGCTATAAAGCAAAATGTTTTACAGATATTTGTAAGGTATTAGTGACGATTCGGCCCTGTGAGAATTTTTCTTTTCAGAGTTTTTAAAAGGTTTTTCCTTAGTGTAATTGTGCAAAGGTAAGCATTTGCACAGCTAAATTTGTGCTACATTGTACTAAGGAAAATTTTTTTGGGACAAAAAAGTGAGAAAAATGACGGTGCTGAATCAGTCCAAAGCTGTGAATACCATAACCATGGCACACTATACAGAGATCCTCCATCACTGGATAAGAAAAAGGAAGGTATAAATGCACACTGCTAAGTGGGTGCACGACCAGGGGCAGTCCCACAGTACAGTTAGGGCAAAGTATAGAGAGGTCCACACTCCTAAAAATTCAATGCTTTATTGTAGATCCTTAAAATCATCTCCAAAAGGTAAACAGCCATAAAAACAGTGTCAGACCCTGGTAGATGCGAATTAGCCAAGCATTTACGCGTTTCGGACGCAGCAGGTCCTTATTCATAGATAAAAGCATGGCATAATTACAACATTTAAATAGAAAAACTTTTATCTAATTTTTTTTACCCCTTTTCCATACATTGATACCTACCTATGATTATTACCATTGATTTCCCCCTCTCCCCCCGTCCCCTCCCGGCTTCTTTCAAGCCTCGCCATCACCAGGCAACCGCTCATTTCTATGCGAGCACGCTGGACAATGACGGGGGGTTTCCTTCCCTCCGATTAGCTCACATACCTTGCCCCTGATTGGGGCTCGCGGCGGCTCGTCATCCGTAACGTCAGTAGGCTTTCGGCAGTCGGAGGACGTGGACGCAAACGGTGCGATGGTTTTTCTATATAAATGTTGTAATTACGCCATGCTTTTATCTATGAATAAGGACCCGCTGCGCCCGAAACGTGGAAGAATGCTTGGCTAATTCCCATCTGCCAGGGTTTTTATGGCCTATGGTTTGTTTACCTTTGGAGATGATTTTAAGTATCTACAATAAAGCATTGAATTTTTTAGGAGTGCTGACCTCTCTATCCTTTGCCCTCCATCACTGGAGTTGTCTCCATTCTGCCATTGCCATTTACACTTTAAAATTCTGTTAAGATATTTCTATCAATGTTTACCCATTTCTAGACATACAAAGAAAATCATTTCTTACCAACGATGTTGGGGTGATTCAACTTCTTTAGGACCTTGGCTTCCTCGTTGAGCCTCTGCTCATACACATCCTTGCTGGTTTTGTCACACTGCTTATTTATCTTCTTCACAGCCCATGGGGATTGGGACATGCCCTTCGGAGACCTATGTAATTTAATAAGAAAAAGTTAAACCTGCCTTTAACCATTTAACTGCCAAACGCATACATTCGTGCTCGCTTCTCCAACAGTCAAAAATGATCACAACAAACAGTGATCATATGCATCCCTCCCCGTGGCAATTGGTAAATTGCTGCACGTAAAAAATCATTTACCTTTTTCTTTAACTCCTGCTGTGGTAAATTTTAGAAAGTGGCGGCTCATGCATTTGCAGGCCACCTGCAAACAGGAAGTGCTGCTGAGATTCCTGTTAATGTGCATTGTCAGTTATGTCAGTTGAATCCAGACAGCAGCATGGCTGAGATGCTGGGAGAGGAAGCTCCAAAATGGTGCTACCTTTCTTTTCCAACTGTAACAGGCTGTTGGTCTGGTTTTTAAGTGGACCAAGACCCAGGATTTTGGTCCTTTTCCCTGGGTGCCCCGCTATGTGAAACCCCCCAGCTTGCTGAAGCCAACTCGCATCTTCCCGGTCCTACAGCGCATTCGCGGCTGCTCGTTCAATCAGCATGCTTGGAGCCGCTGATGTCATGTCTAAGCCTTCGTCTAAGGCAAGCGGCTCCGAGCGCACCGGCAGCAGCATCCCCCGCTTCCCTTTAACAGGGGGCATGTCCACGCCGGCCATTCACAAATGCCTGTAGGGTTTGCACACAGTGGGGCATCCTGATTTTGGATGCCCCAGGGGAGGGAATTGATCGGCCCTGGGAATCTTTTCCGATTGGCATGGGTTTTGGTCCACCATTTCACCACTAGTGCAAAAAAAAAAAAAAGCTCTGGCAGTCAGGATAATTGCTATACTATCCTGCCTTCAGCTCTGCAGGGATCACCTAGTGTCACAGCAGGATTTGATTGGATTCCCACCTGAGCACATGGAATTTGAAAATAAAAAGCTAAAACAACAAGTCTAGCTAATCTCTATCCAGTGGTTCCTTAGGGGGGGGAAACACAAAGAATTGGGGTGGGGTTTTAGCCTCTGTTCAGTTTGTGTTTTCTCCCAGGGAGTGGAGCCTCAATCTCAGTGGGCTGAATGATGTGAGAAAAAAGCTCCGGCAGTCAAAAAAAAAAAAAAAAAAAAAACCAAAATCGCTATACTATCCTGCCCTCAGCTTTGAAGGGATCACCTAGTGCCACAGCAGGAACTGGCTGGTTTCCCACCTGAGCACATGGACCTCTTCAGCCAATAGAGGCCCTCTTGTGACTTGAGAAGGGACATCACTTCTTGCTGAAACCAGATATTTGGGGAAGTTAGAGCTTGTCACCACCAAGCAGTTGCTGGTTCTTATTCCAGCCATTCTGGATCCTTCTCCAGGTTCTCATTGAAAGTTCTAATAGCTAGCAATCGAGTTATTCCACTCATTTTTATTCCACCATGTATATTACCTTTTCATAAGGTACACACTAACACCTGTTCCATATCCAAATTTCTGCATAAATGGAGAAGCCGGGATGGCGAATTTTGGTGATGGCGTGCTAAAGCCTAAAAACAAAATAAAAGGGTCAACAAGTCAGCTTACCATTCATACAACAGAGAACTCATAGATCTTAATTTAAAAAACCCAGGGTCTATGTATGACCTTATCTGGGAGAACTGAACAGTAAGGCCCCTTCATTAATAAGGCCTGTAGTTCACTCACTCACCTGGCTAATGTGATGGCCAGCAGGAAACAACATTTCAGTGATAAGCACTTTTCTGGAACTTCTTCTAATGCTTCAAAAGGAGGTTCCAATAATCATTTTAGTACGCCTGATAAGTCCCATGTAGGAAAGCCCTTAAATCTTTTAGAATGCAGGGACGACCCAGGTGGGTTTTGGTCCAATTTAAAGCGGATCTATAAGATTCTGGGGCCGCTTGAGTCTCTCCCTGCAGCAGAATTGGATGCCCCACTGTGTGAAACCCTCCAGGTCGTTGGGTATACTCACCTTCTCCCCCGGTCCAACGGAGCATACGCGAGCAGCTCTGCATCCCCGCTATCCCTTTAGCTGAACACGCCCCTGCACCAGGCATTTGTGAATGGTCACTTAGGCCCTTAGACAAGATTGCGTCAGCACAGTCGAACGTGCCGATTGGACAGGAGGCTGCACATGTGCCATAGCACTGGGGAAAGGCGAGTTAGTTTGGGTGGCCGGTTCCCACAGGGTGGCATCAATCAAAACCCAGGACCAAAAGCAGAACTGGATTCTATAATACTCCAGGACCTCCAGACTACCTCCCTACCAGGTACCTGGTTTTAGGATACCCACTGTGTAGTCCAGTGAACTGACCTTTTCCCCGATCCAACAGATAATGCACAAGCCGCCGTCCTCAATACCTTATAGCAAGGCGTGCACCCGTGCCAGGTATCTGTGGTTGGCCCACAAGCATCCCATTAGAGAGGAGCAGGGACGTGGCCGCCGAGACATTTGGTTGTTCTCAGCTAAACTCAGTCCTCAGCCAATTTGACACCTGTGGAGCGATGTTTGGATGAGAGGCCATGCATGCACATAGGAAGAGGGAAAGGTGAGTAGACTGGGTGATCTAGGGGTTCTCACACAGCAGGGCATCCCAAATCAGGGGCAAGAGCCAAAACTGATGGGGGACAGGAAATGGTTGCACACCTCAGCAAAGCAGGTCTCCTGGATGAGCTGAGGATTCCACACAGTCACAACAGAGGCAGCTTTTCTAAGAAAAATGATTTAATAAAAGGATCGCCAATGGCATTGGTGGGGGGGGGGTAGATTAGTGCCTCAGTGAACCAGGCCCCAGTCTGGTACAGTTGCAAGGGAGAGTTTAGATCCGCTTTAAACGTCCATCTCGCTATAGAAATAGGTCATACATCACATCACACACAGCTCCGCCATGACAGATCCTCTTTAGCATCACACGCTCAGGCCCTGGACACCAGTAGCCACTAGCATGCCACTCAGGAATGCGTTCTAAAAGCAGGTGCACTACAGATATCAGCAAGCCCTAGCCTCCCCCACTCACATGCAAACGAGACATTTCTAAGCAATTAAACCCCGTCTCAGTCGCTCACCCGGTGACTTCCTGTTGTCTACTTTGCGGGGGGTTTTGAAGCTGCAGGGGCTCTGCTCCTCAGTGCTGTGACCCGACATTTTGCTATTAAATGAAAAACGGTCAACACTGCAGCGACCGGTTCCCGGGCTGCTTTCAAACCTATGCGCGTTCCCGCTCGTGACGTCACGCTGTTAGGAGTTTGCGCAGTTCGCTGACACTAGAGCGCGGGAATTCAATCAGTCGCTTCACTTGACTGAGGAGGGGGCCAATGGGCTCTGAGCAGGGCCGGCGAACCCGGTTACGTGCCGCCTATGTGACCCCGCCCAGCCGCCTGCTGATGGGTCAGGAATCGGTTTGTCCCGCCGTGAAGCCACCCAGGACGTCTCACTTTTCTCGCTCCAGCTGCGCGTGCGCGGGATCTAGTCCAATCGGAACAATTCACCTTTGTGTAAATGGCTCTGATTGTTTACAATGGGGAGTGTTAGTTATTCTCCCCATTGATTTCAACCAGAGCCTTTTGCCTAAGTGAAGGCAAAGGATTCTACATAAGAGCTGGAGCATGCACCATTGGAGTAGGCGAAATGGGGGGGAATCACACAGTAGCCTGACTGGGGTATGGACCAGAACACTGGAAAGGCATTCCTGGGTTTTGTCCTGTTTTAAAGTGGACCAAAACCCAGGATTTTGACTATCCTGGGTTTTGGTCCACTCCCCGGGGCACCCCGATTGGAGGTGCCCCGCTATGTGAAACCCCCCAGATCGCCAGCTTCAACTCACCTCATCCCGGTCCTACGGCACATGCACGCCCGCTCGTCCTATCCTCGGGGCCGCTGAGCTATGGCACGCGCCCTGCTAGAGGGATAGCGAGGATGCGGCCCGCGCATGCGCCGTTGGACCGGGATTAAGGTAAGTGTAGCGGCCGACCTGGGGGGTGAAACACAGTGGGGCATCACGATTTTGGATGTCCTGCGGGGAGGAAATGGATCGGCCAGGGAAACTATCCTAATGGGTTTCAGTCCATTTTGAAGTGGATCAATTACCCCCTGGAATCTAAAAGATTTGAGGGCTGGCTTATAGCCTACATTGGATGCCCCACTGTGAGAACCCCCCCCCGTCCTCGGGGTCATTGATAATGTTACCTGATGCCGGCGGGTCATGCAACAGTGTCATCATCTCTTCCGGCCGCATCCCTGACTGCTCTGTAGCTGTGTGCGCTCTCTCCGTCCAGCCATTCACATAGGCCGGGAGCGTGCACCCCACAAGGGACGAGGATGTGGCTGTCGGCGTCACCTATGCCAAGCACAAAGTTCACATCAGTGGCTTTATGTTGCTCATAGAGCCTGCTCAGATAATCAGAGTGCTCCATTTCTCTGTGCTCTGTCAGTGGCTAAGCTGCCGAGCAGAGTCGTTTGTGCCACCGGCTGCATCCCCCGCTCAGCTTCTAGTTGTGCCATGTCCTCACCATCCACTCAGAAAGGCCTAACGCGGATAGAGGTAAGACAGCTTCGGTGGCCCCCCTGCCCTGCAGGCTACAAGCCTGCATAACCTCTGTGGCCGCGGGTTCTTCTGCCCCCCGCTGACCTTTGGGGAGTCAGGTAATGGGTGTTCCTGTGCTAGCCACAGGTGACTTGCTAGCCCCCAAGCCTTGTGAACTGGTATAGGGATCTCATGGATCCCTTAGGGTCATCCCAAAGGGTTAACTGGAAAAATGAATAAAGTAAAACTGTAAAAAACAAGTGGGGAGAGGGCTTCCTCAAGATGGAAGATGAAAAAGAGACCCAGTGGGAGGGATCGTGGCCACAGGTGAGTAAATGTAATTTTTTTTTAAAGTCTGCAGCGGGGGTCGGGCCTATTCCGGACCCTCTCCTGAAGCCAGGATAGCCCCGGGGGTTTTATCGGATGCTTCCGAGGCAAATAGAAGACCCGGCTGGATCGATCGAGGGTCAGGTGTGTGTTGTTTTACTTTATTTGGCCACTATCAGGAGGGAAAGCCAGACCGGGTAACCCTCACATGTTTGGGGATTAGCGGCAGGAGAGGCAACCACTGAGAGTTACGTGCTCGGCTTTTATGGGGTTAATATAGCGATATCCCAGGGAATTTTACAGAGCGGGACATGTGACGCGACACCAGGAGCCCACTGAGACTCTGTCGCCCAGGGGCCCATAAAACCCTGGAGCTGGCCCTTGCTCTGAGACTCATGGTGATGTATGGGGAAGCAGAAAGGAAGTTGGTGAGGTTTTAAATAGGAACAACCACCATGATTTTTATTGCCAATGATTCTTACCTAGCTGGTAATCCCCTCGTGCATTTGCAGACTCTCCTTTAATCAGCAGCTAGGGTTTTGTTCTGCTTTAAAGTGGACCAAAACCCGGCGCAGGTCCAGAAATCCGCGCTTCATGAACCAATTGCAAGCTACGGCTGTTTGGCCAGTGGCAACCGTCTGCAGCTTTAAATCCCCCCCCCCCATTTCTAGCACTTTTGACCAGGAAGTAGGTGAGTTCTGTGGACCTTCACCATGATTTAATGAAAAGCCCAAACTCTTAAAAAACGGTTCCCCAGCATCTAAAATTAATATATTTTACGTTTTTAGTCACTAACTTATTATTCCTTCCCCCACTGGGCTGCAACTCTGTTCAGGAATTTAGGATACGGGCTCTGCCATCTTGACTCAGAAGCATCACAGGAGGAGAGGAGAGTGGGATAAGGTACAGGGGGGTGGGTTATAGCTGTGCTTTGCTCAGAAAGAGCAGAGCTGGGGTCAGGGAAAAGTCAGCAGTCCCAGAATGCAGAGCGACACAGTCAGAAGGCACTTCCTGTTTGCAGGCTGCCTGATAAGGTGGCGGCTTGCATAAGCCGCCATCTTGGATGTTTAAAGGCTCATAACATGCAATAGATGCAGGTAGGATGATTTTTAATGTGAGCAATCTGTATGTACAGGGTGTGGGAAACATATAAGATAGACTCTTATTCAGAGTGAAGGTCCGCTTTAATACTTCTCTGATATGTTGGATGCCTGTGAGTTTAGCTCTTGAGATTTGAAACGGGAGAGAAGAGCTGTCCTGGAAGAAAACACACAGGCAGGGCTCAGCACATGTGTCTGCAGCAGCCCATCCCGCCCCCACGATGACTCTTTATGAGGTACGTCACTGGCATTAGAAGTAACACACCTCGGCTTAGTGCTATTCATGTGTCAGGCATGCTAGGTTGTGCGTCTTCACACACAATATGACTAGAACACCCCATCCCCAATCAAGCAGTCACTTCCGGCCGACGCAGCTTCTCATAATAAAAATAAACAGATGCATCATTTTTTCTTCAATGATGCATATTAGTGAAATATGTTTTTATGTTTCCTCTAGCATACGGTAAAAGTTACATTTTATATTCGGTCAAGGATAATTGCTCTTTAAAGTGGATTAAAACCCACCAGCGGATGCTGGATGTCCCCTGGGGCATCCCGAATCTGGATGCTCTGCTGTGTGAAACCTCCCAGGGCGCTGACAATAACTCAACTTTCTACAATAACCCAGAAATATCTGTCTATCCCCCAAGCAATGAATACATAACTATACAGCCTACAATTATAAGTATCGATGTATCAATCCACATAAATCACCAACCACTGGATTGTAAATATTAAAAATGCAATTTATTATTCCATTCTTTAAAATAACATGATTATATGTTTTCAATTCATAATAATCCATCCACTAAATTAATGTGTTTAGTTTTGACATATCCTTAAAGTGGACCAAAACCCACGATTTTGACTATCCTGGGTTTTGGTCCTTTCCCCCTGCGTGAAACCCCCCAGATCGCTGAATGTAACTCACCTCTTCCCGATCCTATGGTGCATGCATGGCCGCTTGTCCAATCAGCGCGCTTGGAACCGCTGGCGTCACGTTGTCTAGGGCTTTGTCTAAGCCAGTGGCTCTGAGCGCGCTGGCGGGCACATCCCCCGCTTCCTTCTAACAGGGAGTGTGACCGCGCCAGCCATTCACAAATGCCTGGCGCCGACACGTGCCCTGCTAGAGGGACAGCGGGGATGCCGCCGTGGCTCGTGCTTGGACCGGGAAGCAAGGTATGTGTATGGGGCAACCTGGGGGGTTTCACACAGTGAGGCATCCAGATTTTGGATGCCCCGGGGGGGATTCGATGGGTTATGGTCCACTATAACTGCAGCGCAACACAAGAGCAGCGCAAACGCATTGCCGACGTATCAAAAGCACAGCATTTGTTTCGATACAATGCACCTCTGTCATACTTACAAAACGCCTGCTTATAATGCAACAGAGAGGTGTGAAAAGAATCTTATAGTCTGGATAGTAGTTGCATTCTATCTGAAAACCTCATAAAACACTTATCAGTTTGGGGTGTCTCCTGGGCAGGAATTGGGGCCACCGATGCATATGGAGTAATGTTGTAATAGGGAGAAATTAGGCTTTTTCACATTTTGTAGCTTTAAAAAAATGCACATTTTCAAGATAATCATATCGAGTACCTTCACAATATTTTTTAAACTTTTTTTTTTTTACAAGAAAACCATAATGCACGTAAATTCTCCCCCCCCCCCCCCCGAGTACCAGTATACCACATATGTATCACAGGCGCTCTCCCTGTTAAAGGGTAGGGGGCCCCCAGCATGCTCAGATCCGCTTGCCTTAGACGGGCTCTTGGGCGAAGGGGCAGAAGTGGATCTGAGCACGCTGACTGTACGAGAGGCTGCGCATGTGCCATATGACCGGGGAAGGTGAGTTCGGGTGATCTGGGGGTTCTCACACAGTGGGGAATCCCCAATCGTGGTGCCCCAGGGCCAAGGACCAAAATCCTGGGTTTTGGTTCACTTTAATCTCTCTCCCTCTTTCACATTATCTCCATTCCTCTTTCACTCTCTCGGATCTTGTTATGTATGTGTTCAATTCAGAGGCGGAATGGCCAAAAGAGACCCAGGACAGTGCCCAGTGGGCTGCACTACTTTGGGGCCAGTTGGGCTTATGCTTTTAATGTCCACATTCAATCCCTGCCCCCTGTACCCAGCCCCAATGTACCCACAAGCCAAGAAATCCCAAGCTCAATACTGATTGTGTGTGATCCTTCCTCGTCTCTACCCCTCATCCTTTACACTGTAAGCTCATAAGAGCCGGGCTCTCTCTACTATTGTATCTTGTATTCAGAATATTCATTAACTCTGTAACACTGCATTTGAAATAGTCTATGTACTGTATGTTTCTACCCTGTCTGTAATTACTACTTTGTACAGCTCTACGGAAGAAGATGGTGCTATATAAATAAACAATAATAATAAATAATAATAATCATCCCATCAATGCTATAGCACCAGCATCATGGTTGAGGGGCCACATCAGAGATGTCTCGGGCCGGCCACGGGTAAAATCCAGGGCTGATTTTTAGCCCCAGCCCGTCCATGGTTCAATTCTTATCTCACCCTCTGTAAGATCATCCTGAGCCTTTCTGGTAACAGATCCACCTTAAAATAGTTCTGTAGGCTAAAACAAAACCTAGGTGTGTCTAGGTAAGACATGGTGCAATGTGTATGTAGAGTTTATCCTCAGGAAAACCGGGATATGCCAAACACAGGTAAAACATGGGAGGAGTCTTTTCAGAAAGAAATGAAAGCAGTTCAGCAAGACAAAATGAATAATTACTTTTGTATGACTATCTGATTGTACAACAAATAATTACAGAATATAAATATAACTAATGACAATTAAATGTGAACATTCGGTTCTATACTGTGTTTATTTTCAACATACACGGCAGACATTAAAGTGTAACCCCCAGAAGCACAAACATAAATGAAAGCACTAAATCAACCTCATTGGTTAGATGCAGCTTTGTTTCCAGTCTGTGACAACAAAGTAGGAAGTATCCCTGTATGCATCACAGGGATTAAAGAGGACCAACCACCCCCCCTACAGTCTATAAGACTCTAGGGGCAGTGGACTCTCTCATTACAGGGCATCCCAAAAGTGTGAAACCTCGGGGGTCAACCGATCCACTCACCTTTCCTTCAATCCTACCACACATTTCAGGGCCATATTTCAGATTGTCTGCATGTACCGGCCTCACTTCTTTCTTCTTGTAGATCTTGGTGTACAGTTGCCAATAGCAACATATTGCAGGTACTGAAAACTGCTTCCACATAAACACGCATTTCCTAACATAAGAAAAAATAAAATATACTACATGAGGTCAGCATGTTGAGAACATCTTTTTGGCATACAGAATGAGGGAGCCCACTCCACACATAAACCCCCAGAACACCTATAATTCTTATCTTTGCTTTGATCCTCCGCTGTGCTCAGGTGGGGTGGGGGGGGGGGGGGGTGGCCGAAACATCACTATTCACGTGAACATCGGGCAGCTAATTGTGGCGCTGTTCCTGGCTAGGAATTATCCAACCCCCCTGACCTTCGTCATGATAATTATTTAGTGAAGCAAGTGTAACTCTGGGTGTAAGGCCTTTGGCTGCAAGGCCTTAAAGATGAATACCCTTTTTATATGGGTGGTCACTTTAACATACAAGTTCAAAAATGTTGGTAAGGATCATTTTTGAAAGTTTGGAAACAGCACCATAATTTTGTCAATTTGTTGTGGAAGATGTCAAGACTGATTGTGTTGAACGCTGAACTAAACTCCAGGAACACCAACCTGACACGTCATTTTTATGGCCACTAGTCTGAAGTCCATAAAATGGACTAAAACCCAGGATTTTGACTATCATGGCTTTTGGTCCTTGCCCAGGGGGAATCTGAGTTGGGATGCTCATATGTCTGAACCCCCCCAGGTCACCGAATAAAATCTGTCGCCGGTCCTACAGGGCATGCACAAGCTCTCCATAAATGCCTGGTGCAGGTCTGCGCCCGGGGAGAAGGTGAGTTTTACTGGGTACTCAAGAGGTTTCACACAGCGGGGCATTCCGAATCTGGATGCCCCATGGGGGGGGGGTTGGTAAACAAGCAGTCCTGAGTCTTATAAGGGTCGACTCATGGTTGTGTGCCTGCGCACTTGCACATGTTATTTGGACCACTAAGTCGCTCTCTGGCTTTCTCATGATTCATGGGCCCCCAAATTAGAAGAGCATTTTGTTTAACATCAGTTTGCGTGCGTGTGCAGGGGCATATGCGCAAACCTCCGCAAGTGCAAATTTAGTGCCCCAAACTGTCTCTGGTGCATGATTTATGGCATAAAAGTGTGCACAAATATGGCAATTTGAATAGTGATTTTTCTCCAGCAAATAGGGGGAGAAAACCGATTCCAATAAGTAACAGCCTTATTTCATTCTGAAAACACATGGCAGCAGCATTCAGCATGTCTTTTAACATTGAAAATGTCAACCGCAAGTAGAGATTTTTTTTTTGTTTTGGGTAGAAAAAAATTGTTAAACAGTTGTCAAAAATCACAATAATTAAGGTAAAAACAGCAAAGATGTAAAAATAAATTATTTTGCAATAGTATGCCAATCAAACAGGACAGGGAGGGTTAAAGAGAACATCTGGGACAAAACATTTGGCACAAAAACACTAAGGGTTAACTGGAATCAGAATATTCCCCCCCAAAAAACACGGGTTCTCCAGAGAATACACTCTGTAATGGCAAATAGAGCTTTGCAGAAAACACAGAAACTGAAGAAATCAAATAGCTATAGAGAAACAGTAAAGGAAAGGATTGAAACAAGGGGGACCATCGGGAGCAGTTAAGCACTTAGCCAGCCAAATGTGCATGGGGCAGGGACAATTGCACTTCAAAACAGCAGATTTTCCTTGCGGAAGGCGCAAATTGGAGTCAGAAGAGCTGATTTGCGCTCCTCCTGTGTGCTTGACATTTGGGGCACTTTGCAGATGCACCATGCGTGCAAACAAGGACATGAATTATGTGCCTAGGCACATGCAGAATCATTTGTGCTTGGTTTGGCGCTCCGACCATGAATCGACCATATAGACTCCAAGGGCTGCTTTTGGTCCACGTTAAGATCTTAAGAAGAGGACCTGCTAAATAGGATGATGGTTGATATTTTTAGGCAAGTGGACACAGTCCAATGATATTAGTCAGGACAGAAGATAGTTGATCTGCACAAACTTTTAGGCAGGAGTTACACCATCGGGACCTGGGGCTTTTTTGATGTTTAGGCCAAGTAGGAGACGCCTGACTTCAGATTCACTGTGTCATGCCCAGCTAACTCCAGACCTCCAGGTAAGCCCTCAACCCCCAATCTCCGCAGCCAGCTTCACCTGTAGGAGCCCCCGCTTGCCAGAATGCAGTACACGCCTGCCCGGGATATGTTGCCCCCAGGACTTCAATGGCTCAAAGGATGGGAGCTTACTGGTTGGAGGTCTGGAGAACCATTAACGAAGAGCGGGATCACAGGGAGTCCAATTGATGAAGCAGGAATTACTAGGAAGTCCAGGCCAGAGGTCAGCACCGGGTAAGCAGAGATCGTGACGGTACAGTAGGATGAGGCAGCTCGAGGTCGGGGTACGAAGCAGGGGTCAAGACTGGCAGCGGACAGGGTGGTCGTGGATAGCAAAGGTCGGCAACAAGGATCAATCAGAGAGAGTACTCGATTCCGACAAGGGTCGGCAACGGAGATCAAACAGAGAATGGTCGGTTCAGGCAGGGGTCGGCAACGAAGATCAATCAGAACAATTCAGTAGACAAACTAGGTACGACAAGGCTCTATCACAGGCACTGAGTAACTGACAGGGTGAAGACTTTATAGGATCCAGATATGATTGGAAATGGGGGAAGTGAGTGCGATTGGTGCTTTCTAGAAGTTCCACAATCATTGGCTCTGAACCACAAAAAGGGTGTATAGCCAAAAACCCTCCTTTGGGCTCATTGGCCCTAACCCAGAACTAGGGGCGTTTCCCCCCCACACACCTCGGGCCATTGGCCCTTTAACTAAGCCTCCGGCGGGCGCGCTGTGTGCAGTGCCGCCGGAGGGCATATAAATCACGTGCTCGCGCACGAGCACAGGGGCCGGGGACGCGGGGGAGAGGAAGGAGAGCGCCTGTGCTCAGTGCCGCACGAACAGGAAGTGCTGCGACCGGCCGCCCGGAGACAGCGCGGGACCGGGACACAGGTGAGTTAGTTCTGACACACTCATTGTCAAGCTCTCTTCTGCATGATCTGGTAGAGCATCCTTTTACTGAGTTTGTATTCTTGAAATGTGTTTCCTAATTTTTTTTTTTTGTGCACTGCCTTTTTGGCCCTCCCCTCCAAATCTGCAGTAATATTCATTCAGCTCCTCGGCCAGAAGCTTTGCACTAGGGGAGGCTATTTTTTTGTAGCACCCCTGTAAATCTTCCATACCGACCTCAAGTCACCAGAGGAGAAATCTACTCCTCCAGTTTCCTGGATGTTATGTCAGTTTCCTGAATGTTATCGCAAGCGCTACATCTGCTAAATCATGGTTTGAAGACCATTCTGTGGGGCGATTGTGATCGACCTGCAATTGCCACACAGCCATGTGAAAGGACCCAAACAATTACTATGGGAGCGCTTTTATGGCAATTGTGTGCCAATCACTAATGCATCACCTCTCTCCAGTATAAAAGGAGCCTTATTATACTAAGTATAATTCTTTCAAAGTAAAAAATATGTACCTCACCTGTAAAAATGCCACATTGCAGGTGCAGGTGATTTATTTTTAGAATGCGTTTTTTTTTTGCTGTTAAATGTGTGTTTTGAGTAAAATAGCCAAGGTAATTCCATCGCGATGGGGCAGGGAGGCTCATATACCTCAGAGGAGCAGCCTCTGTGGAATCCCCCATGTGACCAGTGACATCACTGGAGGGGAAGGATCTAGAGCAAGGGTACTCAACCACTTCTTGTAAAGGTGAAGAGAGGTGAAGGTCCGGACAGGAGGCTGTCGCAGGGGGGTGTATAGTTAGCGCACTGGGGGGGGGGGGGGGGATATATTCCACAGGCAAAACTAAAAAAGGTTGGGATGAATGGGCGGAGCTGGTGGGGGACAGGAATGGATGGGGATGGGATTGATGGGGCAAAGCTGGGGGAGGTAGGAATGGATGGGGCAAAGCTGGGGGGGACAGGAATAGAGGGAGCTGAGCTGGGGGGACAGGAATGGATGGGAATGGGATTGATGGGGCAATGCTTGGGAGGCAGGAATGGATAGGGCTGAGCTCAGGGGACAGGAATGGATTGTGATGGGATTGATTGGGCAAAGCTGGGGGACAGGAATGGATGGGGCAAAGCTAGGGGGGAAAGGAATGGATGGGGCAGATATGGCAGGACAGGGATGGATGGGGCTGAACTGGGACAGGGGGACAGGATTGGATGGGGCAAAGAGAAAGTGCAGTACTTCATATTGCAATGCTAGGTACCAGGCAGCAGAGTCATGACACTGGCAGGGAGACTAAGCGCTACATCGCTGATTAAATAAAGGGGGCAGCGCTGAGCACAGCAACACAGAAGCACAGAGTGCAGGGCTGTCAGGGCAGGGGTCCGGAAATCTGGCGCCAAGGTCCGCATTCGGACCCTGGTCCGCCAGTTGAGTACCACTGATCTAGAGGGAGATTCCAGTCCACCAGTTGTGGTGGCCAAAGCTATTGTATCTAGGATTTGCCAGCACCAACTGCCAAATACTGGGGACTATCTGGCCGGAGGGCTTCCAAACCAAATGGTCCCCACTCCGGCCCATCACTATTCTTGAAACACTGTCTGTTTTACAGTTTTTCTATCATGCTAACCATACAATGCACAATGCAGTTAACATAAACTCATTATCTGGTTTATTTTGTTTGTTTTTTTTCTAAGTGTGCACAAGCAAATTCTAAATACCAAACTTTAGTGCAAACTCCAGCGCACCTGTATAAACTCTGCCTTTTTTTGGCTGTAAAAATGACTTCAAGAAATGCGCCATATTTTTTACGTCTAATATTTCTGCATGTTTAAAATTCCCAAATCGCATATGGTAAGAATTTGCCAATACAAATTGTGCCATATGCTTTTTTTTAGTGGCAGTTCTGCCATAGGGGTCATGCTAAAGATCCGGTGTACATAAACAAATTTGCTGGTTTATGTTTATTTTCTTTGTGTGAACATGCAAATTCAGAAAATCAAACTGAAAGTGGAACAAAACCTGGGATTTTGACTATTCCGGGTTTTGTTCTGTGCCCTTGGGGCATTCTGATTTGGAACTCCCCACTGTGTGAAACCCTTCAGATCCCATTCCTATGGCGCATACTTAGGCTCTTTTCAAATCAGAGCTGTTTTGCTGTGCATATTAATGCTTAGCAAACTGCTCTGTGTTCAGTAGATTCGGGCACGCTCCTGCCCCCCAGCCAATCTAAATAGCAGGGCATGGGAGCATGCACTTCAGCTCAGAGAGGAAGCAGCAGGAAAATCTTTTTTTGGTGACCAGGCATGGAATTTCACACAGCAGTGCATCCTAATTTGGGATGCCCCATGGGAAAGCCAGCACAGTGCCTTGCAATCCTTTAGATTCCCGGGCCAGCCGTGTTGAGCTTTGTTCTGTTTTAGCTCTAACTCTAGTGCACACTGTGCACATGCTTATTTTTTGCCTGCACCTCGAAGTGCACTATATTTTTGCAGGTGTGCAATTTTGCTGCTCATATTTCTACAAATTGCATTGGTAAGACCTCCACAATAGCAATAACCAGATTTTCTTCAGTTTAGCAGTGGAGGCAGAATTTGCTGGTGCACATTGCACTGCACAAAGTTAAGGTTTAACCTTTTGAATCATTTTGGAGCAAAAATGAAGTTCACCTCCCTCAAGAATGCAGCGCTGGGGGTCTACTCATCCCTGGGGGGCTGACCTCAACCCACATTTGCATCATATTTAGCCACTCCATCACTGTTACACCCTAACCCACATTTTCCGTCTAAATTTTCCCCTGTACCTTGAACAGCACCCACACCACTAAAACTGCAGAATGGCTGCAGAATACCGTACTTGTGTACCACACCGTGGCCCATCCTTCCCATGTGTACCACAATCTGATCCCATTCCTCCCATCTGTACCATACTAATCTATGCAACACCAGTAATCTTTACCATAATCAGACCCTTAATATTACTCATTTACATTAAAACCCTGTTGCTGAGTGTAAGTGCTGGGTGCAGTGAAGTCAAATCCAGATAGACATTAGTGGTGTAATATGAACTGGCTTTACTGGAACATGAGTGCAGTAAGAGAAGGTCACATTACATGTGGATAACATAAACAGGAAAAACAAGTCATAGAGATAACCTCAATGTACAGGAAACACAAAATGCAGCAGAGAATGTACAACAGAGACTACACATAGATATATGTAACAGTGACATCTACTGTCATAAATGTAAACTGCATTAACTTAGCAATATAGATGCAGATCACATACAGAGACAAGCTGTAAGCTATTGCACAATATTTTAAACATCCCTTCTCAACAGCTGAGGCTTAGTGTCTTTCAGCAGTCAGGGACATGGTAAAGATATCTGCTGCCATATCCTCAGTAGGGCAATAAAGTAACTCAAGCAGTCCCCTCGGTCTCAAAGTGCTGACTTAGGGTTCGTAGTATTTCTGTCTCATCCCCTTTTTGCTCAAAACAAATCAGAATATCATCCACATAAATGAGCACATAGATCCATTTGTCTGATCATTTCTTTGTGTATAAGCAGGGGTCTGCTATACTCCTCTGAAAGTCCTCATGTGTAAGAACATTCATTTCACATATCCCATGCTTTGACAGCTTGCTTAAGACCATATCTACTCTTCTGAAGTTTGCATACTAGGTCTGGCCTTTGATCATCTTTGAATCTTTGTGGTTTTTCCATGTAGATGTTTTCTGTTAACTCTGTTGGAGATACAATAATTTGCAACAGCTTCTCACGCACATGGGATATACTGAAAAGACTGTATGAGGGATACAGTTAAAACAGCAAGCTGTTTCTGTAGAGGAAACTTTACAAAATGAGGCTTAGCAGAGAGCAGGATATGCAGGAACATATAAATGCCATATATAACCTATATATATGCCACATATGATATAACAGTCATGCCGCTGTCATGTTGTTGTGCAGCTTACCAGCTACATATACTGCACTGATCAATGCGCTGGAGACAAGGCCTGAGACAAATCTGACACTAGCATTAGTAAAGACCAGGCTCAGCAAAGAAAGGAGCTTGCGCATGACTCCACAGAAACTGACACCAGAACCGCTCTTAAAGCTACAGACACAAAGATACACAGGAAGGAAACCAGGGTGTGCTTTAGGTGCAACAAACGCACATAAAGAGAGACTGTATTATATGGAAAGCAGAGCAAATGAGACAGCGTTCCTCTTATACTAAACAGAAAGTCAAAACCACATCTCTGCTCCATGTGAAGGGAACTGGAATGCCACCTTTAAAGAGACAGGCTTTCATACAATTCAAGGCTGGTGCATTGACTCGGGAGCAACCAGTCAAATATCAAGTGATAGAAGCTTTTTCAAAGAATTTGATTTGAATAACAAATAGACTATTTACCTTGCAGATGGAAGTAAAATACATGCAGAGGCATATGGGCATAATGTGGGACACAATTTAGTCTTTTGTTGTCTAGTGACCCTTTTTTTGTGGCTTCTTTTCAGCAACCGTAAGATGGGCCACTCTCTTATCATCCAATGTGGGGCTGGATCTTCGCTTTTTCAGTGTTTTGTCCGGCTTCCATGGCTTGTCCCATGATGCATTTATCTTGAGGAGTTCCAGTTTATACACCCATTTTTAGAGTGGCGAGCTGACTGGCAGTTGGCTTGTGGGTCAGTCTGTTTATTGCTGGAGTGGATTTGTACGTTTATTGTTTGTGTTGCATTTGCAATGTGTTTTTCTTTTCTGTTATGTGCCCCCTTTTTGTAATTGGTCCAAGTTTATTGTGTTAGCCAATTGGTCTGCCCTCCATCACTTCGACTGTGCTCATGCCCCTCTTTGAATGTCCCCTTCTCCCTGTTGTAATTACAAATGCTTAGTCCGAGCATCATGCCTTACATTTTGCTTGTTTGGTCCTTCTATTTTGTAATACTTAATATTTGCTCTAGGATGTTGTGTTGCCTGTTAGTAATTTAGTTTCCATTTTCATTTGTCTTTTAGGTGATTCTAGTTATCCCTTTCTGCCATGGCTCCTGATGCTCTCCTTAAGGCCCCAGACATCTGTCCGGGAGGCTTACAATGGGGCCCACTGCCCCACAGGGGCATGTTCAGGCTGCTAAAGGCAGACACATTATTATGGCGTGCATCAGCTTTTATAATTTTGCCTTGAGTGAGAGGGTGGTAGGATATTTGGAGGAGACAACCCTTGCTTCTGCTCCAGAGATTCCTGGCCATCTATATGCTGGCACCCAGAGCCGTGTGGCCCAAAACATTAAAGGTGCTCTTTTTCTTGAATTCTTTATTTTTTGTCCACTTATGTTATTTGTGATTAATTATATCCCTTGCCTTGGGTGTTATTAAATACCAAACAAAATTCAGTTTTTTGGTATTTATTCTCTAATTACTTGTTAATTGTCACAAGTTGTTGGGTTATAGCACAACTGTGGATGCAGGTCGACAGAAAATTGACCACTAAAAATGTACCTATTCGGCGTAACTAAAGCTTAAGGACCCTCCACAACCCAAAGTCCAGCAAGGCAGGTTAGTAGGAAGTTGGCTGGCTTCAGGTGTTTGCAGCTTGCTGTGCCTCAAGCCTCTCCAGCCTTTGAAGGGGAACCTGGTTGGACTCCAGACTTTGAAGGGCAACCTGGTTGGCCTCCACCAGAGCTGGTGGTGGCGCTGCTGCACTATGTAGCTGGTGGGGCTGCTACTGGCAGAATGAAGCTGTAGCTGCAGGGAGGAGTGGTGATGGCCAGTGTCTGTGGTGTCAGCAGCTGGTGGAGGTCTCCAGATAATATTGGGGGTCTCATCCAGATGTTCAGATTGCCCTTCCTCCAGCTCATTAATTTCATCCAGGAGAGGTACCATCTGTGTGGAGAAAGGTCAACATCAGTGTTAGTTTTTCACAATGTTACCACACAGCCTCTAGGACCCCAAAATGTACCCTGGGTACACCCTCCTCCTCCACCCTGCACTTTGCATATTTCATTATATGCCCAGCGTCAAAAAAGGAGAAATAAAACCAACATAGAGTGATACCGTAAAACAATCCAAGGGGAAAAATGCTACTTTTCCCTTTATTTCTCTTACCAGATTTAAATTTAAATATAGCAAAAGTCTATTAAAAGCTAATGCACAGCAGCTCCAGCTGTGCAGGAGATGCCACCACAATAAGGCAATGTTACAGATACCTCCCACCAGTCTGAGCTGCAGCCAGTTGACCCCGGCTGTGGGGCCACACAGCGTACAGTGTAAAACAGACTGCAATAAAAATTTGGGGGGAGTTTTTTTATTGAAACCTGATTTACACTGTACACTGTCGGGAATCTGTCTTAAACATGCCTGTGTCCTAGCTCTAGGGAATGTGGTGGTGCCTATGGTGTGGCATAGTGAGCTCCTAAGTCAGCAGTGGTAATAAAGCCTGGTGCATCAAACAGACGACATCCAAAGGTCCAACATGACACCCATCATAGCAGCAGGAGGAAATTATGATGGTAAGTCAGACTTTCATGCCATTTACCTATGCATGTGTGCTGCATTACACTCTTGCCAAGGAGCAAACAAGTGACGAAATCGCCGCGAAATACGAGTGAAGGCACATGGCACCACAGTAATGACAGAGGCCTGGCCTTTCAATGTTACAGACCCACAGTACTTTGCTGCCACTGTCACATGGATCACTCTGCATGTTTATATGTGACGTAGGGGTGCCTAAGTGATTTATGTTTGATATTTCTCTGGAACCTACTACTGCTGTGGGATGGGAGAGCTGGCATCACCTTGTTACTGGCCGTGGTCAGCGAGCCCTATCCAACAATAGGAGCAGAGCACTTTTGCCCTAAGTGCATTTGCACTTGCAATCCACTACTACTGTGTGGGATGTGAGAGCTGGCTTCTCCTATCTGACAGTAGCATATTGCTATTGTGGAGCTAAAGGAGACCCAAACAGAGGACATAAGTTAACAATGTTTGTTGTTTGCAGACTTTCATGGACCAAAGGTGCAAATTCAAGCCAAACTCACATGAAAAGAGGATGTTGGCAGAGGAAGTGGCAGCCCATGTGATTGGTGAGGGGATGTTGCCTTACACCTTCACCCAAATCATGCAGCACTAGTCAGACCTCAAACAGTGAAAGTGGCCTTGGGGGAAGGGGTGCTACAGCCAGAACTTTCCAGGTAAGTGGATGTACAACAGAGAATGTGAGCTATCATGGTTATATTTTATATATTTGTTTTTTTTTCATTTTTGTAAATTAATGAAATAAATAAAAAAAAAAAAACAAGAGTTTTAAGGTTATATGCCACATGGTGGCGTGTTTTCTATGCAACTACATAAAGCAGATGCAAAGCAAACCAACAGCAGTGTAAAACAGAGCACCAAAACAGAAGGTTGCCAATGTAGGAGGTGAGTAACAATGGGTAGAAGCAGACAACATGGCAACCAAGGTACAAAGGTAAGTAAGGGCAAGGACATGCAGACTACAAGGGATGCACTAGATGCCTGCAGGGGGGAGAAGGTAAGTATGTGCAAGGACGTGCAGACTACATGGGATGCTCTAAATGCCAACAGGGGGGACAAAGGTAAGTATGTGCAAGGACATGCAGACTGCCATGAGTGCACTGGTGGGGAGGGGGGGGAGCGGAGGGTAGCTGGTAAAAAACAAAAAAGGCCTATGCCTGAAAGCCAGCGAAACATATGGCACATCGAGAACAATGGGCTCCGCAGCAAGTTACGTCCAAAAACAGATAAAAACTTTGCTTTCTAGACTACTTCGGCTGCAAATACTGTAAATGCTCGGCCGAACCGTATGTGTACGCAAAACAAATATGGCCACTACGTATGACTGAACTTTCTCAGAACGCTGCTGTGAATGATATGAGCCTTCGCAACCTCCCGGTTTCCGAGATCAGTTCCCCAAAAAAACGGGCATTCACAGGCAGGCTCTGAATCAGTCTGAATGTTAAAGGTTACAGAATCCTAAATCCCAAAACAAACATAGTTACCATTAGCAACAGCATAACTTTTGGTAAAGAGCTGAGAGACAATGTGATGACAAACAGTTGAAGTGAGCGCAGAACCTACCAGTACTGAAGAGCAGACACAAGCAAGCTCAGACACAGAACCAAGACGCTTAACAAGAGAAAACAAAGGTAAGCCACCAGTACATCTTTCATACAAGGTAAGCACTTCCAGTACCAATAAACCTGCAACTTGGGAAAATATATCTCAACTATCAGAAGGGGAAGCCAGTAAATGGATAAAGGCTGCAAAGGAAGAGATAAAAAAACCTGCATGACACTAAAACATGGACACTTAGAGAACTACCACCTGGAAGGAAATCCATAGGTTGCAATTTGACTTTTAAAGTGAAGTACAATGCAGATGGCACAGTGGCACGATACAAAGCAAGACTCATAGCCAAGGGATATTCTCAAAAATATGAAGAGGACTGTGAGACTCTTAGGTGTTTTACACTTGGCTTTTCATTGAGCCACAGTTCAAATGGAGTTTTTTCCATTGTTCTAGAAAAGAGTCTGTTCTGCAAATAAGACTGTTGCTGCCCCCCAGTATTTTGTAGTAGTCCAGAGTCTGTCAGCATACATCTGATCTAAAGATGGACGAAACCAAACTTTGCGAGTTCGGGTTCCCAAACCTGAAAATTGATTTCAGCCAGAAGTGCTGAGCAGCCCATCAACCCGCTTCCCCTACTGTTGCAGCAGCAGGAAGCTGCTGTGACTTACCCCTGCCCGATCCTCTCCTGTCAACGGTGGCAGCGGCAGTAGCATCTGGCCCCAGGCGGGGCTACAAAAAGATGGCTATCAGCTCCCATGAGTAAGGGCACTGCTAGTGCTGGCACTAGAAGAATAGGATCAGCAGAGGTAAGTCACAGCAGTGCGCTTCTGCTGCACACTCCGCACCCCACCCTCCAAAATTTGGGTCCTCTTTGATTTCAATGGGGACCATGTTCGGGAACTGGTCCACAAACCTGGACAGGTATTTAAAGTTCGGCCGAACTTGCAGAACCCAAACTTTGGGGGGTCTGATCATTTCAGTCAGAGTTCAGTTCTTTCTTTCAGCCACCCCAATTGATGCCCTATTCCACTCGGCTTTAAGTACTCTTGTACTTTGTATCCTGTGAATTCACCTCCATTATCACTGTGAAGTATGAGAGGTTTCCTCTGAAATGTGTTACATCACTGTGAACTAGGTCAAGTGGTCTTGAAGCTCTATTTAGAAAGTGTTGCTCTTGTAGCTTTGGATTTGATGCATTTACACTTAACAGTAGAACATCTACTAGTAAGTTCATGGTGGCACATGCCTGTTTTTCCTGTCCCAGCCCTAATTACTGTTTTGTGCGCTTCACTTCATTAGCTGATAATTGTCATTGTTCAGCTTGGCCACTGAGAGTTCAGGCTGCTGGCCATTCTCCCTTCTTTATATATATGAATAGTCTTACTTGTATACAGGAGATGTCTCTGTGGAAGCTTCTTCATGTCAACCTTTGAATTGTCTGCGCTCTCTCCCCCTTGGCACGCTCTGCTTGGCCTCTGTCTGGCCACTGGGCTTTATCCTATCACCATGGCTTCACATAAAGTGCAGTAAGAAAAGATCACATTACATGGAGGATAACATAGACAGGAAAAATAAGTCATAAAGATCACCTCAATGTACTGGAAACACAACATGGAGCAGAGAATGTACAACAGAGACTACACATAGATATATATAACAGTGACATCTACTGTCATAAATATAAACTGCATTTACCTAGCAATATATATGCAGATCACATACAGAGACAAGCTGTAAGCTGTTGCACATTGTCTCCAACAAACCAAACCCACAGATTTACATACCCTTACCCAACCCTAAAGCTATTTGTATTGTCCAGACTGTCCTAGAAAGTTTCTTTTTTAAGTTGTTGAGAATAGTGCTTTTTTTTTGTTTTTTGGCAACAACTACTCCAAACCAATCACCCACATTTTTCATAGCTTCTAGTTTTTTTAACCAATCTACAAAAAGTTGTTAAAGGAACACTATTGTGGAATTGTGCAATATTGAAAATCCATATAAACATGTCGGCTAATGAGAGAAGGAGTCACTTATACACCCGAACTGAATAAAACTCCTGCTAAGTGTCAGACCCCGAGAATGCCTGTCTTCGTTGTGAGTCTGCAACCCCCAATTTCCACTGCCAGCTTCACCTATAGACAAGCCCCCGTTTGCCTGGACGCCATAGACGCCTCACCGGACATGGTTGCCCCCAGGACTTAATGGCTCAAAGATTGTAGGATCATGGGGAGTGAAGACAGATAGATTGAAGGTCAGACTGGGCGAAGTACTGGAACAGGTAAGTACTGGAACAGTTTGGGTGCTCTAGATATTTCAAGCAAGGTCGAAAGTCAAGCCAAGAGTCACACCAGGAGGTCAGAGAGCTACGCGGTACAAAAGGTTAAGATGGAGACGTAGTCAAGGTTCAGGCAAAGAGTCAATAACGATAATTTCAGGAAATCACAGGAGAATCACAAAGCCAGCTAAATGTTATCACGGACCCTGACGCACTGAAGTGGTTATTCCTTTATAGGACTGAACCCGACCAGATTGGACAGGGAGACAGTGACTGTGATTGGTGCACTTCGGATCTGTGGGTTGATTGGTGTACTTGGAGACCTCTGGGCTGATTTCCCCATTTGAACTTTAAAGACGTACCACCCAGAACTGGACGTCCTAGGATTGGCTCCTTTAACCCTTTAAATGCCAAGCACGTAGTTTCTACGTGGTTGCTTCTCTTACCGTTAAGTGCCAAGCATGTAAAAACTACGTGCCTGGCATTTCCCCCTGCTAGTTAAAAAATAGAAATAAAAAAACTCACCTCTGGTATTGTTGGAAAACTGGGGGTCTCCTCTTCCTGGGGGGGCATCCGATCCCTCCCCCGTCGTCATCCGGCTTCAGGAGGGGGCCCGAAACTGCCCCCCCCCCGTTTTCACCGCTGACACTTGCGGCTGCAAAAGAAAAAAAAATAATGTAATTCACTCACCTCCACGCCCGATCCCTCCGCCGGGTCTTCTCTTCACCGGGGGGGGGGTCCGATCCCCTCCTGGGCTCCGCAGGCTTCAGGTGAGGGCGCTTCAGGCGCTGGCCGCCGCACCTAGCCCCGCCTTTTGTGACGGGGATTAACCCTCATCCCAGCTCCAGCATCTGACAGATGCCGGTAGTTGCGGTGCAGAGGGGGTGAGAGGCGAGGAGGCTCCTATCGGAGCCTTCTCGCCTCTCACCCGCCCTGCTCTGATCACTATTTGCATCTGTCATCAGCTGCGCGGGACAGCGGCAAGGGACACAGGATCGGAGGTGAGTAGAGTAAAAAAAAAAAATTTAAGATCATTTTTTTCTCTTTTTGTCCGTGTCTTTATTTTTTACATTTAACCCCTTGTGAACTGGTAAGGGGTCCATGAGACCCCTATACCAGTTCACAAGGCTGGGGGCTTGCAAGTCACCTGCGGCTAGTGGGTGACTTGCCATTAACCCCAGCACCCCCATTACCTGACTCCCCAAAACCCAGGCTATGCGAGCTTGTAGCCTGCAGGGCCAGGGTCCCCCAAAGCTGGCCCCTGCGCTCTGTTCCTACAAGCCTTGCATAGCCGGTCCCGGGCTGGTTATGATGGGTAAGGGGGACCCCATGTCATTTTTTTGGGGGATTTTTGAGGGTTTTTAACTCTTAAAAATCCCCCAAAAATTGGGGTCCCGCCCGGGAGGGGGGACTCTATGTCATTTTTTTTCTCGATTTAACCCATTGTACTTTGGATGGTAGTTATATTTTATTTGTAAATGTTATAAAGTTTGTTTCAGTTTGGGGGGTCTCCTGGGCAGGAACGGGAGGCTACCGATAAATATGTGGTACCGTTCTAATCGGTAGAAATGTGGCTTTCACATGCAATATGGTTTTCTTTAATAAAATAAAATTTTTATTTAAAATAAAGGAGACAACTTTCTAAAAATTTTTTTATATTTATTTATTTATTTTTACTTAATAATATTGTAAAAAACAAGACATTTCATGTTAACCCTTTAACTGCCAGCCTACCTGGAGATTATGTCACCCTTTGTTGCCAGACCATTTTGCACTATTTTGCGCTCCCCATGTTCAACTATGATTTTTGAAAGGTTTTGCAGAGATTTCCCAGGTAAGTGATATATTGTTTTTGGGGGCTTTAACATGAAATGTCTTGTTTGTCATTTCTTAGGTGTATTCTTAATATTTTCGGATGAAATATGTGCAAAAAAAATATATATATTTTTTACAATTTGTAGTGTTTTTTTGTAATAAAAAATGTAAGTTTGTCAATAAAATCTTATTTCGTGTGAAATCCCAATTTCTCCCGGTTACAGCGGTACCACATATGTATAGGTAGACACCCTTTCCTGCCCCCAAACTGAAACAGCGCTTTAGGGGATTTTCAGATAAAATATGGGCTTCCTTGCCGAGTGCCGGATGCACTTAAATGGTGCTACCTATCGGTTACTGCACTGTTACTGTTACTGTTGGTATTTGTGGTGTTGCTCTAGGCGGCTTACCATCAGGGCACTACATATGCATTGATTGAGGGAGAGCGCTTCTACAGCGCCCTTCAGACATCACATTTATCAATGCTAGTCTTAAAGTGGACCTTCACTCTGAATAAGAGTCTATCTTATATGTTTCCCACACCCTGTACATACAGATTGCTCACATTAAAAATCATCCTACCTGCACCCATTGCATGTTATGAGCCTTTAAACATCCAAGATGGCGGCTCATGGAACTTCAGGCAGCCTGCAAACGCGTCTGGCGCTCTATGCTACAGCGCCCAGCTTTAGAGCGCTGATGCTGTGTGTGTGTGTAGTTTTTTGTTAAATATGGTGTGGAGCGCTGAGTGCTGGATGCACTGAGCTGGCCCTACCTGTCGCTTACTGCAGCGCTGTACTGTTGTTAGAGTGCCCAACATACATCTCATTCATCAATGTGGGGTCAGGTTACTACAGTGACTGAGATGCTCTGTTACAGCGCCCAATACCCACTTACAGCATCTAATAGCGGCCACTCTAAGCGCCTCCACATGACAAATGGATAAAACCTTCACAGCATCATACAACACTACTAGAGATGAGCGAACTTTTGAAAAACTCGATTCGACTGATTCGACGAATTTTCCGACAAAAATCGTTTCGACCCGAATTTATTTGCGACGGATCGCTATTAAAAACGGCTATTTCTGAGCCTCCTAGAGCCTCAATATGGTTGTAGACCATTCTGCCTTGCTGTAACACGCATAGGATGCGTGCTGGGTTAGTGAAATAATACTGTAAAGAATTATCACATGCAGATCAGAGGCATCGCTAATAGAATCGCAGAGCGGCACATTTGCAGAGAGTTGAAGTGGCATCACTATGAGGGGCCCCTATAGTGCCTGAAAAACACACCCTGGAGCTGGCAGCAGCAGGAGCCCAAAAATTAGCTGAATCACACCCTGGAGTTGCAAGCAGCCGCAGCAGCAGCAGCAGCTGCAGGAGCTCAAACATTGCTTTAAAGAGACACTGGAGTTGGCTGCAGGAGCCCAAAAATTGGATGAATCACACCCTGGAGTTGCAAGCAGCAGCAGCAGGAGCCCAAACATTGCTTTAAAGAGACACTGGAGTTGGCTGCAGGAGCCCAAAAATTGGATGAATCACACCCTGGAATTGCAAGCAGCAGCAGGAGCCCAAACATAGCTTGAAAGAGACACTGAAGTTGGCTGCAGGAGCCCAAAAATTGTATGAATCACACCCTGGAGTTGCAAGCAGCAGCAGGAGCCCAAACATAGCTTGAAAGAGACACTGGAGTTGGCTGCAGGAGCCCAAAAATTGGATGAATCACACCTTGGAGTTGCAAGCAGCAGCAGCAGGAGCCCAAACATAGCTTGAAAGAGACACTGGAGTTGGCTGCAGGAGCCCAAAAATTGGATGAATCACACCCTGGAGTTGCAAGCAGCAGCAGCAGGAGCCCAAACATTGCTTGAAAGAGGCACTGGAGTTGGCAGCAGGAGCCCAAAAAATAGCTGAATTACACCCTGAAGTTGCAAGCAGCATCAACCCAAACATAGCTTGAAAGAGACACTGGAGTTGGTAGCAGGAGCCCAAAAATTGGCTGAATGACACCCTGGAGTTGCAAGCAGCAGCAGCAGCCCAAACATAGCTTAAAAGACACACTGGAGTTGGCAGCAGGAACCCAAAAATAAGCTGAATTACACACTGGAGTTGCAAGCAGCAGCCCAAACATTGCTTTAAAGAGACACTGGAGTTGGCTGTAGGAGCCCAAAAATTGGACGAATCACACCCTGGAGTTGCAAGCAGGAGCAGCAGCAGCAACAGCAGCAGGAGCACAAACATTGCTTTAAAGAGACACTGGAGTTGGCTACAGGAGCACAGAAATTGGATGAATCACACCCTGGAGTTGCAAGCAGCAGCAGCAGCAGGAGCCCAAACATTGCTTTAAAGAGACACTGGAGTTGGCTGCAGGAGCCCAAAAATTGGATGAATCACACCCTGGAGTTGCAAGCAGCAGGAGCCCAAACATTGCTTGAAAGACACACTGGAGTTGGCAGCAGGTGCCCAAAAATTGGCCTAAAGACACACTGAAGTTGCAAGCAGCAGCAGCAGGAGCCAAAAATTGCCAGAAAGATACACCCTGGAGTTGGCAGCAGCATGAAGAGAACATATACAGATTTTTGGCACATATATCTTATCTGAAGAATATTAATAAAAAGTAAGAGTAACGTAAAGCATTTTCTCAATAATTACTTGTGGTCTGATGTGGAGGAATGTCTGTAACTGGAGAGCAGCGCCTTAAATCTGTTTTGCACGATCCATATTTCTTTAGTGTTGGTCTGGCCCCATCATCAATCTACTCTAATGCATCAGGCATTGGTGGGTGGAAATCTTGGCTGATCCATGCCCAATTCATTTCCACGCAGGCCAGTCTCTGAAAAAAAAACATGGAGAGTGACAGATTAGTAACATATTAGTAACATAGTAACATATTAGTAACATAGTAACATATAAGGCCTCATTTCATCAAGCAGAAGTCTCTGCAGAATAGGGGTGAGTGGCAGCAGGAGTCTCAGTGAGAGGCCTGATCTCCCGGGATCAGCTAGCGGTCATGTCTTGAACAGAAACCCATCTGCCGTCATCCATTGGTTAACACGATCATCCACTGCATCACAAGTGACATCTGACACCCCCAGTCAACTGCCTGTTGTATGTTATGGTTTGGGTTCAGCTCCACTATTCAGTGAGGACGATCTGATAATCAGAAAAATCAGCAGCTACTGCCCAGCCAAGAAGTGGAGCAGACACTTGCCGCGTCTTCCACTAGGCGGGCAAGTAGTGATAAGGAGAGTGTCGTGGGAGGAGGTGTTGCAAGCGTTTTGGCTCCTTAAGCAGACACTGTTGAGGAACCTGAGGAGGACATCAGTGAGTTTTGAGGGCACTTTTAAAGGCTTGGAGTGATGGAGAGTGACAGATTTAGCGGCCAGCATGGTGGCAGAAGGGGAAAGTATGGAGGCAAATGTGCTCAGGGTAGACCACTCGCACTGCAGGCTATCTTCCCAGGAGGTAGTGGAAGAGGGTCCCTGGAGCTGGCGGCGGCGGCGGCAGCAGCATCAGTGAATTAGTGCGGACTGTTGGTAGGAGAAATCAGCTACAAGCCCATGTTGCAGTCAAGCATGAGTTGGTGGACCTTTCAGAGAAATGATGGCTTGTGCCGAGCCGAGGTGGAGAGTCCCATGATGTCATATCTTTGCGAAGAAGGCAGTACCAGCCCTGTACAATTTTGTTGAACAGAAGGTGGGGCAGTCCTTTAGCCTGTCAGTGTGTACCAAAGTGCACAGCAGTGCCTAGGTCTGGAGCTGTAACTATGGTCAGGGACAATAAATATCCTTTTAGGACCATTGGGTGATAGTGGTTCCTGCACAACCACAAAAGCAACTTGGACAGGTCCCTCCGCTGTGGCCTCCACGCTCCTAGGCCTTTGTGCCTGTGACAGTGCACTTGCACTTAGCAATGGTGTCAGAGAGAAAAGTGGCAAATTGTCATATTTATAGTTAACATTTATCTTATTTGAACATATTTATAATAATAACATATAATAACATATAACATATATAACATATAACATAGCAACAATAACATATAACATAATAACAGTAATATATAACGTGTATCAACATTTTTTTTTTTTTTGTTAATTTTGTATTGTTTTTTTTTATATTTTGTATTTTTTAGAAACATATATATATATTTTTTAATTTTTTTTTATATTTTTTTTTCCATTGCCTTTTAATATTTAGTGAATTTTTGTACAAATTATTTTTTTAATTTTTTTATTTTTTATTTTTTTTACTTTTTTTTTCTAAATATTTATTTTTTCTCTTTTTTTTAATTTTTTTTTTCTTTTTTTCCCAGTGCTCTTCCAGCCTACCATGTGTGCAGGACACGGCGATTTCCCGCTGTTCTTCACATGGCTTGCCTTGAGCAACAGAGTCACACATGGGAGGAACTGCTAAAAATGACAACTCAATACATGAAATCATGGCTTACTCCACGAAAACTGCAAATGGGACCCATGGTGACTGACACTGGGAAGAACATCTTGTCTGCGACAAGGAAGCCTGAGCCATGCGTCCTGCCATGGCACACGTGTTCAATCTAGTTGTCAAGCGTTTTCTGAAGTCTTCCCCCCATCTGAAAGACATCCTAACAACGGGAAGGAAACTTTGCATGCACTTCAGGCACTCCTACACGGCCAAGCACACCCTTCTTGAGCTTCAGCGCCAGAACGGTATCCCCCAACATAGTCTGATTTGCAATGTTTCCACCCGTTGGAATTCCACCCTCCATATGCAAGATCGACTATAGGAACAGAGAAAAGCCATCACGGATTTCTTGATGATCCAAACGGATAGGGGGACTCCCCTGTGTAACTTCAATGTAAACCAGTGGCATCTCATATGTGACACCTGCCGTTTGCTCAGGCCCTTTGAGGAAGCTACTTTATTAGTCAGTCGCCAGGACTATGAGATGAACGATGAGATTCCACTGCTTCATGTACTACAACACATGTTGGAAACCATGGCTGGTCAGGGCACTGGAAACATGGCACATACATTTCACAGCCACATGAAGCCTGTGGGGGCTGAAGTGGAGGAGGAGGAGGGGGTGGGGCACAGCGAAGCACAGTTTAGGTTTGACAAAATGACCATTTTATCTAGTCACCTGACAGGAGAGGAGGAGCAGGAGCAGCCAGAGGAGCTAGAGGGTTGTGAGGAAGGCGAGACAGAGGACCCAGACACACCGTGGCAGTTTGCAGTGGAGATGGAGACAGGTAGTCCCTCCGAGTCACTTGCACAAATGGCACAATGCATGCTCACGTGCTTGCGTTGTGACCACAGAATTGTCTCCATTTGTCAGCGGGATGACTTCTGGCTCTCCACCTTATTGGACCCTCGCTTCCGGCACAAAATGGGGGCATTTTTTACACCCACTGAGAGGGAGGACAAACTGACCTACTACAGAGACATCCTACATAGTCAGTTGGGCAATGTCTATCTGCGCCATGGTCCATACTCCCACAGGTCTGACACAGGGGGGACCTCTGCGACCACCTTCCACTGCCATGGCTGCTGAGGGGGGTGGAAGGAGCAGTAGCAGCAGCTCCATCAGCAGCAGCCTCAGTCTTCAGTCGCTAATGAGTAGCTTTCTACACCCGCATAGTGAGTCTACTCATGAGCAGCAGGAAGACCTGGAGCAGGACCTGAACCAGCAGGTCATGTCATACCTTGACATGACCATGCCAACACACCTTGAGGATCCGCTGGACTTCTGGGAAGTCAAACTTGACTTGTGGCCGCAACTAGCAGAGTTTGCCCTGGAAAAGCTGTCCTGCCCGGTCAGTAGTTGATTTAGATGGCAACTGGTCTACTCTATATTATGCTGCAAAATGGCAAATTTACCTTACAGTATAAGCTATTGCCCCTCAGGTTTACACAGGGGCTGCTCTATATTATGCTGCAAAATTGCAAATTTACCTCACAATATAAGCTATTGCCCCTCAGATTTACACAGGGGCTGCTCTATATTATGCTGCAAAATGGCAAATTTACCTTACAGTATAAGCTATTGCCCCTCAGATTTACACAGGGGCTGCTCTATATTATGCTGCAAAATGGCAAATTTACCTCACAGTATAAGCTATTGCCTCTCAGATTGACACAGGAGCTGCTCTATATAATGCTACAAAACCAAGAGCGGATTTAACTCACACAATATAACCTATTTCTCAGGTTTATATAGGGACTGCTCTATGTAATGGTGCAAAACCATGAATTTACCTACAATATAAACTATTGTTGCTCCATATAATGGTGCAAAACTGAATTTATCTCACAATATAAACTATTACTCCTCAGGTTTACATAGGGGCTGCTGTATATAACAGTGCAAAACCATGAATTTACCTCATAATATAAACTATTGCCCCTCAGATTTACACAGGGGCTCCTCTATATTATGCTGCGAAATGGCAAATTTACCTCACATTATAAGCTATTGCCCCTCAGATTTACACAGGAGCTGCTCTATAGAATGCTACAAAACCAAGAGCCGATTTAACTCACACAATATCACCTATTTCTATCCCTATACCTATTTATATAGGGACTGCTCTATGTAATGGTGCAAAACCATGAATTTACCTCATAATATGAACTATTGCCCCCCAGATTTACCAGGGGCTGGTCCATATAATGGTGCAAAACAGGGCAAATGTATTGTCCAATATAAACTATTGCTGCTCTGATTTACACAGGAGGGCCACTCTAAGGAATGGTGCAACATGGCGAATTTAGCTCACAATATAACATAGATTGCAAAATGAGATTTTCAGACAGGGCCTGCTCTATAAAATGGCAACTTTACCTCACAATATAAACTATTGCTCCTCAGATTTGCACAGTGGGCTTCTCTATATAATGGTGCAAAATGGCGAATTTACCTCACTATATAATCTATTACTGCTCTATATAAAAAATAAATAAATTAAAAAAAGAGCCTGTAGAAGCTTATTTAGTATAACAGAAGGTGACATGTGCTGGTTTGGGATGCCCATGTGGGCTAGTGTTTTGACAGCAGGACAAAAACCAATTCAAAATGCAATATTTTAATAAAACTGAGGCTGAACAAGCTTATTTAGTATAAAAGTTAGGGTGACGTGGTGGTTTGGGATACCCTGCGGTCTGGTGTATTGACAGTAGGACAAAAACCAATTCAAACTGCAATAGCTTAATAAAGCTGAGGATGAACAAGCTAATTTAGTATGAAAGGGTATGACAGGGTGCAACGTGGTGGTTTGGGATGCCCTGCGGCCTTGTTTTTGTTACAGGACGCACAAAACCAATTCAAAATGCAATAGCTTAATAAAGCTGAGGCTGTAGATGCTTATTTAGTATAACAGATAGGGTGACATGTGCTGGTTTGGGATGCCCATGTGGGCTTGTGTTTTTACAGGATGCCAAAAACCAATTCAAAATGCAATAGTTTAATAAAACTGAGGCTGAACAAGCTTATTTAGTATAAAAGATTGGGTGACGTGCCGGTTTGGGATGCCCATGTGGGCTGGTGTTTTGGCAGCAGACCAAAAACCAATTCAAAATGCAATAGTTTGATTCAGCTGAAGAAGGATGAACAAGCGTATTTAGTATAACAGGCTGCTAAGTGCAGGTTTGGGATGCCCTGTGGCCTAGTATTTTGGCAGCAGGACAAAAACCAATTCAAAATGCAATACTTTGATTTAGCTGAGGAGGATCAACAAGCGTATTTAGTATAACAGATAGGCTGCTAAGTGCAGGTTTGGGATACCCAGGTGGGCTGGTGTTTTTTTTTTGTTAAAGGCAGACCAGAAACCAATTAAAAATGCAATACTTTGATTAAGCTGAGGAAGGATGAACAAGCGTATTTAGTATAATAGATAGGCTGCTAAGTGCAGGTTTGGGATGCCCTGCGGCCTGGTGTTTTTTTTGTTAAAGGCAGACCAAAAACCAATTCAAAATGCAATACTTTGATTAAGCTGAGGAAGGATGAACAAGCGTATTTAGTATAACAGATAGGCTGCCTAATGCAGGTTTGGGATACCCAGGTGGGCTGGTGTTATTTTTTGTTAAAGGCAGACCAAAAACCAATTCAAAATGCAATACTTTGATTAAGCTGAGGAGGATCAACAAGCGTATTTAGTATAACAGATAGGCTGCTAAGTGCAGGTTTGGGATACCCAGGTGGGCTGGTGTTTTTTTTGTTAAAGGCAGACCAAAAACCAATTCAAAATGCAATACGTTGATTAAGCTGAGGAAGGATGAACAAGCGTATTTAGTATAACAGATAGGCTGCTAAGTGCAGGTTTGGGATGCCCTGCGGCCTGGTGTTTTTTTTGTTAAAGGCAGACCAAAACCAATTCAAAATGCAATACTTTGATTAAGCTGAGGAAGGATGAACAAGCGTATTTAGCATAACAGGCTGCTAAGTGCAGGTTTGGGATGCCCTGTGGCCTGGTGTTTTTTTTGTTAAAGTTAGACCAAAAAACAATTCAAAATACAATACTTTGATTAAGCTGAGGAAGGATGAACAAGCATATTTAGTATAACAGATAGGCTGCTAAGTGCAGGTTTGGGATACCTAGGTGGGCTGGTGTTTTTTTTGTTAACCCCCTTGGCGGCGATCCCGAGCGTGACTCGGGGTTAATTTGCGCTGTAAGTGGCGGTAACCCAGAGTCACGCTCGGGATTGATTTGGGAGCAAGAGCGGGCGGCGCAGCCTCCTTACCTTCTCCCTGCAATCCAGTGATGTCTCCGCCGCGATCACAGGTGAGAGCCGCGGCTGCGGCATCCGTCTCCGCTTCCGGGTTCCGTCTCTGTGAGCCGCAGAGGCTCATGGGGGCGGAGCCGTGTGTCAGAGACAAATGCAATGGTAACGCTTTCGTTGCCATTGCATTTGTCTATTTCACAACGCCAGGGAGGTTAAAGGCAGACCAAAAACCAATTCAAAATGCAATACTTTGATTAAGCTGAGGAAGGATGAACAAGCGTATTTAGTATAACAGATAGGCTGCTAAGTGCAGGTTTGGGATGCCCTGCGGCCTGGTGTTTTTTTTGTTAAAGTTAGACCAAAAAAAAAATTCAAAATACAATACTTTGATTAAGCTGAGGAAGGATGAACAAGCGTACTTAGTATAACAGATAGGCTGCCTAATGCAGGTTTGGGATACCCAGGTGGGCTGGTGTTTTTTTTTGTTAAAGGCAGATCAAAAACCAATTCAAAATGCAATACTTTGATTAAGCTGAGGAAGGATGAACAAGCGTATTTAGTATAATAGATAGGCTGCTAAGTGCAGGTTTGGGATGCCCTGCGGTCTGGTGTTTTTTTTGTTAAAGGCAGACCAAAAACCAATTCAAAATGCGATACTTTGATTAAGCTGAGGAAGGATGAACAAGCGTATTTAGTATAACAGGCTGCCTAATGCAGGTTTGGGATACCCAGGTGGGCTGGTGTTTTTTTTTGTTAAAGGCAGACCAAAAAACAATTCAAAATGCAATACTTTGATTAAGCTGAAGAAGGATGAACAAGCGTATTTAGTATAACAGATAGGCTGCTAAGTGCAGGTTTGGGATGCCCTGAGGCCTAGTGTTTTGGCAGCAGGACAAAAAACAATTCAAAATGCAATACTTTGATTAAGCTGAGGAGGATGAACAAGCGTATTTAGTATAACAGATAGGCTGCTAATTGCAGGTTTGGGATACCCAGGTTGGCTGGTGTTTTTTTTGTTAAAGGCAGACCAAAAATATTAAATCTAATCCAGGTATATTATGATAAATGCTTGTGTGTAACAGATAGGGTTAAATAAGTCACTGCATAGATGGCATGCACAGTGGCAAGGCAGATTTACAGCACAAAGAACAGAAATTCAATTGAAAACTGATCTGGCTAATGAAAAAAAAAATCTTTCGCTGTCACTTCTAAGCTGTCCCTGGCTGGATGGTTCTGGTTTTTCCCTATCTTTCACTATCTTTCCCTGGCTCTGTCTACCTCTCTGTCTGCTTCCTGGCTGCTGATCGGCTGCATGTGACTAACCCATGATACCTTGCTCCAGGGGACATGTCTGGACATGTGCTTCCACCATCTTAGAATGCCTGTAATTGAAATAAATGGAGTTTAAAGGAAAACTTCGATCGATCGAATCGCGGGGAAATTCGGATTCGTTCAGAATCGAATTTTTCATGAAATTCGGAACGAATCCGGGTTCGTCCGGATCGAGACGCTCATCCCTAAACACTACATTAGAATTTTTTTTTCATAATTGAATTGTTTTCAAAATGTAAAGCAATCATTTTCTGTTGCCTGACCCTATAAAAATATAATTACAACATATGTGCACACGGTGTTAACATGTATGAACATAATCATGGATAAATATTCGTGTGTTTGCACATGCCTCTGTACTCCGATGATGCCGATGATCGGCAGATGAGTAATTGAACACAGTAAAGGTGAGAACGTGATTAGAGGCGAGTAGATCAAGATCAGGGCGTTTATGCAGAAGCCTTACCTACTTCCAAGGAAACTATTAGGAACAAGTTTGTAAGTTTAATTTACATTCTTCAAGCATTTAAAAAAACAGAGCTATAAAAGTCTCACTTGTGAGCAGTAAAGAGACAGAGAGTGCTCCTAGTGCACACCATCACTAAACATATACACAGCCCATCATGGACGGCAACTGGATATATTTTTATATCATTTTTATGAGCTCCTATTGGATTGCTTCTCCATCCTGCAACACTTATGAACATCCTGTTGCTCAACAACCCGGAGATGTGATGATTGGAGGACTGTTTCCTGTGCACAAAGGGGTCTCTAATTTATTTAGGAAATCATACAATGAACGCTTGTTCTGTGACTGGTCAGTGCTGATTTTACATTTTATTTTAGATGTGTATTGTATTTGCATTGCGTATTAATATCTAAATATCTAGTTTTGGTCAAATATGGTTAATTCAGTTATATACTATGTATTTATCTATAATCTATCTCTCTATCCATCTATCAATTTTTTTTATGTATCAGCTATCTGTCAGTTTATCCATCATCTGTCTTAACATAAACAATTTTTTTTGTTAAAAGTTTTACACCCACCTGGGTTTTGGTCCAGTTTACAGGGACATCCCCATTTGGGATTCCCCGCTGTGTTCATCCACAAATTGCCAGTAAAACTAACCCTTCTGCTGTTCCCATGGCGCAGACGTAGACAGATCAATCAGCGTGCTCGGCTCAATTCAGCATTTAGACCGATGACTAGGCGTGTTAATGTGGCCAGGGTGTCACACAGCAGGGCACCCTAAACTGGAAGAATCCTAAAGTGGACTGAAACCCACCTGGACTGGGCCTGGAGCCCAAAAGACTCCAGGGCCAGCCTATTCCCTCTTCCTGGGACATACCAAATCTGGGTTGATCCACTTTTAGTTCTTGTATAAGTAAACAAATGTAAGCAGACCTTTGAGACCTGATAGAATGTATGGTTTGCAGAGAATCTTCCTAAATCCAAACGGTGGGAAAGTTGCTATTTTTTTGGGTGGAAATTTAGCCTTATTGTCTGCAGTCATGGCCTAGTGATTAAAGAAGTGTTCTCATCACTGGAGGTTTGATTCCCAGGCTGGAAATGAATCAGATGGTCTAGAGCAGGGGTACTCAACCACTTCTTGTAAAGGTCCATTTAAAGGCATCTAAGGGAGTGGTGAAGGTCCAGGCAGAGGGCTGTCACGGTGTGGATAGTTAGAAATCAGCACACCGGGGCGGGGGCTATAGATTCTCCAGGCAAAACTAAAAAAGGCTGATTACGCCCAGTGCAGTACTTCATATTGCAATGCTAGGTACCCGGGAGCCATGACACTGTCCGGGAGACTAAGCACTACATTGCTGATTAAGAGGGCAGCTCTGAGCACAGCAACACAGAAGCAGCTGAGTGCAGGACCGTCAGGCAGGGGTCCGGAAATCTGGCACAGAGGTCTGCATTCGGACCCCGGTCCACCAGTTGAGTATCGCTGGTCTAGAGGAAGGCATCTAATCTGCTCCCCAGGCACTGTTGCTAGGGTAACTCTACTCTGGGCATGTTTGCACTGCACCTATGGGTTAAATGCGCAAGTATACAATAGCCGTATATGTCCAAAAAATCCAGTATTTATTGCTGGAAATACCTGTGCATTTCATGTGTATTTCATTTTGAATTACATAGGATCAAAACCCTGCTGGGCCAGCACATGGAGATTAAAAGACTCCAGGGCTGGCTGGTTTCATGTCCCCTGTCCTGATGCCCTGCTTTATGAACTCCTCATGTGATTACTGTAAAATGTACATTTTCTTGCGATCCCACAGCACAGGGGAGAGCTGCTACAGCATCCCTCTGGCTGATGTGCGCACCCTTGCCAGGTGTATCTGAATGGCTGGAATGGACATGCACAACTGGGGTGGGGGGGTGGGGTTCATCTGCCTTAAGAAAGCCAGATGTATGCCTAACAAAATGTCTACAAGAAAAGTATAGTAAAGCAAATTGCCTTGATTTACTGCACCTGTACTTAGCTGGGGGGGGGGGGGGGGGGGGCTCCCGATTGCCAACACACACAAACACTTTTCCATGCACATGATTGGATGACTGCTGAGATACTGAAAGCTAGCACCTTAGTTATTAACCGTGTGGGGGAATATTGTTCATTATTTCAAATGAATAATATTCCAACATGAAACAAGACATATGTCCTGCTTTCTCCAGAACAGGGCAGGCATCAGCACTGGGCATATTCGAGCAGGTGCTCTACCCTCCAGTACCCAGGACCCGGAAGATCAGCCAGGGGCAGAATGCAATTTGGAGAGCCTTTCTTTCTTTCTGTCCTTCTATTCTTTGTTTCGTTCTTTCCGTTTATTCTTTGTTTCACATGTTCTTTCTGCCATTCCTTTTTTTTTCTTTCTTTCTATTTCTTTCTTTCTTTCTTTTTTTCCCCTGGGGCAGCCCCTATGCAGGACACAGGGCTGTGCAGTTCCCAGGACTAAGGAAGATCAGCCAGGGGCAGAAAGGCAATTGGGAGAGCCTTTCTTTCTTTCTTTCTTTCTTTCTTTCTTTCTTTCTTTCTTTCTTTCATTCTTCTGTCCTTCTATTTGTCAGTTCCTCTATTCTGTTCCTTTCCATCTAGCCTTTTGCTTCTTTTCATCTATTCTTTTTGTTTATTTCCTCTGTTAGTTCTGCCATTCCTTGTCTTTCTTTCCTTCCTTAATTTTTTTGTCATTTCTTCTTTCTTTTTTCTGTCAGTACTTGTATTCTCTTCTTTTTCCTCTTCCTCTTTCCTGTTTTTTCTGTTATTCCTTTTATTCCTTCTTTGTTTCTGTCTTTTTTCTCTTATTTGTTTCTGTCATTCATTTTATGCTTTTGTTTCTTTCCATTTATTTATTTCGTTCCATCTATTTTTTGTGATTCCTTTTCTCTTTCTTTTTTCTGTCATTCCTGCTATTCTTTCATTCTTTAATTCACTTTCTTATTGTCATTCCTTCTATGCTTTGTCATTCCTTCTGCTTTTTCTTTCTATTCTTTAACAGTATTCACCATATATGCAACTTTATCACCATGTGTGGAATGTCATAGCACACCACAAGGGGCCCATTGAGACTCTATCACCCAAGAGCCTGCATAAACCTGGAGCTGACCCTGCTCCAGAATATACTATAACTATAGGGGGTGCAGGTGATGCAACTGCACCTGGGCCATACTTGTTGCTCCTCCACACTATTTATCAGATCTGTGCTAACTGGAAATTATATAATGAAAAAGAAGCACAATTTGTCTCGGCTGCTTCAGTCTCTAGTTGCCTAGGCAAAAATGGAGGGATCCATTTTACCCCGTAATCAAAAAATATCCAGCTAAGCTTGTCTGCACGTTTTTTTTTTTTGCCTCTTTTTTATTTTAATGGAAGGAAGAGGAAATCAGGGATGGTGGGTTCTGTCACACCAAATAGACTAAACCTGTCACCCCTGTGATTTTATTCCTACCAGAAGAAAATAAACCACAAGCTGGGTGGCAGTTTTAGTGTATAAGTGGCCCCTCCTCCCATGTTTATATGGATTTTTAATATTACACAATTTTGCGATATCATTTCTTTAAAATAACAGGTAAATGACCACTGTAAGAGCCATGTCAGGGCCCCATTTAATGTTCATATCAGGGCACATTTAGTTAAACTAAAGTTACTAAAACAGTATCGTCCTATATATTTAACTGTTTTTTTAGGGCACCTCAGGCAGTGCCAGATCAAAGTATCCTGGGATCATCAGAGTAAATCCATTTTGGGGTCTACCCCTCAGCTATATAAAGATATGCAAGACCACTCTTTGATAGTAAAACACAATTCACATATTGTACAGTATTATTCTTGGAACAATGCAACAATTTAATTCTTGGGTCTCCCCCCCCCACCCCCGCCATGATGGTGACCCTTGGTCAGTGCCTCTTGCCCATCAGTAGATCCTCTGGTTCTTTGGTGGGCCTGTCCAATACTAACCTTTGATGGTATTTTTGGGAAACTGAAGAAAACTAAGAACATTGGTTCTAAAGTGGAAATTACTAAGAAACTCCTCAGAGAATGTATTAAATGTAACATTTCCAAAACCCGGAAGGCAACTTCCTAATTCAACAAGATGTTTTTTGACCCTACTGCTCACTTTTCATTTTCAAATGTCTGTTGCTACTTTTTGCCATTTGTGGACAGATTTTAGAACTGTGGACTGTAAATAAATTAATACAGATAATTTCTTGACACTTATGTAACCATTTTCTAATCATCCTTGTATTTTCTTCTTTTAGGTTATCAGTAGAAAACATGATTCAGACTGTTTCTATGATTTACGCAATTGAAAGAATCAATAATTCTACCCTCTTACCAGGCATTAAATTGGGTTATAAAATTTATGATACATGTGCTAATATTCTAAAGGCAGTTCGTGCAACAATGAGATTAATTCCAGGACCTGATGAAAACCCTTCTACAGATTGCCGCTTCCACCGCACTGTATTTCCGGTCTCAGCTGTACTCGGAGAAACATTTTCTGAAATTTCCATTCCTGTGGCTAGACTTCTTGGAAATTATCTTATACCACAGGTAAAATTGTCCTCTAATAATAATAAGAGGATTTATTTATTATTTATCTATAAATATATGTATATATTATATATTTGTTGTTAACCAGAATATGTTTATATTATATATTTTAATAGATCAGTCCGGTATCGGCTTCTTCTACTCTGAATGATAAAGTAAAATTCCCGTCCTTTTTAAGCACAATGCAGGACAATAAATACCAAACTATAGTCATTGTAAAACTGATCAAAGCATTTCAGTGGAATTGGGTTGGAATCATTTCAAGTGATGATGATTATGGAAAGTCTACCTTGAATCATTTGAATACTCAGTTTGAAAATCAAGAGATTTGTCCTGCTTTTTCCAGTGCAATACCATCCTATATATTTAGCCCCAACTTGGCAAGCTCCATAGATGCTATTATTAGCAAAATTGAGAGCTCTAAGACAAATGTTGTGGTCCTAGCTGTCTCAAAGGTTGCTATTGTTAATGAACTCCTCAGAGAATGTATTAAGCGTAATATTTCCAAGACTTGGATTGCAACAAGTTCCTGGTCGACTTCTAAGGATGTTTTTAACTTGGAAAACTTTGAGATGGTTGGTACTATTCTTGGAGTACAGTTTAAAACTGACTATGTAAGGGGATTTGAAGCCTACTTAAAACAACTCCTACCCCTACGGCAGGGCACCGATAATAAATTTTTACTAGAGTATCAAGTCTTAAGGTTTCAATGTACAAAGGAATACCAAGAATATCTAGAGTGCAAAAATTCAACAGAAGTGTGCACAATGGATCCCTCTATAAGTATAAAGTCACCTCTGGCATGTCAGGAAGAGAATCCGATTTTTTCTAAAGATGACTTCTTGATACAACAGGCAGACTGGAGTTTAATATACAGCACATACCTAGCCGTTCACGTCATAGCCCAAGCAATCCAACGTCTTTTATGCAAAAGAGGAATTTGTCGAAAAAAGGACATCATACCAAGTCAGGTAACCTCTTGAATTATTTACTTAGGGGGTTATTTACAAACAGCTTTGCATGTCATTCAATGGTTTTCATGGCTTGAAGTGTGTTTGCTGAGCAAAATGTGTCATCTTCGCCAGGCAAGGTGTTTTCTGTATTTACTTCTAGTTCATTGTAGTTTGGCGAATGCTGGCGAATACCTTTTCAGTTCTCCAGAGTTTAGCAGTGAACCCCATATGAATCAATATTATTTTAGGCAAGATTGAATCTTTTTACTTTTCACATTTTTTTAAACTCCTTATATAAAGCTTTGCAAGTAACCAAGTCACTCCTGGGACACCACATATATATTCTGAGGTTAATACCATGAGCTTTAAAAGTTTGTTTTCAGCAAAATATTTATTCAATTTTAATAATCATTTTGCCCACAGCAGCTGCCTTTCACCAGACTGGAAATTCCACTCTTCCGGCCATACAGTTCAGCAAAAACCTAGCAAAAATCCAGCTAATTACCAGTTGTCCCTATGTTCGCTGCTCCAATTATTGCTCAGTTCGCCTCACAGTAACCTAGTTGCAGCACACACGGCGCACAGAGCTAAGATGGTACGTCGAACACCATAAATCTGGCCCTCAATATAGAGACTGGATTCTTATTAGGTAAAAACAAAATCTACACTAAAAAATGAAAAAGTACCACCATAAACATATTCCCAATAATTTAGGGAGAAAATAAAGTTTGCACTGTTAATAAGATTATATTCTTTTAAAGTGTGCCCTGCACAGAATTGTAATAAGGCTTGAAAAATGTAAGGAAAATGCATAAATAGTGGAAAAAAGCTGCGCAAGGGAACACAATAGTTCGGTGATGATGATAGGAAAATGTTAGCCTCTAAAAAAATAATTGAGACAATTGTTTAAGGACCCCCCAGATATTGCCTTCAATCGTTTTTATAGTGTTCGTTGCATTAGACTTGAAAAACAATTCAGCAAGGCCTTAAGCACCTTAGTCTTAAGTTAATCTCCTCTTCCCTCCTCCAATGGTGCTGAGGCAGGATGGGGAATTGCAAAAAAAGTATTCATCATCTTGCCCAACAATCCAGCACTGTTCTCTCTGAGTATTAGGACGTGTGTGCGGCCATTTAAAAAGACTGCACAGAACCCTCTGTGCATGTAAATTCTGCCAATGTGTTTTATTTTCGAACCTCCCCCCCTCCTAAGTGCCCAGGGAGGGGGTTACCTAAAGACTGGACATTCAATTTAACTGGTTACACTTTGAAAACCTAGTTGCAAAAAAACCTTATTTATACCAATAGAGTTAAGATATAAGAAAACAACCATACAAACTGTTTTCTTTTTCACAACCTGCCTCTTACCTGGGGTTAATGTAAAGCAGCATTTCCTTTGTATTCAGGCATCATTCAGTGCTTGTCTGGCTGCAGAAAGCTGTTGCTTTTCTCTGCCTCGGTAGAGTCTGTCCACCAATGTAACAATATTCTGCTTGCCATTCTCTGAGCCCTCCTTTTGCTCATTTGCACATCCCCCTGCTGGACTCAGAGCAGAGTCATTGATGGTCATACCTTGAAAAAGTGGCCTGTGAGCGGGGGCCACAAAACGCGTTGGGGGAATCGTCATTCAACCTTGGCATTCTTGGGGAATATTCAGATTTGTACACTCAGATGATGTGTTTGTTTGAATTGAATTGAATTGTTGTATTCTGATATTTGAATCTTTTCTTCTCTTGACACATTTAATATAAATTGCATTGTATTTGCACAAACTTTAGCACCATGCACTTTATGGATCGTTTGTTTACAGTACTGGCACATTATTGAAATGTAATGTTTATAGAGTTGGGTTTATGGGTTTAATTGGGATGCCCCTGGGAATGTGCGGTCCAATGTTATATGTGTTATATGTTTTTTAATTGTTTGTCATGTGATTTTTTTATGGGTACTTGCCAATAAATAACTTATGAATTCATGATATGTATCTGGTTGATACATTGATTGCCGTGGAGGGGTGCGGTGATTTGGAGCTATTTTTGGGTGAACTGCTGGATTCACCATTTCAATATTATGGTATTGATGGTCAGGAATATGTAGCCTTTTCAGCTAGTAAGGAAAATTCCCCTAAAATCTTTTCTTAATAGCATGTTATTCCTGTCCCTATTTTCAACATTATATTTGATATATATATATATATATATATATATATATATATATATATATATATATATTATTTTTATATATACAGATACATTTATATATAATAACTCATAAATAGTATTGTGTTAGAATATTTATCCTGAAATATATCTACATTGTATAATATATATAATAATAATAATATATATATAGTAATTTGCAATATATTTTATCTCAAGAGTGACAGACTGCATATAGAGTTGCTATAGATCAATTTGTAGGGTCAGGATGGTTAGTTCTATCTCTCAGCCAAATACACCCTTTACACAAAGTATTTACAAACTGAGCTGTTGCTGGTGTGATAGGGAAATGCATATGGGTGGGCTATATGTCTCCCCTATGCTAATGAAAGCACTATAGTCCTTGGAGTGTGACCACGTTAACCTCCCAGGATTTTCTGAAATACAGCACAAAGTAAAATTAATTTTTCTCAGCTTTGGGGTCCAATTTTTAAACATTTAAGAGCAATCAAGAGCAATCTGATTATTTACTTTATTTACCTGCCTTGAATATTACTAATAGGACCTGAAAAAGGAAACCATGTATTTGTCCCTAAACTCCATGATTTGTCAATAGATGGTTTCTTATCCAGAAGAGCCTTGTTCTGCAGCTCGTCATGTTTACAATGATGGAGGGCTACCTGTGTTTTCTGTGGCTGGGGTCATCTATAGATGTATATGATATGCAAGAGACACGCTACAGCAGTAACTCCAAATTTGTTGGCATTCCCAGTTATTGCGTCTCCAACCAGTGGTATAAGGGAGGGTTCCAGGCTTCTTTCTCTCCGAATATATACCCTCCAGTATACTCACCCCTCCGGCAATCCTACTGCATGCCCCCAGGCCATGGCCCCATCCCCGCTCACCACTATCTGAGGCCTTTAACTGCACGTGGCATTTCTAAATGACTGGCACAGATATGCCGAGGAGCAGACAAATGGTCAGCAGAATGTGCTCCAGATTTTTTGCTACTCTGAGCTTAGAACCGCAAACCACTGGTGAAATGTGGTCACTGTCTTGATCGGCAGACAGAAAAGCAGAAGCACGTGGCTGGCAACCAATCGCACAGCTGCATTTTAGGGGGGTTTGTGTTTCAGGTGAGTGAAACTGGAGGGTGATGCATGGGAAGGGAGGGCTTCAGCAACCTGGATGCCCTACACATCTGTCACAATGCGGTCCAACACCCATTTTGCAGAAAATGGGCGTTGGGCCTCTTTAGCTAGGCACTTATGTATAATGTTATCAGCATCTGTCATCAGTTTTAGAACACATGTAAAATCGATATCGAAATTGACAATTCTTCATAAACTTTATTTTGCAGCTACTGGAAGAAATAAAAAAGTCGAAATTCACCTACAATAAGGAGACTTTCTCTTTTTCCTCCACTGGTGAACTCTTTATTGGTTATGATGTGGTAAACTGGCAATTAGTAAACAACACTAAAACATTCACAGTTATTGCTAACTACAGTAAACTGGATGGAGAGCTCTTCCTGAACGAAAGCCTTATTCTGTGGAACACAGAGGACAATGAGGTAAATCACATAACAAAGTTGCAAACTTGCAATGCTCCTCTATACATTTGGTAATGACTCTATGGTATTGACCAACCTGGTGCATCACTATTTTATGTGGCCATTGTATAGCAGTGAATGCACCTCAGGGCCGGCGTCAGCACCCAGCAACTTTCTGGGGGGGCCCGCTGACAGGGCTGGCCTTTGGGGTGTGTGACGAAGCTTGACCGGTGGAGGACGGGAAGGTTACCACCACAGCTGGTGCCCAACTTCTCGAATTACGGGATTACTGGCATACCCACTATGCAAGCAATTCCACCCATGAGTTTTGGTCCACTTTACAGGGGCATCTCAATTTTTGCATGCCCTTGTTTGTGAAATAACCCCCCCTTGGTTTGGCCATTAACTCAAACTGGCGATCCCACAGTGCATTCACCAGTTCCAGGAAAGTAATCAACAAAGGGGCATCCAAAATCAGGAGAATCTAGATTCGTTTAGACTCCGAGGTCAGGTTTAAAGGGGGCATCCAGATTTGGGACGTCCCTCGATGATGTGACGCGACTCTTCACCACAAAGGGGTTCCACTGAAACCCTGTCACCCAAGGGCCCACATAAACCTGGAGCCGGCCCTGGTGCACATGGTGGGCTGCCTTTATCAAGAGCAGTTCAGTCATGTCCCAGTTGGAAATCGAACCTGCAATCCTCCGGTAACAAGATTTATTTTACAACTAGGCCATGACTGTGCCATTGTCATGACCATGACATCACTTATTTGCTGAAACAAAGGGGGGGGTGGCAGCCGCTCAGACCGTTTTATAACTAACCTGGGAGGTGCATGTGAGCAGGGCAATTAGGATACAAAAGTCTTAAAGGAGCCACAGCACTCAACCCTGTCAGCTTGCAGGCCAGCTCACAATCTGTCTCCAAACTTGGCTAAAAACAGAGGACTCGGTCACACACATCTGCAGGAGTATGCTTAAGCTGCACCACTACGCCAAAGTGCCTCTGTGGGGTGCAGTCCTAACTCTAATCTCTGAGAGCCCATTTGGGACCCCACAGAGGCACTTTGACTTTTAATATTTAAAACTAAACAGTACTCACCAATCTGTGTCTTGTTCCTTCTGTTTCACATTAGGTGGTGTCCTCTTCCTGGTCCGCTGGGCTGCCGGCTTTCTCAGGGTCCAGTGCAGGGGTCTTCAATGACCCGCCAGCATCTCTTGAACAGGGGGACAAATGTCCCTTCACTTCTATCCTGGCTCCCATCCAGGAATAATTCCGGCCACTGCATAGGGAAGATTTTATAGTACAGACGTTTTGTTCCCCTGGCTTACGTCACTGCCCTTGGTGGGATGACCACTGCCCTTGGCAAGATGACAAGTCAGGAGGAGGGGGAACCTGTATCCTCCTTCACTCCAGATGCCAGCGGAGCATCTGAAATATACAACACTGCTGGAATCAATTAAAGATAACTGGGGGGGGGGTGGGGTGGGCAGAGGGCAACATTTGGAGCGTTGTTACAGCTTCTACCCTGTGTTGCATAAAATGGAGAAGCGGCAAATGGGACAGGCATCGGGTGAGCTTACAGTTTCTTTAACCTCTGGTTCTATGCCATGCAGGGTCCTATGCCATGCAGGGTCCCAGGGTCCTATGCCATGCATATTATTAATATCCCTTTGGCCAGTCCCCTCCAGCTGTGTATATCCATGCCAGGAATTCTGATAAGCCTGTCATGGCTGCAGCATGCATAGCAGGTAGAGGGATGTAGGGAATTGTGCTACAGCCTGTGGTAATACACCGTAGATTTATTGGAAAGGTAGTAACCAGGACCTGCAATGGGGGGGTTTAGACAGCCAGTCTTTCCAAATTGGGATACCCTGTGGAGAAGGAGAGCACCAGCTCTAGAGCGTCTTTATGGGCATGCAAAAAAAAGATTTAATGACACTTTTCCATAGAAAATGAAAAATGCATAACCATTATCACATCGCCAAAATGGGTGTTGCTAATGTAATGTACTTGGTAAGGGAGGCATCCAGATTGTCGCATACCTCTTTGTTCCTTACCTGCACAGCACTTCCCTAAAGGAACCAGGCCCCATGCTTGCCTGCTGGAGGTCACGTGGTCCAGAGTCCTTTCATCAGCCAGAATCACAGATGAGGACTCTGAACCACATGAACATTGGAGGTAAATTGCAGGGACTGATTTCACTGAGGGACCGTGAACTAGGTTTGTGTTGGTGCATCAGGATGATCTTGCCCGGACCAACACCGAATTTCATGAAAACAATCACAATTATTTTCAATAAAATGTTAAATATTGTATTATCAACGATTATTATTTCCGTTACAGGTTCCTTTTTCAAACTGTTCAGAATCATGTCCTCCAGGATCTTTCAAAAAACACTCTAATATAACATGCTGCTATGAATGTGTGGTCTGTCCTGAGAATCAATATACACCTGATGCAGGTGAGCTGCAGCTTTCAGCTATTTTGCTATGTGTGTGTGTGTGTGTGTGTGTGTGTGTGTGTGTGTGTGTGTATGTGGGGGGGGGGGTCATGCTAATAATTTGGTAAGGAAAGTTCAACTTTGAGGTTATGTTCACACCTGTCTTTGTTCGTGTTTGCGTTCGTGCTTGCATCTGCGTTCCCTAAGTGAAAGCTACAAATAGATCCCGCACTGTTCAACAATTATGGTATATGGTGCTGGCTAGCAAAGGAGCCACTATAGGGCATATATACAACAACCAAAACAATTGGGCTGCCAGTACAGTCCAAAGATCCTTATTCTTAAGAAAGCCGCACTACATATGAAGTATTTAAAAAATTATAATTGACGTTTATTGTGGTGAAAAAAATGACAAAAGCATGATGACATTACAGACAAGGACAATTAAAAACAATTAAAAATAGAAAATGGCTGAGGGGATGGACCTTTAAATAAATGGCTATAAGTAATATGTTTGAGTTTAAAGTTACATGGTGTATATAAAATACCATAGTGAAAATACAGGTGATTATAGAAGTTGTGCAACGAGGCATAAGTAACCCCCTTTTTCTAGGGGGGGAAGTGCGAAAAGAAAGAAACCCCTAGTCACTTTGGGGGTACCAATTTAAAGTTCAAATAATGCCAAGTGCTAGTAAAGTGCTTGAAAATGTGCCAAAATATAAAACGTATACACCATGCAATGCTATCAGAACTAAAAAAAATGTTTCCCAGAATAAAGAGAGCTAGGTTCAATCCTCAAACCGCTGCTGACACCGACGCGTTGCGTGGTGGTTACCCCCACCACTTTGTCAGGATGCTGACTGCATCTGCGTTCCCTGCGTTCTTTTGAATCCCATTAAAATCCACAAATGTAAAACGCATACGGTACCACATGAAAAAACTCACTTGCGTTCCCGTTTGTCTAAGTTTGAGGTCCAATAGACTTTAATAGGGGGGCTGCGGCCAGGATGCAGCAGGCAGGACTTTTTGTGGCTGCGTTTAACTCCTCTCTGCCGCACTGGAGAGGTGTGAAAGGGACCATAGAGGAGTAATAGCTAGATTTTATTCGCCATAACGCAGCGCCTGCCGCGAATGCAGAAACACATGCGGCACAGGACAGGTGTGAACGAGTGTGCTTTTAGGTGTGAACTGAAATATTTGAGTGAGCTTTTTACAATGGGTTTACTGGGTTCTGGTCAAGTTCGGGTACCCGAATCAAACTTCATTCAAAGCTGAATTTGCTGAACCTGAACTTCTACAGGTTCACCCAACACAAATCATGACCTGAGATTAAAAAATATCTGATATTTCTAAACATTTTAATAATTTTGAGATCTAGGCTCTTCTGCTTTTCCTGCTCTTTGTTCCTGTTCTCGTAAAGTTGTTTTAGTGTTTCCCAAACCTGTTTTCAGGTACTGTACTACCAACAGGTTTGTGGAAAACCACATGGGTACATAAGCAGGGGCGTAGCTGGGGGGCAAAGGTGCAGCAGGTCAGGGGGGCGCCAAAGGGTTCAGCTTTGAATGAAGTTTGGGTCGGGTAACCAACCTTGACTCGAACCCAGTTAATTCTTATTTTTTAATAACAAAGCACAAGTGGGGGAACACCATTTCAAATGTTTGCCCCAGGTTTCAGAAAGCCTAACTATTCCTCTGACATTAGGGTAATATTTAGTGTTACAGTACTGCTGTAAAGCAGTGTGTGGGAATCTACAAAACATGACCTGTTGTACTGAAGAACAGGGTTGGTAACTTGGTAAAATACAGAATTGTTTATATGACATTTAATAATACCAGATTTTTTTTTCTGTATTATAGATATGAATGAATGTCTGAAGTGTCATTACAGTCAATGGTCAATGAACGGAAGCTCTAGCTGTATAAACAGAAAAAAAGAGTTCTTTAGGTGGAAGGATACATTTGCAATCACATTAGTGACATTTTCCGCCCTCGGCGTTCTGGTTGTGCTAGCAGCGTGCTTTTTGTTTGTGATAAATGCTGGTACACCGGTAGTTAAAGCTGCTGGAGGCCCATACTCCTACTTACTTATGACATCATTATTTTGTAGCATAGTAAGTATTGGGTTATTTATTGGAAAACCTAATGACACAATCTGTAAGATCCGGCAACCATTCTTTGGCATCAGCTTCACCATATCTGTATCTTGCACCCTAGTCAAATCTGTTAGAATTATTTTAGCCTCTAATCTAACCTCACAAGGGCAAATAATAGTAAAACTAACCCATCAACCTATCATCATGATTGCTACATTAACTGGTATCCAAATCCTTATTTGTATAATATGGCTTGTCCTAAAAGGCCCGGCATTTTCTGACATATATACAACACCTCAAACTATTTTTCTGACTTGCAATGAGGGATCGAATGTGGCATTTGGCATCATGTTGGGTTACATTGGATTTCTTGCATTGCTTGCCTTCATTTTGGCTTACAGAGGCAGGAAATTGCCCCAGCAATACAACGAAACCCGATTAATCGCGTTCAGCATGCTTGTCTACATGTTCGTGTGGATTCTCTTTATCCCTATCTATGTGAAGACCCAAAATGGTGTTTATCTTTCTGTTGTGGAAGCTGTTGCTATACTGGCTTCAGTCTATGGAATGATAGCTTGCCAACTCTTGCCAGTATGTTACATCATCATTTTCAAAAAAGACACTTTGACCCAAAAACCATACCTGCAAAGTGTTTGTATGTTCTGTATAGCAAAACAAGAAAACCAACCAGCTAATCCAATCACTTTCGAAGATTTTCCTACAACGTCCAAAGAAGATGCCGAGGCTGTTCAGATACCCCAGAAGTGTTCATGTAGCTATCATCTAACTAGGAAGAGACATAAGAGCTTTTAGAAGCAATTGTGATTAGTAAATAGAAACCAAATTCACACATTTGCATAGAAGCTCAGCTTTCTATGCTCTGGAGAAACTTCCAGATGTACAAGGCTCATTTGTGAAGGTTGTGAATGCAGATGCCTAGCAAATACCATCTCTAACCAATTCTGGGCAATGCTTTTGTCACTAGCTCTGTATCCATGTAATACCTAGTGATTCATGGCTACAAATGAGACCACACGTAGTAGTAGCAGCCATGGGCAGCTGTGTGGTCAGAGGGCAAGCAAAAGAGTATGTGGAATGATGTCCTTTTTTCTGGGTTGCATTGTTTTGTAAATCTTAATTGAGGGTCACACAGAAAACCATGGTTTAGACAGGACATACATTAGCAATAAACATCCACTGCCCCATTCCTGTGCCACTGTTGCTACAGACTGGAATGGGGTTACTAACACGTACATGGACACTGGATCTATACCATCATGACATACAAAACAGAAAAAGTATTTAAAGTGTGGTGTATGACGAGAGATTAATGGACATATTGGTCCAAAGACTTCTGTGAATATAACAACAGAGATCTATAAAGTGTTAATTATACATTCAAATCTACATTATCTGTATTAAATTATAATGTATGTAGAGTTCTTTGTTTAAGTTCAAATGCAGCAATTTTTCAATTTTAATTTTGTATACTTTTTGATTTCATTTTTATTGCAAATATCTTTACTGCTGTTGATTGAATAAGAACCTGAGCACTAGATCTTTACCATTATGACATACAAAATAGAAGAAGCATTTAAAGAGTGGTGTATGACGAGAGATTAATTATAATACTAATCATATTGGTCCAAAAACTTCTGAAAAACATCTACATTGTCTATATTAGATTATGATGTGTGTAGAGTTCTTTGTTTTCCATTCTTCATTTTGTGAACATTTTGGTCATTCTTAAAATAATGTATTTGCAAATGTCTTTATTGATGTTGCCCAAAAACCTGTTTATTGTGGGAGCAGTGCAATTGAACTTTTCTAAATGTGTGGAGTTTGCAAGACCCGGAATCCGAATAACATCCATGTCTATTGTGTAAAATTGGTACCAAATGTTACCCACATTGCATAACCTTCTAATATTCTACTTATTTTACTTATTAAATTATGGAAAAGAAAAGTAATAGGTGCAACAGGAGCAGAAGGTGTCACTACACATGGAATGGCATTGTTGTAACACTGTGACATTAATACTAATTAATACCAGACCTGTAATGACAATTCTGCATAAAAATGTAAAATATCAAAGGTTTTCAAAAATGACTTTTTCTAGGCCAGGAGAGGTCACTCAATTATTTGAGAGAAAAAAAAATGTGAACAAATAACCCTGTTTAAACAGAAGAAAAGGAGCGTCCATTGAAATGTATTGGAGAGCGACAGGTAATACCTGGCGCCCTGGAAGCTAGAGCGCCTGCGCTATATGGTGAACTGCCTGTATTGATGAAACGTACGCTACATGGCGCTGTTAGAGTCGCTCACCAGAATCTCCTTCATAAATGTGGTATTGCGTACAGTGCCCGGCGTCCACCAGACGCTGCCTGCCGCTACAAGGCACTACCTGCCGCTATCGCTTGAAGAATAAACCCCATAGTCATGCTCTTCCAATCAATGTATGACATTTCTATGCATCCCATTGTCTTGCTGGAAGATAACATATACCCCAACTGCAAGAATGACATTGAATCTATTTGGTTGATAGTGCCTTTTATTTGAATAAGTGGACCAAGAAAAGGTCGCAAAAACATTCCCCAAACCATAACACTGCCACCACCAGCCAGCTCATGTTTTCTTTCATGAACTACACACTGCCAACATTGAAATTAGGAAGTGGTCTTAAGAATGTTTAATGACTTTATAAATGTCTAAATCTGAACATAGTGTCACGCAAATATCAGTAATATTTTTACACTTAATTAATAATATAACAACAAAACACCCATAAAGTCAATCTGAACCAGTGGCACTAACCAGAAAGTTGAGATTAAAATGTAGGGTAATATAATAAGACAACTAGTGAATTCATTAAATGTGTTAAAAACAGGGACTTTCATTTTTACTTCTGTATATATCCTATAAATTATAATAATAAATAAAATGTGGAGCGCAAATAAATATAGAATGTAAATGTATGTAAATCACTAATTATACTGCATAAGACATACTCCCTGCATCAATACAAGCACATATAAACAAACCAGCTCATACCTAGTGATGTAGTATAAATATAGTTAGAACAAAAATATTGAGATAAATTACAGAAAGGCATCCAGCAGGCCACACCAAGCCACATGTGGCACCCGAGCTATAGGTTGGCTTTATAGAAAACTGAAAAAACACCTACATTCTGGTGTATGGCAAAGGACTAATGTTGCTATTGAGATTTTTGTTTAGATCTGTATTTGATTCACCTTTTCAAGTTAGATTCAACCTGAAAATTTTAGCAAAATTCAGGTATCTCCCTTTGTTTAAATTTGAATGCAGAAAAATGTGATTACAATTTTGTGGAATGATTATTTTCTTCGCATTTGTTTTCACTAGTGTAGCCCAGTTGCTCAGTTTGTGAACAGTCTGGCCAAATGTGTTCAAATATTTAGGATTTTCCAGGTCCCAAATGTAAAAAGCATTTACTTCTATGGGGGGGGGGGGGTATGTGCTTGTCTCTGGAAAGCAACTTAAGCAGTCAAATGAACCTAAATTGCATGAAAAAAAAATATTGTACTGATTATTAAAGTGTCACCGGCAAAGAAATGTAATGGATATCAACAGGAGGATTTAATTGGAACATAAAAGCTATGGGTGTCATATATAGGAGAGGGCTCCGAGTTTAGCAAATGATATTAGCTGTGCAAGTTTCTAAAAAAACTATTTCAACATTGGTACAGTGATTATATTTGAAATGTAGTTTCTAAAAATGAGCGTCTGTACAGCGGCGCTAAGAGCGACCGCTAGTCGCTGTAGTAACATTGCCGGCATTGATCAATTTGATGTGTGAGTTGCTATAACACCAGTACAGCGCTATATGGGAGCGAACGGTAGGGACTGGTCAGTGTGAGCGATTCAAACCATATACATAAAAAAACAGCCTCACACAGCGCTGGCGCTCAAAATTGTGTCGCTGTAGCCCAGAGCGCCAGGCGCTGTGTGATTAAGGTCCGTTTTTGAACATGTATCCACTAGTAACAAAGTAAAAACTTATGGAATTAAATTGTTATTACATTGTGACATTAACACTTTAATACCAGACCTGTAATGACAATTCTGCATAAAAAAAAAAATAATCTAAACAATTTTCAAAAATGACTTTTTCTAGGCCAGGGGAGGTCACACAATTATTTGATAAATTAATAAATAAATAAATAAATAAAAGAAAACCCTGTTTAAAGAGAAGAATGGTAACGTCCATTGAAATGTATGGGAGAGCGACAGGTAATGCCAGACGCTCTGAAAGCCAGAGCACTACAGGGATCCGCATAACCGTCTGTGATGATGAATCAGTCGCTACGTGACGCTGTAAGAGGCGCTCACCAGATTCGGCTTCATAAATGTGGAATTGCATGCCGCGGCCGGCGTTCACCTGTCGCTACCTGCCGCTACCTGTAGCTTAAAAGGCACTACCTGTCGCTATCCCTTGATGAATAAAGCCCTCTATCAATAAATCACTTGAATAAATCCCTGCACATGCCCCCACAACTTCAGAAATATTATAAATAACTGAAAGCAAAAGATCATCATATCATATCATAGCATCCAGTGAGAGACCCATGTGTTACGTGATGCATTGTGCAACAAAATAGTCATTTAGCAATCTAGCCTGAATACACAGAGGCAAAGGCAATATGCTGCTTTCAGTTCCAGAGAGAAAGGGGGTTATTTAAGAAATGCTAAGGCCAGTTAGAGCCAGATGAGTGTCAGGTTCCAATCAAAAAGGTGTATTTATCAAATCAAAAGTCCACAGCGTCTGTAATAGTACAGGTAGTGTCCTATCTATCAACAGCGTCAGCGATGGGATGAGTGCCGGCGCTGAGTTTCCTACAGTGCCAGATAGGACAAGGCGCTCATCCTGCACTGTGGGGCCTTATCCCATACATTTCAATGGGCTGGGATGGTTACAATTATTCAAGCATTTTGGTGGAATTTTTCTTTGGGCTGGTGCATGTGCCACGGGATCCCTGGGCTGGTTGGGATTATTTTTATATGCATTTTTAGCACTTTTTTGTGCTGCAAACTTGTGATTTGGGCCGTGAGAAAGCTATGTCATGTTTGTCTAATTTCCCTAATGCAATTCCCATATTTAATTAAAAAAACCAAAACCCTAAAAAAATAAATCACTGGGAATCCCACGGGCGCTGTGTGCCTGAATTCCCTTTTTTGAGCGCCTCTTTGAGTGCATGGTATTTGTTTAACAAATTTTTTCAACTTGTGGCGCTCTCGGCTGGCGCTAGGTGTCGCTAGTGCATAGTGTTAGGGCGAGCGCTGCACGCCCGTCTCACAGCAAGTCGCTTACCTCCATGGCTGCATGCAGCCGTCATCCATCTTGCAGCACTTCCCTCATGGCTGCATCCAGCTGCCGCCCTTCCCCCCATGCTTCCTCCTCACATGCTCAGGTGCGCGCACGTCTCCGTCCACTAGAGGGCGAGCGCACTGGGTTCCTGAGATTTAAAGGGCCTGTACAGCACTGATTGGGTTTTGGTCATCCAATCCTGCATCCTCTTCCCCTATTTAAAGAGGCACTTCCTTCCTTCAGTGCCGGATCTTGGTCTTTCCATGCTTGTTGAAAGTCAGACATTCTTGGATTGCTCACCCGTGTACCGACTTCTGCCTGTCCCCGATTCTGAACCTTTGCTGCCTGCCACGACCGCGGCTACTCACTTTTTACTACGCCTTTTGCCTGCCACTTGTGTACCTCGCTGAACCTTGGCTGACTGTGGGACTGGGCCGCTGTTGGGGGGTAACGACCTGGGGGTCACTCGCCGCACAAGACCAACCTGCCTTGCGGTGGGCTCTGGTGAATACCGGTGGCCCCTTAGACTCCGCTCCCCTGACACGGTACCCGCCATTGGTCCCACGGTTAAAGCGGATCCACACCTGAGTCCGCTTCACCCGGTCCGTGACAGTAAGATCCGGCCATGGATTCCCCTCAGGTGCCGCTGCCTGATGTCACTGAATTGCCTGCTATTGTGGCTATGCAGTCCCGCCAAATTAATCAGCTCTCGGCTATGATGCAGCAGTTACTATCGATTCAACAACAGCAAGTGCCACCACCGGCCCCAGCTTTGCTGCCACAGACTCCTGTAGCATCTACAGCTAGAATCCATCTCTCCTTGCCGGCTAAATATGATGGGGATGCCAAGTTATGCCGAGGCTTCCTTGCCCAGTGCTCTCTACATTTAGAGTTGTTGGCAGATCAATTCCCCACTGAACGAGCTAAGGTGGCCTTTGTCATTAGTTTGCTTTCTGGAAAGGCCTTGGCCTGGGCCACTCCTTTGTGGGATCGCAATGACCCTGTCACTTCTAGTATTCACACCTTTGTTTCAGAATTTCGCCAGGTCTTTGAGGAGCCTGCCCGGGCTTCATCTTCTGAATCGGCTCTATTGAACTTGGTCCAGGGTGAATTGTCCGTTGGTGAATACGCCATCCGGTTCCGTACCTTAGCATCCGAACTGTCTTGGAATAATGAGGCCTTGTGTGCCTGCTTCAAGAAAGGACTTTCTAGTAAAATGCTCTAGCTGCACGTGACTTGCCTTCGTCTCTCACTGATCTCATCCATCTGGCCACACGCATTGATGTGGGTTTTATTGAAAGGCGTGAGGAATTCCGCCAAGAAAGAGATACTCAGTGCCCTAGGAGGGCATCCCGTCTGGCCCCTGTGTTTCAACACCCTTTGTCCGTGCATGCACCTCCCAGTGAGGAGGCCATGCAGGTCGACCGATCCCGCCTGACCCAGTTGGAGAGAACTCGTAGAAGGAACGAGAATCTTTGTTTGTACTGTGCTGGCTCTGAGCATTTTTTGAAAGACTGTCCTATTCGCCCTCCTCGTTAGGGAAACGGGCGCACCTAGTGGATGTGGGAGAGGCGTCCCTGGGTCTATGTGCTTCCTCTCCACGTCTCACGGTTTCTGTGCAACTTACCATCGCACCTACCACCTCTTTGAATTTGTCCGCCTTTTTGGATTTGGGCTCTGCAGGAAACTTTATAGAGGCCTCCTTGATTAATAAATATAATATCTCTGTGAACCGCTTTGCAAAGCCCTTATTTATCGCCTCAGTCAATGGTGACAGGCTGCGTTATCGCACCGTTCCCCTTCTTCTAAAGGTTGGACTTTTCCATCAAGAGATTATTGAGTTCTACGTCCTCCCTAATTGTACATCTCAGATTCTTCTCGGCTTACCTTGGCTTCGACGTCATGATCCCATGCTTGATTGGAACACCGGCGACATCAAGACTTGGGGTGCGGCTTGCTTTAAGAGGTGTTTGAGGTCCGTTCCTGTTCGACCTATTCCTGCTTCAGCCCCATTACTTGGCCTGCCTGAGGTCTACCGGTCCTTTTCTGATGTATTCTGCAAAAAACAAGCGGAGGTACTTCCGCCTCCTCGCCCTTACGATTGCCCTATAGACCTCTTGCCGGGTACTACTCCACCTCGTGGTCGTATTTACCCCCTCTCGGCTCCGGAGACACAAGCTATGTCAGAGTATATTCAAGAAAATATGCAAAGAGGGTTTATACGGAAGTCTTCCTCTCCAGCAGGCGCGGGTTTCTTCTTCGTGGCAAAAAAAGATGGCTCTCTACGCCCCTGTATTGATTACCGTGGCCTCAATAAGATTACCGTCAAAAATCGTTACCCTTTGCCTTTGATTGCTGAATTATTTGACCGTCTGCGTGGGGCCAAGGTTTTCACCAAACTTGATCTGCGAGGGGCCTATAATTTGATACGTATACGTGAGGGCGATGAATGGAAGACAGCCTTCAATACCCGCGATGGCCACTTCGAGTATTTAGTGATGCCCTTTGGTCTTTGCAATGCACCCGCTGTATTCCAGGAATACATAAATTACATTTTTCGGGACTTGCTTTACTCCTGTGTAGTTGTATATTTGGATGATATTTGGATACTCATATTTTCATCTAATCTGGAAGAGCATCACCGTCACGTCCGGCAACACCGTCATCCATCTTGCAGCACTTCCCTCATGGCTGCATCCAGCTGCCGCCCTTCCCCCCATGCTTCCTCCTCACATGCTCAGGTGCGCGCACGTCACCGTCCACTAGAGGGCGAGCACACTGGATTCCTGAGATTTAAAGGGCCAGTACAGCACTGATTGGGTTTTGGTCATCCAATCCTGCATCCTCTTCCCCTATTTAAAGAGGCACTTCCTTCCTTCAGTGCCGGATCTTGGTCTTTCCATGCTTGTTGAAAGTCCGACATTCTTGGATTGCTCACCCGTGTACCGACCTCTGCCTGTCCCCGATTCTGAACCTTTGCTGCCTGCCCCGACCTCGGCTACTCACTTTTACTGTGAACCTGTGCTGCCAGCCCTGATCTCTGCCTGTACTTACTACGCCTTTTGCCTGCCACTTGTGTACCTCGCTGAACCTCGGCTGACTGTGGGACTGGGCCGCTGTTGGGGGGTAACGACCTGGGGGTCACTCGCCGCACAAGACCAACCTGCCTTGCGGTGGGCTCTGGTGAATACTGGTGGCCCCTTAGACTCTGCTCCCCTGACACGGTACCCGCCATCAGTCCCATGGTTAAAGCGGATCCACACCTGAGTCCGCTTCACCCGGTCCGTGACACATAGGCTTATATAAACTGAGCGCTGTGAGCACTGCCTGGCTGGGAGCACTACAGCTAACAGCACCACCAATGCTGTGGTGCGGGCACTGCTGAGCGTCTCGGACAAGGAGCTCAAGTAGCGCCCGCAACAATAATAATGAATAAGCCTCTTCATCTTCATGCAATCACTCATGCCTATATGTGGGGCATTTAGCAGCATGCATGTTGTCAGTTTTCTTGTTGCACAACCCATAGCCATCCCTGTTTCTTCTTTCCAGTTAAGCTGCCAGTACCCAGGGAAAATAACCTGGTGTCTGCTACTCATGCTCACTCCTACGCTTAGGCCCTTCTTAGGTTTTGTTGAAGATTATGGAGGCACCACCTTGAGGGCTTTTGTAAATATATCTTCAAATACAATCATATTTTGGGTTCTACCAAGAGATTTTTGAGCCCAAAAAGGATGGCTGGGTTTTACTAGGTATCAATCTTAATGATCTAAACTCTGGCCTTCACCCTCAAGCTATCCAATCAATGTTAACCTTACTGAGGCATGATGACAACTGGGCCACAGTGGGCATCAAGAGGGCCCATATATTAAATACAACCAAACCAGCAATTCAAAGACATGCCTGTAAGTTTGGGCATGTGATTGTGTAGCAGAATTAGTGCAGGACTGTGATCTATTATACTACTGTGAAAATAAGAAACTCGCTAGAAAATAAATGAATCACACATTCATTGCATTGATGCTTATTTGAGTGTATATGCAGATAAATGCACCAAAACGACACTCACCAAAAAATCCCATAACTAAATTTTAGAGTTACATAGTTAATATGGAAAAAAAGACTTATGTCCATCAAGTTTAGCCAAGGGAGAGGGTTGATATACATATAATAGCATATAATAGCTAATTAACATATAATAGCTAATAATAACTGTAAATGTTATTTTCCTCTCAAAAAGCATCTAATGCTTGTCAGTTGTTGATGCTGTAACAAGCTTCAGTGAAAGACTATCCCAAAGATTTATAGTTGTTATGGTAAAGAAGGATCATCTCCTCTGGAGACCGAATCATCTTTTCTCTAGACAAGCATGTGCCCCTTGTCCTTAGAGAGGATTTTACATGAAATAGTTTTGCATTGGCCATTTATATATTTTTACAAGTTAAACGTGACCCCTTGAGACATCTCCTATCAAGACTAAATAGATTTTAAATTTGTTCATTCTTCTTATCAGTTTGGTGGCTCTCCTCTGCACCCTTTTCATAATCATGGCGTTCTTTCTGTGAACTGGTGCTCAGAACTTGACAGCATCAGGTGAGGGCGCACCAGTACCTAGTACAGATGAAATATTACACTCCTTTCCCATGATGCCATGTCTCTTTTAATGCATGATGATATCTTGGTGGCCTTGGCAGCAGCTGCTTGGCATTGCATGCTGTTATTTAGCCTGTGGTCAACCAGTAGCCCCAGATCCTTCTCAGCATGTGACTCTCCCAGCTTTACTCCACCGAGGACATATGTGACCTGCATATTATTACATCCCCAAGTGCATTACTTTATATTTCACCACAATTAACTTCATTTGGCAAGTGTATGTCCAGACACCCATAGAGTCCAAATTAACCTGAAGCTTGTGAGCAATTCATTGTTCAATAGACTGCACTGTGTTACATATCTTCTTGTCATCTGAAATTAGGCCCTTAATGCCATCTTCAATATAATCTATAAACACGTTTAATATTAGTGGACCCAGCCCTGAACCCTGGGGTACACCGCTTAGAAACCAGGGATTATTCAGAGTAGGTATCATTGACCACAACTTTCTGTACAATAGTCTCGATTCAGAGACAGATTTGTCTGGACTTTCGAGTGTGACTGTTTGGCCTTTTATTTGGTTTTTACATTCCTTTTTCCATGCGTATGTTCGTTCCTGCTAATGTGTATATGCGCTTTCGATGGACGGATCGAAATCTGATCATTTGCGTTAGTTTTGATCATTTTCGTATCAAAATCTGATATTTTGCGTTCGTTCAGATAACTTACATTATTGGGATGGGCTTGCGTCTTATTCAGAGAGCTGATTGACAAGGGACCACCGCCCTATAAAATGGTTTCATTTGCGATCCACTTACGGGACCATTTTGCACTCGGCTTGCTTGCTTGACCATATATTGCGGCTTTGTGGAGGAATATGAGGGCATTGCATTGCATGCGTCAGCAGGGCCGAGGCCAGATTGCACCGGCGACGCATGCATATCGATCGCATGCATGATGTTGAGTTGTTCGAGCTGACCCGACTTAACCGCGTTTCCCTCCATAAGTTGTATAGTGAGCTGCAGCCATGGTTAGCCCGCACCACAAGGAAGGGGCAAGCAATTTCAGGTATGACCAAGATGCTTGGCTTCCTGCAATTTTTGGCGAACAGCTCATTCCAGAGGCCGGGTGCCCTCTCCGTGGGGATGTCCCAGCCTACGCTGAGCCGTGCACTATCCAACTTGCGGAGCTCAGGATTATTCCGTCGGTTTGAGTCTGGAGAATTATCAGGTGGATGGCTCCTTGGTAAGTTTCCTCAAATTACATCATTCACTTTTCACTGTCTGCCTATGAATATAGTTGATGAACCATGTCTTAACCTATGGCTGTTTTTACCCCTTGATGACATGTTAAACCGGACCTTCACCATGATTTTTAGAAAAGCACTAACCCTTAAAAACTGATTCCCCAGCATTTCCACCTAATATATTTCTAGTTTTTAGTAACCTACTTATTATTCTTTCCCCCACTGGGCTGCTACGCTGTTCATGACTTTAGGATATGGGCGCCGCCATCTTTGCTCAGATGCATCACACTTACTGAGGAGAGGAGAGCGGGGTAGTGCAGGGGGTGGGTTATAGCTGTGCTTTGCTCAGACAGAGCAGAGCTGGGGTCCGGGAAAGGTCAGAAATCCCAGAATGCAGAGAACGCACTTCCTGTTTGCAGGCTACCTGATATTCCCTGAGCCGTCATCTTGGATGTTTAAAGGCTCATAACATGCAGTAGATGCTGGTAGTATTTTTTTTTTATGTGAGCAATCTGTATGTACAGGGTGTGGGTAACATATAAGATAGGCTCTTATTCCGACTGAACGACCACTTAAAACAATATTGTTGTTTCGAATGTGTAATTAATGAAAGTATTTTATTATTCTTTCAGGGGATTCCGGCTATCCGCTTCTTCCCTTGCTCCTGACGCCCGTCCTTCGGCCACAGAATGTGGCACAGGAGGCCTACAATCGGTCACACAGAAAGACCCGGGCCGTAGTCAAGAGGGCATTTGGGCTGCTCAAAACGCGCTTCCGGTGTTTGGACCATACCGGGGGGGCACTCCAATATGACCCCAACAAGGTCATAGACATAATCCTGGCTTGTTGTGTTCTGCATAACTTTGCCATCATGCAGCAGTTCCCCCGGTATGTGGATCTGCCCCCCTCACCACCCAGCCAGGAGGCAGATGAGCAGTATACTGGCACAACTAGTGCCTCTGGGCAAGCAGTGCAGGCCAATGTAATAACCGCCTATTTTGCCTAAATTTTGTTTTCTTTGTTTATGTTATCTTGTTATTTTCAATATGATTTGCCTTTGTGAAGGCCTTTGGCTTTATTTTTTTAAAAAGTAATGACTTAATTACTAAAAAAATGACACCTGATTTGAGCCTCATGCAGTTTATTTTCACATGTCTGTTCTTAAAAACCTTCATTAATCTCAAAATAACCAAAACATTAATGCATCAACTTAGTCAAGAACAGCTAAAGTCACATTCAATATATTTTATGGAAATATGTACATTTTTAGTTGAAGGGCACTCGCAGACTCAAAATGTACATACATAGTAAAACATAATATACATGGCCCCTAGCAATTGGCCACATACAGGAGTTGTAAAGTAACTAACTCCATGCCGAAGTATCACCGCCCAACAACATAAAGATACATAGGGAGCAACCATTTCCAGGGGAATACATAGGGCCACATACACACCTTCTCCTGCTTGCCCACATTTGCAACCGGCACAGGTGGAAAGCAGCCATACCTATGCCACATCCACGCCTGTTAGTTTGTGGGCCACCCAGACAATAACCCCCAGTCCTAAGTCCAATCTTTGCCATGGGCAAATGTAGTTGTTGCACACCCAAGAATGTCCCCCAGTATTGCCAACAAACAGGATGAGCCAGCCACCATTTGATTAGGCCCATACCTGCAGTGTGGCAGCTTGAGTGGGCGCTTCAGTGAGGCTTTAGCTCAGGCATTGGCTAGTGGAGTATGTCAGCACTCTATGTCAGCACTCTAATGAGCTATATGGGCGAGTTCAAAATCAAACCAGCAAAGCCATAAAAAAGGCAATCTTGGTAGCGCTCACCAGACAGGTAAATAGAGTGGGGATGTAGAGGAAAAATGTGGGGCAGATACGGGTCAAATAGGTCTTAATATGGATGTTTGCCATAAAAACCTTGTGGTGGGCCTTGGAGGTGGCCCAACACCTGGGCATGTGTGTCATTCAGAATCTGCCACTGCTCAAGCATCTGGCTGTTTGTTCTGCCATCTGTGTGGTTAAGTTGGCCATTTGTTCAGCCATCTGGCTTTTGCTCGTCCTAAATTCAGTCAGCATGTTGGTTAAAGTATTATTGAAAATCTCGAATTGTGCACTAATCTGCTCTGTTGTTCGTTGAGTCACCTGCCGAAAGTAATGGCTGTCATGGCGCCATGCTGACTCCAGGATTGGCACCCGCCTCCCCTGGGAAACTGGTCGACATTGTTGACTGCATCTTCCACTTCCCCGGGTTTGAGCGCCTGCAGATGTTGGAGCTCTAGGGTGAGCAGCAGTCCCAGATGTGCTTGGCAAAATGTCTGCAGCAAAGCTAGCACTGGGGACTGTAGGCTCAGTCTCAGCCTGCTGGCCACGATGGGCTGGCAGCATGCGTCCAGCTTCACTTTGCTGCAGAGGATTTGGTGCAGTAGGATGCTGGAGCAGTGGAAGATTAGGTTCCAGGGGGGTAATTTCTGAAGGTCCAATCAGGCTGGCATCCTCCTCTTCCTCCATCTCCTGGATTACATCCATCAGTGTGGGAGTTTGTTGGGACATGTGAAAAAGTGTTTCAGATTTGCCCCTAAATATCTTGAGGATCCAAATTACTTATGTGCATTCACATGCATCAGCAGTTTCATCAAAGTCCACTTACCCTGTATATCTGTTCCTGGGTCCTAGGCAGCAGGGAAGTAGTGCTCAACCTGGAGGAGCCTTCCACACTTCCAAAGGCTGGATGCTGGGCTGGGTTTAAAAGTAAAAGGCATGTAAACACACAAACATCCACTGGTGAGCTGAATTAGTACATATGCGTTCTAAAACACGTGGCCAAGCAGGAATGACAACTCCCCCAACGTTGCAAGTTGACCTTCACGATGAATGTCAGTATCTCTTATATGTATGCCTCACCCTGTACATACAGATTGGTCACCTTAAATAATACAAACATGCATGTACTGCATGTTAGGAGGCTTTATAGATACAAAATGGTGCATTAGGGGGCCAGTCAGCTTGCAAATAGCATTTGACTTCAGAGTATGCTGCTGTGCATTCTTCCTAGGTAGCCCTTTCCCTGACCCCAGCTCAAGATTGCCAGAACAAAGCACAGCTACAACCCCATTGTTAGAAAGACAAAGAAGTAAGAGTTGGCTATTATTTACTATATTCACATCATATGCAGTGCTTTGGTCAGATAAATAGTTTAATAGTGATCCTAAATACTGTCAAAGGTCGTGTCTGGCCGGCAAACCTTTTTAAGGACCATTAACTACTGCACCCTGGGAGAGTGGCCATAATGAAGGACATTCCTCAGACATTAAACACCCGCCTAAAGCAGTTACCTCCCCTCAAAGCCACTCCCTAGGGGCATGTGTTCATATCTACCTGTGAGCCTCATTTCACATGTTCACAATAGTTCACATTCCAACAAACATTATTAACCTGCAGAAATGGTATGGATGTCCGTGTCCCGTCTGCCAGAGAGGCCCTCTAATGCGACGGGGTGTATTAATGCCAGGACCATTTCTTCAGCTCTGGTATATTGTAATTTGGTGGTGAAGCCTCCGCCAGTTTGTAAGCTGAAAAATAGAGTTTAAAAAATTTGGGCCAATGTGGTCACTACAACAAGCAGCAAAATGCACAACTCAAATATGTACCTGTGATTGCGCCGTTTATTCTGTTTCTTCCATGCTGCATACTTCAGGTCAGATATTTTTCTCTGGATCTGCTCCACATCTTTCCTCCCGTCCCCCGCTGCATTCACCTGTCTGGTGTGCTCGTCCAAGATTTGGGTCTTTCTCATTTTGCTGGTTGATTTTGAATGTCGCCCAAATAGCTCATCATAATGAAGTGTGAGGCCAGTTGCCAATGCTAGGGTTTGTGCCTCCCCAAAATGCCCACTCAACTGGCCTCGCCGCAATGTTCTGCCTAATGGTCGGTCTTCTGGCTTATCTGTGTTTGGTGGCAATTCGGGGGACATTCTGGGCTGGCTCTGTGGTGATGAATCTGGCGTCAAGTGGCTTGAAAAATACTGGACTAGCATTAGGACTGGGGGTCCTTGCCTGGGTGGCCACCGAACTTCCAGGCATGGATGTTGCATAGGTCTCGCTGTATTCCACCTGTGCCGGTGGCAAATGTGTCCGAGGAGGAGAGGGTGTGCTTGGGGGGCTGGGGCTTTGGGCCTTCTGCTTCTTGGTGCCCTTGGAACTGGTGCTCTGTTTATCATGGGATGTGGTAGGGCAGGAAGGAGGAGAGGGTGTTCTTGGTGGGCTGGGGCTTTGGGCCCTCTTCTTGGTGCCCTTGGACGTTGTAGTACCTTGCTGTTTGGATGTGGGTGCCTTTTTCTTTGAGGTCCCTTCCTTGCTTTTGGTTGCTGTTTTGGATGTTCCGGGATTTGTGGCCAATGTCCCTTGTGGTGGCCACTTTGGCACCGCGTTTCACGCACCTTGCTAGTCACTTGGTGTGACCGAGTGCTCGGTCTGGAGGATGAAGTGTCCTCATGCTGCTGTGGCCTTTTGGTCTTGGCCTCCTTTGCTGGTGTTTGCTTTGCACTCTGTTTTTTGGGTGCCATGCTGACAATCTCAAAGCGAATGAGCTGTGTGTCCATGACTTACACGTTGGCGTACGCGTGTATACGACCGTTCGTCGGGCCGTGCGGAACCCGGAAACCGCTGGGGCATTACTTATCTGCTGCGGACAAGAAACAAGATGGGCCCACGATCTTCACCCGCCAACAACAAGAGCTGATTATGCTCGTAAGTGTATTGTAAGGATGTGGATTTGCCATCTAAATGCAGGCCTAGGCCTTAAGGAAGCGTAGGAAGAAACTAAGTTAAACTCCTTGCCAAAGGAGGGAATGTCATTTAGTCAACTGATGTAATTGTGACAGACATATGTATGCAGTTGGATCTAACAACTGTTTTTTTGTTGTTTTTGAGACCATGCTTCAGCTCAGGTACGACTACCTGCCCAACGCATTCGAGAAGAGGAACGTTGCCCTGGAGATCGTTTCCCGGATCCAACAGGAGTCGGACACCACCTTCACCCATACACAGATCATGCAGCATTGGTCAGACCTGAAATGACTCCACATTCCCCGGTAAGTACATAGCGATTGCATGCTGGATGTAACTAATACACAAGGTAGGCCTTTATTTATAAATGCTTTTCTTTTCTAGTGTTGGAAATAGAGTACCGAATTAGACCCACCCGGAGGCGCACAGGCCAGCCAATGCTGCATGAATCTGCAGCAGGAAGTGAAGGTGGTGGATCTCCAGGGCCATGTTCCTACCCCTCCTCTGTAGCGGCCTCAGACCAGCCCCTGGACCTTTCTACAGAGGAGGGGCGTCATGGCGTGGGCAGGGAAACGGCCCAAGCTACGGAGCCATTAGCCTCTGGTATGTGACTCTTAATGTAACAGCACACACATACATGCTATTAAATGGAAAGCTGATTCCCTTAATCACTTTTTCTAGATGAATATGTAGCGGGTGAAGGATCTGTGGAAGAGTCTGCAGCAGATCAGGCCCAGGAGGCACATGGAGAAGGTGGGTGATGTCACACACACATTCTAAGTGTCATTTGCTTACTGTTGATTCAGACATTAGAAGTGACCCTATTTTACATGTCTCTACAGCCTCAACTTTCCAGCAGTGGCAGGTTCCAGAGCGGAGGGTGGTCCCCGAAGCAGAGGTCACCCACCAACGAAGTAAGTAGTAATGTCAATATTTTTAGAATGTGGGAAATAACATGATCACCAATCTACCTAAATCCATAGTCAATGCCATTAGCATAATGACATATGGTCTCTTCCTAAATGTAAAATCATGCACTTGGGTAGAAGGAATCCCGGCTCTGAGTACCGTATGGGCAGCACTGTGTTAGCCAGGACCTCAGAGGAGAGAGATTTAGGGGTACTGATTACTGATAGCTGCAAGATGAGTGGACAGTGTAGCCAGGCAGTGGGAAAAGCAAGCAGGATGCTCGGCTGTATAGCTCGAGGCATCACCAGTAGGAAGAGGGAGGTTGTGATGCCGCTGTATAGAGCCCTGGTAAGGCCACAGCTAGAATACTGTGTGCAGTTCTGGAGACCTTACCTGCAAAAATACATTATTCAAATAGAACGTGTCCAAACAAAATGGCGGGCAAAGAAAATGGTGGAAGGACTTAAACTTAAAACTTTAAAATCAGGAGAGACTTAAAGAACTTAATTTGTACAGTCTGGAGGAAAGAAGAGAGAGGGGGGACATGACTGAGACCTTTAAATATGTGAAAGGATTGAATAAGGTTCAGGAGGGAAGTGTTTTTAAGAAGAAACTTAATGCAGAAAGAGTAGTAGATGCTTGGAACAAACTTCCAGCAGAGGTAGTTGAAAAATCAACAGTCACTGAATTTAAACATGCCTGGGATAAGCACACATCTATCCTAAGATATAGAGTACATACAGTATACACATAAGGGCAGACTAGATGGACCGTATGGTCTCCTTCTGCCGCCAACCTTCTATGTTTCTATGTTTCTTCCTTTTATTAATTCCTTAGCATAAGGACATATGGCCTCTTCATTTTGTTAATTCCTTAGCATAAGGACATATGGCCTCTTCCTTTTATTAATTCCTTAGCATAAGTACATATGGCCTCTTCTTTTTATTAATTCCTTAGCATAAGGACATATGGCCTCTTCCTTTTACTAATTCCTTAGCATAAGGACATATTGCCTCATGAGTTAGCTTGCAACCTAATAAACATTCCATCCACAGCTGTTAAACATGTATTTGGTGACAAATGATTTATTTTTCTTTTTTTTACAGGGACCACACTTGCCAGAGTGGCACAACTCAGTGCCAGGGTCCTTCAGTTGGTGGGCAAGATGCAGGAGCTGCGTGACTCGTTGGGGACCACAGATGAAGAATAATGTTCTGGGGCCTGCCATTGCTGTGTATATATTTTAATACCTGTAATATATTTTAATTAAAATTTTAAATATTTTTTAAATTTTCATTTTTTTTAAAAATACAAAACAAAAACTAGTTTCTGTGTCATTTCCTTTTCTAAATACATTCATTAAGGGTTGGTTACCGCAAAACAAATGCAAAACTAAAAATTTAGATATGAAGATTCGCCAGACCGCGAAGTGATTTAGGTAAGTTTCAGGTGCGGGAAATGGAAGAATATACTGACCGCAAAGTGATTAAGGTAAGCTTTAGGTGCGCCAATGGAAGAAGGAGACCGCGAAGAGATTTAGGTAAGTTTTAGGTGTGAGAAATAGAAGAAGAATGAGACCGCTAAGTGATTTAGGTAAGTTTTACGTGCGGGAAATGGAAGAATATACTGACCGCAAAGTGATTAAGGTATCTATGGAAAAAGGGCAAAAACTAAAGCCTACGTTGTAACATGAGTAACATAAACGGAAAACGAAAGCTGAAAAATGATTCTCATTGGCATACGAACGGACGAAGACTTTACTGAAGGCTTGCGATGCATGCTTAGAATCACTCGTACACTCATACGCAAGCGGGAAAATTAAAAAAAAAAAACAGATCGACACAACAACAAAAGTCTTTTTATGTTTCTCTGAATCAACCCATCTGTCCTTCAGCCAGTTTCAATCCAGTTACAAAGAGTTTTTCTAATTCTGAAGACCTCAATTTCCCCAATGTCTATAAGGGACAGTGTCATATGATATTGCAAAATCCAGAAAAACTATAACTAAGGCTGAAAATAAAATAACATAAAAAAAGAAAAGAAAGACTAAACAAATGATCATAAGCAGTAAGTGTTCATCCTTATTAATTGTTACCTTCAGTAAACAAGTCATTCACACATGAAACTAAAACAAGGGGTGATATTTGCAGTTTACAATTTTTTAGACATAATAATGTCGACTAAAGGGGTTATTTAAGAAGAGATAGTGCCAGGTAGTGCCCCGTAGCGGCAGGCAGCGTCTGGTGAACTGGGCGCTTTTACGGAAAACCACATTTATAAGAGAATCTGGTAAGCGACTCTAACAGCGCCATATAGCGTCACATGTATTACAGGTGGCTCAGTGTATAACACCAGCTTCTAGCTTTCTCTCAGTGTCGCTCTCCCATACATTTCAATGGCCGTTCATTTGCTTGTGTTTAAACAGCATGTTTGACAATTTTTATTTATTTATTTTTTGCTCCAATAATTGTGTGACCTCTCCTGGCTGCAAACAAACACTTTTAGAAACTTTTTATATTTTTATCAGAATTGTCTGGCACTAATGTCATTCCATGTGTTTTCGCTTTGTTACTGGTGGATATGTGTTCAAAAACAGACTTTAATCACACGTCTGGCGCTCTATGCTACAGCGCCCAGCTTTACAGCGCCAGCGCTGTGTGTGTGTGTGTCCTTTTTTGGTGTGAGTATGGTGTGAGTCGCTGAGAGTCTGGCGCTACCTTTCGCTCCCTGCAGGGCTGTACTAGGGTTAGAATGCCCAACATACATCACATTCATCAATGCCGGCCAGGTTACTACAGTGACTGAGGTGCTCTGTTACAGTGCCCGATACCCACTTACAGCATCTAGTAGTGGTCGCTCTAAGCGTCGCTATACAGACACTCATCTGCCAATAACTAGCGTTAGTAGTGAATCAGCCTTTTCGTACTAGACAAGATAAGTAACCACTTTTTGAGGAGAGAAAACAGCTGCCCACTTTCATTGAGACTGATTCAGCACCAGGTGAAAATGTACATCTGGTTGCTGAATCACTCCAAAAGTAGGCAATGAAACTGACAACCAGTTTCCTCTGCAAAAAAGGATGGTTATTTTTCTAACCTGGTGCTGAATCGAGCCGAATCTATTATGCAACTCGCACCTGGTAGCTTAGAATTCATCTGACTTAGAAAATATTGCCTTAGAATTTGACCATTAAAGCTAAAATAGGGTAAATAGCTCCAAAGCAGAATATTTTGCAGGCTGATACTGATTTAGAATGAACCTCTTATATTATTTGGCAAAAGCTAGTCTCTGCAATTTTTGGAGAGGATGAAAGACTCTCTAACTCAAAACAATAAAGTATTTAAGAAAGTCACCTGCACCTTTTTTATGGGAAACTTAGGGATGAAACATTATTTTATTGACTTACATAGCAGTGGACTATAGGGAATTGGCTTCGAATACCCCATTGGTGCAAAGATTGTTTTTTTTTTTTTATAGAGGATAAAATGTTTTTCCACTTTATAGTGTTTTGAGTTGATATATGTTATATGATGAGATATGAGAGGTTATCGAAAACTCAGCCTCCCCTAAAGTTGGGGCTCCCTAAATCATTTGAAGTTTTAGGTCAAATGAATGCAGAAATATAGAAATCTCTGAAACTTGGGAGCATTGTCGAGTATTGTGTGTAATATTGTGTATAATATATTAAGATATATATTTATTATGTTTTCTAAGGATTTGCTGTTAGCGGGAGCATGTCCATGCTTTATTTTAAGATTGTCATTGTGCATTTATGTATTTTAATAAGCATATTTATGTTCTACCAGTAGGGGATTGCTGTCGTCCTGTTGGGGGATAAGCTCTCAGATGGTTAGAGCCGAGTAGAATCTGGGACCGATGGTCTTGAGGGACCCCCTCAGGAGCACAGGAGGACACCATCTTCGAATTGTAGGCTCCCTCATTGTACAGCAGAATAGGTTGACTCTAATGTCTTGTGAAATGAGAGGAGGAGAGAAGAGACCCTGTGCAGCACAGGCAGAGAAGATGGGTGCTGCTTCATACAAACACGCTGGAAGAGTAGGCCCTGCACTCTCCAAACAGGGAGGTGCATACCCAGCAGTCTGGGGCTTTTTTGAGCACCAAGTTTAAGTTGTGTTTGGGCTTTCTCCTGATTCATGGTTGTCTAAATTTGAAGTGCATTTTTTAAGGGAAAATTTTGCACTTGAGTGTGCACCAATGCGGAAACTTGCACCTGTAATTTTCCACAAGCACAAACTGGCTAATGATTTATGGGGTGTTTAGAGGGCAGATAAATAGTGAAACAGTGAAAACTGAAGTATACTTCCAACTTCATTGACTAAAAGGCTTATTCCATTCCTAAAACACATGCCACCAGCATCCGGCATGTGTTTTAGCAATTTTCCCTCTTTTGGTGAGAAAAAAATGGTTAAAAGTTTTCAAAGTTGACAAATCTCAAAATGTTTAATGATAAAAAAACCAAAAAGGTGGACATTGGGCCCCAAACAGGGAGGTGCATACCCAGCAGTCTGGGGCTCTGGGACCACAATCTAGAGACCTACCTCCTTGACATTCACCCAGATCCTGGGTGGCGGGGGGTACTGAGCCGGACAGCTGCTCCTCCGACCCCTCGCCCAACATGACTGGCTCCTCAAGACTTCAGTTACCCCAGAGCAGGGGGTTACTTGCCTGGGACCGCTACATCACCAACACTAATCAGTCTGACTCTGAGTAAGGTAAAGTGGGCTGGTCTGCGAGCCCCCTGAACAGAGTAATAATTGAGCTACATTATAGTCATGAATTAAACCAGACCTTCACCCTGAATAAGAGCCCGTCTTATATGTTTCCTCCACCCTGTACATACAGGTTGCCCACACTAAAAATCATCCTACCTGCACTTAGTGCATATTCTGAGCCTTTAAACATCAAGGCGGTGGCTCATGGAGCATTAGGCTGCCTGCAAACAGGAAGTGTCTTCTGACTGTGTTGCTCTGCATTCTGGGATCGCTGTCCTTCTCTTGACCCCAGCTCTGCTCTGTCTGTGCAAAGCACAGCTATAACCCACCCCCTGTAATTTTCCCCGCTATACTCTGCTCAGTATGTGATGCTTCTGAGGCAAGATGGCGGCGCCCGTATCCTAGAGTTCTGAACAGAGTTGTAGCCCAGCGGGAGAAAGAATAAAAAGTAAGTGACTAAAAATGTAAAATATATTAATTTTAGATAAAACCAACCCAGAGGAGTCTCACAGCTCCTCAATCTATCTTCTCTACACAATGGCACCACTCAGAAATATAGATAAATACGATCCTTCTTTATTAATTCAAACAAAAACTATATACAAATATACAATCTTTAAAAACAATTAAAATACACATATATACACATGTGAAGGAAAAAAGGGGGGGGGAATAAAAATATATTAATTTTAGATGCTGGAGAATAGTTTTTTAAGGGTTTAGGCTTTTCATGAAATGATGCTGAAGTGACAGTGTTGTGGAGTTTATCCTGAACTGTTATTAATAAAGTTAAAGGGGGTTCCCGCATCATGAGTCTGTAATCCCAGTCTGTTCTATATTGTAACACCTACTCCTTCTGTGTCCTCCCTTAATCTCTAATATAATGTAAATGTATCCACCTTCTGACAATGTTTTTTTAATTCAAGCTGGTAAGCCAAACACAACTAAACATGGGTGGATTAAGAACAATAAACTACATTCTACACATTTAAAACATGGGTGGAATAAATAAAACAATGAATGTTAAGACAATGCCGGCATTAAAATGGAGATAAATAATTGTGTGTGTTTAATGATGTGAACCAAAGACAAACAAATAATAATTACCAAACGGGACACCAGACTGTTTACATTTAGGTGTGTACTGCATGTACTTATATAACGATAAGATCAAGAACGTCTCAGAACCTAACACAGTACATTTCTGCGTAAATAGCTAATTATTTGACATGTTCTTTTATATGCTCAATTAATTATGATGTATTATTACAATTTACTGCATTGATATGCCACTATACAAGATAGACCAGTGACCCCCTTGCCCCATTCCTCCATATTTTCAGAATTTGGATTTCTGGTGTCCATATGCTTCTGACAGGTCACAGGAATATGACTTTGATGCAAAAAAAAATGTTGTGGCCATTGTTTCCGGGGGGTGCACCTGTAACAAAGCCAGGAGAGGTCCATCTAGTTGCTGCAACTGCTGGACCAATGATAGGAGTAGGGCTGCAGAGCCACCAATGATTTTTTTTTTTTACTTTTGCCTATGGGGATGGAAGGGGGTGCCATACTACCTATATGGGAATACGGGGAGATGCCATACTACCTACATGGGAATGCGGGGAGGTGCCACACTGCCTATATGGGGAATGGTATGGGGGGGATTCCACACTGCCTATATGGGGAATGGGAGGGGGGTGGAATGCCACACTGCCTATACGGAGAATGGGAGGGGGGTGGAATGCCACACTGCCTATATGGGGAATGGGAGGGGGTGGAATGCCACACTGCTTATGGGAATGGGATGGGGGCATCCCACACTGCCCATGTGGAATGTAATGGGGAATGCTAAACTGCCCATGGAGAATGGGATGGGGGAATGCCACACTGTCTGTAATGGAGTTTTAGCACAACATTTGGCTTAGAATATTTTTTTCTTATTTTCCTCCTCCTAATCCTAGGTGTGTTTCATGGGCAGATGCGTCTTATAGGGCGAAACATACGGTATGTTTTACTCCAATAATGTACATTGCTTCCTATAGATTACAGTGTAATGTTGGTCCGCACTGATATAAGAAGTCTGGGGGAGGGATCCAGAATGCTGGATCCCCCTCACACATAACCCCAAGAACACCCATAAATCTTATTCTATTCTCATTCCTACATCGGGAATCCAGCCCAGTGATTGGCAGCCTGGTGCACACGTGGGTAGCCAGCGCTGCCATTGTTGCGTCAGCCAGAATGTGCTATTCGTGTGAGCCCTAATGGTAAATTGCTGCGCTAGATTCCCGGCAGGGAAGCAGGGTTAAGGCGAGATTTACAGGCATTCTGGGGGTAATGTGTGGGGGGGAGCATTATGGATGCCCACCCCTGTTTATGTTATAGTGGCGGGGACCAATACCCGCACCGTGTGGGTGTTGGTCCATTTTATTAAATAATGTGTGCTTCAAATTTAATGGCACATAAAAAATGCTGCTATTGAAATACATAAGTTATGTAAATCATGATTTGTAAGGAAATAATTCAGTAACAGTTAGAGAGGCACTGTGTACAGTAATAAATATCTGGGGGTTATTCTAATCTCTCTCTGCAATTTTTGGAGATGCTGCGTTTTGAGAGACCTTTCCACTCAACACAGAACAAAGCAAAAAACAATCATTTACTTTTCACCTGTGATGGAACAGTTCTACAGGTGGAGTAGAGGTTGTTTCTGATACAGTAGATATAGGAAATGACAAAAAACCTAAAAATGAACCTTTGTTTGAATTTTATATAGGCCTCATTGATATTTTTATAAAATAAATTATCAACTTTTTTGCACCACTATGAGGCTGATTCATTCCTAACACCAGATATTGGCAGATGAGCATCTGTATAGCGGCGCTTAGAGTGACCGCTAGTAGACGCTGTAAGCGGGTATCGGGCGCTGTTGTAACCTGGCCGACATTGATGAATGTGTGTATGTTTGGCGCTCTAACACCAGTACATCGCTGCAGGGAGCAAGGGTTAGCTCCAGCTCAGTGCGACCGACTCTCGGTGCTCCACACCATACTTATCAAAAAAGGGCACACGCACAGTGTCGGCGCTGTAAAGCTGGGCGCTGTAGCATAGAACACCAGACGCTGTGTGATTAAAGTCTATTTTTGAAAACACAGGGAATTACATTGTTGTAACATTGTGTTTGTGACATTAACAGTTTAGTGCCAGACCTGTAATGACAATTCTGCATAAAAATCTAAAAAGTCAAAAAGGTTTCTAAAAGTGTTTGTTTGCAGCCAGGAGAGGTCACACAATGATTTGAGCAAAAAAAAAAAAGTCAAACATGTTGTTTAAACACAAACAAATGAACAGCCATTGAAATGTATGGCAGAGCGACAGTGAGTGAAAGATAATACCTGGCGCTCTGGAAGCTAGAGCGCCGAGGCTATACGCTGAGCTGCCTGTAATGATGAATCGTACGCTACATGGCGCTGTTAGAGTCGCTCGCCAGATTCGTTTTCATAAATGTGGTTTTGCCTACAGCGCCCGGTGCTGCCAGCCGCATTAATTTGACACATAAAACGAGATATATCATTTTTCTAATAAGGTAAGGATAATTTAGTCCTTAGCGATATTTGCCGACGGGGCATCAGCAATCAGGATTTTCCTCTGTGCTTGGACCAATACCCCTTTTTAGACAGTTTTGTATGATTTGGGATGCCCCGCTGTGTGAAACCCCCCAATTCACACACTAACACTCGCCTTTCCCTGATCCAATGCAAAATTGAGGCTCTGGAGAAGCCCCTACAAAGACCCATTATGAAGAAAGGGTCACACACCCAAAAGTATAAACCAAATAATCAAAAATAATTTATTTAGAAAAATGACTATACATAACATTACACACATAAAGACAAGTTTAAAAGACATAAAAAACAAACCGTGGGGAACCCGAATACAAGGCACTAATACCATATAATAGGAAGATTAATGAATTAAATTAAATTAAATACTGCCCCTTTAAGTAAAGGCCAGAAATATATATATATATATTTATATATATATATATATATATATTATTATTATTATTTTTTTTTTTTGTATTTTATAATTTTGCAAGTGAAAAAAAATGTGATGAGTTCTCTATTGAGATCTAATATGCAGAGAAAATGCTCACCAAGAAAACAGTTAATTGAAAAAGTGGCAATGCTAAAGTGCTAGTGTTACAATCCAAACAAACATGAACAAGTAAATAAAAAATACTAGTAATAATAAAGTGTCATATTAAATTCATTCAAAAAGGCTATTAAAGCGGACCTTCACCCTGAATAAGAGCCTATCTTATTTGTTTCCTACACCCTGTACATACAGATGCTCACAATTAAGATTCATCCTACCTGCATCTACTGCATGTTATGAACCTTTAAACTTCCAAGATGGTGGCTCATGGGTCATCAGGCAGCCTGCAAACAGGAAGTGCCGTCTTACTGTATCATTCTGCATTCTGGGATTGATGTCCTTTCCCTGACCCCAGCTCTGCCCTGTATGTGCAAAGCACAGCTATAACTCCGCCCCCTGCACTTTATCGCGATTTCTCCTCTCCTCAGTATGTGTGATGCTTCTGAGTCAAGATTACAAAAATAGGGGACCCCAAAATCTCCTTCCCCAAGACCAGGATATAAACAGCACCACCCAATAGTATTGAAAAGGAATAAAAATCCAATTTATTGTTACACCAAATTTACATGAATACAAACATTTAAAACATAATTAAAAAGTTTTTTGTTGGCGACCACCGGGGGGGGGGGGGGGGGGGGGGTACTGGGAACAAGCTAATCCTATCCAACATCTAATATAAATCAAATACAACCTCAAATCATTATCCTTCATCAAATAAATCCTTGCCTAATTCAAGTAATCTATTAAAGTGCATCAAAATACATTTTAAGTGCAAAATACTGCATATAAAGTGCTAAACGTGCTAATACAATGGCCTATCTATGAGGACCACCAGGTGCAAGAAAAGGAAAACATAGTCATATGTGCCAATATGTCAATATATATAATTAACCATAAGGCAGCCTGTATCAAAGCATGACAACCCCCGCCCCAGCCGCCGCATTTCGTAACGGCCAAACCCGTTACATCCTCTGGGCAAAAGGTCCTAAACTAATCCCCACACTGCTCCCTTTTTTACCAACCTGCCCCGCTCCCACGCCGATGGTAGACAAACGCTGCAGCGCCGCCACACGCACCCCGGACGGAAGTGCGTCGGCGGCCCCAGCCAATATCGAAGGGCTGCGCCCGTCCAACGCACCCCGGCCGGAAGTGCGTCAGCGGCCCAGCCCCCGCACCAGCGTCCAAAGACGCCAGCAGGCAGGAGGCGCGAGCGAGAGTGGAACCGGCCGCCGGATGTACTAGAGTACTACCCAGCGGGGTGAGAATTCTACCACTGAACCACCAATGCTTTGCTGGTGAGAATTCTACTACTGAACCACTAATGGTTTGCTGCCGAGAATTCTACCACTGAACCACCAATGCTTTGCTGCCGAGAATTCTACCACTGAACCACCAATGGGTGAGAATGGACCAAAACATGGCCATAGGCCGATGGGAACATCGCAGGCTATGGTTCTGGGTGAAGAAACGCTCCAGGACAGAACCCAGCCCATAAACTGCAAATCTATACCATCTGTTACTGTGGCAGAGGAAAGCCATGAGAAACATGAGCTGACAATTGTGAACCTGACTGATACACCTTTAACACAGGAAGAAAGGTCAGTGCTCTCTAAGGGGTTTATGTTTGCACCAAATAACAAGATGGATAAATTCACAGTAATTAAAGATCTGTATATGTTTTGTAGAAAATTGCTTCTCAAAAAACAATTTGAGACATCCACAGTCCCGGACACTGTGCATACGTGGGAAGAAGGGGAAGCCTTAGATGACCTAGTGACCCTGTTAGATGAACAAAACCCACAAGAAGACACTTATATGCCCTTCTGTAAACCCTCCACATATATGCCGCTGTGGTCCCTCAGCCCGGCGGTATCGACTTTCTTCAAAGTATTCAGCAAAGAAATCTGGAGGTCACCCATTGGGAAAGGTCCCCAAAACTTGATGAAGGGGGAGTTGGGTGCAATCAAAAATTTACAAGCACGCACTGACATAACCATCAAAGAGGCCGACAAAGGCAGGAATATAGTGATAATGACAAGTGAGTATTACCGCACTGAGGCCCTGCGTCAGTTGCAGAATATCAATAATTATGAGAAACTCCCCTCTAATCCCCTTACTAACTATAAACTTGAATATGAAGAACTTCATTGATGCATGGATAAATGGGGTCATTGATCGTAAATGTCATGGATTTCTAAGTGTGGAGTTCCCGGTAGTGGCAACATTTTACATGGTGCCCAAAATACACAAGAACCCCCGGTGCCCCCCGGGAAGACCTATAGTGGCGGGCATCGGGGGTTTGACAGAAAAAGCGTGTGTATTTGTTGACAAATATTTACAACCACATGTATGCACATTACAATCCTATGTGCGGGACTCCATGGACTTCCTCAAACGACTTGATGCTTTGCATATACCATCGGATTTTGTGTTGATTACTCTAGATTTGGAGTCATTATACACAAATATATTGCATAGATTGGCCATACATGTCAGTATTTTTTGGGGATGAGCAATCATGAGTCACCTGCCCTCCAACAGTCCATTGTGCAACTGTTGAAATTTATACTGACGCATATTTTTTTCATGTTTGATCTCACCTACTACCGCCAGATCAGTGGGGTAGCCATGGGAGCACGATGTGCTCCCTCGGTTGCCAACCTTTTTCTGGGGTGGTGGGAGAGGGAGGTAGTCTTTCAGGAAGGTTTATCAGATTATCATCAGAATGTATTGGGATACTTCCGATACATTGATGACATTTTGATACTTTGGCAGGGCACAGAGGGACAGCTTCAATGAATTTTTGAACATCTTGAATACTAACGATTTGAATATCTTTCTGATATTAAATTGGATATTAAATTGACGGGGGATGGAGCGTTGGAGACGGGATTATACCATAAGGAGACCGCGGTAAACGCACTTCTTCATTTTGACAGCTTTCATGCTGCCAGTTTGAAGTGCGGGATACCGGTGGGACAATTCCTCCGAGTCCGCAGGAATTGTTCTAAGAATGATGAGTTTCATGTACAAGCTAGAGACCTCTCAAACCGGTTTCAGAGGAGAGGGTACCCGAAACGGGTGATTGCAAAAGCCTTACAACGAGCCAGTAATACTCCAAGAGAGAGGCTATTGATCCCCAAGAAAAGACATCGAGATCACACACAGGTAAGACTCATTACTAGGTACAACAATGAGTGGAGAAAACTCAAGCAAATCTTGAGATCTAATTGGAAGATACTCAGAACAGATCCTCAGTTGGCCAGATGGGTTAGACAGGGTCCTCGTATTATGGCACAGAGGGCGCCCAATATTAGAGACAAACTGTAGGAGCCATTACCAGAGACCAGGGAATTGGCTTGGTGAGAGAAAAGATGTGGGTGGTAGCCATAGATGTGGTTCCTGTCCCATTTGTCCATGTATGCAAAAAGAGAAATGGGTAGTCAATAGGCACACAGGTGCCAAATATCAAATCAGACAATTTATTCATTGTAAATCTGTGGGAGTCATATATGTGTTATCATGTGGCTGTCCAAAATTCTATGTGGGTGAAACAAAAAACGCTTAAAAAGATCGTATATAAGCCCACATTTCTAATATACGACTGGCATAGAGGAATTTACAATTAGGTAAGGTGGTGCCCCCAGTGGCGCTCCATTTTCTACATGTGCATAATAGTGACTTCAGCAGCTTGAAGGTGGTAGGATTAGAAAAGGTGAGTATGGGTCAGAGAGGTGGTAGCCTGAAACGTCGGTTGCAACAGCATGAACTCCGATGGATATTCAACCTTGATTCCCAGGCACCCATTGGGCTCAATGAGGACCTAGCTTTTACACCTTTTTTGGGGGCTCATTAGGGACATTGGGTAATCCTTATTTGGGTCTTAATATTAGTTTCAGATCACTATTATAGGGGGTGGATTTGGGTATGCACTGTTATATTTGTTTGGTGATGAGGGTGGTAATTGTCTTCTTTCAAGTTATCTAGATTAATGTGTGAGTTATATTGCTTCGTCCTCAGTAAATCTGTGCCCTGAGTGGTAACATCATTATGGAGAGTTGGAATGGCGTGGGAGTTGCCTGGTGAATCATATCTGGCTGGATTTCCCCTGGCGAATTTACGATTATGAATTGAATTTGGATGAGCACCCTTCGGGGAACCACTCCTTTGAAGCCTGCCATTATTTATCTTTTCCCTCTTAGATTGTGATTTAGATCATGCATATGTGTGTTTGTGCTAGATGTGAGGTTTTGCCTAAATGTTACACATTGGAGCTCTGCCCTGTTAGGGGCTAGAATTGGTCCACCTGTATCCAGAACTGGACCCTGCATAGGTCCAAAATTAGGTATATCCCCTTCTCTCCCCTCCTTTTCTCTCCCCCCCCCTTCCTCCCCCCTCCCCTCTTCCCCCTCCCCCCTCCCCGGCTGGCTTGTAGTTGGTGGGGAGGTGGGACCATCTGGGGGGGTTGTAAATATGGGGTTTGTACTATAACTTTTTAGGTTGGGGGAATTCCTGCTATGCATCATGACTCTTTTGATATAGATGGAGGTGTGGATATATATATATTTTTTTCGGGGGGTTTTGAGGGGTGGTTAGGATTGATGGGATACCCTTTATTTAGGGTTGTTCATTATTGTGATACCTAGCTACTATTTCTGTGTTAGGGGCTATTTCCAGCAATGGTGCGCCTTGGTGGATGCTGGAGTCAGTACCTAGTGTCCTCCAGCCCCTTTTGTACTGTAGGTCCACCTTAGTACAAGACTCTGTATAATGGGAACTAGTTCTATCCGCAAAAGACATTAAGACCTGACATCGTACCTGGGCCCCCTGATTCCTATTACAGATAATCCACTTTTCCCCCCAGGCTTGGATAAATTTTTCCTGAAAGAATGTCCCGCACCTAGGCCCTTGAGGGCAGCACATATCTTCAGCAATGGAAGATTCCTAGAGCAACGGGAAATGCCAGAGAGGTTAGGAGGTCCTATTCCTACTTTCTTGGGCATATGGTCTCCTCCTGAGCTCAGATAAGGAAGTTATTAGGCCCTGGGAGGGGAGATGGTCAGAAGCATTGGGGGTGAATTGGACTGAAGAGGAATGGGGCTCAATATGTTGTGGGGCTCATAAGGGTATAGTTGGTTCCTCGCTACAGGAATCTAACTATAAAATTATATCCAGGTGGTACAAAACACCTAAACTGTGGAGGAGAAGGGGCAGATATGCTCCACATATGGTGGGCTTGTCCCAGAATAACAACCTTTTGGGAGAGCGTTCATGCTTTAATAGGTAAGATAATGGGGTGTGTAGTAGACTGGAGCCCCGCGGGGGTATCTACTCAATTGGACAGCGGATGGTAGGGGAGCAGCTGGGGACAGCCCTCTGGGTATTCATCTGACAAACACCGCAAGGACAGTGATTCCCAGGAAGTGGAGGTCACAAGACACTCCTACTATTAGAGAATGGTTTAAGCAAATAAACCACATAGAGGCAATGGAAGAAATCCTCTACTCAAAACAGGATAGAATGGAGGCCTACAGGAAGATCTGGACAATTTGGCAGGTGTTCAAGGACTCAGAAGACTACAAATGTGAGCTACTTACTTTAACATAAAGCTAATCTTAGTAGCATCCTTGCTTTAACGCAATGTGGTTGGGTCCTGCGGGCCTCGGGGTGGGGGGCGGGGGAAGTAGTTGGTGGCCCGCGGGTTTCGCTCCCCTCCTTCCTCCTCCCATCGTACCTACTTAGTCCCCCCCCCTGGTTTGTACCTATTTGTTCTTCCTCTTCTACTCCTTTCTTATACCTTGTCTTCTTCTTCCTTGACTAGCATCGGATGTGACCATTTTGTTAAGCTTGAGGAGGGGTTGGGGGTCCCATGTAGGACAGACCTCCCTTTTTGGGGGACCTCCGGTCCATCCACGAACTGAGAGGGTGGGACGGGACAGCCGCAACACTACAAAGAGCACTTACTTTCGTGACTCCTGAAAGATCATCGGAGATACGTGGAAGGTTCTCATCATAGGCATATGCAAGTGGTGGGGTTCACGCGGCTTGGCATCATGATTTGAGATCCATTAAGACAATGCAGTAATTAAAACAGAGATAAATAGTTGTATAAGTTTAATGATGTGACTCAAAGCCAAAAAAAAAAATTAGTTACTAAACAGGACAATGGACTGTTTACATTTAGGTTTGTACTGGATGTTCTTACTTATTACTAATTTTTTAAAACATTCTCAGAATCATGGTACATTTCTGGGTAAAAACAGATAATGATTTTACATGTCCTGTCATGAGTCATGCTGCATGGCCATAAATATGGCCCCTTCTATATGATCACTTTTCTATATGTGATCATTTATAAAAAAGTAGTTCTTGTTTGTGCATATATGGCCATCGTATGCTGGCCCACATAGGATTTGGTTCCTCCGCATTTAACCCATTTGTGCAGTGAGACAAATACAAGCAGTGCATGTCCACATACCCGGAGTGGTGGGCTGTCCTAATAACAAATATTAAAGTGCACCAAAACTAACCTAGAAAGCACAAAAAAAACCCAAATATACAGTATCTATATACACAGCACACAAGACATATTACAAATCACTAAGATGTACATATACACAAAAAAACATACCTCATCAAGGGGGAGACCGGTATGTGCAAAACAAATTACACTAAACAATAGTAGTCAATATCTAATTCCAAAGTCTGTGTTAGTTCTAATCTTATAAGCTCAAGTTTTGGATCTTTCACTGAAAATATTTTCAATGTTTTCAATGTCTCTGGGTATCCCAAAAATGCTAAAATGCCATGTGCATGTGCTTTATGTTTTTTAGTAAATGACTAAATCAATTAACATGGATACATATTAATGATTTGCATATAAACCACATGATCACTCTTTGAAAAAATATATTTCCAAAAATATCAAAAAATATATCTATAAGCTCCAAAAAGTGAAAAGAGGTATATAAATGGATCAGCAACGTAAATAAAGCTAAATAAAATACACAATACCAGTCGGGAGCATCAGACTGCAAAAGTCTTCCCTAGTAACCACACGTTCTGCAGGATGAAGCGTCCATGCTTCTTCAGGCTGCCCTAATAATGGCGCCTAGGAAACAGTTGGGTGGTTAGACGCTTTGCACTTTAGTCACATCCCGGTTGGGAATTGAACATCTCCAGTCACTACGCCACAACTGCCCCTTTATCATTAGCTGATCTAAATCATTGCAGTAGCTTAAAAAACTAGTCTATGTGTATGTTATGCTACTCTCAAAATTGCCTTTTGGATGTCGGCCTTATCTAAAGCACTGACATCCGGCAGTATCTCTAGCCCTTTTTGACCCCCCTCCCACCCTTAGCCGTCCCAGAGTGAAGGCTGCAGGCTTAGCTGGCCTTACCTGTAAGTCGTCCTCTCTTCAAATGCCCCGCGCCGCTCCTCAGATCTCGCGCACTTCTGGGCCTCAGCCTATGCAATGTGCGATATTGGAGGGGCGGCGCAGTGCTTGTCAGGATTCCGAAATGGCGCTGGACTATGGAAGATGGTATTTATGTACTCGCATGATCGCATGATCTATAGTTTCTACCAATTTGCCTTTGTTCCTACATGAAAATGTAATGTATGAAATGAATGTCGTTAATGTATACATTTTTAGTATATTAGTTAGATATAGACTTGTCAATTAGATTGCATGTTTTTATATTTATCTGTGCATTATGATACTTGCTAAAGTAACTGCCCAGGTGCATTAATCTCCTGTACCCATGTGAACAATGAGACATTGAGGACGTCACAAGTAAATAACGAAATACACATCAGAGTTGCAATTTCTCTTTTTTCAGCTCTTCTTACTATGTGCAATTACAAAATAGTTACCGCCATTGATGGAATGCAAACCGGTGAACACTGGAAGGTGCCTATATTGAGAAGTGGGCGGAAGGCTTATTCTGTGACAGGAGCTGATAAGTTGAGAGTATAGCCTAACTTTTTGAATGTTTTTAGAGTGTATAATTTAAAAAATACATAATATGCTTGTTTTAATATTCAGTTTTTAGGTCAATGACTTTTTCTCGTTTTTGAGCAGGAAAGTACTCTACTGTGTAATATGTTCCAAGCCCAAACAACACTTACCTCTGCCCTACCACACCCCTACCTACGTAAATGCTCATGTTTATCTATAAGTATTTAAAGAAACATTGTCTAAAACATATATTTAACATATAATTATCATTCCCCTATGTGATCTTGATATGTAAAAGTATAAATACCTGTGGAGTTGTTGCTGAATGGATTAGAGAGCTTTTTGAAGAAAGAGCATTGGCATGTGTAATTTACATTCTTCACTCATCTAGAAATAAAAAATTCTAAACAGTATAATTGGGAAGGCAGATTCATTCTGACCCACAATCAATAAAATAAACAAATAGCCCATAACAAATGTAGAGTATTTCATCTGGTTCAATTTTAGTCCCCACTGGTCCTTTACCTTTATGTAGTAGCAGACTGAGGCCAAAAATTTCACCTGTCCCTGGCCAGCCCATGTCATGTGCGCCACACCGCCCCTCATTCAATGTGTTTCCCGGCCAGTCATCATGGTCGAGGCTACATAATGAAATCGACAGGTGCAGATATGGACACTCTTAAATCAATTGTACTCAAGCTTTAGCATTGGAGAGACAGATAACGAGGCTGGAGTGTGTAGGGCCTCCCAAATCCATGATGTGGAAGCTGCAGTTTCTTAGTTGATGAGGTATGGTAGGGCCACTAGAGGTAGGCTAGGGAGAGACTAGGGAAGCTGGGATTGAATGATGCTGGGATTAAATTCACTCTACTTTGTGGGAGGCTCAGAAACTAACTCAGTTAGGAGTTGTAACACACCACAATTCCTGCTCACATGTGACAATCCAAGCACATACCAGCTGTGGGTTCTACAGCCTTTATTCTTATATCAAGCAATATGAAAAGCAAGCACTTTTTTGATTGGGTTACAGAATGCTCTTCGGTCTTAATTCTAGTTTTGATTTTTCCTTATGGATTGACCTATGATTCTTTGGTCTAGTATTGTAGAATCCAGGATTATTATGAATTTTGTGATTGTTAGACAGTTTTATATTTTTTACATTTTGGGCTATTTACTTTATTCATCTGCTCAATATTAATACATCCTTTAATAATTTATAGGACATGCTATTCTTTACAGAGCATAAAAATATGTTATTTAATCTTATTTGGTATATAAATGTTTTCGCTTAATTCATTTTTCTGCGGTTTGAAGACGTGGGGACATGATGTCTCAGCGAGCTGCCCCCAATTGCCACATTAGTGTCCCTGTTGCTGGTGGGGACTTGGTGTGTTCCTCTAACCTACCATGCACAAAGATGTTTGCAGGCATTCCTGTGTTTGGATGCAGTGCTACATCTTTACATGTTTGCCATATCCCCCTCCAGTCTGTGATGCAGTGGGAGAGTGTACAGTGTTGGAGAGTGTAAGTTCTCTCCAGTTTTTGGTGGTACAAAGTATGTTCTGGTGTGGAGGGGTACAAACCGGGGCAGATATCCGGTTGCTGTTGCACTGGATGTGTGTTGCACTAAATATAAATAAGGCCTGCACAGCTAAAAATGCCAATGCTAGGGTGTTGCTAGTGAAAATCTCACTCACTACATTAAACGCCACCATCAGGCTCATAAAGAGGGGTGTCTATGTCTATTTCTCAGTCCCCCCATCATAAAGCAGTTCAAATTGCAAATACTGTTTGTTCCTGATTTTGGAGGCTTTTTGATGCTACCCTGCCACAATTTTTGATACCACACAACTAAAATATGGGAAAATAAAGAAAACACTAAGCACAACTTCATTGGTGGAATCAGAAGTAAGAAATGCTTAGCGACCACCTTGCAAATTTAGGATCAGCCAAAGCCTGACATGAATACAGTGGCAAATCACAGAGCTGGATTTCTCCAGGGACTGAGGAGAGAAGTTAGATTTCTCACTTCTGGCGCCATTAACCCAACCTACCTAGATTTTTTTCACCCTCTGTTGCCAATTTTTACTATTTTGATTTACACATGTTCAACTGTGCTTTTGAAGTGATTTACAAGAGACATTATATATTGTTTTTTAGCAGAATCTGGGCTTTAAAGTAAAATGTCTTGTTTGTCATTTTTTAAGTGTATTCTCAATATTTTGGGGTGAAGTATGTGCAAAAAACAGTTTTTTTTACAATTTGTAGTTTTTTTTTGTAATACAAAATGTAAGTCTTTCGCTAAAATCTTATTGCATGTAAAAGCCCCATTTCTCCCAGTTACAACGGTACCACATATGTATTGGTAGGCACCCTTTCCAGCCCAAGAGATCACCCCAAACAGCGCTTTAGAAAATTTTCAGATAAAATACAACTCTTTAAATTTGAAATACTCCCAACAAACTATATATTATCTGGAATTACACACCTCAAACTTTCTAGGTGTAGCAGGCTTGTTGATTTGGGCGCAGTTTTCTTTAAGTGATCCCTCAATTAATTTGGCTGCACAGGGTTTCCCTAAAAAAAGAATAAAAACAGAATGAAAGCCACCTTTTTCTTAAAAAACTTTATAAAAAAACAAGAAAAAACAAGTGAAATCTGAAAAAGCAAGGCCCCCTAACAGAACATTACCCAACATGCATAGGTACTGTCAAGGGAAGAATTGCCAAACACCCCAAAGTAAAGCATCCGTATAATGGTAATCTTACTTGAAAATACCAGTTCTGAAGACAAAGTGGGCACCTTGCAATTTTTCAACCAAGACAACCCCTTACATTTGGAATACGCGCACAAGCCATAAATTCCCTGAAAGTACACATGTTTATGTACACAGCTTTCTAGGTGTACCCAGCTAATTGTAATGGGCTTCACATTCTGGAAGTAATCCCTTCAAGAATACTTTGGTTGTACAGGGTTAACCTGAAAAAAATGTATAAAAAATTAGAATAAAAACACATTTTCCTAAAATATCAATATGCAAACAAGAAACTTTTAACCCTTTTAACTGCCAGCCTACTTGAGATTTTATTGCCCTCTGTTGACAGGCCATTTTTAATCATTTTGCGCTATGTTTAACTGTGATTTTTGCAGGGATTTCCAGGAAAATTACACATTTTTGAGGCAGATTTTAGGTTTTTAAAAGAAAATATTTGAAATATTGAAATATTTTTGAGTAAAATATTATATATATATTTTAAATGGCTCATTTATTTTAAACAAAACGTTTTTTAGTAAATAAAACAGTATTGCATGTGAAAGCCCCATTTTTGCGGATTTCAACGATACCACTTACCGTATATACTCGAGTATAAGCCGAGTTTTTCAGCCCACTTTTTGGGCTGAAAAAAGCTGCCTCGGCTTATACTCGAGTCAGTGAAAATTTCCCGCCCCCGTGCCTGCTCCCGCACTCACCCTTGTGTTGTGGAGCAGGCGGCTGGGAGCGGAGGAACGGCTGTGTCGGCCACGTGCGTCCCCGGATCTGCGGTGTGAATCGAGGCGGAGGAGCGGGGAGGAGGCGGCTGTCCCCGGCGGGCGGCAGCACAAGACTGCTCCGGACGGCGGCAGAGGAGAGGAGGCGGCTGTCCCCGGCGGGCGGCAGCACAAGACTGCTCCGGACGGCGGCGGAGGAGAGGAGGCGGCTGTCCCCGGCGGGCGGCAGCACAAGAATGCTCCGGACGGCGGCGGAGGAGCGGGGAGGAGGCGGCAGAAGAGCCGGTGACACTGCAGCGCCGGGAGGTGAGAGCGGAGATACACCCACACAGTGCTGGGTGTAGCAAGATGGCGGCCGCCGAGTTCCGCATTAGCTCTCTGCCACAGAGAGGTCAGATGACGTGGGAGGAGGAGGGGCAGGAGCAGGGAAACACAGTCACCGCTGATGCGCCCCCGAGGTAAGCGTGTGTGTGTGTGTGTGTGTGTGTGTGTGTATATGTCTCTCTCTTTGTGTTTTGTGTCTCTGTCTTTGTGTATGAGAGGGGGGGGAAATACCGTAAATACTCGAGTATAAGCCAAGTTTTTCAGCCCACTTTTTGGGCTTAAAAAAGCCGCCTCGGCTTATACTCGAGTCAATAACTTTTCCCATTTTTTTGTGGTAAAATTAGGGGCCTCGGCTTAAATTCGGGTCGGCCTATACTCGAGTATATACGGTATGTATTAGTGGCCCCCCATTCCTGCCCAGGAGGCCGACAACCTGAAAAGAGCACTTTATAACATTTGCAAATAAAATTCAACTACTATTCACACTATAAAGGGTTAAATAAAAAATGATGTGGGGTCCCCCTTCCTGGGGAGTTAAAAGCCCTTAAAAATACCCAAATCAATGGCGTGAGGTCCCCCATCTAGAAGGCTACAAGCCTACACAGCCTAATGGCTCCCAAGCTCTTCTGCCCCCTGGCTTTGGGGATGCAGGTAATGGGGGGCTGGGGGGTTAATTGCAAGTCACCCACTAGCTGCTGGTGGCTTGCCAGCCCCCTAAGCCTTGTTAACTGGCGTAGGGGTCTCATGGATCCCTTATCAGTTCACAAAGGGTGACAGGCAACAAAGGGTTACCAGAGGGACACCATTTTTCTTTTGGAATTTTAAGGGTTAAGAACCCTCAAAAATAAAAAAAGAAAGGAGTGTGACCCTTAAAAATCCACAAAACAAACGGCATGAGGTCCCCCCTACCCAGCCCGGGGACCAGCTATGGGGGTTTGTAGAACAGGGCACAGAGGCCAGCCTTGGTGGCCCCTGCCCTGCAGGCTACAAACCCCTGCCCTGCAGGCTACAAACCCACACAGCTTAAATGGCCTCAGGCTCTTCTGCCCCCTGGGCTAAGGTGAGGCAGGTGATGGGGGCCTGGATTAATGGCAAGTCACCTGCTTGCCAGCCTCCTAAGCCTTATGAACTGGTAGGGGTCTCATGGATCGCTTACCAGTTCACAGGGGTTAAGTGTAAAAAAGCACACATACATTTTTTTTTTTTTTTTTAAACTCACCTCCTGTGTCCCCTGGAAATTCTTTCCCCCGGTGATCCTATGACAGCTGCCAGGGGAGCTAGGGAGGCAGGGGATCATATCCCCCTACCCCTCCAACCTCCCTCCAGTGATCACCCCCAGCATCTGACAGCTCAGCATCAGGAACGGGATGGCGTTACGGGGTGACGTCAACCGCTCTGCCCACAAGAGACAGGGCTAGTGGCCATGATGGTGGAGGTGGGGGTGAGAAATGGGTGTTGTTCCGGTTTAAGAAATCATTTATACTACAGTAAACACTACTAAGACATGGGCGGTTTAAGAATCCTAAACTACTGTACACTGAACTACAACATAGGCTGATTAAAAACATTAAACTACATGAAGCACATCCAAAACATGGCAGGTTAGAAAAACACGAAAGAGGAGAGGATTAAGAACCCTGAACTACACTACACACAACTAATACATGGCTAGATTAATAAACTTGTTAAACTACTCCAAACAGAATTTAAACATGGCCGGATTAAGAATCCTGAACTACACTAAATACAACAAAAACAAAGGCAGAAGAAAAACATTAAATTAAGCTAATACGTGGTAGGAATTAGAATCTTGAACTACACTAAATACAACTTAAACATAGGTGAATAAAAATCATTGAATTAAGCTGGACACAACTGAAATGTAGGCGTGTTAATAACATTAAAATGGACCAACACCCAGGATTTTGACTATCCTGGGTATTGGTCCACTTCCTGTGTGAAACCCCCCAGAAAGCCCCAAAAACTCACCTGACTCCGTTCCCACGTGACTCGCTCGTCCAATCGCCGCCGACGGACAAGGAGAGGCAGCGACGGACAAGCTGAGCGCGGGCCGCCGCCGCCTCCCGCGCGTCCCTCTTACAGGGAGCGTACCCGTGCCGACCATTCACAAGCGGCCGGCGCGGGTGTGCGCCCTGCTAGAGGGACTCGCGGGAGGCGGCGGCGGCCCACGAATGCGCCGCTGTAACGAGGATCAGGTAGGATTTTCGGGGATCTGGGGGGGTTTCACACAGCGGGGCACCCCGATCAGTCAGGGAGCTGATCGATCCGGGAATCTTATAGATTCCCGGGCCGATCAGGGGAGGGTGTTGGTCCACTTTAAACTACACTAAACACAAATAAAACATGCGCGGATTAAGAACCCTGAAATACATCTAAAACATGAGCTAACCCACCTTGAACTACACTAAGTACAACTAAAACATGGGTGGATTAAAAACCTTGAACTACACTGAACACAACTAAAACATGGGTGGAGTAATTTAAAACAGTTCTGATTGTATTTTAAGACAATGCAGTAATTAAAATAGAGTTAAATAATTGTCTGTTTCATGACGTGAATCAAGGACAAACAAATAATAATTAATCACAATAGACTGTACGTATGTACAGAATGTATTTTCTTAAGAATACTCAGAACCTGACATTGTATTTCGGGGTAAAAACTGTTAACAGGTTTACACGTTCTGATATTTAGGTGTTAAATATTTATAATGCTTTACAGTCATTTCTGTAAGTTATGTAGGATTATTGCATAGCCAGTGTACATGTTAAATAAAACATACAGCACCATGTTATATAAAAATACAGCTCCAAAAGTTGAAATCTCACATGTCTCAGTAATGAAAACTTATAGAGCCATATTTATGAAGTGTGCCATTTAGAGCCTGATTCACTACTAGAGCCAGGTATCGGCAGATGAGCATCTGTATAGCAGCGCTTAGAGCGACCGCTAGTATACGCTTTAGTAACCTGGCCGGCATTGATGAATGTGATATATATTGGGCGCTGTAACACCAGTACAGCATTGCAGCGAGCGAAAGGTAGTGCCAGCTCAGTGCGACCGACTCTCAGCGACTCACACCATAATCAACAAAAAAACACACACAGCGTAGGCGCACTGGATCTGGTCGCTATAGCATAGAGCATATGTGATTAAAGTCTGTTTTTGAACACATATCCACCAGTAACAAAGCGAAAACACACGGAATGACATTGTTGCAACATTGTGACATTAACACTTTAATGCCAGACTTGTAATGACAATTCTGCATAAAATATACCGAATCAAAGAAGTTTTCAAAAATGACTTTTTCTAGGCCAGGAGAGGTCACAAAATTATTTGAGAGAAAAAAAAAAACAAAAAACCCCGTTGAAACAGAAGTAAAGGAGAGTCCATTAAAATGTATGGGAAAGCGACAGGTAGCGACAGGTTATACCTTGCGCTCTGGAAGCTAGAGCGCCGGCGCTATACGCTGAGCTGCCTGTAATGACGAATCGGTCGCTACATGGCGCTGTTAGAGTCGCTCACCAGAATCACCTTCATAAATGTGGTTTTGCATACAGCGCCTGGCATTCACCAGACACTTGCTGCCGCTACGAGGCGCTACCTGCCGCTATCCCTTGATGAATAAACCTTCCAGCTGTCAGTCACAATGCCCAATGTTAAATAATCAGCTTGGATTGGTGCACTAGATATTGGACAGCCTGTGTCAGCGCTATTGGACCCTTATGTGGATTAGAACAGCACCAGTAAACGTTACTCTGTTTCGCCAATTTTTAATCTCTGCACAACGTATTCAGTCAATTTTGGCACACAAGAAGTTTGGCGCTGTTAATAACAGGCACTGGTCAGTGTTTCATCATTACAGTCACAGGATATCATTGCTGTGAACAAAGGGGACAAACTTTACAGTGTTTTTAGGCTGCATTTTAGATGTTGTGCTCCAAAGTACACATTGGTAAGAAAATAATAAAATGACATTTGGTGACATCTAAGGCCCTTATTTATGAAGGAATAGCGACAGGTAGCGACTGGTGAGTGGCCGGTAATGACGGGCCCCGCCACGAGAACGCCGCCTCCCCACCACAATCACACATTTATCAAGCCAACCCTGCTTAGCAACTGAGATAGCGCCAGATAGCCACTCATTCATCATTATTCCAGCCTCAGCCCACAGCGCCAGCGTCCGACCTTGAACAGCGACAGGTATGACCTCTCGCTACCTGGCGCGCTCCAATGCATTTCAATGGAACAATCTTTAAATATTAATAATTAATTGTTATTAATGTTTTTTTTTTTAAATGTGAAAAATTCTGTGACCACTTCTGCCATTTTAGATTATTTTTTTAAGGGAAAAAAAATTAAAAAAAAATTGTACAGAATTGATATTACAGGTCTGATATTAATGTATTCATATTACTAAATTATTTAAAATACTTTTTTTTTTGGTTTCCAAAAATATGGTGGTTTGGGGGTTAAAAAACTACTTTTAACACATCGCCGCCAGCGCTCTGGGGTTTAAACATGCATTTCACAGCGCGAGAATTTTTGGAGCGTGATTTTTTGATGAATATGGTGGAAGCCGGTTGCTCTGACCAGTCGCTATCATGCGCTCCCATACATCACGGAACCTGTCAAATAGCGACTCGTAACCTTGTATTGAACATTTAGCCACACCGACTGAGTCGCTGTCAACAACCGAACAACGGCCAAGCACAGCGACTACTAGTGGGCGCTGTGAAAATACCGCTACAGTTGCTCAACTGTCGCTACATGTCGCTATTAATAAATCAGCCTCCCCGTCCTATGTTTACATTACTGACAAGTCACCAAAGCTTCACTGTTGGGAATTCTGACAGCTGGAAGTGATCAGCGGAAGCCCTGCCACTTCCACTGAATACCTCTGGCTTTTGTGCTCACTCCCGTCCCCAAGAGCTGCCTTTTATGCCGGCAGTGTGAAATGTTGTCATCTCACCCACGGTATTAAAGGCCCCTCCCTGCTGTGGCCAATGAGATGCCAGATGTCGACGCGCAGAACAGAGTTCTCGGCCCCATTGGAGACCCGGGGGGGGGGGGGAGCAAGTGGATTTCATGTTGCTGCCACTTAATGGTTGGAAAGGCACTCATTCCTGTTGCTGTAATCCAGAAAAAGGGTACAAACATTAATTTAACTTGAAATTATTTGTTGATATTAATTTGAAATTCCCTAGAGTCTGTCTTAATGTGATTTAATAAAAGTCTGTAGATTCCATTTGCAGTATATCATCTCCCTGATACAGTATGTCCGTTACACCAGGGGGGTTATCTGAAGCGTTTTTCTGGTGAGGCTTCTCCAAACTCAGGCCCTTATTTAAGAAGGGATAGCGTCAGGTAGCGCCTGGTTAATGAGGGGTAGCGACTGGTGAACACCGGACACGGCACGCAATTACACATTTATGGAGCAGAATCTGTTTAGCGACTGGGATAACGCCATGTAGCGTCTGATTCATCATTTTCACAGCCTCAGCGAACAGCGCCGGCGTTCAGCCTTGCACAGCGCCATGTATGGCCTCTCGCTACCTGTCGCTCTCCTATACATTTCAATGGATGATCCTTTTCTTCTCTTTAAACGGGGTATTTTTTTTTTTCTTCAAAAAATCACAATCAAAATTCTGTGACCTCTTCTGGCATTGAAAAAGCAGTTTTTTCACAATTTTAAAATTTTTTATATATTTCTTCAGAAATGACATTACAGGTCTGGCATTAAAGTGTTCAGGTTACAATGTTGTTACAATGTAATTCCATATGTTTTCGCTTTGTTACTAGTTGATAGATGCTGAAAAACAGACTTTAAACACACCGCCTCCTGCACTCTGGGCTTCGAACAAATATTTTTCTGCGCCAGAGATTTGTGAGGCTGTTTTTTTGCTGAATATGTTGTGAGTCGGTCGCTATGAGCAGTCGCTACCATGCGCTCCCATACAGCGCTGTACTGGTCAAATAGCGACTCCTCACAATGTATTCAACATTACTGAACAGCGACTGAGTCGCTATAAAGTAGCGACCCACGGCCGAGCACTGCGACTACTAGCGGGCGCTCTGAAAATGCCTGCTACAGACGCTCATATGTCGCTACCTGGCGTTAGTGATGAATCAGTCTGCCCGTCTCATTTTGCAAAATAAAAGCAGCCTATGGGGAACCCAAATAGATTTGGACATTTGGTTAGGCTAATTTTTTATGTTTTTTCCTCTTCTTTTTTACACCCCCCTTTTTTCTTTTTTATGCTTGTTTTTAATGTGTTTGGGTTCACATAGGCTGCTTTGATTTTATAAAAATATCTACACCTTTAAAAATAATTTGTACATCACCTGTAGAAAAGCCTCTTTACATGTGCAAGGATGGAGATGTTTAAACAGAAGATGACTTTGTATTTTGTAATTGACCTTTTTGTGTGCTGATTGAGAAAAACTCTTGAATTTCTCTCCAAACTCACAGGCTGATTCATTACTAGCGCCAAGTAACAGCAGATAATCGCTAGTAGTCCCTCTGATTGGCCGTGAGTCGCTCTTACAGAGCGCCTCAGTTGCTGTTGTAACATTGCCGGCATTGATGAATTTTATGTGTGAGTTGCTATAACACCAGTACAGAGCTATGTGGGAGCGAAATCAATAAAGTTTTCAAAAATGTATTAAAATAGGCCAGAAGACCTCACACAATGATTTGATACAAAACAAAACAAAAAAAATAATAAAAAGAAAACCCTGTTTAAACAGAAGAAAAGTAATGTCCATTGAAATGTATGGGAGAGCGTCAGGTAGCGACAGGTAATACCAGGTGCTCTGAAAGCCAGAGCGCCGCCGGCATCCGCTAAGCCATCTGTGATGATGAATCGGTCGCTACATGATGCTGTAAAGAGGCGCTCACCAGAATTGCCTTCATAAATGTGGTATTGTGTACAGCGCCCGATGTTCACCTGCTGTTACCTGTCGCTTACAAGGCACTACCTGTCGCTATCCCTTGATGAATAAAGCCCTAAGACTTTCCAAAAGAAAGACAAAGGGGGTTATTTAAGAAGGGATAGCGCCAGGTAGCGCCTAGTAGCGGCAGGCAGCGTCTGGTAAAAACCGGGCGCTGTGCGCAAAGCCACATTTGATAAAGCAAATCTGGTGAGCGCCTCTAACGGCGCCATGTAGCGTCACATGTATTATTACAGGCGGCCCAGCATATAGCGCCGGCGCTCTAGGCTCAGGACGCCATGTAGTACCTGTCTCTCTGTAGTGCTCTCCCATACATTTCAATGGGGTTTCATTAGTTGTGTAAACAGTGTGTTTGGCTATTTACTTTTTTTTTTGCTCAAATCATTGTGTCACCTCTCCTGGCTGCAAACAAACTTTTACTTTTTTTGACTTTTTTATATTTTTATGCAGAATAGTCATTACAGGTCTGGCACTAAAGTGTTATTGTCCCAGTGTTAAAACAATGTCATTCCATGTGTTTTTGCTTTGTTACAGGTGGCTATGTGTTCAAAAACAGACTTTAATCACACAGCGTCTGGCTCTCTATTCTATAGCGCCCAGCTTTAGCGTGCCGACACTGTGTTTGTCTAGTGTTTTGGTAAATATGATGTGGAGCGCCGAGTGCCGGACACACTGAGCTGGCACTACCTATCGTTCGCTGCAGTGCTGAACTGATGTTAGAGCGCCCAACACACATCACATTCATCAATGCGAAAGATGAGAAATGATACCAGAGTGTTGACAAATAATTATCCCCACCAAAAATTGATTTACCCATCTCATCTTTTCTCCTTCTTACCCTAGCGCCCCATACATAATGCTGAGATATTTGATCGGAATGCTATTGCTAATACCAGAATAAATAAAGCATAATCATTTTCTACTTTACAAAACTTTTTAGGATCAAAGAAAACATCTGATCTTTGGATATAAAAAACATATACGTAAGAGGAGAACTTTTTTGCAATTTTGGTCTTGCAGAACATAAAGAATTTAAGAAAAAAAACACAAAAATAAAATAATAGAATAGAATTTGATAATAGTGCCACAATGTATAGGTTAATTTTAACATATGTAGAACATTGTTTGGAAACTCGTACGGGTTACATTATGCACATCAGAGCTGTGTGTGACATTCATATGTAAAGCAGTAATTGTCCTTAATGACAGGTAGAATATTTGAGGCTGTGTCGGTGGAGCTGTTCCAGGGAGCTCTGAGCACACATTAGTAACAACACTTCTCTAGAAAAAATGCAGCTACAGAGTGTTACTGGGAGGTGATGTGTAGGTGGAGCTGTATCACGGATCTAGAAATGAGTAAACATACTAACGTGTTATCTCTATTCTTCACCTATCTAGGTAAAATGAGCTATATAATATCTTTGGGAAGACAGAGGACACTTTTTGGTGAACGATCTCTGAAATAAACACACAATCCATCATGAACGTACAGTGGATCATCTTTATCAGCTATATACGTTCCAGTTGGATAATTGCACAGTCCTGTAATAATTACAACCAACCTGTTGCACGACAGTCGGGAGACATAATGATTGGAGGACTATTTCCTGTACACAATGGGGTTTCCAATTTATTAAGAAAATCGTTTAATGAAAGTATCATCTGTGAAAGGTCAGTGCTGTTTTACTTTGTTCATAGGATACATCATAGCAGTAAATCTGTATAGTTTTCATTGAGATATTATTATTATATTATGGTCCTGATTTATGAAGCACTATCTGCCAGAATATACCACATCAGTGAAATCTAGAGTGGCGAAAGATACCATTTATAATTTTCTATTTATACTCGCATAGGTTGCAGCATTGCAAGAGCATTGCAGCAACATGCAGAGAAAAATATAAATAAAAATTAAATAATATTATAAAATAAATATAAGTTCGATTTTGCACTACTGTAATTTGCACCAATGTGGCAAATTCTGATAAATCAGGCTATATATATATATATATATATATATATATATATATATATACGGTGGCATGCAAATATATATATATATATATATATATATATATATATATACGGTGGCATGCAAAAGTTTTAGCACCCCTGATCAAAATGACTGTTATGGTGAACAGTTAAGCAAGTTGGAAATGAAATTATCTCGAAAAGGCACAACATTAAAGATGTCAAGATGACACATTCCCTTTGTAATTTGAGCACAAATATTTTTTGTTTTTATTTTCAGCTTTAACATTTTAAGGAAAAATATGCCAAAGCAAAACGTTGGGCGTCCTGAATGGTTATTACCTGCCCCCCCCCCCTTACCAAGTATCAAAAAATATTTTTTGTAGACAGCGAGTCTTTAAATTTTCGTTTAAAGGTTTTTTCTTATCTATTCTTCTATGCACAAGGCTTGCAGTTTTGTCTTGCTTGCACTGCTCTTTTGAGGTTTATACGCATATTTTCAATCATAATAAACAGGACGGAGTGTTAGGCAGCTACTTAGATGAACCTATGGCTTCTGTGTTTTGGTTAGAGGTTAGAGGTTTTGTTAGGTTAGAGGAGTTTGGGTATTTATAAAGGTTTGACATTTGGATTATCTGGTCTTTCATATCTCTCTCTCCATATATATAACAAAATCTCCATATATATACCAATATATATATATATATATATATATATATTATATATACCAATATATACAGGGCTGGCTCTAGGTTTGTGGGAGCTCTTGGGCAAGAGAGTCTTAGTGGGCCCCTAAGTAGTGTCACATGATGTCACCTTTCAGCTCCGCAGGCTCAAATGGGTCCAGTCCAGTCCTTATCTATCTAGTTCTTGTTGCCTTCTCTATAGCCACCAACCGTCCTCTAGTTCTTGTTGCCTTCCCTATAGCCACCAATCATCCTATAATTCTTGTTGCCTTCTCTATAGCCACCAATAGTCCTATAGTTCTTGTTACCTTCTCTATAGCCATCAATCGTCCTCTAGTTCTTGTTGCCTTCCCTATAGCCAACAACCATCATCCAGTCCTTGTTGCCTTCTCTATAGCCACCAATAGTCCTATAGTTCTTGTTACCTTCTCTATAGCCATCAGTCGTCCTCTAGTTCTTGTTGCCTTCCCTATGGCCACCAACCATCCTCCAGTCCTTGTTGCCTTCCCTATTGCCACCAATCACCCTCCAGTCCTTTTTGCATTCTCTACTGCAACCAAGCACCCTTCAGCCTCTACTGCTTGCTCTGCTGCCACTAAAGACTCCACCATTGCTGCCAGTTATCACTTGGTTCCCGCCACCTTAAGAGCTTCCATCAATTGCCCTACATTCCATGCCACATTTTCGATTGTTGCTGATCATCCCCTAAAGCTGAGGCCAGCCATGAGCAGGTCTGCACACAACACCCAGTATTTTGTGGTTCTGGTGCACTGTAAAATAATGCCATGGCCAAGAGTAAGCCTGAGTGGGTCCCTGAAGATGCCAGGGGCTCTGGCAATTGCCCAGGTTTGCCGCGTGCTGGTGCCGGCCCTGAATATATATATATATTTTTTTTTTCTTTTCTACATTGTAGATTCATATTTAAGATGTAAAAAGTGTTATATAATGTACATTACATATGTATAAAAATGAGAGAATGAGTGGGTCAAGGTCAGGAGAGATGTGTGAATACTGTTGCCAAACTGACAAAGTAAGAATAAATATATACTCCAGGGGCAGATGAAAAAGAGTGAGGCCACTTTAAACTGGACCAAAACCTGGGATAGTGAAAATCACGGGTTTTGGCTCTTGCCTTAGGGGCATCTCATGTTAGGATGCCCAGCTATGTAACCCCCCCACAAAAACTTATCTTTCCCTGGTCACACTGTGATAAATTGAAGGAGGCCCAGTCACCCCCTATGCCAGTCAAAAAATGCACCACTAATGTATTTCCCTGGTCACACTTTGCATTGTTTGGGAGCGTGTCCAATCACTGACACATCCCTGGTTTCCCTGCGGCGTGTCTATCCTGGGAGCGGGAGTGCGCCTCAGATACAGGGGTGCAAGAGATGTGGCATTGGCCAACAAGCGCTATGTGGGAGCCCCAAAAAAGTTTAGTGAAGACGGGACAATCTAGGGGGCTCACACAGCGATTATTGCTTAATTGGCTGGCACTGAAATCTTTTAGACTTGGTTGGTCAACTTTAAGGTCTTTAACTGCAGTGAGCCTGCAACTCCAGATATACCTTAAACAGGAACATTGGAGGCTCTGGAATCTAAAAGACCCCAGGACCTTCTGAGTTCCAGCCCTTGGGGCATCTCGAATTGGGATGCCATGCTGTGTGAAACCCCCCCGAATGCCAGTTTCACTCACCTTCTCCTGGAGCCCTTACCACGTCTGTGTGCTCCAGCCCTATACCCGCTCACCTCTAGCTGTGCCTGAGCACAGCCTTTCTGAATGGGTGGCGCAGGCACGCCATCGCTGCAAGGTGTTATATAATGTACATTATATATATATATATATATATATATATATATATATATATATACATATAGTGGGTCAAGGTCAGGAGAGATGTTGCCAAACTGACAAAGGAAGCATCACTCAGCCCACTCACTGTCACCTGAGTCTGTGCCGTGGGAGCAGAAGGAAGGCGATTGTATGGGGCGACATGGGACGGTACACACAGCGGCACATCCTAATTCGGGATGTTACCGCACAGAGGTACAACATACGGGAAAGTGAAATTCATGTGTGTTGTTCCTCTGTAACCTCAGTGTAAAGTTGATACTGAGGTTGAGGAGGTGCTGGTATAAAGGGAGCACACAGTGTGTTGTGGTAAAAGGGTAACTCATTTCATGGAAAACCTTTCTGACTTTGAAGGAAAGACATCTACGTCCAGCAGCTATGTCTGGTAGATTCTGGGTCTCCAGAACCCTAAGAAAATGCATTTTACAGGTTATGTAGGTTATTGTATTTATAGTTCAGATACCACAATATAGGCTTTAAGTTTATGGAGTTGGGGTTCATGAGAGACAGGGCCAGAGAATACATTTTTATGTGATTCACTGGTTTTTGAAGGAAAACGTTGACCAATGACTTATCTTCTGTTTGCTTAAAACATTTTCCTTTTTTCTTAGTTTAAATATGGAAGGCATGATGCAAGCTCTTTCTATGATTTTTGCCATTGAGACAATAAATAATTCCACCCTATTACAAGGCATTGACTTGGGTTACGAGATTTACGATACATGTGGAGATATTTTAAAAGCAGTTCGCTTAACAATGAATTTTATTCCAAGACCTGATCCAAGCACTTGCCGCTTCCTTAAAACGACTTTTCCCTTCAAAGCTGTAGTGGGAGAACTCTATTCAGAAGTTTCTCTACCTGTTGCTGAACTTCTTGGAAATGATCTTATACCACAGGTACAGTTCATTATTTATGTTTAATTACAAGAGTATTTGTATACTGTTATGTTGTTGTTAGATCAGGGGCGTATAGATGTAGCAATTGTTATCCGACGCATCCCAGCTCAGCGCATTGTGATATCTCACAAAGAACAAGATTAATGGTTGGTGGTTGGCACACCAAATGATTAGATATACCTTAAGTATAAGAATGGGGGGGTGCTTAGACTGGTCCTGAGGTACCTCACCACCTGGTACCTCTGTAACGTACAGTATATTGGTTAGTTGGATCAGAAGCACACCACTGACACGAATGTAGATATGCAAATTAAAATTGTATTAAAGTTTCAACCATAGAGAAACATAATTTACATAGATGCAAAGGTTTTGAAAAAAAGGATACAGTCAGCAAATGTCTGTGGACAATAAGTTTCACATAGTCATCAGGAGCGTTCTATACCACCTCCAAAAGAAGAAATAATATGCATGAGAGTATGGCCTTATAACTTGCTGAAATGCAATAATGCTATGGTAACCAACCAGTATTCTTGTAGTCTATGGGGTGATCTGTTGTCACGATCCTGATGAGGAGTATATGTGCTGGGTGCTGAGAACTGAGTCAAGGAAATGAGGATAACAAGTACATATAGGCCCAAGAACATATGTGATAAATCATAACAGAAAAACAGTCAATCACATAATTGTCATTACCCTAAGGCAGAGAGTAACCTGGGATCGCAAATAAGAAAATGCCAATGCCCACGTTGCGGAGCCCACGCAAGCCTTGAGAAAGGGGCCGTGGGCTCCGGAACGTGGGCATTGACATTTTCTTATTTGCGATCCCAGGTTACTCTCTGCCTTAGGGTAATGACAATTATGTGATTGACTGTTTTCCTGTTATGATTTATGGCGTCATGATTGTACACTGTATCACATATGTTCTTGGGTCAACATCTGGTATAATGCAGGGCGCTTGTTTGGACTGACCAGTTTATTACTGTATATACCGAGCCTATATATACTTGTTATCCTCATTTCCTTGACTCAGTCCTCAGCACCCAGCACATATACTCATCAGGAGCGTGACAACAGATCACCCCATAGACTACAAGAATACTAATTGGTTACCATAGCATTATTGCATTTCAGCTAGTTATAAGGCCATACTCTCATGCATATTATTTCTTCTTTTGGAGGTGGTATAGAACGCTCCTGATGACTATGTGAACCTTATTGTCCACAGACATTTGCTGACTGTATCCTTTTTTTCAAAACCTTTGTATCTATGTAAACTATGTTTCTCTATGCTTGAACCTTTAATACAATTTAATTTGCATATCTACATTCGTGTGCTTCTGATCCAACTAACCGATATCTCACAAAGAAGCCATGAAAAGCATTTAAGATTTGAAGATAGCACAATGCACCAGTGTTCCAAAAGAAAGCTGCATCTGTACATACCATGGAGGCTGATTCATTAATAACACCAGGTATCGGCAGATGAGCATCTGTATAGTGGCGCTTAGAGCGACTGCTAGTAGACGCTGTAAGCAGGTATCGGGCGCTGTAACAGAGCACCTCAGTCGCTGTAGTAACCTGGCCCGCATTGATGATTGTGATGTATGTTGGGCGCTCTAACACCAGTACAACACTGCAGTGAGTGAAATGTTGCGCTAGCTCAGCGCTCCACACCATACTTATCAAAAAACACACACACAGCGTCGGCACTCTATTCACCAGTAACAAAGCGAAAACACATGGAATGACATTGTTTTAACACTGGGACATTAACACTTTAGTGCCAGACCTGTAATGACAATTCTGCATAAAAATATAAAAAGTCCAAAAAGTTTTTAAAAGTGTTTGTTTGCAGCCAGGAGAGGACACACAATGATTTGAGCAGAAAAAAAATATCAAACACACTGTTTAAACACAAGCAAATGAACAGCCATTGAAATGTATGGGAGAGCGACAGTGAGCGAAAGGTAATACCTGGTGCTCTGGAAGCTAGAGCGCCGACAATATACGCAGAGCCGCCTGTAATAATAAAATGGACGCTACATGGCGCTGTTAGAGGCGCTAAACAAATTTGCTTCCATGAATGAGGTTTTGTGCACAGCGCCCGGCATTCACCAGACGCTGCCTGCCGCTACCTGCCGCTATCTCTTCTTAAATAACCCCAATAGTGTTGTAAGTGAAGCATATGTTGTGCGACCAGTTGACCAATTCAATCAAACAACCAATCAGTCAGATTGTTTATCCACCTGTACCACAGGACCCCTCTCCAGTGGCTGCCAAATTTCCTGTAATGGACAAATATAAGGACACGGATCTCTACCTACTGGACTGGAAAATTTGCAGACAATACCATTTGCCTGAATCACTATGGCCCCATTTCCTAACAACAGGACTGAGAGGCAAAGGTCTGAAAGCTTTTGTGGAGATGCCTCCAGAAAAGGTTGGAGGCCATAAAGGGATCGGTCTGCCCCAAGCAGAGGCGGCAAACCTCATGTAGGCAGACTGGCACCACCCAGTCCTCTGTATTGTTTGGCAATCAATAGGAGGAAAACAAGGTGGAAATAAAAAAAAAGGGAGGTATTAAATGTAAAGAAAATTGTTGGTAGAGCACACAAATAGCAACTGCCAGTAATCCAGTATTCAGGTCAAATTATATGTCATGCCACCCACCAATACTGGCAGGTGGCATGCTGGCCATCACTATTCTGTGAACAGGTATCAAAAAATTCACTGTGATCGTGTCTTCCTTCATTTGCCTCCCACCTGGTCTGACAGGTTGTGATCTTCTTGATGCTGGGGACCTACTGTGGAAGCCACCCTGCCGGCATCTGTAGTGAGGCGGTACACAGGTCCCTCCTCCTCCTTCCTAATGAGATTACTGGAGGGGAGGGACATGGAGGGGAGATTCCCTGGGAATCCCCATCCATTTCCCCCCCGTTGAGTTATGTCACATGGGTGGGATTCCATGGAGGCTCTTCCTCTGTGATATAAAAACCTTCCTGCCCTGGTGGGCCGTGTCCAGCTTGGTAGAACACTAAGGAAGGAGGAGGGGAAGGAGGAGAGCACTACAAATGCTGGCAGGGCTTCTGCAAAAGCGGCTACCTGCCCTGAAGAAATACACAGCTCACTGGGCCAAAAGGGAGCCCCTGATTAGCAGAGAACTTTCTGTCAAGTGGGGACAGAAAAAGGAAGACACACTGAGTTCTTTTTTACATTTTTTTAAATATTTTTGGCAGTTTGTTAACTAGTAACTCCTTAGATATCCCTACAATAGTTGACACACTGTGGTAGATGGAGCTATTGTATGAGCAATTGGGAGTACCGAATGCTGGACACTGGGGACTATCCGCAGAGCTGTATTTGGTGTTCATGGTGCCCTAGGCACTTTAAGTGCTTGCACCCCCTTTTTTTAAGTTAGGTCACGGTCCATATAAAAAAAAATGTGTAGGGGGAAAGGGTGCAATGGACTAGATGCAGAGAATGTGTGTGGAGGAGGGCACAAAGGGGGAAATGCAGAGAAGCAGACAAGCATGTTCCATCTTTAACTGCATTCTGACATACAGGAGTCACATGACCACACCAGTGGAGGGGAGATGCTCTGGTCTGTGTTCAACCCATTGCCCCCCCTTCACACAAATACACTCTGCATCCTTCTATGGCTGGGGGGGGGGGGTTGTTAGGAGGCATTAATGTTCTGGCTATATGATTTTTAATTTATTTTCTTTACTACAGTAGTAAGGGCAGTGTACTTCTTTCCTCCCCTTCCAGGTCGCCACCCTAGGCACGTGCCTAGGGTTGCCTAATGGTAAATACAGCCCTGACCGTCCGGAAGGCTTCTGATCAAGATTGTTCCTGCTTCAGCTCATCACTATTCTTTTGACGCCTGCTTTAGTGGAGTGGGGGATAAATAAGATATCATTAAGTTTTATGCTTATTATATTTCCATATAGTTTTTACTGATTGTGTGTAATATCTAATGTTTTATTCATACAGGTAAGTCCATTATCGACCTCCTCTACTTTGAGTGATCAAGTCAAATTCCCTTCATTTTTTCACACAGTTCAAAGTGATAAATACGAGACAAAAGTGATCGTTGAACTGATAAAAGCATTTCAGTGGAAATGGGTTGGAATCATTTCAAGTGATGATGAATATGGAAAAACTTTATTAAACAATTTAAGCAATCTATTTTTTGGAGAAGGGATATGTATAGCATTCTCCAAAACAATACCATTCAATGAATATAAATCTGATGTGATAAGCGCCATTGATGAGGTCATTGATGCTATAGAAAATAGTAATGCAAATGTCTTGGTAATGGCTGTTTCAAAATCCTCGACTATTAAACAACTTGCTGAAGAATGTATTAAACATAATATTACCAAGACCTGGGTTATGGCTGATATATGGCCTCAGTCTGTAGATCATTTTGATGGCATTGACATGATTGGTACATTACTTGGAATAACATTCAAAACACAGCATGTGAAAGGATTTAAGGAATATTTACAAAGACTTTTCCCATTACCACATGACTCAGAAAACACTTTTCTACAAGAGTACAAACAACTAAGATTTAATTGTACAGCAGAGGACAGAGAATATATTGAGTGCAAGAATTCATCTAGCAACTGCACAATAGATGGTACATCAAATATTCTATCACCGCTAGCATGTGAGGAAGGCAATCAGACTTTTTTGGATGATGACTACTTGGTACGACATATTGAATGGAGTTTATCATACACCACACACCTAGCTGTACTGTCAATAGCTCATGCACTTCGAGACCTTTTATGCAAAAACGGGATTTGTCAAAAAAATGCGGACATATTACCAAGCCAGGTAAGATACCCTTCTAATTCATAAAAAGTGTTCATGATGCTTTCACTAAAGGCATGATTTATGAACCCTATGCTATTTACCAAATTAAAACTGGTCCACCAGGTTTCTTCTGCCCGAGCCAACATCATTCATCAAGTTAGTTCTAGTCTAGTTTTTCCTCCGCAGAGAACTGGATAACAATTGAAACTAATGCAGGGGGTATGCTGAGGGCTGTCACACCCCTTCTCCCTTATATATAGTGCGGGCATGGCCACAGTCACCATGACTGATGCAAGAGAATTGCCACAGCTCCAACTGCCAGGATGTGATGAGGACAGTATTGATTTTGGTGCGTTTCAAACTAACGCTATACGGCGAATCAGCTGTGCAGGACTACTGGTGAGGATTGTTTTTTATTTTTGCTCGGACAGGGACTTTAAATTGTTTTAAGTGTCAAATAGCGAGCAGAGCGGAAAAAATGACATATGTGACGTTACCTTAAAATATAAAAAGGAAGATTTCAGCTACATGACCATTTGTTTCTGTGATTTGACATGATTATATGTATGTAATCCAAGTTTGTATTTGGATTGAATTTTAAACTGTGGAAATAACAGATATTTGTTCTGCATTTAAGCTGCCCACCCCAGCTGATTTCCTATCCCTGGAGCATCCCAATCTGTGATACCCTACTGTGTGAACCCCCCTGGGATCGCTGGCATACCCACTATGCAAGCAATTCCACCCCTGAGTTTTGGTCCGCTTTACAGGGGCATCTCAATTTGGGACCCCCCCTGGCTAAGCCGTTAACTCAAACTGACGATCCCACAGTGCATTCACCAGTTCCAGGAAAGTAATGTACAAGGGGGAGGTCACACACAGGGGCATCCAAAATCAGGAAAATCTAGATTTGTTTAGATTCCGAGCTCAGGTTCAAAGGGGTTTGGTGCGCTTCAAAGTAGACCAAAGAGTTTTCATCCAAATAGCATGATCCTTAGGGGGCATTCAGATTTGGGACGTCCCTCTGTGATGTGACGCGACTCTTCACCACTAAGGGGCCCACTGAGACCATGCCGTACAAGGGCCCACATAAACCTGGAGCCGGCCCTGCCCTTGACATTTGGGGACAAGCAGGTTGAGGGGTTACTGCAGTGAAATGAGTGGACGTGCCTAAGCCCTTTGACTGGCATGGGGGCAGCCATCCATCTTTGGAGGGGTGGCTATCTGGAGCTCGGCATTAAATGGAGGCCAGACCTGCTGTCTCGACACCTGGTAAGTTTTAGCAAAAACTGTGCAAAAGGTGAGTATAGTTTTTTTTTGACTGGGCAGGCCCTTTAAACTGAGCTTAATCAGGCTATTTTGAATGTAAAGATTTTAATATGAATTATTACAAATTTACAGGCTATCCGTGGAAAAACGACCACAAGTGTAAGAGATTTGTAGTTTGCCCAAACATATCCTGTTTCTGGCTCCGGTTTTCAGCCAGGTCCTTGCTAACACAGCAAATGGAACATGTCAGGGCTGCGTTTGGCATGCACCCTCTATGCATTGCGGGGCATGGGCATGCCTACAAAATGCTGAGAAAGTTTAATACTTATTAATTTACATTATTATACATTATAAAAGAAAACTGTAAGAACTGTAAGAAAAAAAAAGCAACTAAAAATGCCCACTTTTATTTATACAGCTCTTAGACCAACTCAAAAATACCACATTCTTCTTCAACGGAGAACCTTACCACTTTTCCCCTTCTGGTGATCTCTCATGGGAGTACAGTGTGCTTAACTGGCAGATAGTAAACAACACCAAAGAATTTATGATTGTTGGTCACTATAATACAAGGGATAACAGTTTCTTCATAAACAAGAGTCTCATTCAGTGGAGCACGTTTGACAACCAGGTATGTCAGTTAAAGTTTACTTTTCATTTGCAGAACAATCATTATGGTTTAATATTCTTTATATTTCTTTCACTAAGAGTTGTGAAGGAACAATCCAGTTTAAATGTGAAAAACATTGCACAGGACCCAATCTGCCCCAGGAAGGAGAATTAGCATTTATGAGTTGAGCCAAGCGCAGATCACAGACTCCCTGCTGATTCTCTCACACCTCCAGACTATGAAGGCCCCAATGGGTCTGAAGGCGGTGTGACCCCTGGCTGTGAGCTCCCTCACATCAAAGACAAGAGCCTCAGACCACCAGAACCAGCACAAATTGGACCATGCGACCAGGGGAACCTAGAGAAATGGAGATCTCGGATTCTGATCCATTTAGTGACTCCATCTTTAGACTCATCGGATGCCCGGCATCCAGCCAAATCTTTTGGTGCTGTATCCAGAGCCATACAACCCCCCCGCTCAAAGTTATAACTCCTAAAGGGTTTTAGATGCTAAAGCAGGCTCCACAATGGTGGGAGGGGACAATCCCTTTCACAGACGTTAGAGAGTGAAAGGGTCTCACTGCCTAAAGGGGGACGACCCTGGGCCAGGCTTTGTAACTTCTGGGGAGGTCAAGGTGCACGCGTGCTGGAGGTGCCCATCAACAAGCTTGCCACTTACCTCTATGTGGGAGCTCATCATCATTGCCACTCTACTACTGCTTCTTAAGGTAACTGACTATTATATCTCTGTGTGTAACTCACTGTAACCAGTAACCCACTTCTCAGAACAGGATTTGTATTTATTCACATTCCATCATAGCCAAATGTTTGTTATCACTGCCTAGTGTGCGCTCATTGCATTAAAACCTATATTTAACTTGAGCGATATTTTTGCTTTAGCCAAGAATCTGTGTGTCCACAGGCTTTGGGCCTGGTAGTTCACGCTAGGCTGGCAGAACGGAAGTGGCTTTGGGAAAGTGTGTTCGGAGGTCCCTGATCGATAGTTGGATCACTTGACACACGGTTCCCTGACAATAGTGTTTTAAAAAGTACAAAAAAAATAGGGAGGATATCAACAAGAAAAAGCATTAATACACACAATATTTTTATATAATCCTTCAGTAATCGATTAACCAAATGGGAAAGAGTATTCCGCTGATTCCTGAAGAAGTGACTTGCATCATCCCACATGTCAGGAGGCAATAATAAACAAGAAAGGGGGACACATAGGGAGATTCCCTGGAAATCCCCTCACGTCCCTCTCCTTCAGTGATTTTATTAGTCACATGGGGGATTCCTCAAAGGCTCCACCTCTGTGATATACAATGTTCCTTCCTAGGCTGGCCCGGCACTAGCTTGACGGGCCGCTGAAAAAGGAGAAGGGGGGACCTGTGTTACCCCTCACTAAAGATGCCAGTGGAGTGGCTGCAGCCGCTACCTGGTATGAAAAAGATGACTGGCTAAACTGCAGAGAGGACACCGGTGGGGGAGAGATAAAGGAATACGCAGAAGGTAAGTTATTTTTTTGTTGGAAAACTCTTTTTTTTTTAACTGCTTGTGAAATTGTAAAGAGTTCAAGGGACCCCTAAATCAGATTATAGGATAGTGGGAGCTGGAGCTATTGTATCCAGCATCCAAATGCCAGATACTGGGGTGTATCTGACCGGGTGGCTTTCAAACTGGATAGACCCCACTACTGCTCATTACTAATCATAATGCTAATAGTAATAATTATTTGCAAAATTTATGTAATTGTAATAATATTGTTTTGTGTGTAGGGGGAAGAAAAGAGAAAGGGAAAGAAGGGGGATCAAGTAGAGTAAAAGAAAGAAAATGAAAGGTAGACTCAGAAAAAAAAGAGAGTATCAAATTATAGATGTTGAAGTTAAGGGGCAGGCAGGGCCACACACAGAGCTCTTTCCAAGATGGCTGCAACCAGGCTGCCATCCTGCCTTCCTGCCTCAGCATTATCTCAATTTGTTTTAATTAAAGATGTTTCAGAATATCAAGCAGGAGTTTTTTGAAAACGTAACGCAAATTTCAAGGACTAAATATACACTTGATTTTTCCTGTATGTAATTCAATATGAGAATATAACTTTTCATTTACAGGCTCCATTTTCTGATTGCACACCATCATGCGAGCCAGGATCTTATAGAAAACACTCTAATATAAGTTGCTGCTTCGAATGTGTTAAATGTCCTGAGAACCATTACACACCTGATAAAGGTAAAGGCCTTCTGCTGGTTGTTTAGTTTAACAAATTGGGTCATAAACTACTTTCACTTAGCATTGTGTTGCAGTGTTTTATTCTAATGCAATTTTAATAAAAAAAATGTCTTTGAAGAGGGACAAAACCTGTGATTTTCACTATACTCGGTTATGTTCCTCCAGTCTGTGGAACACTGATTTGGGGTCAGTTGCAACCTCTTGATGAAGAAGCTCATGGACCACAGGGTGGCAGGGCCCAACCAGTGACCAGAGCTAGCAAAATAAACTATAAAAGTACAAACCTTTTGTGTTCAATGCGCTGTCTGCGATGGTCCCCTAGTGGTAGGCTGGCTATTTTTGGACAATAGAAGACCTATCTGTGCCCACCACTACTGCAAACTTTAATATATTTTTACTTAATAAGGATCAGATGAGAAAATAAAGAGGTAACATATCACAGCAGATCCCTTCTTTCTATCTATTAACCCATGGTGGTAAGGTGTATGGGAAAGTAATAAATGGTGTCTATTTTTCCCCTGCAATGCTCTATCAGGCCCGATCCATGCTGGGTTTTCAGGACCCAGTTCACATTCCCCAGTCCTCTACAGGTTTGTTCACTGATCCCAGGCCTCGCACAGGTGATTGTCAGGATCCACTCACCCGTCTCCCGGTCCAGCGGCGTCCCCGTTCTTTGGCCGCCTGCTCCCGCTGAGCAGCAAGCGGCGGCCTCTGCCCCTGCTGGCGCGCGCGCGCCTCCTCCTCTGCCAGCCGGCGGCCCCGGCTTCCGTACTCGTGCTCGCGCACGAGGAAATGATTTAAAGGGCCAGGTGGGGTTGGGGGGAGGCTTCCTCTGTGAATGGGCCAATCAGACCTATGATCCTATGTGCACCAATCACACACACCTTCCCTTTCATGTCTGTCCCTATAAAAGGTTTCCCCCCTCAGTTGCCCAGTGCCTGTGATAGCGCCTTGTACCCTGCATAGTCTTGATATACCTTGTTTGATCTCCATTGCCGACCCCTGCCTGAACCGACTATTCTGATCTCCGTTGCCGACCCCTGCCTGAACCGACTATTCTGATCTCCGTTGCCGACCCCTGCCTGTACCGACTATTCTGATCTCCGTTGCCGACCCCTGCCTGAACCGACCATTCTCGATCTGATCTCCGTTGCCGACCTCTGCTTTGTACCTTGACCTCGAGCTGCCTCTTTCCTCTGTACCCCTGCGAACTTTGACTTCCCTGTGTCAACCTCTGGCCTGGTTCTGGACTTCCGCTACACTCGCTCTTAGCCATAGGTTCTTCAGACCTCTTAACCAGTAAGCTCTCATCCTTTGAGCCATTGAAGTCCTGGGGGCAACCGATCCCGGGCAGGCGTATCTTGCGTCCCGGCAAGCGGGGGCTCCTACAGGTGAAGCTGGCTGCGGAGATTGGGGGTTGAGGGCTTACCTAGAGGGCTGGAGTTACCAGAGCGTGACAGTGATGAGGCTGATTGCAGGGGAAGCCTAAATAAAAGGAGCCGCTGAGCCTTTCATTTTGCTGTTGACCAGCCTGGAGTAAGAAGCCCAGGCCATACTGCTCGATGTGAATAACAGACCTGGATTAAAGCCGAAGGACTTTGCTTGTGTCACCCCAAACTTGGACTTGAGGGGATTAACAGCATGCGCTTGTATGCCCTGGAAGTAGACCTTCTACAACAAGAAGCTTGCTGCATTTTCCTACCCTGGACTTTACTAAGAGCCGGTGAGGTAACCGCTTGCTATTCTGCATTGTGGCTGCAAACCTTCTCTGATGTTAAGAGCTTTGGCTGTTGAATCTTTATTTTCAATATATTACGTTTGATTTGAAGGAGAACTGTCGTCTGAGTCACTGCCGTTCGCCCCAATCCCTGACACCTTCTATTGTCAGCCACGTAAAACTTGAACTTTTGAAATAGTTTAGTGGTAATGGTCTACCTGTAAAGGTTCTCTGCCTCCAGCATGGCGTCTGGCTAATTGTTGGAATAGGATAGCTCATGGTATTGCTTTATCAGTCTTCCTACGCATTTAAACTGTCACAATATGCCTGATTCAGAGCCTCTCTTGTGCGCATTTCCACCCGCGGGAATGACGTCAATGGACCTATTTGTGCTATTTTCCACGTTGGTTGATTCAGGGCCGTGTTTCTGGGGTGAGTTGCCCATTTTTGTGGTATAAATGCGGTATACCTACATCAAACTGAGTGTGCTGTATTACAATGGTTCAAGGTGTATGTGCATCCGTAAACTTGCGCATGATTCTGAGCCCTGATTTGGTCATTTTCGGGCTTTTAAAAACTGTAGGTTTTCGGTTCAAACTTACACCTTATTTTTGCTAGTGTGACCCAAGCAACGCACCTACGATGGAGTCCCTTGCTGAGTTCCGTGAAGGGTGCAAGCATCTGCAGGAGTGGGGGACCTTTAAACACGTACCTTCCAGAGTTTAGGCATACCCACCGTCACCTGGATATTGACCAGATGACTGATCAGCAGGTGTTCGAGCTTTACTTAGAGCTGTGGCCACGGTTGCTTGTGTCACCCCAAACTTGGACTTGAGGGGATTAACAGCATGCGCTTGTATGCCCTGGAAGTAGACCTTCTACAACAAGAAGCTTGCTGCATTTTCCTACCCTGGACTTTACTAAGAGCCGGTGAGGTAACCGCTTGCTATTCTGCATTGTGGCTGCAAACCTTCTCTGATGTTAAGAGCTTTGGCTGTTGAATCTTTATTTTCAATATATTACGTTTGATTTGAAGGAGAACTGTCGTCTGAGTCACTGCCGTTCGCCCCAATCCCTGACACCTTCTATTGTCAGCCACGTAAAACTTGAACTTTTGAAATAGTTTAGTGGTAATGGTCTACCTGTAAAGGTTCTCTGCCTCCAGCATGGCGTCTGGCTAATTGTTGGAATAGGATAGCTCATGGTATTGCTTTATCAGTCTTCCTACGCATTTAAAACTGTCACAATATGCCTGATTCAGAGCCTCTCTTGTGCGCATTTCCACCCGCGGGAATGACGTCAATGGACCTATTTGTGCTATTTTCCACGTTGGTTGATTCAGGGCCGTGTTTCTGGGGTGAGTTGCCCATTTTTGTGGTATAAATGCGGTATACCTACATCAAACTGAGTGTGCTGTATTACAATGGTTCAAGGTGTATGTGCATCCGTAAACTTGCGCATGATTCTGAGCCCTGATTTGGTCATTTTCGGGCTTTTAAAAACTGTAGGTTTTCGGTTCAAACTTACACCTTATTTTTGCTAGTGTGACCCAAGCAACGCACCTACGATGGAGTCCCTTGCTGAGTTCCGTGAAGGGTGCAAGCATCTGCAGGAGTGGGGGACCTTTAAACACGTACCTTCCAGAGTTTAGGCATACCCACCGTCACCTGGATATTGACCAGATGACTGATCAGCAGGTGTTCGAGCTTTACTTAGAGCTGTGGCCACGGTTGTCCCCTTCCACAAGAAAAGGACATGCAATTGGAGGTATGATCAAATTGGTTGGCTGCCTCCAATTTAAAGCAAATGGATCCTTCAAGAGGCTATCGGCACTGTCAGTTGGCATGTCCTAGCCTTCGCTGAATAGATTTCTGGATGGCATTGTTGTCCTGAAGGAGCAATAAATCTCTTTTCCTGACAGCATGGCAGCCTGGAAAAGTAGAGGTTGTTTTTTTTTTTTCAAATAGCGAATATGCCAAGTGTCATGGATGCCATCAATTGTGGCCCTGGTTCCCCCAGCTGCTCAAGAGTATATTTTTCAGTATGTTTAGTTTCATATTTCTCCTCCTTCTTGCCCACTCTCCTCTCTTTACGCTAGGCTTGCTTTGCCTATCCTGATCCTATCCTATCCCAGTATGTTTAGGTCCACATTGCTCCTCCTTTTTGCACACTTTCCTCTCTTTAGGCTAGCCTTGCTTCATCTTCCCTAAGCCAACTTCCCTGTGTCACAACTGGCCCTGGTTTTGTTTTAGTTTGCCTGTTAATTTTGTGTTGCCAGTCTAGTGACCCTTTATTTTTTGCCATTATTTTCAGCAACCACTCTCTTAACGTCCAACATGTTGTGGGACCGGATCTATGTTTTCACGATGCACGACCCTTTTTAAAGCCTCAGACTGCTGGCCAGGAGGCTTATAATCGGGCCCACCGATGCATGTGCAGTAGTGGGACTTGCCTTCAGCCTTTTGAAGGTCAGATTTTCATGTCTCAACCACACTGGGGGTGCCCTCCAGTATGAGCCAGAGAAGGTTGTCAAAATCATCACCCTCCACAATTTTGCCTTCACAGAGAGGATGGCAGCATATGTAGAGTAGGCAACCCCTGCTTCTGCTCGGGAGATTCCAGGTCATCTTTATTTTGGCACCCAGAGCCGAAGCATTCACCAGCATTTGGTGGACTCCTCTTTCTTTTAATGTTTTATTTTGTTTTGCCCTTATGTTATTTTTGAATTAGTTTACATCTTTTGATTTTCTGGGTGTGATTAAAAAGCTTCCAAACAAAGTTCATGTTTTTGAAATTTATTGTAGAGAATTAAGTTAAGGGTCAAAAGTTGTTGGGTTATGGCACAACTCCGGACGCAGGTAAACATAAACTTGGTGATAAAATATGTGCTATTCCAGCTTGTCAACAACACCCCAAAGTCCATCATGGCCCATTAGGGGAATGTTGCCCTACTCTCTATGTTGGCTGTTTACTGTGCCTCCAGCCTGTCCAGCCTTTGTGTGGAGGCCTATATCTGTTGGTGGTGATGCTGCTGCTCCTCCACAACCACTGCAGCCAGGTCTTCATAGAGCAAACTGGTGGTCCGTCGCACCACTTTAAAATATCTATTGGCATTTTGCCTAAAAGTGGTGCTGTTGACCCGCCAGTTTGCCTCCATGATTTGGCAAGGCCTCATCAGAGACAGGTGCCGTCTGGCTGCAGGGAGGGGCTGTAGATCTTAAATAGTGGTGATGCCCAGTGTCTGTGGTGCCAGCAGATGGTGGAGGCGTACAGATGATATTGGGGGTCTCATCCAGATTTTCGAGGTGCCCTTTCTACAGCTCATTTCATTTCATGGTCAACATTAGTGTTTGCTTGGCTCAATGTTAGCACACAGTCTATTTGGCCCCAAACTTTTCAAAGGGATCACCCTCCTCCTTCACACTGCCCCTTGCCCTTGCTCAATTAAGCACACACATTTACCTTATCACTGTCTGGACTCCATTCCCTGGGTGGGTGGGTCCACCATTGATGATGGCTCAGTGGTAGTCAAGGCAAATGCGGCAGCTGTTGCCACAGACACAGGGTCTTGAGGGCGAGATGTTGCTGACTGTTTACTCTTTACAGTATATGTGCCTCTTCAAAATTACATAAAGGGCTACACACTGGGACACACATCGACATGGGGGCACTAAAACTTTGCTGCTACCACCATGTTAGAGGTTTCATTTATAGTTCAACAAATCACCTTGGCTTGTGTGGCCAACATGTTTGTCCAAGATAGGCCCTCAAAGTAGCCTGAGCATGTGGGCACTCAGGTTGGTGGGTTTGGTGATTGGTCAGCTTCCTCCCCCCCGTGACAAGTTAAAATTTGCAACCAAATCTTACCACTGGTGGGCACATGCCTCCTATCGGTGTCCATGGTGCCTGACACCCCCTGGTAGGTGTTGGAAGGGAGCAACCCCACCACCCACTCCTCAGCATGGGTAAATTGGAGAGGCCCCTGGCAGTTTTCAATCTAGATTCAAACAAAGGAAAGGATGGCTTTAGAGAGTTGTCCAATGTTTCAGGAACAAACATCCCTCTGGTTGATCACCACTTACCCCTCAGCTCATCTGATACTGAGCTTCTGGCGAACCACCACTTTCAGGTCATCCCACTTATTTTTGGCCTGGGCACCATCTTTGGGTTCCAGCCCCGCTCCCTTCCCATTGCAGGAAATCCCCATCCAAAACTCCTCCTGCAATGCTTTGGGGGTTGAGCGGGACCATGACCCAGCCAGCTTATCATAATTTAGGGCAACACCATCCAGCAGAAACTCCAGCTGGCCACTCAATTTGCTCCTTGTTAGTTTGCGCCCAGGGTGAGTGGCTGATGCAGGGGTCTGGGTGGTGTCTTGCTAAAGGGGGAGCCACTATTCCCACTCCAAGGCCCGGAATGGATGGATTCCAGGCTACTAGCTGGAGAAAGAGCAGACTTGGCTGCATCAGTGCTGCTCAGCCTTTGGCCATTCACTCCGCAGGGGGCTCCGGTGTGGCTTCTGTAGTGGGGCCCACAGTGGGGTCCACCCAGGGCTTCAGTGTCCCGATCATTGGTTGGTCCATGGTAGGCTGTTCCGGAAACCCCGGAAGCCCTGGTTGTGTGCCTGCGGGACGAATGGTGGGACTTGGGGCTGCGGTACCTGGGCTGGGTTCTGCAAGTTTCTTGGACAGAACTGCACAGACGCCAGCAATTTATAATCCCCATGTGCTTATGGACTCAAGCCACATTTCCGGGGTCTTTCAGTTCCCGAATAAAATGAGCATCAGGTCTAATATCCATTAGCCTTTTGAGATATTCCCATGCAACTTGGGGGAAACATTTTTGCTTTCCAGAGATCAGAATACACACCTCATCTCCGCCATAGCCCAGAATGGAATCAGGGTCCAGGTGTACCAGGATCGCCAGGTAGTTTGGCTCATCCAGGCAAATAGCCTTCAAACCAAAACTTTTCAAACAGAGGTCTGTCATTCCCATCACTATCTGCAAGTTTAAATAATCACCTGGGAGTTAGAAGATGTCTTCCGTTAGTAAGGAAATATTGCCTATGATTTAGGAAAAACAGTTGGTCACGAGACATGAGACAACGTCACACCTTGTTTGGATGATTAAAAAATAATCTTTGTTAATTTGCTGCCACAAAATAACTAATGTATTTGCTTATATCAAGTAAAGCTCCAATGGTTAGTATAGATCTATCGATGGTCTCTATTTTTTTCAATGTTTTTAAAGTACACTGTTGATTTTTTAATTTTGTTAAAAAATATACAAATCATGTATTTTGTTTTATAGATATGGATCAATGTGTGAAGTGTGACTGCAGCCAATGGTCAAAAAATGGAAGCGCTCAATGTATAAACAGGACAAGAGAATACTTTGAGTGGAAAGATACACTAGCAATTACATTATTAACATCTGCTGCTTTTGGAGCTTTGCTTGTGTTAGTATCGGGCTGTTTGTTTCTTATTAATGCTGATACGCCAGCAGTTAAGGCTGCAGGGGGCATTTACAGTTACCTATTTATGATATCATTATTATGTAGCCTGGCAAGCGTTGGGTTATTCATAGGAGAACCTAATGATATAATTTGTAAGATCCGGCAACCACTCTATGGCATCAGTTTTACCGTGTCTGTGTCTTGTATCTTAATCAAATCTATCAGAATTCTTTTAGCTTTTGAGTCTGCTATAAAAAGACAAAATATAGGAAGACTAGCTTACCAGCCTATTGCCACGGTTGTTGTTTTATCTGGTATCCAACTCATTATCTGCATCCCCTGGATTTTCCTCAAAGGTCCCTATTTTTATCAGATATATACAAGCCCGCAGGTTATTATTTTGAGTTGTGATGAGGGATCATATGTACTATTTGGCCTTATGTTGGGTTACATTGGATTGCTTGCCTTAGTTTGCTTCCTTATAGCATTCAGAGGCAGAACATTGCCCCAGAAATATAAGGAAACCCAGTTTATCACATTCAGCATGCTTGTCTACATGTTTGTTTGGATTCTGTTCATTCCTATCTATGTGACAACTACCACTGGTGTATATCCCTCGGTTATACAAGCAGTTGCCATACTGGGCTCGGTCTATGGAGTGATATCTTGCCACCTCCTACCTGTATGTTACATAATAATTTTCAAAAAAGATACTTGCACCAGAGAACAGTATCTGCAAAGTGTTCACAAATTTTATAGCTCAAAAATTAGGAAGCTTTCGGATAAGAACAAAAGTCAAGAATCTTCTGCTAATTCTATGCTGGATTTTGAAGCTTTTATAGAGCCGTCAAAATGCTTGACCTGCTCTCCTACAATTCGAAAAAGACACAAGACCTGCTAGATATATATATATATATATGTTGTTAACTCTAGAAATTTGAACTACATTAGCAACAGTATCATAACATTGATTGTATGGTAAAATTCCCTTTTGGAATAGCAGAGAAGCCAGGTTTTGGCTACCAGAATCTTCCCTGTCTTAATCACACAAGATCGCATTTCCAGCAAAGAGGGGCAAAGAGATAAAACTAGTACAGAAAAGTTCAAATGAATATTGACCGGATGCTACACTGTACCTGGTGGTGGAAACATAATATATGTAATTAATTTATCTTACTGGCCATACCGACAGGGAGGCTGATTCGTTACTAGCGCCAGGTATCGGCAGATGAGCGCCTGTATAGCAGCGCTTAGAGCGACCGCTAGTAAATGCTGTGATCGGCTATTGGGTGCTGTAACAGAGCGCCTCTGCCGCTGTAGTAACCTGGCCAATATTGATGATGTATGTTGGGCGCTCTAACACCAGGGAGCGAAAGGTAGCGCCAGCTCAGTGCGACCGACTCTCAGCGACTCACACCATATTCAACAAAAGAACACAGCGTCGGTGCTCTGGATCTGGTCGCTATAGCAAAGAGTGCCAGACGCTGTGATAACAAAGCAAAAACACATGGAATGACATTGTTGTAACATTGTGACATTAACACTTTAGTGCCAGACCTGTAATGACAATTCTGCATAAAAATGTAAAAAATCTAAAAAGTTTTCAAAAATGACTTTTTCTAGGCCAGAAGAGGTCACACAATTATTTGAGAGAAAAAAAAATGAAAAACAAAAAAACCCTGTTTAAACAGAAGAAAATGAGCGGCCATTGAAATGTATGGGAGAGCGACAGGTAGTGACAGGTAATACCTGGCTCTCTGGAAGCTAGAGCTCCGGGGCTATACGCTGAGCCACCTGTAATGATGAATCGGACGCTACAAGGCGCTGTTAGAGTCGCTCACCAGAATCACCTTCATAAATGTAGTATTGCGTACAGTGCCCCGAGTTCACCAGACACTGCCTGCCGCAATGAATAAACCCTCATAGTGTTTCATATATGTGAAATTGTAGGTTAGCATATATCTCCATCTGTTACTATATATATATATATATATATATATATATATATATATATATATTGAATATACTGTAAAGCAGGGGTGCACAATCTTTTTTGGTCTAAGGGCTTCATTTTCTTATTGTTCCACTTCAAGAAGCTGCAAAAAAATGGAAGCAGCAAAAATGCAAAAAGTTTATTACACTTAAGCTGTAACCTGAATGCACTGTATGTACTTTTATGTATATTCAGAGGTGAGCATGTGTGGGCACAGTTGAGGTGGGCAGAAGTGGGAAGAGGTCAGGTGGACTAAGGTGAGGTGGCTAGAGGTGGGGAAAGAAAAGGTGAGGATGGTAAAGGTGATGTGTGAAAAGGTGAGATGGGAAGAAGTAAGGCATAAAGAGGCGGATAGAGGTAGGCAAAGGTGAGGTGTGGTGCACAGAGGTGTGAGGAACAGAGGAGAGGTGAGGTGGGAAGAAGTAGGGTGAGATGAAGTAGAGATAGGTGAAGGTAGGACAGCTGGCAAAATAATCCGACCATAACGTGCCCGAAGTGAGAGTAACTCTCATAGATCACAAACCCCACAATTGATGTCAAGCCCTTTACCACCTTAAGCATTTTGTCCAGATTTGGACTATGACTCGTGCTTGTTTTGAGATAGGACTTGCTGACACAATGCCGGTACTCTTTCTCGGTTTAGTTATCGTGTTTGCAGCAACGCCTATAAAGACTCAAAATTGGGTTCCCTGCAACCTAATAGCAGTGTCACCCACTTCTACCTCTGAGTTCTGTGCCTCACTTCCTGCTTCAAGAATTAGCTCTGCACTGCCTCTAATGGCAACTGGTATGGCTGGTAATGGCAGACAAGCAAGTTCTGCTTTAGAAATGCTTAAAATAAGGAGTGACAGGTACGACAACTAAGGGCAATGCAGGCCACATGTAGCCCCCATGCCAAAGGTTATGCATCCCTGCTGTTGAGGGGCGGATTGTTATTATAACTTAGCATGAATAGCATGTTATGATATCAGTGCTTCATTGTAGAAAAATTAAAGGTTTGTCTTGGCAAAAAAAAAAATGACTTACCTGCTCAATCCATTAGTTGCGCATAGTAGTGGAGTTTCCTTTTGAATTGTGAGTACACGACAAAAATGAATACGAGTTTAAAAATGGCAATTTGCGATTTTTAAAGTTTCATGTATTCCATTTGCCACAATTGTCAAGGGGAAATTTTTGGTGTGTGTGTGTGTGTGTGTGTGTGTGTGTGTGTGTGTGTTTACGCTGGTTCCTCTTGGATGCTACTATACTGCTGAAAACGATTGTGTACTTGAACCCACTAATAAAGTAAATGCTTATTTTTTATAAAGTAATTTTTTTATTCAGTTGTGTCAGTCTTTATTCTGATTCACTTGGCATGCTGTATTATTATTATTATTACAAAGGGGATTGAACAGTATGTAGACTATTACAAATGATGCGTTACAGAGCTCACAATGAATACTCGAAATATAAGATACAATATGAGAGAGTCTTTCCTTACTAGCTTACAGTATAAAGCAGACATGCTCAACCTTCCTCCTCAAAGTCCATCAACAGGCCACTATATGGAAATCCACGAAACAACTTGTTGGCCTTCTAAAAGAGGCTTGGGCAACTATGATCTAAAGGATAAGGGGATAAGTACGAAACAACTTGTTGGCCCTCTAAAAGAGGCTTGGGCAACTATGATCTAAAGGATAAGGGGATAAGTCACAAAGTTGAGAGGTCACAAACAGTCAGTAATGAGTTTTGTGGCATGTGCCCTTTTAAGAACCCAAAGTCACCATGTTAATCTCTTGCACTTTGCAGAATGCGAATGTCGTCATAAGCTTATAGTTGCGGGAACTTTTAATATATTATAAATGCGCATCTTGATCAAGTAAACACTTGTGTTGCTGAAACATGTCTCTGTTTGGTTCTTGCAAACCAGAGGCATGATGTCCTGCATGTAGGAAGAGAAGGTTAGTACTCCCCTTGACAAGGATTTAAGAGGTCCTCTGAGCCTTCACAACACATATACCATTAAGGCATTGCTCCCCCTTTCCTGGCATGTCTAATGCTCATGCTCATGATTTTTTAACATCAGGTAACTGCCCTCTGTTTACATTTCAGTTGGAGTATTGGGAATATTCTACTTATCAGGAGGAGCTAAACCAACCAAATGCATTTAGATGCCAAATGTATGTAGTACACTCTGTCTTTTGAAAATGTCCCCAAGTTATGTATTTTCCAGATAATGCGGAATCTCCCTTAATCTAATCTCTTCCTGTGATTTAAAAGTACACACCGAACTCTTGTACAAATTGTACACACATAATGAATGTATAACTATACCAGATAATATGTTCCCAAAAGCAGTGGATATCTCTAATCCTCTTAGAATATCTAGTAATGCAACAACTAAAACTGCAATAGCATTTCACCATAAAGACCAGTCCCCTAGTGCAGATATCCAACTTGATAGGCTAAAAATGACCTACTGAAAATATTTAGCACAACATCTTATTAACCATGTAGATGGCAATAGAAACCATTGAGATTCCATAATCCTACTTTGTGATGACTAAAAGCAGTTATGTGTGGGGCGTAATATTTTATAACATTCTCCTAGGACCGAAAAGTCATTACAAGCAACAAGGAATGCTCAGATGATTCCTGACTGTGCGGGCCAAAACCAAACTTAACTACACAAAGGCTTAGATGGGGCAAGCAAAGAAACTGTTGCCATTTGACAAGTTCCTAATAGGGCAAGACGCCTCATTTTAAAGTTTTTAAGTTTACAAGACCCACAGATAGGCCAACGATATACACAACATTGATATAATGAAAAACACTATGAGCCAAAAAAATTTAACTTAATAATAAATTATCCTTTTTTAAACTTATCTCTGTGTGATATTAGTTTTGTAAGCTCAGACAACTTTCAAAACTGATCATGAAATCCCTTTTATAATATAAAAATCTAAAGGTTTATCAGTATGGATTAACAAGAGGAAGGATTCCCATCAACTAAAACAGACTCACCCATACTCCAACTCGAGAGATGGGTGAACCTGAGCTGCAAAGTTCAGCTAGAAGTCCATGTTCGAGTTCAAAATCCTGCCCGAACACAGAAAATCTGGTGGATGGCCACTGGTTCCTATGAGTGAAGACACTCTTAGAACTGTCCTCACTTATGGAATCCAGTGGCCATCTTTTTGTAGTCCCGGCTGGGGCCAGTTTGAAATGCCGCTGCCATCGTCACCACCACTGCCACTGCTCTGCCGCTGCTGACAGAAGAGGATTGGGGGTCAAGGGAGTTAGAGAAGCATCTCTGCTGCACACTCTGCACCCCGTACCCCGCCACCTCCAAAAGATCGGGACCAGGTTCGGGCCCCCAAATAGAAGAGGATCGGAGGTCAGGAGATTTAGAGAAGCATTTCTGCTGCACACTCTGCACCCCCAACTCGCCACCCCCAAACCACCCCCAAAAGATCGGGACCAGGTTCGGGGCCCCAAACCCTAACATTTGTGTCGCAAAAAAAATTGCCCAATTATCCATATGAATGTGAGGTGGGAGGAGAGGTCACTTATACACCAGTCATCAAGAAGTATTCAGCCAGGCTCGTTTCTTTTATTGGAAAGAAGAGGAAGGAAGAGGAAATCATGAAGGGGGGGTCTGTCCCCCAGATATACTTAAACCTGTCACCCCTGGATTTTATTCCTACCAGTGAAAGAAACCACTTGCATAGTGGGAGTTTTTTTTCTGTGATCCCTTCTCTCGTTAGCCGATGTGTTTATATAGATTTTAAACAGTACACAATTTTGCAATACACTTCCTTTAAGTAATTTTTACTGGCAGGTTTTAAATATCTCTTGTTATATCTCTTCAGGCACTGAAATATGTAGTAGGCTGCCAATTACGAAAATGAATAACAACTATGGGGCAATTTCAACAATACAGCTCTGGCAAAAAATTTGTATGAAAACCCATGTTGATTTATTGTTTTGGAGCCCGCTTCCATGTGATTGCATCCAGAGTGGAGGGTGAGGAGTTGTTGCTGAGGACTGGCCAGGTGCTGTGGACAGAACTCTTCTCAGCACCTAATCAGGGTTCCCATATTCCTACACCACATTTTTAAGTTGTCCTCTCAGGTCAAGTTGTCCGTGAGTTGTTGGCTGTATGATGACCAGATTACTCAAAGTAATTCCTCCTGATACAGTGTAAGATTATTACAACAGATACCAGCCCTCAGGGCTTAGAAGTGATGAGAGACCTCCACAACACTTTGTCCCAAAAGGAGAAGGAACTCTCAACCAACCTCCTGAATCTTCTAATAGCATAAATCAAAACAAATAAAAATCTATAATTGCAACTTTAGACACCAAAAATAGCATCTCACGGCATATTTGGAATTTTTTTAGACTTCTTCCCTTTCAGTAAGTCAAGAGAAATGGTCGTCCCTTTTCCCCTAAACTCTTTAATGTGTATTTTGAAAACTTATTAGAATAAATCACATAAATGATGAAAGGAGAATTAAGGCCATAAAAACAATTTGCTCTGTAATTGTCTGGCCAACTAAAAGAGCAATCTTACACCACCCGACAGATCTTTCCCAACCAGACAAAAATTCATGGAAAAGACGGCACACAGAAAAAAAAAAAAAAAAAATGTAAAGTAGAATGTAAAAGAAGGAAACGAATAGGGAGAAGAAACTATGACACGAGTAACTAATAGGGAGAAGAAACTACGACAGGAGTGCTAGCAGGGCAGTTTAACAATGTTTAACGCCAGGTATCAGAAGATGAGCGTCTGTATAGAGGCGCTTAGAGCAACCGCTAGTAGGCGCTGTAAGCGGGTATCGGGCGCTGTAACAGAGCGCCTCAGTCGCTGTAGTAACTTGGCCGGCATTGATGAATGTGATGTATGTTGGGTGCTCTAACACCAGTACAGCCCTGCAGGGAGTGATAGGTAGCGACAGCTCAGTGCAACCGACTCGACCACTCCACATCACTCTTATCAAAAAAGGACACACACAGCGTCGGCGCTCTAAATCTGGTCACTATAGCATAGAGCGCCAGGCGCTGTGTGATTAAAGTCTGTTTTTGAACACATATTATACACCAGTAACAAAGTGAAAACACATGGAATGACATTGTTTTAACACTGTAACACTTTAGTGCCAGACCTGTAATGACAATTCTGCATAAAACTATAAAAAGTCAAAAAAAGTTTTTAAAAGTGTTTGCAGCCAGGAGAGGTCACACAATGATTTGAGCAGAAAAAACAAAACAAAAATGGTCAAACATGCTGTTTAAACACAAGCAAATGAACGGCCATCAAAATGTATGGGAGAGCGACACTGAGCGAAAGGTAATACCTGGCGCTCTGGAAGCTAGAGCACCGATGCTATATGCTGAGCCGCCTGTAATAATACACCGGACACTACATGGCGCTGTTGGAGTTGCTCACCAGATTCGCTTTCATAAATGTGGTTTTGCGTACAACACCCAGCATTCACCAGACGCTGCCTGCCACTACAAGGCACTACCTGGCACTATCCCTTCTTGAATAACCCCCTTAGTGGTCCACCAGCCACTGGTGCTTTACTGTTTATCTTTATCTATATACTTGAGACTGTAACCTCTGCTCACATAAGTAAAACATAGGACATTAAAAAATAACAATATACTACACTAAACACAACTAAAACAAGGGTGGGTAAAACTTTAAACAACACCAAAAACAACTAGAACATGGGTGGATAAAAACATTAAACTATAATAAACAAACTAAAACATTTGTGGAATAGGAGCATTAACCTACACTCAAGACTACTAACCATGGGTGGAGTAGTTTAAACAGTTCCAAATGAATGTTAAGATAAAGCAATAATTACATAGAGATGAATAATTGCCTGCAGTTAATGATGTGAACCAGCGCCAGATAAATAATACTAAACATTAGATTATGCACATTTAGACTCAACAACATAGTTTGGACTGTCCCACAGGGTTATCAGGGAATCCCCTGGTGGGCACTTGGACCCAACAAGGGCCTTCAGCACTAAAACCTGAACCATATATAGCTTATTCATGACATCCCCAATGCACAAAGAGACAATACAGTTCGGCATAATGTTTCTGTGCATGAGCCCTGAAAATAAGTGCAGTGATATTAAGTGTGGAGTGGGTCTCCAGGGTCAGTTCTGTTGGTGGGCCCCAGACAACTCAGTCCGACACTGCAAACAGTACATCTCATAATCATGTTACATGTTCTATTATTTTGGTGCTAAATTATGTATTATTTTTTTGCAATTGTTTACCAGAGTGTCACGGACCGGGTGGAGCGGACTTGGATGTGGATCCGCTTTGACTGTGGAACTGATGGCGAGTGCCGTGTCAGGGGAGCGAAGTCTAAGAGGCCGCCGGTACTCACCAGAGCCCACCGCAAGGCAGGTTGGTCTTGTAGCGGCAAGTGACCCCCAGGACGCTACCCCCCAACAGCGGCCCAGTTCCACAGTTAGCCAAGGTTCAGTGTGGTGCACAGGGGCAGGCAAAAGATGTAGTGTGCACAGGCAGAGGTCAGGGCTGGCAGCACAGGTTCGTGGTAAAGGTGAGTAGCCAAGGTCGGGGCAGGCAGCAATGGTTCTGAGTCGGGGACAGGCAGAGGTTGGTACACGGGTGAGCAATCCAAATGCAACTGATTTACAACTGGCATGGAAAGACCAAGATCCGGGACTGATGGAAAGGAAATGCCCCTTTAAATAGGGGAAGTGGATGCAGAATTGGATGAACAGACACCAATCAATGGTGTACAGGCCCTTTAAATCTCAGGAATCCGGTGCCCGCTCCCTCTAGTGGACGGAGACGTGCGTGCACCTGACCATGCGAGGAGGAAGCATGGGGGGAAGGGAGATGGCCGGGAGCAGCCATGGAGGTGAGGGAAGTGCTGTGAGATGGATGACGGCTGGATGCAGCCATGGAGGTAAGTAAAGTGCTGCGAGATGGGCGTGCAGCGCTCGCCCTAACACAGAGCCATCACTGTCTAAGAAAAAAAAATGCAGAGAGCAATGCAGCACCAGAGGTGGCGGAACAGGCTGCACACCAGGAAGACATCTGGCAATTAAAACCCTCAGCCCACCGTCAAGCCAGCTGAGAAAAAACATGGAAGTGGCAACCAGGAATGTGTAGCTCAATAAGAGGAACCCTCTCTGTAGAGAAACCTTCAGCCCTTAAGGAGGTCCTTAATGAAAATTCATGTGAAAAACCTCTGCATGAAGATCATGCACAGCCACCCAACAACGTTCTTCCAGCCTGAAGCCCAGACTTATTGTGTGAAGCCCACTAAGATGGACTGGCTTTAACAGGGATAGTGTGGAATAAGCGTGGGCATTCCACTGAGTAAAGGAAGTTCATCTTCTTAAAGATTTTAAACAAAAAACAAAACTAAGCACACATTTCTTAGCTAGTACTTTCAGGATTCTTGAAAGGTAACCACTAGTGATGAATGGGTTGGTTGAAATTTGGGTTTGCTGAGATCAGCTGAACTTGACGCCAAAGATGGGTCCTGAAAATGGCTGTAAAGTGGGGTCAGCAAGGGCTAGAGGGCTAGAAATTAAGGGTCACACCAGGGCATTTGTCCTGCACAAAATGGGCTGAGGAAAGTATGCAAAATTATCACATAAACCTAAAAGAATTAAGAAATTCCCCACTAAGGAAAAAAAAATATATCACTTATTTGTACAGCCGTTGGAGGCCTAATTTGGGGGTAACACCTGGGCTATTATTATTATTTTAAAAGTTCATTTATAAAGCGCCATCCTCTTCCATGGCGCTGTACAATGCAAAATTACAAACAGGGTAAAATAACTTAGAGGCTGATTCACTACTAGTGCCACGTATTGCCAGATGAGCGTCTTTATAGCGGCGCTTAGAGCTGTAAGCATGTATCGGGCGCTGTAACAGAGCATCTCGGTCGCTCTAGTAACCTCGCTGGCATTGATGAATGTGATGTGTGTTGGGCGCTCTAACAACATTACAGCGTGGCAGCGAGCGACAGGTAGCGTCAGCTCAGTGAGTCCGGCACTTGGTGCTCAACAGCATATTTTACAAAAAACTGCACAGGCAGCGTCGGCTCTCTAAAGCTGGGTGCTGTAGCATAGAGCGTCAGACGCTGTGTGATTAAAGTCTGTTTTTGAACAAATATCCACCAGTAACAAAGCGATAACACATGGAATGACATTGTTTTAACACTGCGACAATAAAACTTTAGTGCCAGACCTGCACATACAATTCTGCATAAAAATCGAAAAAGTAAAAAAAAATTGTAAAAGTGTTTGTTTGCAGCCAGGAGAGGTCACACAAAAAAGTTAAACATGGCCCTGCCCTTGTGGGCTTACAATCTAAATAATAAAGGTGGAGACAAAAGGTAGGTGACAAGTAGTATATACTTAGTATGATGGCAAGTGATCTGAAGTGGCTCGGGCTGTCTTTTACTTAGGCTAAGTGATATGCTCGATTGAAGAGGTGGGTTTTGAGGGCACCCTTAAAGGCTTGAAGGCTTGTGGAGTGGCAGATTGCATGGGCGAGGGTATTCCAGAGTAATGTGACAGTGCATGTGAAGTCCTGGATGCGGGAGTGGGAGGAGGTGATTAAGGTTGAGGATAGGATTGGGTTGGTATTTGTTGGTAAGCGATGAAATGTAGGCAGGAGCCTGATTGTAGAGGGCTTTGCATGTTAAGGTTAGTATTTTAAATTGAATTCTCTCAGCTTTGGCAGCCAGTGGAGGGGCTGACATAGTCAAGCAGCAGATTTGCACATAGATTGGTGTGCTGCCAGTCTGTTTGTTGGTAGACCACAAAGGAGAGTGTTGCAATAATCTAGTTGGGAGATGATCAGGGTATTCACTAGGATTTTGGTGGTATCAGGTGAAAGGAAGGGGAGCATGTGGGAGATGTTTTTGATGTTTTGAGCAGGGGGTGGCAAGGGATTGAATGTGGGGTGTAAATGAAAGAGATGAGCCCAGTACAACCCCAAGGCATTGTGCTTGGAGAGTTGCAGTAGTTGTGAAGTCACTGACAGATATAATTGGTGGGGAGGCAGTAGCAGAGTTTGAAGGTAAGAAAACAACAAACTCAGTCTGGTCCAAGTTTAGTTTGAGGGAGCGAGATGACATGAATGATGAGATAGCTATTAGACAATCAGGATCATGGGATAGGAGAGCAGAGAGCAGAGAGAGAGAGCAGAGTGTCTACATAGGTGTAGACTGAGAAGATGAGCGGTCCAAGAACAGAACCTTGTGGTACACCGACCGACTGAAGGTGGGGAGAGGAAAACACGTTTGAGTGGAACACACCAAATGTGCGATCCAAAAGGAGAAAGTGAAAGTGCATGATCTTGAATTCTCAGAGATGTCAAAATTTGGAGTCGAAGAGAATGGTCAACAGTGTTGAAAGCAAAGTATAGGACAAGGGGGATAAGGATAGAGTAGTGGACTTTAGATTTTGCTGTTAGTAGATCATTAATTACTTTTGTAGAGTGGTTGGACCGGAATCCAGATTGAATAGGATCTAGTAAGGAGTTAGCAGAGATATAGCGTGTGGCCAATTCACAATGAACGTGCTGTTCCAGAAGATTGGATGAAGAAGGAAGAAGCAAGATAGGTCCGTAACTAGTGAGGGCCGATGGGTCCAAAGAGGATTTTTTGAGATTTGGGGTTATAACGACATGTTTGAATAGTGAAGGTGCCAGATGAAAGAGAGAAGTTAAATCGTGATGTAAGAGCTGGTGTGAGGGATGAGGTCAGTTGTGGAACAATGCGGAGGAAATGGGGTCTAGAGGGCAAGTTGTGAGGTGGGCCTTAGATATAAGGGAGGACAGTCTTTGTTCTGATAGCAGAGTGAAATGGGTTAGGAAAGTCGTTAGAGGGGGAGTCATGTAAGGTGAGGTAGATAGAGGATTTAAGCCAGCACGAAGAATGTGGCAAGCTGCTCAGCTGTTATTTGGGAGGTAGGAGGAGGAGGTAGCGGGGTGAAGTCAGACAGTTATGGAGAGTTAAACATTTTAAACAGGTATTTGGGATTCCGGACCTGTGTAGATATGAGAGAGGTGAAGTACGCTTGCTTAGCGGATGAAAGAGCAGTCCAGAGTCCCTGAAGGGTTTGTTTATATAGAAGGAAAGCCTCATTGGATTTCAATGTTCACCAGCGCCGTTCAGTAACTCTGGAATGCCATTTCAATTTAGTGATGTTCATGTTTAGCCATGGTTGTTTGTTAGCACATTGGGGGTGGCTGTGGGGCTGAGGTTAAGGAGTTGTGGCAGTGCAGAGTCTGTGTCTGGGAATGAGGAGAGAGCGGGCTCAAGAAAGTACGTAAAATAATCACAGAAGACAAAACAATTAAAGAAATACACCAATAAAGAAAAATTAAAATATTTGTTTTTTTACGGTGTTGGCGGCCTAATTTGGGGGGTAACACCTGAGCAATTGCCCTGCACAAAATGAGGTAGGGAAAGTACTACTAATAGTCACAGAAAGCAAGAAAACTATTTAAATACATAAATAAATAAAAAATTAAGAGTTTTTCCATGTTTAATTCGTTCCCGCTGCAGGTAACTGCCTGCGGGTTTATTTTTTAAATTTTTTGGGGTATTTTTTGGGCATTTTTTGTTAGATACCATTTTTATCTAATGAGCAATAGCCTGCCTATTTATTTTATAATTGTATTTTTTCAGGTTTTAACTATTTTACTAAAGGCGGTTTTAAACGTAACCCATTTAACATTAAAACTAAAAGTATTATATGCTGACTCAACCGTTGTTATGGTTTAACACTGGGTGAGTCAGCATATAATACTTATAATATAATACTTTATAATACTTTATTAGAATGGTCATTGATCAGATATCTTTATTTTATAATCAAATAATACTTTAGACCCATTTGGATCAACCAGAATACAAGAATTCTAACATTCGGTACCTTTCTTTGCACCGTGGGTTTCTCTCTCTGTCTAATGAACATTATACCATGTCATCCTAAATAACAGGTACTTGATCGTGCATTAAATGAATTGTCACTATATGATGTTTTTTATGTTGCATATCACACAATAATGTATTTTTGTAAATATAGATATGGACATCTTGCTAAGGGGCACTGAAGAAGCACCAACGAGACCTACAACAATAAGGATAGTATCTATTGAGCGAACCATAAATGATGTTTATGCACATCTAATGTACACAAGCTAGCATATAGTTGGTTGTTCAGTATGTGAAAGCTATGCATGTATTTTGAAACATTTTTTAAATTTAAATACCTGTTGTGTTCAATCCACAATCAATTTAACATTAGCACAGCCTGGGGGTATATTATTTATATATTTTTTGGTAATTTCTTTCATTAGATACAATTTTTATCTATCGAGCAATAGCTTGACTTTTTTTACTTTTTAATTGTATTTTTCCATTCTAGGTGTTTTACTAAATGCGGCTTTTATCTTTCAATCTTTTTATTGAATTTTGACAATACAATATTTCAAGATCACATTGAAAACAGTATCGGTACAAACATAGCAAAAAAGAACTGTGTCAAAGACATCAAGACAGTACATTAACTATTGTCTGGAGCCAGATGCATAATGTGGAAAATGGCTGATCCGACCCGAGGGGCAGGGGGCACAAAGGGGGGCCTCCCCTTCTCGATCTCCGGAGATACCTTCCACTATCCCGAGTACAGACCAGCCATGTCATGATACACAATACGTAATACAAGAATCATGTCATTCTGGTTCTATCAACAATCAGAGGTATGGTTTCAACAAATAAAGGGGGAGGGGAAGGAAAACCACAAAAGGGAGTAACTAGGGGAGGGGGAAGGAGGTAAGAGGTAAGAGTCCCTGGTCCGCTCCTAATAGCTTCTCTACATATTCATCAATTCAATGCTAGCATCGATATGTTAGGGGTTGCAAATCGGATCCATGGCTCCCAAACCTCTAGGAAGTGCTCATGTTTATCACTCAAGATGCTGGAAAGTTTTTCATTTATCAAGAATCCATTTAGTCTAGCTTTAACCTCCGAAATAGAAACCAACTGTTGTTTCCAGGCCTTTGCAATCGTCTGTTTGGTGGCCAGCATGATAAAGGAGAACAGCTTGTTTTGGAGCCTATTAAGTTCAGGGGCTTTATGGCGCAACAGCGCCACCCAGGGGTCCCTTTTGGGGGAAACATTCATGATTACAGCTACCAAGCGAAAGACCTGTTGCCAAAGGCGTGATACAAAGGGACAGGTCCACCATGTATGAAGCACATCGCCTTTTACCGAGCAGCCCCTGAAGCATTGTTCTGGGTAGGCGGGATAAATTTTATGGATTCTAGCAGGGACCAGATACCAACGTAACAAGACTTTATAGGCTGACTCAACTGTGAGTGAATTAATTGAACAGCCCCAGGTCGCCCTCCACACATCCACCCAGTCCACCTCCTCCTTCTCCAATCTCAGGTCCTCCCCCCATTCTTGCACATATTTGTGGTCAAAGGGTTTTGGAAAATCATTCAGGGAAGAATATAGCAAGGAGATCCTCCCCGGGCTATCCGGCTCCTCCACGCACAAGGCCTCAAATTTGGTCCATTTCCTATACGAGACCAGTCCAGCAAGCCTAGGTCTAAGCCAGTGGCTCAATTGTATGTAGTGGAACCATTCCGTCCGTGGAAGACCATATCTATCCCTCAATTCTTCAAATGACATAAGGCCCTTGTCTGTCAAGAGATGATGAAAAGCACAGATACCCGCCGACACCCAATGTGAGAAGGACGCCCCTCCCCGAAGACCCGGTGGGAATAGAGGGTTATCCCATAAATTCAGTAAAGGAGCGTGAGGTGACATTAATCCCGAGGAATATTTTATAGAGTCCCAAACCTTAAGGGAGTGTATCATCAAAGGGCTCAAATCTTTTGGTCTATTCCTGGGTTCTGTCCAAAGCAGAGCCTCTAGTGGGGACTTCCCCAGGTTCGGGATCTCCAGTAGGGCCCACAGTGGTAAATCTCTCATTGCATGTAACTGAGACAACTGCGCTATTTTAAATGCGGCTTTTAAATGTATCCCATTAAACATTTGAAAGCGCCTGGCTTTTTTTCAATTTTTTGGGGTAATTTCTTTGGCATTTTTTGTTAGATACACTTTGCATCTAATGAGCAACAGCCTGACATTTTAGTGTTCAATTGTATTTTTTCACTAAATGCAGCCTTTTAAAGCATCCAATTTAACATTTAAAACTGCCTTTGGGTTTATTGTTTTATATTTTTTGGTAATTTTTGGGGCATTTCTCATTGGATACTATTTTTATCTAAGGAACAATAACCTGGCATTTTATTTTGAAATTGTATTTTTTCAGGTTTTAATTGTTTCACTAAATGTTTCACTAAATCCCATTTAACATTAAAACTATCTGTGGGTATATTTTTTAAATATTTTTTGGTCATTTTCCCTTTCCCTTTGAAGTGGACTAAAATCCACATGTTTAACTAGCATCCCCTGAATTGCCCCCCTATGAAGAGTATATTTTGCCAATTTTCACTGCTCCTGCTTACTCTAATCCCAGGTAATGTCTCATGTTTTAGCTGTAAAGCTGTAAAGCTCTGCCTCCTGCCACTGTTGTGTGTGGCAATGATGTAATGACTAATCACCTGCCACAAAATCAATTTCAAAGTAAAAATATCCATTTCTAGTTCTACACCCTAAGAAGGGATTATCAGCAGGAGCTTTGGCTAAATGTAAATTATAAAGCAATAAACACACAGACAGCTTTAATGTTAAATGGGATGCTTTAAAAAAAGAAATGGAAAGAAAAGTGTTAAATGTAATGCCTTTAAAAGTCACATAGAAAAACATAGAATTAAAAAATAAAAACTCAGGCTATAGTTTTAGTGTTAAATGTAACGCCTTTAAAAGTTACATGTAGTAAAACAGTTAAAACCTGAAAAACAATTAATAAATAAAAAGTCAGGCTATTGTTCCTTAGATAAAAAAAAGTATCTAACGAAAAATGCAGTATAACCACCATCATCTTTATAGCAGACACTGTGGCAGTATCACCCCCGTCATCATTATAGCAGACACTGTGGCAGTATCACCCCCGTCATCTTTACAGCAGACACTGTGGCAGTATCACCCCCATCATCTTTATAGCAGACACTGTGGCAGTATCACCCCCATCATCTTTATAGCAAACACTGTGGCAGTATCACTCCCATCATCTTTATAGGAGACACTGTGGCAGTATCACCCCCATCATCTTTATAGAGACACTGTGGCAGTATCACTCCCCTCATCTTTATAGCAGACACTGTGGCAGTATCACTCCCCTCATCTTTATAGCAGACACTGTGGCAGTATCACTCCCCTCATCTTTATAGCAGACACTGTGGCAGTATTACTCCCCTCATCTTTATAGCAGACACTGTGGCAGTATCATCCCCATCATCTTTATAGCAGACACATCCCATCATCTTTATAGCAGACACTGTGGCAGTATCACCCCCCATCATCTTTATAGCAGACACTGTGGCAGTATCACCCCTCATCTGTATAGCAGACACTGACAGTTTCACCTCTATCATCTTTATAGCAGAGACTGTGGCAGAATTCCCCCCTCATCTTTTATACGGTTGGATCCACCCAACACTAGTAACCACACTCAATTAGTTGGATTGAAACTCGGAGCAAAAGATCTTCATCAATCTTCCCCTTCATGATTTCTTACTTAGGGCTTTATTCATGAAGGGATAGCGTCAGGTAGTGCCTTGTAACCGACAGGTAGCGACAGGTAGTGACAGGTAGCGACTGGTGAACGCCGGACACGGCACGCAATTACACATTTATCAAACAGAATCTGTTGAGCGACTGGGATAGCGCCATGTAGCGTCCGATTCATCATTATCCCAGCCTCAGCGTACAGCGCTGGCGTTCAGCCTTGCAGAGCGCCACGTCTTACCTCTCGCTACCTGTCGCTCTCCCATACCTTTCAATGGACATTCTTTTACTTCTCTTTAAACAGGGGGTTTTTATTATTAATTTTTTTTTTATTTTCAAATAATGTTGTGACCTCTCCTGGTCATATGTTTTCGTTTTGTTACTGGTGAATACATGTTAAAAAACAACCTTTAATCACATTGCCTCCGGCGCTCTTGGCTACAGCGAAGCATTTTTGAGCGCCGGCGGTGTGTAAGGCTGTTTTTTTTATGAATATGGTGTGAGTTGGTCGCACTAACCAGTCGCTAACATTCGCTCCTATACAGTGCTGTACTGGTCATATAGCGACTCCTCACAATGTATTCATCAATGCTGCACAGCGACTGAGGCGCTCTGAACTAGCGAACCACGGCCGAGCACAGTGACTACTAGCGGGCGCTTTGAAATGCCTGCTACAGATGCTCATCTGTCGCTACCTGCCGCTAGTAATGAATCAGCCTGTAAGTTTTCTTTGAATTATTTTCTTCATGGTGTGTTTAGTATGCTCGTTCTGACTGCTGTTCTCTGGGTAATAAGCCAAGAAAAAAGAGAGTTTACTTTCATCAGAGGAGTAGAAAGGTGACACAAATTGAATTCCGTGGTCTGACGAGATATCAACTGGTTATCTGTGGAGTCTGACTGGGTGTGAGGTCTTTGACCTTCCCTTTTTGGCTGTGAGGCGATTCATTAATAGCGGCAGGTAGCGACAGTTGAGCGACTGTAGCGGCATTTTCAGAGCGCCCGCTAGTAGTCGCTGTGCTTGGCCATTGTTCGGTAGTTGATAGGTTCCGCGCTGTATGGGAGCGCATGATAGCGACTGGCCCTAGCGACCAGCTCCCACCATATTCATTAAAAAAATCACGCTCAAAAAATTCTCGCGCTGTAAAATGCATGTTTAAACCCCAGAGCGCTGGCGGCGATGGGTTAAAAGTAGTTTTTTAACCCCCAAACAACCATATTTTTGGGAACCAAAAAAAACACGTTTTTTAAATAATTTAGTAATATGAATACAATAATATCAGACCTGTAATATCAATTCTGCACAATTTTTTTTTTATTTTTTTTTTTTTTTACCTTAAAGAATTGCCTAACATGGCAGAAGGGGTCACAGCATTTTTCACATTTAAAAAAAAAAAAAAAAAAAAAAAACATTAATAACAATTAATTATGAATATTTAAAGATTTGCATGTATCTTTCTTCAGTGTGCAAATAAACCAATTAAAACCAATTAAAACTTATTCTTGAAAAAAAGTCCACCTCTTATGTGAAACTCCAATAGAACATGAATTTGTGTGATTTCCCACCACCACAATCGTTTCATTTAAGAACAAGCATTTATATTTAAAACATCCAGGCTTTAAAACGAGTAAAAAGTATAGGAGGGCGCGCTGTAAGGAACTTTTGTGCTCACATACAAGCTGCTTCCAGGCAGTGCGGCAATGTGTTTCTACTCCGTCTCCCCGGCCGCCGGACACAGGAGCGCTCGCTGCCTTCCTCCTCTCCTCCACACGTAAAAACGCCTCACAGTCCTAACCCCGCCCAACGCGTTTCGTCGTCAGCTGACAACTTATTCATGAGCTACGGGTATTGTGGAGCGTCTCTCTTTTCACTCCGGCTGTGAGCATGTGATCTGTCTGGGTTAACTGTTAGATTACCGCCCAGAACTTGTCTTCGGGGGAGACGGAGTAGAAACACATTGCCGCACTGCCTGGAAGCAGCTTGTATGTGAGCACAAAAGTTCCTTACAGCGCGCCCTCCTATACTTTTTACTCGTTTTAAAGCCTGGATGTTTTAAATATAAATGCTTGTTCTTAAATGATTGCTGGTAAGCGTAAATAAATGCGGGCAGGCGCTCTGAATATTTAAGGGTATTACGCTATGTGCCTTTGTTTGTTTACTTTTATGTCATAATCTTGGAGTGGAGGATTTCTAAGGAGTGTCATCAAGGAGAAAGGAGGATTTGGAAATTTGATCAATATTGAAAGGAGAAAATATATATATAAAAAAATAAATATCTTAAAGAGGACCCAAATCGATATTGCTAATATCCTATTGTGCATCTGGTACGTTACATCGATTGTGGTGGTGGGAAATCACACAAATTCATGTTCTATTGGAGTTTCACATAAGAGGTGGACTTTTTTTCAAGAATAAGTTTTAATTGGTTTTAATTGGTTTATTTGCACACTGAAGAAAGATACATGTAAATTTTTCCGCGGAGTTCTTGGTGTCATAGAGCACCAATAAAGACAGAGAAAGTGTGTATATGTATGCGGACTGATCCAACACGGTCTGCTATACTCCAGCGAGATTCTGTGTTAATTATTGATCACTGTAATACTTTGAGCGCGGTGTTTGATGAGAGTATTTCCATCATATATTAAGAATATTTAAAGATTGTTCCATTGAAATGCATTGGAGAGCACCAGGTAGCGAGAGGTCATACCTGTCGCTGTTCAAGGTCGGACGCTGGCGCTGTGGGCTGAGGCTGGAATAATGATGAATGAGTGGCTATATGGCGCTATCTCAGTCGCTAAGCAGGATTGGCTTGATAAATGTGTGATTGTGGTGGGGAGCCGGCGTTCTCGTGGTGGGGCCTGTCATTACCGGCCGCTCACCAGTCGCTACCTGTCGCTATTCCTTCATAAATAAGGGCCTGTGTGTATTGGAGGTTGTCCAACGTGGCTCTAGCAGGTCCTCCTCTCTTTTTGGAACAGGCTTCTGTTCTTTTACCAAACCATTTTGTGGCACACACTGAGAATCCAGCCTTGCTGGATAAAACTTGTACATGTTGTAATTTTTAATCATGTGCCCCATCTAGTGGTCCTGATGAATCACTGCACAGAATATCTGAATATAATAAAAGTAAAGAATCACTTTGCAATGCAGATTAATTGCTGTAACAGGTTGCTAATAGCAATAAAATGGTTCAATAAAAAAAAAATTTGCTAATATAAGAAAAAAATAAAACATTATACTAGATAAGTGCAGAACTCAGCACACTGAAATTCTTTAATGCATTGATATGCCCAGCAATCCATTCTGATTGGAGGAAAGTCCCCACATGTACTATGGATGTGTGGATCAAGATAAGATTTGAGGTGATCCAAAGTCTTTCACAAACAGGGGCACCCCAAATAGGGATGGAGGACCAAAACCTAGATAAGTGAAAATCCTAAAATCATGTAAAATCATTAATTCACATCAAAAATTTTAAAAACAAACATTAAGAAACCTCCAGTAGATGGCATAACAGCTTTTACATTTTTTACGTGTAGATCCACTGTAGCTCGTTACCCATGCTCCCCCTGTAATTACACCCCTGGTACATCATATTAGTTCTGTGTATGTACAGTAAATAAATAAAGTTTATTGATAAAGATGGGGCTGTGTTTTGCTACACCTCCCAATGCTGCGTGACCAAATGCTAAATGTGTATAAATGCCTCTAAATAACCATAATTACATATATAAATATAAAGACTATATAAGACTATAAATATATGAATAGTAATTTGACAAAAAACACCCTAAGACACCCACTCTAAGAAAGAACCTCCTTAGCACAGTATATTAAAAATGTAAAACCAACCCCAGTACATATAAAATGTACAATATAGTCACCGACAATGGAGGTCATTTGCCTTATTTGAGAAGTGCTAAAGCCATGCTGGACCACGTAGCATCAGGTAAACGGCGGGAGCAGTATGTGAAAACCATACAGGTATATATGAAAGTCAAACTGGTGAGCACCTCTAATAGTGTTGTGTAGCATCACATGTATCACCAGTGGCGGCTCAGCGACTGAGCACACCTGGCGCTCAATTGCGCTCTCCCATACACTTCAGTGGTGTATATTTTGGTTGTGTAGAAATCTTTTCACATAAGATGAGTGTGTTGGCTCCCGTGCAACAACAAAAGACTTTTGTTGTTTCTTGCACATTTTGTGTTCCACCATTGCAGTGCCAGTGCTTCAGTGTGTTAACAATGCCACAGGTGACTTGCCAGACCCAGAGCCTTGTGAACTGGTATATGGGTCTCATGGATCCCTTACCAGTTCACAAAGGGTTAAATGTAAAAAAACATACGGACACAGAGAAAATTTATTTTATTTTTTTTTAATACTTACCTCCCATCAAACCCAGAGCACTGTGTCCCACGCTGATCACTTTGGCTTCTGCTCTCCTGCTGCTGCTGGAATACCTGCTGGGTGACAGGTAACATGGGGTTAATTTAAAAAATAATGACATAGGGTTAAAAAGGTCCCCACTACCCAGCATAATCAGCCCAGGACCAGCTATGGAGGCTTGTAGAACAGGGTGCAGGTGCCAGCTTTGGTGGCCCTGGCCCTGCAGGCTACAAGCCAGCATAGCCTATGGCCACAGGCTCTTATGTAGCCTATGGCCACAGGCTCTTATGCCCCCCCCCCCGAGCTTTGGGGAGGAAGGTTATTGGGGTGGCGGGGGTTAATGGCAAGTCACCCGCTAGCCGCAGGTGACTTGCCAGACCCAGAGCCTTGTGAACTGGTATAGGGGTCACATAGACCCCTTACTAGTTCACAAGGGGTTAACAGTGAAAAAAACACACAGACACAGTAAAAATGAAAACATTTTTTTTACTTTACTCACCTCCGACTGTCAGCTTCTGTGTCCCTCACCAATCTGATGACAGATCAGAGGATCTCCTGCCCATCTCCTCCTCTGTTCAGCGATCACTGGCTTCTGACAGCTGAGCCACCGGGAGCTGGGATGACGCCCGCCGGCCCACCGATGCCTGTCGGCCTCTCTCCTGAAGACTGAAGAGCCCTGTGGGGGGGGGGGGGGGGGGTCGGATGAAGAGGAGAACCGGCGGGAGCGATCGCACGCAGAGGTGAGTAAATGTCATTTTATTTATTTTTTCCTTTTTAACAGGAGATGCTGGCGGCCAATAAATAGGGGGGGGGGGCGCCCTATTCCGGGCACCCTCCTGCAGCCGGATGAGCCCAGGCGGGGGATCAGAGACAGATGAAGAGGAGACCCGGGGTCAGATGAATGTCTTTTTTTTACTTTGGCCACTAGCAGGGGGGAAGCCAGGCACGTAGAACGGTCGGAGAGGCAGCCATGTAAATTTTACATGGCTGGCAACAGAAGGGTTAATAACAGGTGTGAGATGATGTACCAGTATAAAAGGCTCCTCCTGGCAGTGGGAGTGTGCAGTCAGAAGCCGGTACTGATTGACGGAACCCGGTAGTGGGACAATGTATTCCAATACCCTGCCTTGCTACCAGTTTCCGCTGATCACTTCCGGCTGTCATTGATCGTCGCGGGACAGCAGGATAATATTTTTTGCAGTAGAATACGTTTCATACAGTATTTTGGGTGGTAACTGACTAGAAGTAAGACAAGATTGCTGCCAGTTAATAATAGTATAGGAAAGTCATGTATGTACTGAACCCAGCAATGCATTCAATACCAACACATCCCATAGAGCAGTGATACTCAACTGGCGGACCTGGGTCCTAATGTGGACCTTGGCACCAAATTTCCGGACCCCTGCTCAAATTTCCGGACCCCTGCTTTGACAGCCCTGCACTCAGTGTGTTGCAATGCTCAGAGCTGCCCCTCTGATCGACGATGTAGTGTTTAGTCTCCCTGCCAGTGTCATGTCTCCCTGTCACCTAGCACTTGAATATGAAGTACTGCGCGGGTGGGAAGTGGCATTACCAGGAACAGCTCTCCCCCATCCCTCCCTGCACTTTCTGTTTTGTCTATCCATCCCTTTACCTACCAGCTTCTCTGCCATTCATCTCTCTACCCCAAGCCCTATCTATGCATCCTTGTTACCAAACCTTTTGCCAGTTGGGCCCTAGCTTACCCCTGTACATGGCCTGCACAGAATGCAAGGAGGAGAATTAAAGCAGTGTGCCGCGGGCAGGAGCTGTAGGTTCTGTGGACCCAAACCAAAAAAAAAATAGCTCCTGTTTTCTCCCAGTGTCATATGGGATTTTTGGGGTGGGGTGGGGGGCCAAGCAGCCTTGTTTTCATTTTTCCTGGGGAATCTATAGCCCCTCCCCCCCCCCCCGATTTCTAACTATCCACCCCTGCAACAGCCCTCTGCCCAGACATTCAGCTCTCACCAGATGCCTTTAAATGGACCTTTACAAAAAGTACCCCTGCCATACAGTTTACAAGGCTGTATTTATTTTTAAGTTGTTTTTATTTTACAGACTTTTACAGACTGCACATATGGGACATATCGGACTTATCAAAGCTTGGTCAAGCTAATGAAAAAAAATAACCTCTAACGTCAAAGGCTCAATTGAAAGTAACTAGGTTAACATCTCTGGAACCCTTTGTTACATCACATGTATGTACGCATGCATTGGCAAAATGAGGTGACGACGTCAACAAACATTCTATATACGTACCCACTAACTAACTGAATGTATTTATTTTTTATATTGGTTGGTATTGTTATTATAATGCACATTGATTTGCTTTATTATCTGTAATTATAATATTAAATATTTTTTTTTCTTGACTTGCTTGTGAGTCTGTTCATCTCCGGGCTGAATTGACTGACGATGCAGTTTGACAGGCTGGTTGGGTTTCTACAGTAAGGCATGAAAGGACCCCTCTTCTGATCCTTACAGTTGTACGTTTTGCATATACTTATTTGTTTTTACTTGGATAAAAATGGTATTGCAGGCATATAGTAATACGCATGGATTAATACCCTAATGTGCAATTTTATCAATTATTATTTTTATTATTATTGATAATAATATTAAGAAGAAGGAGAAGAAGAAAATGTCTTGCTTAAGAGCAATTTGGTATCACAGCTGTGTATTGAACCCACCGGTCACACAATTGGTTTTCTAATCAATCTGTCATAGGTTGGCACAGCCCAGAATAACATGCAGAACAAAGCATTAATATGGGGGTTATCCAAATTATTAGTTTTATTTTCTGGAGAGTTTTGAGAGAATTTTCTTGCGTTGAGGCTGATTCATTACTAACGCAGATGAGCGTCTGTATAGCAGCACTTAAAACGACCGCTAGTAGACACTGTAGGCGCTCATCGGGCGCTGTAACAGAGCGCCTCAGTCGCTGTAATAACCTGGCCAGCATTGATGAATGAGATGTATGTTGGGTGCTCTAACACCACTACAGCGCTGCAGGGAGCGAAAGGTAGCGCCAGCTCAGTGTGGCCGACTCTCAGCGACTCACATCATATTTAACAAAGAAACACACTCACAGAGTGTCGGCGCTCTGGATCTGGTCGCTATAGCATAGAGTGCCAGATGCTGTGTGATTAAAGTCTGTTTTTGAACACATATCCACCAGTAACAAAGCAAAAACACATGGAATGACATTGTTATAACATTGTGACATTAACACTTTAGTGCCAGACCTGTAATGACAATTCTGCATAAAAATATAAAAAGTCAAAAAAGTTTTCAAAAATGACTTTGATCTAGGCCAGGAGAGGTCATACAATGACTTGAGAGAAAAAAAAAAAAACCCTGTTTAAACAGAAGGAAAGCAATGGCCATTGAAATGTATGAGAGAGCGACAGGTAGCGACAGGTTATACCAGGCTCTCTGGAAGCTAAAGCGCTGGCGCTATACGCTCAGCCACCTGTAATGATGAATTGGATGCTACATGGCACTGTTAGAGTCGCTCACCAGATTCGCTTTCATAAATGTGGTATTGCATACAGCACCCGAAGTTCACCAGACGCTGCCTGCAGCTACGAGGCATTACCTAGCGCTATCCCTTCATGAATAACCCCCTTAGCACACATTAAATAAAATCTGAGCACAGGCGTGTGGATTTATCTCCTTTGTACTGACACGGTTTCATAGTTGATATGGTTAAGTATGGCCAGCCCATGAGCCGGTCATCAGCTTTAGCTATAACACACCAGAGATGCAGGTTATGGACAGGCATGGAAATGGCTACTCACAGTAGAAATAGTAGAGTAGGAGGTATGACCTTCACAGCCATGATGCTGGAGCTATAAGCATACAGAACGCAAAAGGTGGGCTGGTGTGTATTGGCTGGGTGGGGGCACAATGGTGCCAGATATCAAAACTGCAGTTAAAGAAACCTACTCAGAAGTGGCTATACCTGTTATACCATATAATGACCTATACTACAGCTACAGATCACAGAGCTACAAATGCTTTTTCAATGTCAGAAGAGGTCACAACATTATTTGAGATTTTTTTAAGAGGAAAAAAACAAAACAAAAAACCCTGTTTAAAGAGAAGAAAAGTATCATCTATTGAAATGTATGGGAGAGCGACAGGTAGCGAGAGGTCATACCTGGCACTGTGCAAGGCTGAACGCCGGTGCTGTTCGCTGAGGCTCTGAAAATGATGAATCAGACGCTACATGGCGTTATCCCAGTCGCTAAACAAATTCTGCTTAAAGTGGACCAACACCCAGGATTTTCACTATCCTGGGTTTTGGTCCACTTCCCGATTGGGGGTGCCCCGCTGCGTGAAACCCCCCAGATCGCCCAAAAAACTCACCTCACCCTGCTCCTACGCGAGCGCTCGTCCAATCAGAGTGCTCAGAGCCGCTGTGGTATGTACGGACAAGCGACGGACAACCACAGCGGCTCTGAGCACGCTGGAGGGCGCATCTCGCGCTTCCCTCTAACAGGGAGTGCGCCCGCGCCGGCCATTCACTAACAGCCGGCGCGGGTGCGCGCCTTGCTAGAGAGATGCGGCTCGCGCATGCGCTGTTGGAATGGGGATAAGGTAAGGTTTCTGGGCGTCCTGCGGGGTTTCACACAGGTGGTTTCACACCGATTTCGGATGCCCCACGGGGAGGGATCTGATCGGTCCGGGAATCTTATAGATTCCTGGGCTGATCCTCCCTGGGTTTTGGTCCACTTTAATATATGTGTAATTGCTTGCCGTGTCCGGCGTTCACTTGTCGCTACCTCTCATTAACAAGGCACTACCTGACGCTATCCCTTAATAAATAAGGCCCCAAGTCATCACTTCCTCATTCACATGTTTGGAAGCAAATGGCAGGCAATCATGTGACCACCAGCAAACACTCAGGTTTGATGTGCAAACCCACTCGGCAAATATAGCTGGCTGCTGGCAGTCACATGACTGACAGCTATACAATGGCAGTTTGGAAGTTTGCTGATATGACTATAGTGCAGATTTAAGAGCCATTCAAAATCTTTCCCACTTCAAGGGCCACTCCAGCCCAGGTGAAGTGACTTTTAAATACCGCCCGCCCTGGCACCCTCTTTTAACGCTGAAGCAAGGGGGGGGGGGTGTTTAAATAAGGAAAGACACTTACCTGCACCCTGAATCCAACTGCGAAGTCAGGCAGTGTCAGCGATTTCTTCTGATGTTCGTTGCCATCTTTCTTAAATCCAGGATTACCGATGGGTGCGGGCGCTCCCACCCACCCACCCATTGAAGTGCATGGACGAGCGGTGAGCATCGGCGGCACTGCCCGACTTCTCCACTGGATTCGGGGTGCAGGTAAGTGTCTTTCCTTATTTTATCCCCTGCCCTACTTCAGTGCTAGGTGAGGGTGGCAGAGTGTGGGGGGGGGGTATGTAAAATTGCTTAACCTAACCTGGAGTGGCCCTTTAGCAATGTATTTTGCTATTTCTACAGGTCAGGTTCATAATATGTACACATTGGTAGATAATTCATTTATATCAAAAGCTCTCAAACCCCATCCCAACCTTTGGACACAAAAAATGAAAATGTATACTGTATAATCTATGTGTATATAATGTGTGTAATATATATATGTGTCTATCTATAGATTGTCTATTATACACATATATATGTGTATATATCTATGTTTATAATAGACAATTTTGGTCCAATAGTTACATAGTTAATACGGTTGAAATAAGACATATGCCCATCAAGTTCAACCAAGGGTGTTGGGGTAGGGGAAGTTATGTTTTATGTTATTTTTTTACTGATAACCGTTAATAGTAACTGTTAATGTTATTTTCTTCTAAATAAGCATCTAATCCTTTTTTGAAGCTTTCAGCGGTTGATGCTGTAACCAGCTTCTGGGGGAGGCTATACCGCAGATTTATAGTTCTTATGGTAAAGAATGATTGTCGCCTCCGGAGACGGGGAGGCCGATTCAGTAACAGCGCCAGGTTGCGACAGATGAGCGCCTGAAGTATGGCGATATGAGCGCCGCTAGCGTACGCCGCGGGCGGTAGCGATTCGCTATAGCAGGCCTCCGCAGTCGCTACCTGGCGTTGTGGGGAACAGTGCCTACATTGGTGAATATCCGTCTCAGATCAGCTTTGTAGGCGCTGTCATTTTGACACACGCTATTCAACACAGCGCCTGCGCTTTGCTTTGCTTGAAATCAATGTTAGTACCTTCAGAAGTAAACACATTGCAACATGTTTCTTTGGTGAATATTTTTTTATTGTTTAAAGTGTTTGGTGGGAATAGATAAAATCTGAATTTGCAGGATTTTTATCTTGGTGCCTGAAAAAGAATAAAAAGTGCAGTTAGTATTTAGATATAATTTAGCTTTTTCGCAGTTATTGTTTTTGGTTTATTTTTTGGGGTAACAGTTTGGCCAAACTTGCACAACAACCCTAATTGTTATGTTGGTCAAATTCCCCCCCCCCCCCTTATAGTGGTTTAGGGTCATCTTACACCCCCTTATAGTGGGTTTGGGTCATCTTACACCCCCTTATAGTGGGTTTGGGTCATCTTACACCCCCTTATAGTGGTTTTGGCTAATCTAACACCCCCATATAGTGGGTTTGGCTAATCTTACACCCCCTTATAGTGGGTTTGGGTCATCTTACACCCCCTTATAGTGGGTTTGGGTCATCTTACACCCCCTTATAGTGGGTTTGGCTAATCTAACACCCCCTTATAGTGGGTTTGGCTAATCTAACACCCCCTTATAGTGGGTTTTGGTAATCTTACACCCCCCCTTATAGTGGGTTTGGCTAATCTAACACCCCCTTATAGTGGGTTTGGGTAATCTTACACCCCCTTATAGTGGGTTTGGGTCATCTTACTCCCCCTTATAGTGGGTTTGGCTAATCTAACACCCCCTTATAGTGGGTTTGGGTCATGTTACACACCCCTTATAGTGGGTTTGGCTAATCTAACACCCCCTTATAGTGGGTTTGGGTCATCTTACACCCCCTTATAGTGGGTTTGGGTCATCTTACACCCCCTTATAGTGGGTTTGGCTAATCTAACACCCCCTTATAGTGGGTTTGGGTCATGTTATACACCCCTTATAGTAGTTTGTGCCAAATTTGGGCTTTGAGTGAAGGGTAGTTAGCTTACCGCAAAGAACGAAGAGATCATGCTTTCCCTTAGCTCAAAGCCACTCTGGGTGTCCTCACTCGTTTCTGCGGGCAAGTTGGGGATTTCGGGCACCAGTGCTGTTTCTTCAGGGGCTTGGATTCTGTGGCATATACATAGATTGTGGAGTGCACAGCATGCGAGGATTATCTTGGAGACCTTTTGTGGACTGTACAGCATCTCTCCTCCTGGCCGTGCCAAACAGAGAAAGCGCGCTTTCAGCAGTCCGATGGTTCGTTCCACAATGCTTCGGGTTTTGCGATGTGCTGCATTGTAGCGTTCTTGGGCAGAGGTCTGTGGGTTTCTGACCGGAGTCATCACCCACGTTCTCTGCTCATATCCCTTATCTGCTGTAGAAAAAACACAATGAGAGAGACAGCAATTAGTACTAGGAAATGTTTTGGGTTTCATTATTAAACCAATAGCTTACTAGGCCACATATTTTAGGCTAAATACTTAGACATGGTTAATTATTTACCCAGTAGCCAGCCAGCTGGCATTTCGTTGTTTTCAAACTTCCTGCACAGGACTGACCGCTGCAGGACGTAAGAATCATGGCATGCAGCTTCATGTCATGGTCACAGACGACCATGACGTTCATCGAGTGGAACTGCTTACGGTTCCGATATTGCGGCTCCTGTGCACGGGGAGGGCGGAAAGGGATATGTGTACCATCAACGCACCCAAGCACATTCGGGATCCCTCCCATGCGATAGAATGCATGTTTGATTTTGGCAACCTCATCCTCATCCTCAGGAAACTGGATGTAAATAGGGATCAGGTCACAAATAGCCAGTACTACCTGTATAAATATGCGGCTCATTGTAGCCTGGCTGATCCTGCTGAGGAGGGCAGAGGTTGCCTGGAAGGTCCCTCGTGCCAAAATGTTAAGACTGGCACATAGGCGTACTATGCCTGGAATGGATCTGGTGCGTTTGGTCGATGGCTCGATTTTATGCTTAATCTGATCATATAGGGACTGTAGTGCAGCACGATTCAGACGGAAGCGGCTCCTGATCTGCTCGTCACTTAAATCCCACACTGAAAGGTGGATTCCAAAGGATCGGGGTGCCCTAAGCCTGACAGCCCCCTCCTCCCTGGCCTCCTGCTCTTCCAGCATTCTCACACATCCCTGCACCCATAACCCATACATCACCCTCTTATCCATCTCACACTCAACAGATATACCAAAGAAGCAAAAAAATAAACAAAACCACAAACACACCACACACACAAGCAATCACACTACTCACACACTCACTACAATGCAGCTCACCACAAAACCAGAAGTATAGTGGTCAGACCCACCAGACTGCTGAAAGTCAGCTTTCTAAGTTAGGCACAACCAAGAGGGGAGTTGCTGCACAGCCCACAAAAGGCCCCAAAATCAAGCCTCACTTGCTGTATGCTCCACAATATTTGCATATGCCAACAAAATCAAGCTCCTAAAGAAACAGCACTGATGTCAGAAATCACCCAACAAGCCACAGAGAGTGAGGAGAAAACCCAGCCAGACACTCAAATGAGCTAAGGGACCAAAGCACCACACCACCACACCACAGTCTTTGCCACAGTGTAAAAATACCAGAAGGTTGCCAAATCCAGCCATTTATACTTCACTGAGAAAAAGGACAGGTCCTCTTTGCCGCCTTTTGCGTTGCTCTGCAATTTCCTGTCTCCAATTGCCCAGGTGTGCGTGAAACGGAGTGCGCACACGCACGCTAGTAGCACTACTAGCGTACGTGAGCCTAAACTTGCGTGCATTAACGGACATGGCTGTAATTTCTGTGGTGGACCAATGAAAGGTAAGCTGCTCTTGATTTAAATAGCCGTTTGTCTAGCCACATGTCACAAGTGTTTCATATACATGAGTACATTGTTGTCTTTGGTTGTGTGTTGTTTGGTTAATGAGCTCTGTAATTAGTTAATTAACTACCACACATGCTTCAATCACTGCAGTGGAGCTTTGGCTACAAGCACCTGGCCAGTATGTGTTAATCAATTAAGTGGACCTGTTTGTGATTGGCTGTTAGAGCACATAAAACCTGCCCAAACCCAACAAACTGTGATACCATTCTGTAGTCTGCATGCGTGCTTGTTGGTTGTGTATTGGTGTGTGTGTGCAGCTACAGGATGGAGCCAAATTCTGGGCATCTGCCGGCCACAGCTGGCCCAAGTAGGAGTGTGGTGGGTGCTGTGCACAGACCTCCCTTAAGGAAAAGGGCCCAGCCTGAATGTGATGCAGCACCCCAGGCTAAGCGCCCAGTTGCCAAGAGGGAGACAGAATTTAATTTGGCTGAGAATAATACTCTTGTGTGCCTGACCCTTGCAAAATGGGAGCTGATATTTGGCTCCCAAAGCAAGTCTATAGGCAAACAAGAAAGGAGCAAATTGTGGGATGCCATTGGTGTTGAGCTTACTAGCAGTGCTCAACACCCACGTAGTGGCCCATCCTGCAGGAAACGCTTCTACACTTTGAAAAGGGCCCTTACGCAAAAGATGAATCATGATCTTGAGGTCGAGAGTGGGACCATCCAGGGTCCAAAGAGTACCTCCAGGCCATATGAGGAGATGCTGAAGGCCAAAATTCCACTTGCTCGGCTGCAGGGAGTGGATCCTGGGGATGACACCACAGGTTGGACTGAAGGTACATATTTTCTGATTCAGATTTTCTGCTAATGTTTATTTATGTGATTTTCTTTTTCTCTTTCTGCCCAACTAACAGTAGGACATGTGAAGTAGTACATTATACCTCATAAATGTTTTACTTTCCTGTCTGTTGCTTTCTGCATAGGTGCACATGGTCATGTCCATGAGTCGGGGGAGGTGGACACCCCAACTCCTGCCCTTCAATCAACCTCCAGCCTAACCCAGTCTGCCATTGAAGGTATTTATCTGAAATTTAGGTGCTGGTTATTTTTTGCAAAAATGCGTGTGTGAGCACCTCAAACAATAGATTGGACCACTGTTGAGGATTAATAATATGGGCCGGACTATTTACACGTCCACTTTACCCCTCTCTGCAACTAACTAACAAGGCCCTAACATGTGTAGCTATGTTGGAAGCCAGAGATGTGTGGCCATATATCTGCATATACATGTGTAAGCTACACTGGCCGTGCTTAGGGAATATTAGTGATTGAGCTGCTCACACACACCTAAATGCATGGTTTATTTAGTGCCGCACATTACCAATGGCTAAATGTTTTCTTTGCTTTTGCCTAGCTGCACCGCCATTGGCACCATCATCTCCTCAGGAGCCAAGCTACTCTTTGGATGCTGGTAAGTGCATGTGTCAACCTTGCTTTATCCACTTTAACACAAGTGCATGTCTTTCATTCCTCTTTTTTCTTTGTAGGCCAAGTGACTGGTTCATCTTTGGACCCCACTTCCGATGTAGCAGGTCAACAGGACCCTGTTGGTGTGTATTGGCTAAAAAAATGTATCCTTTATGCTGTTTATGTTACACTGGTTCTATTTGGTTAGTCTAATAATCTACATGTTTGCTATGTCAACTTGAAGATGCCTATTTGGAGTGGATTTGCCATCAACAGGGTCATTAGTATAGTTTTTGGAGTGATTGCAATGCATTGGTTGTGTATATTGAAAGACAAACATTCACCCGAGTAGGGTTTGGAATATTTAGAGACATTATTTGTGTATTTTAGTTGGCCTGAATCTCGGAAGTGGCTGTCCGGAAAGGGCCCTTCACGTTGAGGCTGCCAGAGATGAGGGTAAGTTTGTTTGGCTTGATTATCTAGTAGGGATTTTTTTTTAAGTTTTGTGGAAATTTAGTAGGCCAATTTGTGTTTAAACATGTATTTTCAAGGGCAAAGCTTGAGTGAGGGCCCAACTCCAGACATCTGGGAGAGTGCGGGTATGTGTAATTTGAGCAATGTGTCTTTAGCTTTTTAACCCAATTATTGCCTCATCTTCCTCTTACATACATGTTAGCAATCTGAGTTGACCAGATCCCTTTTGGCTAGTGTGTAATCTTCCACTTTGTGGAGGTATGGCCTCGATAGTCTATCCATCTTACATTTGATTTTGGCCCACTGACCTTCTAACCTGACTTTCCTGTTTAGCATATGCCAACTTGCCCGATCTCTCAGATGTGGATTTGCCCCTCTCTGGCAGCCAGACCCCGGACCTACTTGGGCCGGACGACACGGAGGTAACACGGCTGATTTAGAGGAACAATAACCACATTGACATGTTGGTGGGTAGTCCATGAACCAACATGTCACATGTTATGTATTTGTTGTTTTTGCAGGAGGCGGGACCAGAACCCCAATCTGGGACCTCTTCTCAAGTGCCATGTGGCCAAGCTACAGAGGCTCAAGCAAGGGTAAGTTGGATGGTTACACTTTTGGGATCTGATTTTGAGGGGCCTAGCTGCATTGTTTCACCTTAACTCAAATTGATTTATTTTTTTTTTAGCTTGAACCCAGAGCAAGAGGAGGTGTGGCACCGACAAGTGCGGACTTTTACGAGCTAGGGGTCCGGATGCTGCGTGATGGAAATACTGACCACATTGCGGCGTTGGAAAATCAGGTGCTGATGTGTCAGCAACAAATTGAGGGCCTGCAGCACGAGCTCCAGGACGTCAAACAAGGCCAGCAGCAACAAAACAACAGGGAACTTGAGCGGCTGTCCAATCTGATGGAGCGATCTTTACAGCGCCAGGAGCAAAGTTTGTTGTTGACGCAACAGCTCATACAACAGCAGTCAATTTTTTTTACTGCACTGTTGGCCCCCAACACCACCCCTAGCAATGACTCTGAACCTCCCAGGCCACCAAGCCAAGAATATTAATTTGATTGTTTTGATTTTGTTTTAAATACATTTGAGACCACCACCTCTAATGTGTGTTTTTCATAAGACATAGGTAAGAACACAGTCATGGATGAGTCTCTAGATCTAGATATGTACCTGTAGCCAAAAATGTATGCCACACATTGGTGACCATATCTTCCTATGGTTTAGACATTAAATGGCTACAAAGGTACACCAACATTTTACAAATAATGGGTTTGAAGACAATTAAACTATGCTAGACAAGGCACAACACAGTGTAAGTAGAAAAATACAAAACTTTTAATCTTAAATCCGGGCAACAGGCCCAACATTGGGCCGCACAGCGGCTAGAAACATCCCCCCCACCCTAATGACGCCTCTTCAAGGCCAGCAGCATAAGGCGAAGACGCCGGATCGACCGCCACAGTCTGCGATGCTGGTTTACACAAGCTGTAGAGAGTAAAAAAAAACAATATGAAAAATATAGAATGTGACCTCTACAGACACAGATGTAGCAATGTAATGTAAGTGGCTAAAATTAGCTGACGCTCACATTCACATTGTTGCCCACTGTGCCCTTAGATGTTAACATTATATGAGTAATAGTGGCTGGCTTAAATGTGGCCACCACATCCCAAGCATACATTTACTCTTAACTCCTGGGACTAAAATAAGGTCTAAGTGCCAGTGTGTACATTTATTTGTTTAGTTACAGCCAAACATCAGGGCCTAAGTCCTAATGAGGAAACTTGTTTGGCCAAGAATCTAGCAGGCCTATTTAGTTGGTTAGAAACCACAATTTGCCACTATGTTGCCAAAACAAGAATGTGAGCCAACAATCAAGCATGCAGACATGCATGTAGGATTGTTGGACAAACACATGTAACCTAGATGTGTGTTGATTAAACACATAGGTACATTGGAAATGTCTCCAGATTTTACTATAAGACATAGGAGTCCCAAGTCTTTAGGCATATGAAGTGGGATGTACTCACCATCGCAGCTGTGGCTGGGGCCCATGCTGCTGGCCGTCCCAGGAGGTGTGGTGGTGATGTACACCGGCTCCGTCTGTGTGGCCACATCTGTCAGGAGAAAGCAAAAGAGAAAAGCAAAATTAGTGGGCCAATGACACCTGACTATTTGACATCCATCTGGTTAGGGAGTCTGAAAAAACAAATGCTTGCATGGTTACACACATGTTGTCCAACATTAGCATATTTCCTGGTCCATGAGTTCATGTAAATTATTTACGGTTGCAACATGGACACATAAAGATAATGTCCCAATAACCTGGACAGTGCAATGGTAAGGACTAATTTGCATTTTATTGTAGAATCTTACTAGTGGGCAACATGTGTTAGCCGGAACAACTTACAAAAATAACACATTTGCTAGCCCCCATCATGGTGTGGGATGAAACATAGGGGTGGTTGCCAGTTGGATTGCACTGTAGTGGGGTTTGTGATGTTAATGTACATTAACAAACCAGCTTGTACTATGGAGCAGGAAACATGTGTATGTTCAAAGTGGGGCAAGACCCAGGATTTAGACTATCCTGTGTTTTGGTCCACTTTGGCAGGGCACAACAATTTGAGCAAGAGACCGCCCGCCGCCGCTGCCTTCTGCGCGTCACTCCTCCAGTGCGTGCGCACGCGCAGGCCATTCTGAAACGGAGAGCGCAGGCGCACACACATCTAGAGGGGCACGCAGGAGGCTGCGGCGGTGGCTTCTGCCACCCCCAATGAGGAAAGGAGTTTGTGGGCTTTTGGGGAGGGGGGCCCTGGGTGAGGGAGGTGATTGGGCAGGGAAGCTTAGAGATTCAAAGCCCAATCAACAATGGGTGTTGGTCCACTTTAAGGAATGTCAGAACATAGTGAATGTGAGGGTTAACAAAAAACACTTACCATGACTATGCCCGTGGAGAAGGCGTTGCCAATAGCTCCTGGAGGTGCCGCCTATATGATGCGCTGCAAATTAGAGAGGAATGGCAAGGGCTAAGTACAAATGGCCATATGTAACCTGTCACAGACTAACGCTGACTAAATGTGCACTCACCAGGGGATGAACTGCCACTTGAAGCCCAGGGAGGGCTCTGAGGAGGAGGCGTGGAGCCTCGGCTCCTCACACTCGGCTCCAAAGATCCCCCAGGCAAAGGGCCACCCTCCTCCCTCTCACTCCCTGCTCCTTCAGGGAGTGTGGGAGAGTCCACTACTTCCACCCCTCTTGGACTCCCCACTTGAGAGTGGCCCCTTGTCTGCTGAGACTCCTCAGATTCAGAGTGTGAGGAGCTGAGGCTCGAGCCTGACCGCCCTCCAGCAGCACACTCCTCTGGGGCGTCATTCCCTTCCTCCCCTGGGTCCTCTAAATATGACCCGCGAGAGGGACCCTCCCCCGAGTCCGCCTGTCTCGTTCGGGGGAGGAATCCCTTCCCACGTTTCCCCAGGGGAGGACGCTTATCTGTGTGGAAGGGGTGAATGAAAAAAAAAACATTACTCCCAAAAAGGGACACAGCTTACAATATTATTTCCCTTAAAAATTAAACATAGCGTAAAATTCCACTTACCTGAAGCGTACGCATCATATAGGCGGTACACGCCTTCAGGGTCCCGGCGCTTTAAGTCGGACCACTTCTGCATGATGGAACGGACAGACAGGCTCGTGTTGAAGCGCCGGGACACTGTGGCCTTCACCTCCAGGGCTATCCGCTTCTTGCCCCCACGGGCATAATCGTATTGGTGGATGCAGAAATCCTATGACAAATGAAAAAAAAAAGATTATCAATACATGACATCAGACCAATGGCCTAAACAGTTATACTGAGAACAGATGAAACATATCATCCAAGGGAAATATACTCACTTTGACCACCTGGCCGTTTACGTGGCTATCCACCCTCTTCCTTTTTTGTTTCTGTGGCCCAGGGGGGGAGGGGGTGGAGGGGGTTAGGTGGGGGAGGTGAGGTAGGTGGGGGAGGGGTGGGGGGGCCAGAGTCAGAGGAGGAGCTGGGGAGGCGCAGGACACGTCTCCTGGGCAGCATGGTGGAAACGCAAAGGAGGAAACCGGAAACGGATATGACCAAAGCGACAGGAAAAAAAAAAAAAAACGCTCCGCGCACTAGGAAGAAGCTAATATCCGCTACGTGCAAGCTAAGTGGCGGAAATAGTATTTTTACGCATTACAAGCTATTGGCCAAGACACCATTAATTATTTGCTAGATTTAGCTGGGAAACGCAAAGGAGCAAACCGGAACTGGATATGACGAAAGCGGAAACAAAAACACGCTCCACGCATTAGGAACCAGCTAATGTCCGCTACGTGCAAGCTAAGTGGCGGAAATAGGATATTTACGCATTAAGACAAGCTATTGCCAAAGACGCCATTAATTATTAGCTTGATTTAGCTGGGTGTTCAATATCCTGTAATGCATAGGTCAGAACAAAAACAGCTGGTTGCTTACAAATAACAATCTGATTCCTTAATAAAATAATAACACAATAAAACTATCCAACTACATGATAATGTTGCCCACAGGAGAATGCATAATGGGTTGTTATGAGCTTGTACGCCTGAACAAATCCAGCAGAATGTGGACATGCACGCTCAGAACTACAGTGTATTCATTAACAATGACTGGGGTCACTGCAAGTGAATTCAGGGAAAATGGCAGAAAGGCACATGTATGAACAGCACAGCGCTGCACAGCGCAGCACAGCGATGCTAGCGCCGCCGCATAGCGAATCACAACAGCGACTGCAGAAACTCTGACCACCACAGATTCAACAAGGAAAGGGCTGCCGAATAGCTTGGGCGTTGACAATTTCAATGAGCGAACGTGAGCGCCAAACATGAGTGACTAAAAAGTAGCTTTACAAGGCATGTGTGTTGTGAAAGCAAGCTAATTTGAGGCTAATGTGTTTTGTGGGAGGAGATGCATTTTATATTTCACTCACAACATTACAGTGTAAAAATAACATCTTTCATAAAAAAAACTTTAAAAACAAGAAAGATTAATCAAACATATCATAAACAACCCGTGTTTAAATTTTGGCCAAAGACAAGAACACAAAAACCACTAAAAAAAAACATGGCAGTGTCTGCCATTGAAATGTATTGGAGAGCGCCAGGTAGCGCAAGGTAGCGAGAGGTCATACCTGGCGCTGTGATGGGATTAGCAGCGGCGCTGTTCGCTGAAGTCTGCAACATGATGAATCCCGCGCTAGGTGACGCTCTCGCCGGCGCTAGCCTCATTTAGCGTGATAAATGCGTGATTGTGTTTGAAGCCTGGCGTTCTGGAGTCGGTAGCCGCCGATAGCTGGCGCTACCTGGCGCGAGTGAGACACTACCTGGCGCTATTGCTTGATGAATAAGGGCCTACATTTCTTTTTTTTCCAGTCGAAGGGAGTGCGCCCCTTGTCTTTAGAGAGGATTTTATCTGAAATAGTGTTCCCCCATATTTTTTGTATTTGCTATTTATATATTTATACAAGTGAAACATGTCTCCCCTCAGTCGTCTCCTCTTAAGACTAAACAGATTTAATTCTCGCAATCTTTCATCCTTCATTCCTCCTGATTATCTCCTCTGCACCCTTTCCATAGTCAGAGCGTCCTTTCTATGAATGGGTGCCCAGAACTGGACGGCATATTCCAGGTTAGGGCGCACCAATAATATTACTTTTAGGGGTATCCACATTTATAATAGTAATTACAAAAAATTGATTATCATGTGAATTGTACCTCTTTGTGACCTTGATTTGTAAAATAGTAATTTCCCTTAATGAGAGAGAATACCTGAGGCTGTATAGGTGGAGCTACATTAGGGAGCTCTCTGCTGAAGTTAGTAATGGCATTGGCATGTGTAATTTACATGTATACAAGCTATACAAGCTATATGATATCACTGGAAGGTGGAACACCTGACGATGTTAGGGCGGGGCTGTATTCCAGCAGAAATCTCTGGGAAGTGAGAGGACGTTTCCTGATTCACAATCTCTGGAATACACACACAGTCTATCATGAATGTAAAATGGATCGTTTGTATCAGTTATATAGCTATAAGTTCCTTCCGGATAATGACGCAGCCCTGCAACAATTACAACGAACCTGTAGCCGAACGGCCTGGAGACATCATGATTGCAGGATTATTTCCTGTGCACAATGGGGTTTCCAATTTGTTAAGAAAATCGTTTAATGAAAGTTTCATTTGTGAAAGGTCAGTGCTGTTGTTTTTCATGTAATAGAATCATTCTAATAATTGTAGTTCTGTCCTTAGTTCAGGGGCCCCAGACCTTTTTCCATCGGGTACCACTTTCGCTTTCTAATTATTTCAGGTACCACATGGGTGGGGAATATGGGCTGTCAGTCACCTTTAACTGTGTTAGAATACACATAACAACCATTTTAATTGTATGGAACACACACACACACACACACACACACACACGTAGAGGCTGATTCATTACTAACACCAGGTATCGGCAGATGAGCATCTGTATAGCGGCGCTTAGAGCGACCGCTAGTAGACTCTGTAAGCGGGTATTGGGGGCGCTGTAACAGAGCGCCTAAATCGCTGTAGTAACCTGGCCGGCATTGATGAATGGGATCTATGTTGGGCGCTCTAACTCCAGTACAGCGCTGCAGGGAGTGAAAGCTCCACACCATATCAAAAAAGGACACACACACAGCGTTGACGCTCTAAATCTGGTCGCTATAGCATAGAGCGCCAGATGCTGTGTGATTAAAGTCTGTTTTTGAACACATATCCACCAGTAACAAAGTGAAAACACATGGAATGACATTGTTGTAACATTGTGACATTAACACTTAGTGCCAGACCTGTAATGACAATTCTGCATAAAAATATAAAAAGTCCAAAAAGTTTCTAAAAGTGTTTGTTTGCAGCCAGGAGAGGTCACACAATGATGTGAGCAAAGAGAAAAAAAAGACCAACACACTAGCAAATGAACGGCCATTGAAATGTACGGGGAGCTACACTGAGCGAAAGGTAATACCTGGCATTCTGGAAGCTAGAGTGCCGGCGCTATACACTGAGCCGCCTGTAATAATACATGGCGCTGTTAGAGTCGCTCACCAGATTCGCTTTCATAAATGTGGTCTTGTGTACAGCGCTCGGCGTTCACCAGACGCTGCCTGCCACTACGAGGCACTACCTGGCGCTATCCCTTCATGAATAATCCCCTTAGTTTGCGTGGGTGGGAAAAGAAACCTGGATACTTGGGGGTGATGTTTGGTGTACCATACATACAGTTTACTGCCATGCTTGTCTTGACAAAGAGAAAGGGCCCACATATACTTGGAGTTAGATCTAGTCTCGGTGTAGTGTTATAATGGAGATAAGACAGTGAGAGTTGTATAATACAGTATAATACAGAGTTGTCTCATTCCTATCACACACAGAATAAGCATGCTGCGGCATCCCTGCTCTCCTGCTGTGCAAGCCCCCAACCGGCCACATGAAGAGCATGCACATCGGGAGAGCAGGGATGCCGCTGCATGAACTTCCTGTATGTGGCTAAAATGGTGAATCGTGGCTAGTGAGTGTGTTGCTTGGGTGAGGAGTTAGCTAGCGATTCCCCAAGTAATCTTTAGATTATTTTCAAAAACATATGCTTCAATGATGATGATACTATTATTTAATAATACAATCAATGGTTACCTATTCATTAATTTCTTATCCTATTATTTTCCAAGTATTGAGTTGGGCTGCTACCTGTATAAAACAATACAAAGAAATGAATAGAATTCAACAATACAATAACTGACCCGGATGCATAAATATACTGTTTCAATTGACCTCAATTGCAGTACTATTAAAGAGGAACATCAGACCTTTTCTGATGTTACTCTCTAAACATCCCTCCCTCACTGCCTTTTGGATGTCGGCTTTATCTAAAAGGCTGATGTCCGGCAGCATTCCTGGCCCCTTTCCACCCCCCCCCCCTTAGCCACCATTGAGTGATTGCAGCAGACTTAGGCCCTTATTTAACAAGGGATAGCGCCAGGTAGCGAATGGTGAGCGAACGGTAATGACGGTCACCGCCACGCCATGTTTTTTTTTCTTCCAAAAATATGGTTGTTTGGGGGTTAAAAAACTACTTTTAACCCATCGCCGCCAGCGCTCTGGGGTTTAAACAAGCATTTCACAGCGCGAGAATTTTTTGAGCGTGATTTGTTAATGAATATGCTGGGAGCCGTTCGCTATGGCCATTCGCTGTCATGCGCTCCCATACAGCGCGGAACCTGTCAAACAGCGACTCCTAACCCAATATTCAACATTACCGCACACCGACTGAGTCGCTGTCAACAACCGAACAACGGCCAAGCACAGCGAATACTAGCGGGCGCTGTGAAAATACAGCTACTGTCGCTCAATCTGCTATTAATGAATCGGCCTCCCCGCCGTCCTTACCTCTAGCTCTACTTCTTGAAATGTCGCCGCTCCTCAAATCGTGTGGGATTGGCACTGAGTGTCATTGCAGCCTATGCAGTGACACTGCGCATGCGCGAGATCCGACGAGCGGCGCATAGCATGACAGGAATCCAAGATGGCGCTGCCCTAAGGAGGACAAAGGGGGAGCAGAGAGATGCCGAGCACAATGCGGCTGGAGAGTTATGTTTAAATTAAGCATTTTCTAAACCTGGGGTGCTGGGCATGCCAGGTCTGGGGAGTTTTTACTAACTCTCCATGACCTGTAACGTTCCTCTTTAATATTGGTACCATTGCAGTACAATGTAATATTTTATCATGAAGCTATCAATAAACTATATATATCTTATGGCTATACATGTGTAAATTACCTGTCCAGGCATGTGCTAACTTTCTGCTCCCCTATGCATCATGACAACAGCATTAAATGAGCCATTTCAATGTATCTCATAATCTCTGATTATAGGGTCGATTCACTACCAGGTAATTAAACTACTTCTTTCTAGAAGAGAAAACTGCCATTCACTTTCATTGTCTACCTTGGGATTGATTCAGCAACCAGATGTAAATTTTCACCTGGTGCTGGATTACCTCCAAGTTAGACAATACAGATGATGGCAGTATTCTCTCCTAAAAAGTAGTAGAGTTTTCTCACCTGGTGCTGAATTGACCCTAATATGTGAATACGCTATCTTTGCTTCCATTTCTGGATGGTGGGTGAGCTGGAAATGGCAAGTCATGGGCAGCCATTAGAGTCATGAGAGTCATGTGAAGAGATATTGGGGGGAGGGGCAGATTATACATCACCAATATATTGAATTTTATGTCTAAAATATTCTTTTCTGTTTTTTAGTTTAAATATGGATGGCATGATGCAAGCTCTTTCCATGATGTTTGCTATTGAGACAATTAATAATTCCACCCTTTTACAAGGCACCAAACTAGGTTATGAGATTTACGATACATGTGGAGATATTTTGAAAGCAGTTCACTCAACAATGACCTTTATTCCAAGACCTGATCCGCAGACTTGCCGCTTCCGCCCAGCTACTTTTCCTTTCAAAGTTGTTGTTGGAGAACTATATTCAGAAGTTTCCATACCAATTGCTGAACTTCTCGGAAATTTTCTTATACCACAGGTACAGTTCATTACATATGTTTAATTGGACATTATATACGTTTAATGCACAGTCCATGTAAATCACAAATAAATACAAACTCACCTTTTGTCCCTGGAACACTTCCATTCTAGTTCAGTAGTATATATACGGGGTCTCAAGATGGGCCACAAGCACTGATCACTGCAACCTTCATGTCGAAAACTGCTGCCCCCTGAGTCATTTGCATTGACTTCAGCATGCCCGCTTCATTAATTTCAATGAAGGGTGCATGAAAGTCACTGTGACTGATTCAGGGGGTGGGGTCAGCCATTCGCCCTGGTCTAGGCTGTATTGCAAGGTCTTTGACCCTTCCACCCCATGGCTTGCACTTGAGAGGTTTAGGGCAACCTCAGGTAAGCCTGCTCCCAATTTATCTATTGCACTGTATGTCCCAAATGGGCTCTCAGAGATTAGAGTTAGGACTGCACCCCACAGAGGCACTTTGGCGTAGTGGTGCAGCTTAAACCGGACCTTCACCATGATTTAATGAAAAGCCCAAACTCTTAAAAAACAATTCCTCAGCATCTAAAATTAATATATTTTACATGTTTAGTCACTAATTTATTATACTTTCCCCCACTGGGCTGCAACTCTGTTCGGGAATTTAGGATACGGGCGCCGCCATCTTGACTCAGAAGCATCACACTTACTGAGGAGAGGAGAGTGGGATAAGGTACAGGGGGGCGGGTTATAGCTGTGCTTTGCTCAGACAGAGCAGAGCTGGGGTCAGGGAAAGGTCAGCAGTCCCAGAATGCAGAGCAGCACAGTCACTTCCTGTTTGCAGGCACTTCCTGTTTGCAGGCTGCCTGCAAAAATGGCAGCTTCCATAAGCCGCCATCTTGGATGTTTAAAGGCTTATAAAATGCAGTAGATGCAGGTAGGATGATTTTTAATGTGAGCAATCTGTATGTACAGGGTGTGGGAAACATATAAGATAGACTCTTATTTAGAGTGAAGGTCCGCTTTAAGCATACTTCTGCAGATGTGTGTGACCGAGTCCTCTGTTTTTACCAAGTTTAGAGACAGATTATAGGCTGGCCTGCAAGTTAACAGGGTTGAGTGCTGTGGCTCCTTTAAGACTTTTGTATCCTAATTGCCCTGCTAACGTGCACCTCCCAGGTTAGTTATGAAATGGTCTGAGCGGCTGCCACCCCCCCTTTGTTTCATTCGCCCTAGAGGGACATAAGTACCTAGGGATAAAGTGGCACCAGTGCTGCGGTGGTTCGACAAAACAATAATGTTGCAGAGTGCTGGGTGCAGTGGAGTCACAATCCAGATAGACATTATTGGTATAACAAGAACTTGCTTTACTGGAAAATGAATGTAGCAAGAGAATGTCGCCTTACATGGTGGATAAAAACACATAGAAGAAAAAAGGAGGAAGTACCAGTCATAGAGCTCACCGTTTGATATACAGGAAAAGTCCATTTAATGGCGATGACAAATAAGGACAACCAAGATGTTGGCTTTCCCCGAACCCGGTGGCGCATTTTGGGTGGAGCCTTTAATCATACACTATGGTTCTGGAAGACAGTCTTAAAATAGCCCAGGAACAAGGAAGTGATGTATGTTGTTACCGTTGTATGAAAATTCAAGATATATTGCATTGATCTCCAATACCTATAGAAATAAGAGTGCACACTCTTCTATGTCACCAGGAAAAAGTATTTTTAATTCCATAAGCAAAACTGCTTTACAATACATGATCTCCTTCAAACACTACACATACACCAAATATGACACAAGATGGAAGTAAGTTTAGTTAAAATAATGGAGGTCATAACATATAGCCCCGTGTCCAAACAAAAGAGCATATAATTGTCAAACATAACAATTAATAATAATGATGTTGCTAATAAAGTGAAGTAGTGCATTAACAGCTAGCATAATCTAATTAATAGACATCAGTTCAATAGTAGCATATTGCACTTCAATATAGCAGCTCATCTCATATCAGAAGTTAGTTGTAAGTAATTATATTGTTATTGCTTATTAAAGTGCATTAGTGCATTAGCAGATTGCAAGATCTAATTCATAAGGTTCAGCAAACAGTTCAGAAGTAGCATATTATATATAACTTACCGTATATATAGTAGCTCTCAGTGTTATATTACACATAGTAGCAATATGTTACAACTCCCCACATAAACATTCAAAACCCGTTTCAGCATCCTATTAACATATATTGCAAAATTATTTTGCATCAATGTGCACCTAAGTCCATCTACACACATAGTTTATGATCAGCAATAAAGACAAGTACATAAAACTTACAGCCATTTCGGGTCCGCCCAACCACTGTGCCCTGTTGTACAAGCCTCCATAGGTGGTGCCCAGGCTGGTCATGCTGGGAAAGGGGGACCCCACACAATTTTTTTTTTTTAAGGGAACCTATGTCATTTTTTTAAATGAACCCTTTTTGCCCTGTCACTCAACAGGTATAAAAGGCTTCCAGCAGCAGGAGAACAGACGCCAGAGGGATTGTCGTGGGACATAGTGCTCGGGATGGATGGGATTTAAAAGATTCCAGAGGCTGGCTTCCCCCTGGGGCATCCTGAAATAGGCTCCAGTGTGGAGCTCCAGCTATGGGCACGGGCACTATATGTCTGTCACTGCCCAATGGATTAACATTCTTCTGGCCCAAACACTGTAGCAACTTGGTCAGGTCATGGCAGTGGCAAATCTGCAATACCATCATGAGCTTTCTAAACTCTCTGCCCCCTCTGCCTTCTCCTCATCCTTCCATCTGGTCGGAGTTCACTATTTTTCAGTTTCATAAAACCAATGCCAGGCCCGTCATTGTCACATGGTCCTGCACCTGGTAGGTCTCAGTGAATGCAGCCAGTAAATGTCATCTTCGATAACCCCTCAACAAATGGACATTGGAACCATTGTTACTGACAAATGGAGGAACATTGTGTCAGCGCTGCAGTGGGGTGAGCTGTGCCATGCACCATACATGGTGTATTTTTTAAATTTGGCTGTAAACAGGCTCCTAACATCCTTTAGTGGGCTCAAGAAGCTGCTAAAAATGTGCACGCACTTTAGAAAATCTTGCCTACCACAACATTGCATGATCTGCAATGTGCTGACTGATTGGAACTCCTCCCTCCATATGTTGGACAGGCTGTATAAGCAGAGAGCAGTAATTAATTACTTCCTCATGCAGCAGCCAGCCAGCTTCACACTGCAGTGCAATTTCCAACTGGGCCACTGAGCCAAGTTTACATTGGCGAGGGGACCCAGCCCACTAATCATATGTATCACATCCAACTGAGCCCAGAACTGGATGAAGAGGTGGAGGAAACGGAGGCCCTGTTCACAACATCAGGTAGCTTATCTGGCACAGAGGATCCACAGGAGGTGGAGGACTATGAGGGGGATAAAGAGGAGGATGAGAATGACCCCTGCACAGCCTGGCATTATTAAGTGGAGAGTGGGGAGGACAGTCCCTTGTGAAAATGTCTGCATGTCTGCTGGTGTGCTTGCACAGCAACATCCACAAGTAATTCTCCAGAGGGGTGACTACTGGCTGGTGGTGGCATATCTGGAGTTCCCCCTGTCCCATGACAACATGGACCCTGTTGGAGTTCTGGGCAGGGAAACTGGACATCTGGCCACAACTGGCAAATTTGGCCATCTCCATGCTGTTATATCCAGCCAGCAGTGTATAACCTGAGAAGATATTTAGTGCGGCGGGAACTATTGTGAGCCCACAGAGAACTTGGCTTGTGCCAAAATTGGGAGATTCTGTCTAGTCATTAGCAACATAGCATTTGTGCCTGATTCATCTCTTTTGTTGTCAGGATCTGCACATTTTAGCATGAGAGCCAAGGATCTATAGATCCTTGATCCACAAGGATGGGAGCACCCTGATAGACTGCTGCTGGAGCTGTTGCTGCTACATCCCTCCACTGGCTTTCACAGGTCTTATGCAATTAAATAGAGAGACTGCTGAGAGTGCTACCCATCTCCACTGGCTTCCAGAGGCCTTAGGCACTCAGAGAGACTTGGCTTTCTCAGGCGTTAGTGACTCAGAGATATTACTATACACCTACAATGGCTTTCACATGCTATAGGCAATCAGAGCGACTGCTGCTTTTACCCCCCTCCACTGGATTTCACAAACCTTAGGCACTCAGAGAGACTGTTGATCCTCCCCATCTGCACTGGCATCCACTTAGGGACTGTATGAGGCTGCTGGTCCTACCCACCTCTGCTGGATTTCACAGGCCTAATGCATACCTTTAGCGGCTTAATAAGACACTTCTGCAATGTATTTTTGCCCCCATCCTCACCCCTGCCAAGAATGTCTCGGAACTCCATTATTGCTGTACAAAAAGTTCCCATTTATTTAGGATAACAGTGGAGAGAAGGGAAGGTTACAGGGTTCCCCAAAAATAGCAGCAGTGAACAAGATGGAGGAGAACACATACTGAAGTTTCTGTTAATCAGCTGTCTCCAGAGAGGGGGATGTATCCCTCACAATGAACCCCTCTATCAGCTCCAAAGGTTTGATGCAGCATCACAAATCCAATGGAAAGAAAAATAAGAATGGGTTAGATCAGACATCCCCATTTTACGTTTCACTCACCTGGCAGAAGGGTTTAGGTCATAGAATTATTTTGGGTTGGTTAATAGAGTTCCAGATGAGGCACATGGTTCTTGATCTCTGGAAGGCCTCCCACAAATTTAAAACAGATTAGAAGGGAGAGGATAGATCACTCAGATCACTCATAGATAACTCAGAGGTCCCCTTACACAAAGAAGGAAAAGTAGACTTACCTTGGTCCCTCATAGCCATCACTCGGATGACGGGGGCGAATGCCCTTCCATGGTTGGTGAGGTTGGGGAGTCAAGGCCCACTTCCATGGCTGGGGTCTAGCCCTCCTTTGATGGCTGGGGGGGACATCCTAGCCCTGAAAAGCCTTCTAGGCTATGTAATACAACCCTGGGATAAGGTACATTATGCCCTTGTGTGAGTCATGCTTTTCAGCACTCAAGTGGAAGTGAAGACCCAGGGTCCTCACTAGATTCTGGTGGCAATTATGGGGCTGCCCTGTGCTGGAACGGGTCCCCCAGGCAGTTCCTGCAGCAGCAGTGGACCCAGCAGCACCAGGATTGGCTGCGCTACTGGTCTACACTCTGGCTCAGTGTGAATAACTGAGAAGAGACAGATAGGAACCATATACTAGCTATTGGCAGCATGGGAAAAGGAAGGGCTGCTAAACATCCCAACCCACGCTCCCTGTTGTGGGTCAGTTTCTGCTTTAGTCATTGCCAAACAACCCCAAAACAAGCCTATATTAATTTGTCTGTCTTCTGTTAGTGGTTCAGATCCCCAAGAACCGAACTCCGGAAATAAATATGCTGACTCAGCCGAACAGAATTTTTGAACTTTGCTCATCTCTAATTATTAGCTTTAATACACTTTATCTAATATATGCAACGGCTAATGTGTTTTGTGATTATTTTACTTATATAGATAAGTCCGTTATCGTCTGCTTCTTCTCTGAATGATGAAGTAAAATTCACTTCATTTTTACGCATAGTTCAAAGTGATGAATATGAAGCAAAAGTGATTGTTGAACTGATCAAAGAATTTCGGTGGAACTGGGTTGGAATAATTTCAAGTGATGATGAATTTGGAACAACTTTAATAGAGAATTTAAGCAATCTATTTTACGTAGAAGGCATATGTATAGCTTTCTCAAAAACAATACCTTTCAATGAATATAAGCCCTATGAGGAGAGCGCCATAGAAAAGGTTATTAAGGCTATTGAAAAAAGCAATACAAATGTTTTGGTAATGGCTATTTCAAAGTACTCTACTATTCAAAAACTTGTTATAGAATGTGTTAAACATAATATTAACAAGACCTGGATTATAGCAAATATATGGCCTCAATCTACAAAAAATGTTGATGGCATTGACAGGATTGGTACCTTACTTGGAGTAAATTTCAAGACGCAACATGTAAAAGGATTTAAAGAATATCTGCAAAACCTTTTCCCATTACGACTTGAAACCAGAAATACTTTTCTACAAGAGTACCAAGAGTCAAGACTTAATTGTACAAAAGATTACAGAGAATATCTGGAGTGTAAGAATTCATCCAGCAACTGCACATTATATCCTCCCTTAAATATTATATCACCACTGGCATGTCAAGAAGGTCATCGGACTTTTCATGATGATGAGTTCTTGATACATCATATTGAATGGCGTATAATATACACTGCATACCTAGCTATTCTAGCAATAGCGCATGCCCTTCAAGATCTATTATGCACAAATGGAATTTGTGAAAAAAATAAGGAATTTTTACCAAATCAGGTATTTTCAAATTTTCAAAATACATCTATGTAGTATTTGTATGTGGTCAAAGAGAATGACAAAAAACTGAGATTTAGCAAGTAAACTTACTTTGCATCTGCTGCTAGTTTATCACAGTATTTGTCACCGCAGATTACACTTCACATCATACACAAATCTGCACCAATTTCCTGTCACTAAGGCTAATATAGGGCAGTACAAGTAGTATAAAAACAAAAGGAAAGAGGGGAGTAGGGTGAGGGGTAGAGCGAGAGTCCCGACCGAGAACAGATATGAAGTTGTGTTATATGCTTTTTCTTTATTTTAGAAAGGTAATGTTTATTTTTTGGCTGATTATACTTCTGTATATATGAGATCCATGGGCACTATATTTCTCTTTGTTGGCTTAATTTGTCCATAGGTATGGCTGTCCATTCTTCATTAACCACTGCCCATGGGATTATTTCAGATTTCAAGGGACTAGCTATAGCTAGTCACGTTGCCACTTATAAGTGAAATGCTACTTGCCATTCTTCATGTGTGCAATTGTTAACTTAAAGTGAGTATAGAGTTTCCCACACAGCAGGAGAGCAGAGTTATTCTGTAAGTTTGGAAATGAGTACGTATTTCGCCATGCCTTCTGAGCTTCTGTGAAGTTGTGACCCAGTTTAGAAGCAACTTTTGAAATAATTAGAGGAGTGATCCGAATAGCATCTGTTGAGTCTTTGTGGTGTACAGGATTTTGTACAAGTTTTCTATTGCTTATACATTGTATGAGGTTGTTCTGGTTGCCCTCTAAGTTTTGGTCCATTCTTCAGCTGATCTCCTATTGCCATTTTCCATGCATCACTGAGTTAGAGATGTCAGATATTGCTTTAGGTGAGAACATTTTGTCAGTGCATAAGCTACCCCTTTTTCCTCAGCCACATAAGGTCTTAAATAACTCCCACGTGACATTAAAAGCAATTTATTGACCCAGTCACCTTTAGCATAACATAGTTTGATAGGAAGACATAGAAAAGCGGAAAGGAGAGCAGGTAATAGGAAAAAGGGAGAGGAGAGGGAAAAAAGTTAGGAGAATAAGGGTAAGAGGGTCCTAGGTATCAGGTCCACACTAAACTAGGAAATCGACTGGAGCAATCAGGTTCCCTAATAGGTCAATCTGACTCTGGAAGTAGTACCTGATGCGTAGAGAACCTGATCAAGGTGAATTACATATCATTGAGTGCTTTTAAACGGGGCCTTCCAAAGCTTGCCCAGCACCCCCCCAAAAACATACCTCAGAAGCTACTGCACACTCCCACCATACATGCAAATATGAACATGGTGCTGTATGGTGCTGATAGGGTATTAGGAGTTCTTTGCAGCATCAATTAATATTGTAAGATCACCTTTATGTCAGTTTCTACTCAGGGCCATATTTAGGACTTTTGCTGCCCTAGGCACTTTTTGGACATGCGTTCCCCCTATAGTTGTCCAGAACGACACTAAAAAACATTACACATGGTACACACAATACTTCATGGTAGAATAGCAAGTAGAGGCTTCTGTGCATGTGGATAGGACGCTATTGAAATTAATAAGCTAGTCTGTTTTTTCCATAAAAAAACATTTATGAGGATTGCATTTGAAATTTGAATAAAAGTGAGGGCAGCACTATTACCTCTTTTGGGATGCCGCGCTGCACCATGGTCCCATTTGACTACCTGCAGCCAGTGAGGTTTGTCAGGAGAAAAGACAGAGGAATGAAGTACGGGGAGAAATAAAGTAAATTAAATGAAAAAGTAAAGGTAAAAATAAAAGAAAAGGGTGCAGTGTGGGGGTGGGTGAGAACACCAAGCAAAATGAGAGACTCTGGAACAATTTCTTTCAGAGGAATAGATAGATAGATAGATAGATATATAGATAGATAACTAAGCAATAAACATAATTTGGAAGGAGATCAGACAGATACAGAATGACAAATTAATGGATAGAAAGATAGCTAGATAATGAATGGGCAGAAAGATAGAAAGAAATAGATAGATAGATAGATAGATAGATAGATAGATAGATAGATAGATATATAGATAGATGGGTAGAGGGACATATAGATAGATAAATAAGCAAGAAACAGAATGGAAAACAATGGCTGAAGGCACTAAAAGTCCTTTATAACACTCTGAAGTCACCCAAGACTGTATACAACATGTTTTAATGGACTCATTAGCATTTGAACTGTGAATTAGCATATGAATCACCTGTAGTTTAATTAGCATTTTAATAGCCAGTGGGTGTCTTTGATAGTTTAAAACACATGAAAAATGAGGAGAAGCAACACAGTTTGCATTCCGGCAAAGTAAATAGAATGAATGGCTTTTTACAAGTGTTGAAAATGCACCCATTTTGGGCATCACAGGGGCTAGACCTGTGGTTTTGTAGGGCTGGCAGTAGCAAGCAACCCCTCCAAAAATGTTCACAATTTTATGGCTGTAGCAGCGGAGTTGACATCTTGGTTGAAGAAGACCAAACAATGTTTTTTTTACAAGCCTTGATAAATGTGCATTTGGTGCATCACGGCATAGACCTGCGGTTGTGTAGGCCTAGTAGTAGCAGAGGGTGGCAGCGGAGATACTGTTGGTGGTAGCAGTGGCAGTAGCGGGCACCCCTCAACAAATTGTCCTACTTGTAACGGGTGGTGTCAGCAGGTTTTGGCATCTTGACAATTTAGTTAAAGCAGAAGCAATGAAGGGTTGACCTGTGTGTGTGTTGGCCTGGCAGTAGCAGAGGGTGGCAAGCTGGCAGCAGAGTCGCTGTTGGTGGTAGTAGTGGCATGCTAATCAGTGCCATCAGGCACAGGGGTTTTAAAATCATCACATGTCCATGCTTGATTCATCGTTACAAAAGTTAGTTTTTCAAATCTTTTGGTGGACGACCTTGTCTGTTTAGGGGTGACGACACCCCCTGTCACGCTAAAAACCCTTTCCAATGCAACAATTGAGGGCGGACCAGACTGGACCCCCCTGCCAAACTGTGATAGCTTTGGCCAATGGTCCAATCTGCTCAGCCAGAAGTTCAAGGGGTCTGAGCTGAGTGTATGTCCTGGAGAAAAGACACAGTTGAGGAAGGAGTGCACCTGGCTGTTCAGGTGGTGTTGGTGTTGCTGGTGATGAACATACCTTCCATGACGATGTGTGTCAGATGGGCTTATGGGTTGTATCATATTTTTGCCTTTGATCGGAAGGTATAAAATATTTCCCCATTTTGGCTTTATACCAAGGATTTAAAAGTATAGTGATCCAGTACTTGTGTTTTTTCTTCATGCTAACAATGTGGCACCCAAGCATATAGCTCACCATCCTCATCATCATTTCTGAGGGTTCCAGCTCCGCTCCATATTTCCATGTTTGTTCATCATCTTCATCGTCATAACCACCACCATCTTGATGGCCGTCATCAGCATCATCGTCATCATCGTGTGCCTCCTCCCCATCCCTTCCTGTGAAAAGTTGGTTAATTCAATCTCTAAATCCACCTCCTAGGGTCTAATTTCCTCCTCCGTCACCTCTTCTTGTAGATTCAAAGAGCCAGGAGACAGACGGGATCCTTCCTCTGACCCTTGCTGAATCATGGCCGTAAGCGCTTGCTCCAAAATGAATATCAGCAGCATAACATAATTTATTCCACTGTTGTCCCTGCTGACAACTAGCTAGACATGTTTGGTGCTTAATACTTAGATGATGAGAGGGTTAAACTGGGTGGTAAATTGGTTCCCAGGCCCTGAATGATAATGTTGATAATTTTGTATAAATAATATTGATGGAGCTGCTCCCACCCCCTTTGCTCAGTTTGAATTGCCATGAACACACACGGGGGGGGGATTCAGCCACCATGGATCTCTCCCTGTGGAGTGTTCTAAAGGGAGGATGGCAGCTTCCCAGGTGAGTAGCTCTGGCTGCATTGCATGGCCCAACTTTGGGGACTCAAAAATAAGAGTAGGGACCACACTAAACACATAGTGCCTTGCCGGGGCAGTGTGGTTTCCACATGTATCTGCAGATATGTGCAACCAAATCTCTGTCTTTCCACATAGCTAGACATGTTTGGTGCTAAATACTTAGATGATGAGAGGGTTAAACTGGGCTGTAAATTGGTTCCCAGGCCCTGAATAATAATGTTGATAATTTTGTATAAATAATATTGATGGAGCTGCTCCCACCCCTTTTGCTCAGTTTGAATTGCCATGAACACACACGGGGGGATTCAGCCACCATGGATCTCTCCCTGTGGAGTGTTCAAAAGGGAGGCTGGCAGCTTCCCAGGTGAGTAGCTCTGGCTGCATTGCATGGGCCAACTTTGGGGACTCAAAAATAAGAGTAGGGACCACACTAAACACAGAGTGCCTTGCTGGGGCAGTGTGGTTTCCACATGTATCTGCAGATATGTGCAACCAAATCTCTGTCTTTCCACATAGCTAGACATGTTTGGTGCTTAATACTTAGATGATCAGAGGGTTAAACTGGGCGGAAAATTGGTTCCCAGGCCCTGAATAATAATGTTGATAATTTTGTATAAATAATATTGATGGAGCTGCTCCCACCCCCTTTGCTCTCTCTGATCAACTGTCAGTGCCAGAGCTAAAAACCACACTGGCCTGAAAAGGTGGCTGAGTGCTGCATGAAGAAATCATTCACCATTTAGTGCAAGTGGTAGAGGCGGTCCAACATATGTAGGATGGAATTCCAGTGCGTGGGGACATCACAGATTAGGCGGTGTTTGTGAAGACCATTATGGTGCTGCAAGTCTAGGAGAGTGTGTTTGAAGGCATGGAATTGGCAGACACAGAGCAGCCACAATGTTCGTCCCCTTAACTGTAACCATATTGCCCTAAGTTGATGTGGAGACAGCCAGCAGATTTTCTCATGCATGCATGGAAGCAACTCTTCAGTGTGGCTTTTCTCACCCAGGCTCAGCATGCATAGTACTGTGTGGCAGTGCTGCGTCTTGCAGTGATGGAAGGACGGAGGCGGAAGGTACACTATGCCCCTGCAGTCTCCGTTCTGTTGAGGAGGAGGAGAAGGAGGATAGGTGCCTGGTGTCCAAAGCTGAAGGGGATCGGCACAGACACGGAGGTGTTACTAATGCCTTACCTTGTTGCGTCTGAACATTGTGCTGCACAAGGTTGACACACATATATTGCCCTTGGCTGTAGCTACTGCTCCAAGTATCTACTGTTGCATGCACTGTGCTACAGACTGAAAAAAATATAGTTTAACTGTATTAAACGCTGAGGCACCATGGAGGGAGGCGGGGCCTGCGCATTTAAAACAGAGATGCCCCCTTGATTTTTTTAAAACTGTATTTAACAAAGAAGCACAGTGGACCCCAACTTATAGAGAGACATGCTCTGCACACTTAAAACAGAGCTGCCCCCCTTGTTTTTTAAAATTGTATTTAACAATGAGGCTCAGTGGACCCCAACTTAAAGAGGCACAGGGCATGCACAGCTAAAACAGAGCTGCCCCCCCAAAAAAAAATCCTTGGCAGACACAAACAACACAGGCCCCACAAGGAATTCAACAGAGACCAGTGACAGACACAGGGACGCCACCCCCACCTCCAATCAGTCTGACAAATTACAAAGAGCCCCCCAAATAGAGAAGAACAAGCCGACCAACACCCCAAAAACCACATTTACACAGAGAACACATGACATCAATAAATTGCCATGCCCAGATATCGTGCTCATCATAGTACCTCGTCTAGATCATAGAAAGTACCTCAACACAAAGAGACTCTTTCCAGAGAAACAGGTCACAAAAATCCGCTGCTCGACAATAGCACAGGCAGCAGACGTGATTAATAATCCATATCTTGCTCACCCGAAACACCTCATTCTGTGCTGTAATGACTTACAGCAAGAGGGGGGGGGGGGGCTACCCAGCAAAAATTCCCCAGGTCAAAAAACTGCCCTGCTCCGAAGAAAAACATATCCCTTCATATAACTGAGCAGATCAGTGCTGAGCTGGCTGCCAATATCACCTCAATACCAAACACAAAACTGGCACTTCACCAGGAAATGACACTCCAGTACCTGTATGATGCCAACCACCTTGATAAACAAGGAGTAAGGAAACTCGTAAAATAATTTAAGGACATAGCACTAGAGAGACCTCAGGGACTCTGACCCCAAACAAGCCAAAGTTCCACAAATAGAGGGCAAATCACAGAAAGTAATTACTCCAGACACAGCCCAAAGATATGGCAGCAGTGGAGGAAACTACTAGTCCCACAATAGATGGAACACACAGCAGAGGGCAGCAGCATGGAAAAAATAAGAAACCTGTTCAGCACACTTTGTAACAAACTAATGCCACCCCTGCTAAGTGAATCCAATGAAAAAGCAACTCATTACAAGGTATACCGACTTACACTTACATCCCTTATCATCAGCAGCTAGAATATCCAAGGACTGAATTCTTCAGCTTTTGGATCCAAATCAGATGATCCAGACTTCAAAGAAAAGTAAAAACTGTTGATATACAAATCCTCATGGAGACATGAACATGAGGATGAATCCCTAGCACCCATGGGCTACAAGGAATTCTCCGCTCCTGCCCAGAAAAACAAAACTGCCAAACAGGGCCTTCACTCAGGAGGCATATTAATCTAGGACAAGGAGGCACTTAAAGATCACATGGCAGCAGTCAAACAAGGAGACAAGCACATCTGGATTAAAATAAGCAGCTCCATTCTCACCTCTCAATATGACATCTACCTGTGTGCAACACACATCCCTCATCCCTTCAGTCGAGTCCCCCCTCATACAACCCAGACATCTATGAGGTCCTACAAAATGAGGCTGCCAATTTCCAGTGCCAGGGCAAGGTGCTGATCTGCAGAGACAGGACAAGTATAGAGTAGGACTATCTCACCTCTGATGGCAATGCATATATCTGAGGGTGACACCTACTACTCAAATTCTATAGTGACAGTAAGAAACAGCTATGACAGGACTGGAAAAAGCTGTTAAACCTGTGCTGGAGCCTGGGGCTGTATATAATGCATGGGCATTTCAGGGGTGACTGTCTAGGACAATTCACATTAAACTCCTATGTGGGCAGCAGTGGGGTGGACCACCAAATCCTGCTGTACATGAGATCCACCAAGTGGCCATCCACACAGCAACCCCCTCATACTGGTCTCTACAACCTGCCACCATCCTTCAAATGACTCAGACAATCTGCAATTTGACCAACCAAGCGGAAATCAAAGAAATGCTCATAAAATTTCATATCAAACTCTATGAGCTAAACCGACAAGGGGTCATCCTGGCAGGGAATGACTTTAATACCATCCTGCACACCATGGCAGAACTATCAGGCCTCAAACGGACCAATCTAAAGAAACCTTCTAATAAACAGTCAGAGAAATGGTTGGGCAGGGAATACAGGGCTCTACGTCATTCCCTAAGGGCAGCCTCAAACAAAAACACAGAGATCCCAATGACAATGATTTAAGGGAAGCCTATGACACCCTACAGAGGCAATACAAGCACACCATCAGAGAAAAAACAAAGGCGGGGGCGAGGACTCTCTCCAGGACAACTCATTCTGGGAGACCTGGCATCAGCCAAAGAAAAATCTCCAAAAATCTCTTTAGATCCAGAATGGCAACATATACAGCAACAAATAACCACAAAACTAAGGGACATGGAGGAGGCAATCAAGAACTTCTAACCCCCCCCCCCCCCCATACTGGCCAATCACCATGCAAGAAATCCAGGAAAACATCACTGCTGAAATGTAAAAAGGCCAGTGGTACTGGCGGCATCCTTCCAGAGATGATCAAACCCACTCCCCAGATTTAAATGCTGCACTGGCAAAACTATTCACCCTGGTCCTGAGCTCTGGATACTTCCCTCAAGAATTATCTACAAGAACAGGGACCAATATGACCCAGCGAACTACTGAGGATCTGTGTCAGCAGCACTCTGGGAAAGCTATTTAGCAACATCATCAGAAGAGTCCTCACCTTCCTCACATAGCATGAGGTCCTCAGTAAAAGCCAAGCCAGGTTCATGCCAAAACACCACACCACCAATCACATCTACACCCTGCACAGCTTAATCAAGAGACTCACAACACCAAATATGGCAGGATTTTTTCCTGTTTTGTGGATTTTAAGAAGGCGTTTGACTACGTGTGGCACCCGGCCTGTTCCTAAAACTCCTGCAGAGTGGAATAGGGGGGAGAACGTATGATGTCATCAAGAACTCATACAGTGGGAACCAATGCAGCATGAAGGTGAATGGCAAGAGGACGACAAGAGCCCAGTGCTCTTCACCATCTGCATCAGTGCTGGAAAATTCAGCACCACATGGACACTACCCATGAACTCTAAGAAGACCATCATGGTGTTCCAGAGGATTGGTCAGAATAAAGGCTCCATTCCCACCTTCACATTAAACGAGTCTGCACTGGAGAAAACCACAAGGTACACCAACCTAGGGCTGGAGCTTTACCAATCAGGGAGCTTTAAGCCAGCAATTGTGACCCAATGACTTGCCCAGACCAGTCAAAATGGAATTCAAGCCCAAAAGAGACCTTTCATCTGGATTTCTGCCTCCTCCAGGTCCATCGCAGTACTTCCTCGGGGAAGGTCCTCACTATGGTTCCAGGTGTGGAAGCGGGCACTGTCATTCTGGGAACATACAGAGCCAGAGTCCCGACAACTACCACCACAGAGCCTCCCTGAGCCATGGGGCCCAGAGCAAACCCTGTGCCCTCCAAATGAATGGCCATCATTTGTACATCCAAAGCCCACAACATCCCCCGACAAAAGCCCAAATAAAGGGGGTGATATATAGAGGAATGGATGAGAGAAATAAGTAATTCCCAGAAACTCACTAAATCATTCCTGGAGAGGCTGCACCACCCCAAACACAGGCAGACCCTGAGCCTCTATAGACTGACCGCCCACAGTCTGGAGGTGGAGGCGGGCCGGCACAGGCAGACATACAAGCCACAAGAGAGCCGACTGTGCCGGCACTGTAAGCAGGGGGCCCTGGAGGATGAGTCCCACTTCCTGCTGCACTTCAGCAAATATTCATCCACCAGGGATACTTACTTCTAGCTCCACCCTCATCCCAGATTTCACCTCCATAAATGATGAGAGGAAACTCTACATCCTGCCACCCAATATGTCACCAGCTGAGCAGAACATGAGACACCATGGACTATTACACCCCTATACTGCCCCTATACCACACCTCTATACTGTCCCCTATAGGGCTGCCACCAACTTAAAGGACAATTGGAATCCATGGATTACATATCCCTATACTGCCCCTTAATCCTACCTCAACCCATTACTGCTCCCTATATGTCTCCAACTCCTACCACCACTGGATTATACCCCCAATTCTGCCTCTAGGTAGATGGGTGCAGGGATAGATAGATGCAGTGCAGCCATCCTCTGTATGACTCTGCACCAGCCCCCCCTTCACTACAATGGGCTCTATTTACAGTAGAAAACATTGGTGGCTCAGCTAATATGCTGTCCCGCCCCTCTACCACGCTATCAGCTTCCCCAGACACTACAGTTCGTATCTATTGTGATTTTTCCTGGAGCACCTGGCTTCTTCAGTAAAAAAAAGTGCTGGGACAGACATTGTTTATTCCCATCTACCCCTGCATAGACAGTGGGCGGGGCTGAGACCACTCATTTGTCCATTGCCAGGCAATGTGTAGAGGAGCGAGGGCGGGGCAGCAGCCCAATATTTAAGTAAGCACAATTCTTTTATGTTATGTAGTGCAGCTCTGAAGTGGGGGTGGGGGCGGCATGGCAGGACAGCAACAATACCAGCTCTATTAAATAGAAATATACTCCATTGTAGTGCATGCGGACAGCAGGGTGGGGAGAGGATTGGGCAGCCAGCCGGTGGAGTCACCTGTTTAAGTTAAAACTATAATGCTGCAGATAGGCTTCCCTGTATATCTGCCCACCCTAGGCACAGGCCTAGGGTTACCTTATGGCAAATTTGGACCTTTTTCGATTACACAGTATAATGAAGGTCAGTGCACCACTTGGCCACATATGCCAGCAAGGTTTAATAAAAGGATGAAATCATACCATGAGCAAGGGTTTTTGAAAGCAAATCTTTTCAAAGAGAGTAGATCTAAGAGGCCTTGGGCTGCCCCTGCCTGCACAAACCAATGTGATTTATACACATACATATCCAGGTTTTATTCTCTTATTTCGGACCACGTTGGGGTCCTTAGTCGTACAAAAACCTTTTTTGTATATGGATGTGTGAGTTGGTATTTTTGTTATGCTGGGTATGGATCTCTAGTAACCATTATGTTTTTTCCTTGTGGGAGCAGCGCTGGCCAAAGACTAAATTGAATATGAGAAGCACTGGTCATATGAAAGTGTTTCTGTAGTCTGCACTGGGCAGAAGATCCTAGTCCCTCAGTCCCTAGTACCTGGCCCCCACTCCAGGGGAATAACAAGTTCTCCTGCACCCCACCGTGTTTTGTCTTTTCGGTTGTCTTTTCGGGTGCCCCAAGCAAGATGGTGACAGCAAGAGCCTGGCACCTGCCCAGCAAGTACGTATTTCTTCAGACTAAAAAAAACAAAACAAATTCCATGCGGTGCCTATGCTTTACTTTCTGCGACTATATACAAGGGCCTTCCTGTTTGTACTGGCGTTGGTATTATTATCTTGTGCTTGTTACAGCCATATACCTCTTGTTACGCGTTAATTAAGTGACGCAATGATGTTTTAGGTGAGGCATCTTCTGTTTCAAGAAAAATATTACCCACAAATTGTTTATCTACAAGCACACTGACGTCACTACCATGTCTGACTGGAGAAGATGAACTTAGATGCCAGGACAGGTAAATATGAGAATGGGGAAAAAACTTTTAGGCATGCCAAGGATACAAGAAGTCCACATCAACCCAGCCTTAACTTTCTGGTTGTTTCAATTTGACTGGCACCTACATAATAGTAAAGGGGTTGGTAAGCTGTTTCATTTTAATACATCACACAAGAGAGAGCAGCATTATTATATTGTAACATCAGCCACATGGCTGGCATTTCATAATGTATCAGCAGGACTCCGGCCCTGTTTGTTACATTATACAGCGAGACACAAGCTAAAGTTATAAAACTCTTGTAGTGCTGCGACCTGCAGTCTTGGAGATACTCTATGAGCGGACTCCTGTCCAGGCCCTGATGCATGATAATGAGCATCTGTCTGAATATGTGTATCAGTGGTGAACACTCATGTGATGTTCCCCCTGTGGCTGTTCACCCTGGGGCCTGCTCCCTTGCGACTGGCAGCTGGGACAAGAACAACTGCCAGCCAGGGAAGCCAGCTATCAGCAGCCGAGCTGATAACATGGAAACTGATCTTTTTATGTGCCTCTACTGTGTCTTTAACTGAACTGCTTATTAGGGGCAAAAGCTTGGAGCTTCCATGTTGTTCATTATATTGGGACCTAGGGAATTTTTTTCCTATGAGAAACGTATGCAATAGTATATTTTGTATGTTTTTTATGTTTCATAAAAATGTATTATAGTCCCCTGAAGGTTTATTTTATGCAAGTACCAAAATGCTAAAAATTCTATATATATAGGCTTAAAGAGGGCCCAAAGGAATCTTCCAAAATCCACGCTTAGGGTTTCTTGGCTTGAGATGGCCCCGGTTAAAGATCCTTAGAAAGCTGAAGATCAACTAAAATTAAACTAAACTGGAAGCTCAACCCAAATTAAAATGCCCCAGGGGTGGGAATTTTAAAGAACCTTAAGTCATTTTTTACTCTATGTCTGATTTAAACACACATTAAAAACACGTTAAAAAGGAGTCAGTTAGTTCAGAAAGGAAGTTTATGTAGTCACCTTCTATCATCAGCCCAGTGCCCCAAACAGCCTGTGTTTCTCTTTTTTTACTAAAGATTTTGCACAATAGTAAAAAAAAAACAGGATTCAGTCTGATGGCTAAACAGCACTCATGTGGCTTCCTGGACATGCAGCAGTGCCCCCTGGTGGTCTCCAGTGAAGATTCTTTAAATCTCACCCAGACACATATCACAGAACAAGAGAGAGGACATGGCTGAAGATGCTCCCAGCTAAAGCAGCACCTTCTCACACAGCATCTCTGAGAGGCTGGAAAGGGGAAATAATGGTCCTTTAGACAAGCATATGGCACAGGAGCGTATAAATGCAGTTATTATAACTGATAAGGCTGAGACTTTCCTCCCCACCCCATCCTGTCAGAGCTGACAGGGACGCTGCTCTCTCCCTTATCTGAAGCACCCTGTGATCACCCCCTTAATCTGTTCTGGGCTGTGTGTATGTGACCGATCATCGCTGGAGAGCACCAAGAGCACTGCTGCATGGCCAGGGAGCCATATGACCACCATTCAAACATCAGACTGCATCCAGTTAGTGTTTTTATGACTATTGTGCAAAGTCTTTAGTAAAGAAAGAGGGTCTGGAAATAGAAAGTGACTACATAAGCCACCTATATGGGTATAGGATCACTTTTAGTGCAACCATTTGTTATGTTAGCCTCCTAAGTGTGACATGTTTAATCAGAATAATTAATTGTTACCAAGTACGTACATAGCTGTATACATACCCACAAGGAATTCTTTGTGGCAGAGGGGCTCAGTACATTAGGGAAGGGAGGGGAATTTAAACAGAATGCAAGAGGACAAGGTTATAGTGCATGAGAAGGTCCTACAGACGATACAGATCCAGAGGAAAGATTTCCCTGTTCCAGAAGCTACCTTCCCAGTCATTCCAAGGTGACTCTTGGATGAATCCTAATAAGGGGAATGAGAAGTAGGCTGTATTAAGATAGTAGGTTGTAGGCTGGTGATTGAGAGATTGGGAGCAGAGAATGTTGGTAAGGCGGCAGCAGCACAGCCCATAGAGAGGGGCTGCAAGAAGCACCCATCATGGGATCAGCAGGGAGTGCCCAACAAGGGTCAACAGGGGCTAGCAAAAAATGGAAATGCAGGAGGGAAGCTGCAGGGGCAATCAAGGAACACGGGGGATGGGTTGAGTGCTACAGGAAACACCCTACATGGTACTTAGAGAAGACAGCAAGGAATATAAGCTCTCTACAATGTATTTGGTGGATCACCTGGCAGGTTCATGGGTGTTAGACAACAAGGAACTTCCAGGTACTACGTGGTGAAGGGCAGCAAAGACCATGGGGGCAGGGTGCACCCATCAGGTTCGTGAACTAGGAGGCGGCTGGAGGCTACAGGGAGCACCCTGCAAGGTGCTTGGTGGAGAGCAGCAAGGGGTATGGAGGAAGGAGGCCCTGCAGGGAGCACCTAACAGCTTTATAGGCAATGGGCAACAAGGACATAGGAGGTGGGATAGAAAGGGTGCCTGCAAGGAACAACCTGAAAGGTACTTGGCAGAGGGCAGCAAGGAGTATAGGGGAGAGAGGGGGCTACATGGAGAACCCAGGATAGGTTCATGTGGGAGTCACAGGATTCCTAGTCCTTACCCCGCTTCAACTCTCTGACTCACATTAAGTTAATAGGTTTTATTTATTTTCACGTCTCCAGTTGTTATTAATACATACATCAGTAATAGCAGAAATCTTATGCCTCACCATGCTAAGTCTGGATGAACTCCCGGTGGAACAAGTTATAATTTTAAGAAGGGATTTCAATACTTCACTAATCAATTGGGTTTTACGGTAATAATTCCACTGTGCAGAAGGACATTTACAAATTCAGATGCTTCCAACAGACCTAGGACAGGCCAGATTCATAGGGCATCACTAAAGTTCTTTTAGTGCTTGTAAATCCTTCACATCTGGGAAACCAAAGTTTGAGCCTAACTAGAACAGCCAGCAGAGGCACACTTAGGACTGGATCATCACAGCTACAGAATTGGTACATTTAACAAAAGTCTATTCAGACAAGCAAAAAAAAACTCTAAATTAGCCGCAAAGTAGACAATGAAAGCCAGTGGCAGTTTTCTCTCCTGGAAAAGGAGTAAGAATTCTCACCTGGCTCTGAATCGACTCTATTGGGTGCCAAGGTACAGTCTTGCGGCACCATCAATGTTTACACTCTCCAAGTTTAATGACTGAAAGCCTAGACAGGCCCTTTAAAGCAGTAGACATGGACAGATCAGTTGTAGGGGGATTGATGTTTCACATAATTGCACTTTATATACCAAAAAAATGTTTGACTTTTCACAGCTCTTAGACCAACTAAAAAATATCAGCTTTCTCTACAATGGAGAACATTACAATTTTTCTTCATCTGGTGAGCTCCTATGGGAGTATGATGTGCTTAACTGGCAATCAGTAAACGATACTAATGAATTTATGACTGTTGGTAACTATAACACAATGGATAACAGTTTCTTCATCAACAAGAGCCTCATTCAGTGGAACACGTTTGACAATCAGGTATGTCAGTTAAAGTTTACTTATTTCATTTTCAGAACAATAATCATCATGGTAAAAATATTTTTCTGACAACTGAGCTGTGAATGTTTTACGCTGTATGTATTTATTAACATAGACTTGTTAGTCATCTTTAAGTTTTGAGTCACCAAAAAAAAATGTACAAAATACACATACACATATACAAACAGAATCTCACATATGTCACTGACCTCCCTACCATTCCTGGTGCAATTTCTGGCTTGATGTAAAATCCCTTTAACCATCCATGTTTCTCATATGTTTGTTGACTGACTTCTATGTGTGGCTGTTGTATGATGTTCAGTATAAGGCCTTTCATGTACAGTATCTGAATGAAACCAAACAGCAGAAACTGGGCTATTGGATAATTAAAAAAGGATATGGCCGCACCAACTATCAATGGGGCGTGCTCCACTGGCCATGTACCAGATTAAACTGAGAAGAGACCCCACAATCTCTCCAAATGCGCCAGATCAAAAACAGCACCACCCAAATATAATTAAAAATATCCTATTTTATTATTACTCAAGGACCACAAAGACATTTAAAACATAATTAAAAAATCAGACACAATGACCACCAGGGGGCACTGTGGGCAAGCTACACTCTTATACCTATCCAATTCATATACTAATCATATAAATATCATAATTGATTACCGTGCATTTCATCATGTACATAAATTCAATAATCCAAATATAAAGTGCTAAGTGCTAACAAGGGTGAAACCTATTATTACTAAGTGAGGACCGCCAAAAGCAGAAAAAAGAAATCAATCAAAACATACACATGTGTGCTCAAATAAGTACATTACCCATCACAAGATGCCTGCCTGACAGCCCGTCCCCCTGCCCCAGCCAACGCGTTTCGTAACGGTAGGGGACCCGTCACTTCCTCTGGGCAAAAGGTCTGAAGCAGTGGTCCCAGTGGCTCCCCTATATACTGACCTGCCCCACTACCACGGCAGTGACGCCTGCTCGTGGCCGCGCCACCGGCCCCAGCCAATAGCAATCAGCTAGGGCCAGCCGACGCACATTTAGGAGAACACCAGGAATCTGCACAAATGGAGTATGGAAAGTACACAAAATAATAACAGAAAACGGTAAGAAATACATACATAAATAAAAATATATTTATATGTGTTGATGGCCATATTGGGGGGGGGGGGGGTAATACCTGGGCGATTGCCCCACACAAAATGGGGCAGTTCCGAAGCTAATTATTTATTTCATTATTTATTTCATTGCTGGGACAGCTAGGGACAAAGACTCACTTCCAGGGACAGGCTGCTCATATACTGAGGTGGAGAGAAAAACATCTGCTAATTGTCCATTTCAGGCCATTTCCAGGGACAGGTGGCTGATATGAGGGGGCAGGCAACAAAAATGATGAAATCAGAAAAATAAGGGCCCTGTCCCTTATGTAACTTATGTGGACACGGTGCTGCTGCTGCAGAGTGCTGTTGTATTCTGTGGCGCCGCAGAAACTAAAAATTGCAGGAGGGTGCGGCACTGAATAATCTTCACCATGTACATGGCCAGAAACCTGCAAAGCAAACAGAAAAACATTATTTGTATTATTATTTGCCTCCACTCGTTGCCTTCAGTTGCCTCCTATGCCGCTTCTTTTTCTCCTGTCTCCTCATCAAGTCAGTGCGGTGCCTGCAGCACCACTTTGAGTCCAGCCATTGGGAAATGGCAGTAGGTGGTGCTGAAACTCATCTGTCTGGCCGAAAGATGACACAATGCCCAGGAGGAGCAGACAGATGAGTGGTTGCTGCCGCTGAACCTGAAGCCTGGCAAGGTGGTGTGCGTAAACGGGCAGAACCTAGTAGCAGCCTTGGGCCGAGCTGGGTTTAGGCACATCTGTTGGCTGGTGCATATGCTCAATAGTGGAGTTCCAGCTCCAAAATGTCAGGGTGAGTCTAAGTGCAGACCAACAGCACTTCACCACCAATGAGTGGGCCTCCATGAGGTACATTTGTGCCGTGCTGCAGTGCTTCCAATACACCAATATGGTCAGCGCTGATGATGCCATCATCAGCTCTACCATCCCCATCCTTCGCACTTAACTTTAACACTTAACACTTTAGACCATGATGAAGGATGTAATGTTAGCACAGGAGGAAGCAGAGGGGAAAGAGGAAGGCTTAAAGGGTGGGTTGCTGGACCAACAACGGCCAGCCAAGGGACAGTTTTGGAGGCTTTGGAGGAGGACTTTTCCTCACAGCAGGGTGGCACCCAGCACAGCTTATGGGCATCACTGGAGCGTGGTGATGCAGAAAACTGGTTAATGGGCTTCTTTCTTGGTAATTTTTATTGGCATTTTTGATTAAGTACAATTTTCATCTAATAAACAATAGCCCGACTTTTAATTTTTTAATTGTATTTTTTCAGGTTTTAACTAAATTAAACTTTTAAAGGCTTCCAATTTAACATTAAAACTGCCTGGGGGGTTATTGTTTTATATTTTTTGGTAACTTCCTTGGCATTTTTGGTTAGATCCATTTTTATTTAACAAACAATAGCCTGACTTTTTATTTTTAATTTTATTTTTTTAGGTTGTTACAGTTTTACTAAATGGGTCTTTTTAAAGCATCCCATTTAACATGGAAACTTCCTTGTTTTATATTTTTTTGTAGATTTTGTTGGCATTGCATTTTTCATTAGATACAATTTTGATCTAATGAACAATAGCATGACTTTTTATTTTTAAATTGTATTTTTTCAGGTTCTAACTGTTTTTCTAAATGCAGTTTTTAAAAGCATCCCATCTAACGTGGAAAATGCTTGTGGGTTTATTGATTTATATTTCTGGTAATTTATTTGGCATTTTTCATTAGATACAATTTGCCCGGCAGGTGACATGCCAGCTCCTGACCATGGTGAACTGGTATAGGGGTACCTGGACCCCTTACTAGTTTACCCCAAGTGAAAAAGAGATAAGACACACAAAAAAGTTTTATTGTTCTTATACACACACATCCCAGTCTTCCATCTTCTGTCCCCTGCCGTACGCTGTCTTCCTCTAGTCCAGAGCGTCTTCTTTTTACGGCGTCATCTTCCTTCTTCAGGTTCTGATAAGACCTAGAAATGCACCACCTGTGAACTTGTACCTTAAACAGGTCATAAATAGGAATACCCACTGTAGAGCAAATAAGTTACTAGAATTACACTTTCAGGGGTGGACTGGCCACACGGAGAACAGGGAGAATACCCGTGGACTGACCTCACCCAGACCCTCAGCCAGATTTCGCTAAATCATCTTCTAACAACCACAATCCCAGCTCCTTACCTCCCAAGTCTTCCTCCAACCCCATCCCCCTATACCTGGCCTCATTGTTCAAGCCAAGACACCCCAGCCTATATTTTGCCTTCATGGTTTCAGATCATATCCATTCATGCCAAATTATCTGCACTTAAAGCTTCAGTCATATCCACCACTGCCCATGCTCAGAAGCACCATTAGGGCATGGCTCAGCAGCTCATAGGCTGGCCGGAGCAAGTAGTTTTCTGGGCTGATTTCGGACTCTAGTCTGCCCTGGTACAAATGTCATCACCTTTTTTTGTAAGCAGACACTAGGAAGTGTGGTTCTCAATCTTGTTTCACCCCCAGTTACTGCATATTATTTCAGTAATGTTGTAACTTGGCTTCTTTTTGGTTGTTTAGATGAGAGGAGAGAGGCTACTAAGGCAGACTGAATCAAAGCTAAATGAAGTGAAGCACATGAGACCAAAAAGCACACTTTTAGAAGGTTCTAGAGTGCAATTAGAGCGGAACTGTTGACAATTCCTGTAATGTCCAGGCTCTTGTATAATGTACCTGTTATTATAATGTCACTTGAAAATGTCGAGTGGAGGGTCAGCCACTGCCCTTGGTAAAATGGTAGATTTTTTAGTGTAGATAGGCAGGTTTTAGCTTAGGGACTGCAGCTGGGACACTTTAGGATTAAGTTGCCTCTCTGCTGCAGGTTAGGGTACTGTCCATTCAAGCACACATTGGTTCCTGGCCGGGTATATAAGACCGAACCATGGAGTGGTTGTGGGTTGTTGGAGCTCGAGAATTGCTCGTGCAAAGTTGTGAGGCTGGGAGGCTAAACACCAGTGTGCAGAGAGGCAACACTGGTGGATACCTTTGGGGGTGCAGTGAGTGGCAACCCAAAATTGCTCTCTACCTGGAAGGCCTAGGAGGCTATCCTGGAGAAGTACCCCCTCTAACAGTCTGGAGATGAACCAGTTGTCGTTGTCTGTGGGAGTGGAAAAGCCACCTGGACATTGAACCAGGTAGGGGCCAATCAGTGGAGGTGGGACTCGGGAGAAGCCTATTGTCAAGATTCCCGTGTGAAGAAATGTGTGTGTCCCAAATAATGGGTGCAGTCTGCTTAAAGTTTGCTTGGACTGTGTCTTGAGTCTTTCATATTTCAAGCTGACCTAAATTCATTTATGAACTTGCCAGAGTACATACATACAAAGTATATACATCTGCTCCATTATTTGACCAACAAAAAAAACCCTCATCCATCTTGTCCCTGCCCGCGGTCCATTTCACACACTTATCCCTAAAACATATTCTGTTAGTAGTGGGAATCCCAATGAATGTCCGTGTGTCCACTACAAACCTTAACCCAGATTTCAGGTATTGAAAATATTTGGTGTTTGTTCTTTAGGTATTGATATGTGAGAATATGATTTTTCGATTACAGGTTCCTTTTTCTGACTGCACACCATCATGCCTGCCAGGATTTTATAAAAAACACTCTAACATAAGTTGCTGCTTTGAATGTATTGAATGTCCTGAGAACCATTACACACCTGATACAGGTACTACAAGTGCTTTATACTAGTTCTTTAGTCTAAAGTAGATCAACAACTAGAAATTACTGAATATATTTATCCTAAGTTAAAGAGAACATATACACCTAAATGCAAACGATGAACAAATATCTAGGACATATCACCTATGCGTTAGAAAATGCAAGATTATTGAGGCCATCTTTTTGAATACAGGATGTGGTTTTTGGTTTAAAGGGATTGGTAACCATACTAAAACATGGGTACTCACATGCTACCCCCTGTAGTATCCTCTGGACTGCCCTGCACTCAAAAACCTTACTGTTTTTAAGAACGGGTCCTGTGCCCTGTGTTTTTTGTCATAGCCCTGTGCCTACATAAGTATCTGTACATGCCCAGTTACAGTTATTAATATGAGGAGCATGTATGAACACCAGAAACCAGAAACTGCGTTTCTGAGCACTGGAACTGGCATCAAGCTGCTGTGGTGGACATAATCTGAGTACCCTTTTTAGGGCTTGTAGTCTCTTTAAATATTATACTGACCTCCAACGTGCCTCTATCAAATATAACTAAACATGATCAAATCTAAAATACATTTTAAAAGAATGGTAACACACCAACAACTGCTCTAATACATTTATTTTACAAATGCCAATATAGAGAGGAGAGAATTGTGTGAAAGGTTAATGGTTCAGGTTCTATGGACATTCACAGGTGTTTGATGTGGGTGCCCTTTTGTGACATGGTAGACGTCTACATAACTCTTGTTTGTGCCCTACATGTGCCAGCATATCCTGATCCTCTTACCAGTTTACATAGACAAAAGAAAGAAAAACTCCAGCTCCACATATGGCTCAAGTGCTAAACTGTTGGCCCATGACCCTAGTTTTTACCAACCCAATGCCCTTTGGCAGAGGTCCGGTGCTCTTCCAAGAGTGCCAGGGCAACATTGTTTCTGTGCTGAGGGGCACCATTTTTTTCTGCACCTTCCTGGCTTGTGCGAGTGTGGGTAATAGGGCAAGGGTGTGATTAAGCCACCCACTATCATGTCAAACATGTGGCTTGCCACCCGCTGCCCTTTGAACTGGTATAGTTTCCTTGGATTTCCTATCAGTTAACAAGGAGTTAAGTAAAAAAAAAGGGAGACATACAAAAACATTTTATTAAATTTAATGATACCATACTTACTCCATCTGCTATTTATGCCCCTCTCCCCTGCCGGCATCTATTTTTTTTTGGGGGGGGGGGGACAGGTCCTCCCTTCCTTTACTTTGGCATCCCTGACAAAAGTAATGTCAGGCAGCTGGGGAGGGATGATTTTATACTGCAGTGGAGGAGCTTCTGTGGAATTACCCTATATGACTCACTGGAGGGAAGGGGATTTCCATGGGTAATCTTTCTCTATCCCCTCCCCTCCCCTCCAGTGATGTTATTATTAAGTCACCCTCTGGGATCAGAAGACCACAGCTAGCTGAACCAAAATGGAGCCCCTGACCCAGAGGCCGCCATCCGTTAGGGGACGGATGAAGAAAGAAGGTGAGTTCCTTTTTTTATTTAAAAGTGTAGTGGTGACCAGCATGCCAGGAAATTTGACCTGTATCTTGTCTGAGGTGAAAATTAGGGGTGAGAATTGGCAAGAATCTGGTGATAAGCTACGTATCACGATAAACGTATGACGATATCATCTAGCCTGATATATCCCAATTCTGTCTCAAAACCGATATATTGCGATGGGAATAGATGGATAAACATACCCGTCCATAATGTGAGATCACGCTATAGGAGTACAAAGCCATGCGCCAAGGTGGTGTGGCTGTCTGGGGGAATAAAGCTATTTTAGAGGCTTAGAGGCTTTGTGGTCATCACTTATAGCTGGGGTATCTCAGGACTGCTCAGGGAATAAATCATCTTCTTCATAGCCTTCTTCTCTAGTGTGGCAGCCTCATCAAGAGTTACTAAAGTGCCATAAAAATGAAGCTTGTATGGAAATATGTTAACCTTCTTCCCAGTTTCCTACTGCAAAAAAAAAAAAAACTGCACGATTTGGAGCAATGGGGCTGGATGTCATGAAGCTTACACACTAACCTAGACAGGGCTGTCAGTGCTCCACCCGGCCCGAAGTGTCAGCAGCCACCACCCATCCCCGGAGGTGCAGGGAAGGAACGGAAGGCAGCAACAATTAGGCAAAATAAACAAATAACAGAGGGAAACAGAGGCTACAGGAAGGCCATGTGACCTGCTAGTCCAGCTTCCGGATTTCCAGGCTCCACTAGGAAGTGGATGCTGAGGTGAGGGGGCGTGGTTGAGTAGGACGAGAGCTGGAGAGTGTGCTTTTCATTGCCATAGTTTATAAAAGGTTGATTTAAACATATTTTGAATCGATACAAATATCGCCTAATGAAATATCGTGATATTTGATTAATCAATGACACACCTACTGGAAACGTTACTGAACAACAGTTATCAACACTTTTGCTAATTCTATCACATACGTTTTTTTCTTGTGTTGATGCTTCCATTTTGAATAGCATTGCTTTTGTGCAGCATTAAGCAAGCAATTTTCCAAATGAAAATTTGAAGGTTAATACATTAAAATGTAATTATAGCAGTCATTAATATGTTTTATATTTCTTTCTTTACCATTCTTTTCGAATTAGCCCTTTTTACACCTATAGTGTACATAAGTAAAATTGTAATTTTTTTATATTCAATAATATATACATGTATGTATATTTTTTTTAGATATGGATCAATGTTTAAAGTGTAACGCCAGTCAATGGTCAAGAAATGGAAGCTCTGGCTGTATGGAAAGGACAAAAGACTATTTTCGGTGGAGGGACAACTTTGCAATTACATTAGTGACTTTTGCTGCTTTTGGAGCTTTGCTTGTGTTAGTATCGGGCTGTTTGTTTCTTATTAATGCTGATACTCCAGCAGTTAGGGCCGCAGGGGGCATTTACAGTTACCTATTTATGATATCATTATTATGTAGCCTGGCAAGCATTGGGTTATTTATAGGAGAACCTAATGATATAATCTGTAAGATCCGGCAACCGCTGTATGGCATTAGCTTTACTGTGTCTGTGTCTTGTATCTTAATCAAATCTATCAGAATTCTTTTAGCCTTTGAGTTTGCCATAAGAAGACAAAGAGTAGGAAAACTAACTTACCAACCTATTGCCACTATTGTTGTTTTAACTTTTATACAACTCATTATTTGTCTCCCCTGGATTTTCCTAAAAGGCCCCTATTTTAATCAGATATATACAAACCCGCAAGTCATCATTTTGAGTTGTGATGAAGGATCATATGTACTATTTGGTCTAATGTTGGGTTACATTGGATTGCTTGCCTTAGTTTGCTTCCTTATAGCATTCCGAGGCAGAAAATTGCCCCAAATATATAGAGAAACCCATTTTATTACATTCAGCATGCTTGTCTACATGTTCGTTTGGATTCTCTTCATCCCTATCTACGTAACGACAACCACTGGTGTATATCCGTCAGTTATAGAAGCAGTTGCCATACTAGTATCAGTCTATGGAGTGATATCTTGCCACCTCCTACCTGTATGCTACGTTATCATTTTCAAAAAAGATACCTGCACCAGAGAACAGTATCTGCAAAGTGTCCAAAAATTCTATAGATCGAAAAAAACAGAACTACCAGATAATCAAGAAATGCAAGAATCTTCTGCTTCAACTTCCATACCAGATTCTGAATCTTTTCTAGTGCCCCCAAGATGCTTGCTGTGCTCCCCTATAATTAGAAAAAGACACAAGTCCTGCTAAAGAATATCCATGATGTAAATACACTAAATTTGACCACTTCCTATTTTTGACAGCTCCTATTTAGTCAGCACCTAGCTCATAAAGGAAGTCATGTGCTGTGAGCTGACTCGGTGGATATAAAGGGTGTGCAATAGGCTGCACACATATCCCTCTTTCTATCATGGGTAAAGGGGGTAGTTTAGCAAAACAGCAAACAGGGATGATGTTTGGCTTTTGGGCCTGCAGGGCACTACAGACCAATTATGTGAGAGGTAAAGGTTGGCTACTAAGGGTGGATTGACATGCTGAGCAGCTCACCACTAAAATAACCAAGGGGGTCTACCAGACATGTTTAAAACAACAGTTTAGGGAGCCCTACTACTGTACCTATGAGACTCTTAAGCAGAAGCTCAGTGCACCAAGTTGAATCAGCAGAAATGTCTTCAATATTTATGGCAGTGAATTAGCTCTTCAATATATAGTTTTTGTTACCCTTTCTCCTTCATTGGAACTGTGGACTTTGTCATGTCAGATGAGAAAAGGACAAGCATTTAGTAATCATTGCTAAAAGCACACAACTGGTGGAGGCAGTGTTATGAGCTGGGAAATATTTTGCGGCATTCTCTGAAGACCTCCTCCATCCTTGAAGATCGCATACATACATACATGCCATTTTTCTTCCTGGGGGCAGATAAGATCTTCCAGCAAGATGATGTGACATGTCGCACAGCTTGAAATGTTCGAAACTGGTTGGAAGAACAGTAACAAACTACTAACTACTACAACTTCTACCCTGTCCTCCTAATTCCACGGACTGAGCATATGTGGAATCACAGCAGATACCCAGTGTCAGACTGGGGACAAAAATCAGCCCTGGATGTTACAGCCCCTGGCAGGGCCGAGACAACCTTGCTGAACCACCCCAACCATGATGCCGGGGCTACAGCATTGGGGGTTGGAGTTCCTTGGCTTGTGGGTAGAGTGGGACTGGATACAGGGTGCTTGAAGGGAGAATAAGGGGGCAGGGATTGAATGTGGGTGTTAAAAGCAGCAGCCCAACTGGCCCTAAAGCAGTGCGGCCCACCGGACAATTTCCAGGTCTCTCTATGGTCAGTCTGACCCTGCAGAAACCTGTAAAAAAGGCCATCCATGACATCATTGTGCCACTCCCAAATCCCCCAAACGTAAACAAATAGAAAAGAAAAAAACAGATAAGCTTAGCACATTGATGACATCATTTTGCTACACAATAATGGAAACTTTAAAAAATTCAGGAGAAAAGGGTCTATGCTAAGCTGAACTCAAATCACCTACAGCATCTGATCTCAATGATTATAGACCTGTGACCCTGTACACCAGTAATCATGAAGCTATTTGAATGACTGATGCTCACGTACCTAAAGGTTGACAATAAAAAACATTGATCCATTGGCATTTGCTGATAGAAGTAGTAGAAGAAGAAGAAGAATAGTAGAAGAATAGTAAAAGACGCAGTGAATCTGGCTCTCCGTCATTTAATGGAACACTTGGATCTCCCAGGCTTGTATGCAGGGTTCTATTAATTTTTAGCTCAGCATTTAATACTATAAACCCGAGCAATTAGTACTCGTTCTTGCAATTCAACACCCCTCATAATATTTGTTTATGGGTCAGGAGCTTCCTTACTGGCAGGATTCGACAAGTAAAACTGGGTAATCACCGGTCTGGTCCACTAACATACGTGCTCCACAATGATGCATCCTCTCCCCACTGCCGTTCTCTTTATACATCAGTGACTGTGTTTAGAGTAATCTATAAAGATAATTACATTTACAGATGATACCACCATGTTAGGCCTTATTAAGAACACTAATGAGGAAGCCTACCTCTCTGAGATTAGTGTGTGGTGATAGCTGAAAACAATGGGTTCAGTAGTTCATTGCTAAATCCAAAAAAGGGGGGCTTGCACAACCCACAAAGTATAATAAAGGGTGCTACTCCCAGGCTAAAATGGCCATATATAGGATACCTCAAAAACACAACACGGGAGGCACTCCAACTCAGAATCAAAAATTAATATCAAACTTTATTAAATGTTTACAACCACAACCTATACAATGGACATATTTAAACACATAATCATAATACAGCAAGCAGGAAATCCATATACTAAATGAATTTAATAACTGTTTGTGCAAAAAGTGGCAAAAAGTGCAAGGTACAAGATAGAGTGCAACAATGTTCAGGAATAATATAATGGATATCTATTTAAAGTGCAATAGTGCCAATACTATAAACCAGCTCTCATATAGGCTCCTAAGTAAGTGGGATTTTTGTCCATGGAAAGCGTGGCTCTGGATGTTGGCAGGCGTGATATTTTTATATTATGGATATTGATTTTATTGGCATTCATCAGTTGGCATGCTAATTCATATACTGATTTGATTGGATGATAGTGCTTAATAAGTTTGATATTAATTTTTGATTCTGAGTTGGAGTGCCTCCCCTGTTGTGTTTTTGCAGTAGTCCATTGCTTGCCACTCACCTGTATATAGGCTGTATACTCTGCGTATGATGTATATAGTGTAGAAATGTGTATGAGAAGGCTATTCATGTGTATATATTATAATATATCATATTGTACATACTCCAGTGAATTTTGATTTGTGTCTCTTATTTCAACAATCTTGAATTTATTCCTCTCTGATGCCTCAAGCCCAATAAAGTGTTCTGTATTCTGTATTAAATCATAATCATGTTTTCTTCCCTTCTTCTGGTTAGAATTTTTAACTCACTTAAGGTGGCGGTGTGCTGAAGAGAAAACTCATTATTGGAATTCTCTTGAAGTTTTCTCTTCTTTTGTTTTGAGACCCTCCAGACATTTAATGTTTTTTAACAGACTATATACATGATTTAATCTAATTAAGCCCCCTGTGCTCCATGCTTTAGGATAGATTTGTTGCAATTTTGACAGTTTCTGAATTCTTGTTTTTTTCATGTTTTGAGTTAATAACATTTTCTTCTAATTAATTAAAGACAGAGCTATATGGTTCTCGTACTTTTTAAAATGTACATAGCCTAAAGCCTAGAGCCAGCATCTGAGGCATGCAAGATGTGTCATGGTCAGAGGGGCACCATACAGCTAAATCCACTTGCTCAATGCCCCATCTCTCCCTTCGCCTATCCGCTGAGTTTACTGGTTCGCTGCCCACTTGTTCACCCTCCCACACCTTCCCTCTCAGTGATTACCCGCTTGCTGCTCCCCCCACCCCACCTGTTGTCTCGCTTTGGGGGGGCATCAATTGGAGCTGTTGGGGGCGCATGGTTAGTTGGGTCAGAAGGAAGGGTGCCATTCTCATCTCTGTTCTGCCCTTTAAAGTGGACCAACCTGGCTGATTCCCTACCGCTGAGCATCGCTATTTGGTATACCCTACTGTGTGAAGCCCCCTGGGATCGCCTGCATACCCAACATGCAAGCAAGTACATGGCACATGCCCCGGCTCTTATCCAAACAACACTCTATGCTGTATATATTAACCCTTTTGTTGCCAAGCACGTAACACCTACGTGCTGGCATGTCCAAGCGTAAGTGCCAAGCACGTAGGTGTTATGTGCTTGACTTTCCCTCCCTGCTAGCTAAAAAAAAATAAAATACTCACCTGACCCTATCAATCCGCCCGGGTCTCCTCTTTAATTTGGTGCCATTTGATCCCCCCTGGGGGCTCGGATGGCTCCAGGAGAACCCCGGAATAGTGACCCCCCCTTTTGGCAGCGGCCGCTGCTAACTGTTAAAAAAAAAAAAAAAAAAAGACATTTACTCACCTGAAGCTGCAATCGCTCCCGCAGGCTCTTCTCTTCTTCGGGGGGGGGCTTTGATCACCCTCCCTGGCTGCTTAGTCTTCAGGAGAGGGCTCAACATGCACTCTCCCCCTGCTTCCCGATGGGCGCCGCCATCTTGATGACTAGCCACGCACCTGGGGGTGGGGCTTATGAAGTCACTCACCGGGTGTCGTCCTGGCTCCCCTCGGCTCAGCTGTCAGATGCCCTGGTGATCGCTGGGCAGAGCAGTAAAGGGGTAGGGGATAATCTGATTCCCTGCCCTCCCCCTCCTCTGGCCAGCAATCACCAGGGCATCTGTCATCTGATCGACACAGGAGCTGACAGAGGTGAGTCAAAAAAACGTTTTTTTTTTAAATAAATAACATTTTTGGGTCATGTTTATTTATTTATTTTTTTTACTGTTAACCCTTTGTGAACTGGTAAGGGGTCCATGAGACCCCTATACCAGTTCACAAGGCTGGGGGCTGGCAAGTCACCTGTGGCTAGCGGGTGACTTGCGATTAACCCCCGGCACCCCAATTACCTGCCTCCCCAAAGCCCAGGGGGGGCAGAAGAGCCCGGGCCCACACAGGGTATGTGGGCTTGTAGGCTGCAGGGTGGGGGGGCCACAAAAGCTGGCCCCTCTACTCTGTTCCTACAAGCCCCCATAGCTGGTTCCGGGCTGGTTATGATGGGCAGGGGGGACCCTACGTCATTTTTTGGGGGGATTTTTAAGGGTTAGGGTTAGCCTAACCTTAACCCTTAGAATTCCCCAAAAAAATGGGGTCCCCCCCCGGGAGGTAAGTATAAAAAAGAAAAAAAAAAAATCACATATTTTTTCTCCATGTGTCTGTGTTGTTTTTTTTTCATTTAACCCTTTGTGAACTGGTAAAGGATCCATGAGATCCCTATGCCAGTTCACAAGGCTGGGGGCTGGCGAGTCACCTACGGCTAGCGGGTGACTTGCCATTATCCCCTGGCACCCCAAATTACCTGCCTCCCCAAAGCCCAGGGGGGGCAGAAGAGCCCGGCCCACGGAGCTTGTAGCCAGCAGGGTGGGGGGCCACCAAAACTGGCCCCTTCGCCCTGTTCCTACAAGCCCCCATTGCAGGTTATGATGGGTAAGGGGGACCCCACGTCATTTATTTTTTTATTTTTAAGGGTTTATAACCCTTAAAGTTCCCAAAGAAAATGCCCCCCCCCAGGGGGGGAATCTATGTCATTTTTTTTAATTAACCCCTTATGTTTATAGTGTGGATAGTAGTATTTTATTTGTAAATGTTATAAAGTTTTCTTTTCAGTTTGGGGGGTCTCCTGGGCAAGAATGGGGGGGATACCGATACATATGTGGTCCCGTTGTAATCGGGAAAAATGGGGCTTTCACATGCAATATGGTTTTCATTATAAAACAAATTTTTTATTTAAAATAAAGGGGGCAATTGTTTAAAAAATATTATTTTATTTATTTTTTGTTTTTTTTTATGCAAAAATATTTAAAAAACAGTAGAAAAATTAAAAACAAGACATTTCATGTTAGAGCCTAAACTCTACTGCAAAGTATATATATATATATATATATATTCCAGGAAATTCCGGCAAAAATCACGGTTAAACATGGCGCAAAATGGGGAAAATGACCTGTCAACAGAGGGTGACAAAACTTCAAGTAGGCTGGCAATTAAAAGGGTTAATAGTACCTATGCATGTTGGGTATTGTTCTGCTCGAGGGACCTTGTGCTTTCAGATTTAGCTTGTTTTTTCTTGTTTGCATATTGATATTTTAGGAAAACATGTTTTTTTTATTCTGCTTTTTTATATTTTTTTTTAGGGAAACCCTGTGCAACCTAAGAATTCTTCAAGGGATTACTTCCAAAAAGTTGAGCCCACTACAACAAGCTGGGTACGCTTAGAAATCTTAACATGTGTACTTACAGGGAATAAATGGATTATGGGGGATATTTCAAATGTAAAGGGTTGTTTTGGTTGAAAAATTGCAAGGTGCACACTTTGTCTGCAGAGCTGAAATTTTCAAGTAAAATTACCGTTATGCGCATGCTTTACTTTGTGGTGTTTGCCAAGTCTTCCCTTGACAGTAGCTATGTATGCTGGGTATTGTTCTGTTCGGGGGATGTTGCTTTTTCAGATTTTAATTGTTTTTTTGTTTATATATAGTTTTTTTTAGGAAAATGTGGCTTTGATTCTTCTTTTTTAACCTTTTTAGGGAAACTGTGCAACCAAAGAATTTATTGAGGAATTACTTCCACAAAACTACACTCACATAAACAAGCCTGGTATGCCTAGAAAGCATGAGGTGTGTACTTCCAGAGAATATATAGTTTGTGGGGGTATTTCAAATGTAAAGGGTTGTTTTTCTGGAAACTCTGCAAGGTGCGCTTAGCGCATATCACAGTTGTATTTTATCTGAAAATCTCCAAAAGCGCTGTTTCAGTTTGGGGGAGTCTCCTGGGCAGGAAATGGTGTCTACCAATACATATGTGGTACCGCTGTAACCGGGAAAATTGGGGTTTCACAGGCAATAAGACTTTATTGACAAACTTACATTTTTTATTACAAAAAAACACAACAAATTGCAAAAAGTAGTTTTTTTTTTTTTTGCACATATTTCACCCAAAAGTATTGAGAATACACGAAAAAAAGGCCAAACAAGACATTTCATGTTGAAGCTCAGACTAATATATAATTTTCCTGGAAAATCCCTTCAAAAATCAAAGTTGAACACGTGTAGCGCAAAATTGTGAAAAGTGGTCTGGGAACAAAGGGTGACAAAAACTCCAGGTAGGCTGGCACTTAAAGGGTTAATGCAGTGCATAGAACACTTTTTGTTCACAGTAGCCCGCCATAGAAAGCGGGGAGCAGCTTGCATGCCCAGTTTCCTTCCAGCATTGTAGTGCAGCAACTGGGAATGCTGGAGATGTGGTCTGTGCATGCGCCATTGGATTTCTGGTGAGGTAAGTATAGTGTGATCCTGGGTGGTGTCACACAGTGGAACATCCCAATATGGGATGTCCTGGGCTGGCCAATACAGGTTTTGGTCCACTTTAAAGTTATATATTTGTCCTTAGCATCATGCCTGATGAAACCAGTGCACAGAAGTGAGTTGGGGGTCGCCATCCTGTAGTCTCGCACAGGGCACCTTTCATCCTAAGGCCGGCACTGCTAGAAACATATCACATAATCTCTTCATTTTCCTACAATTCTCTAACACAATATAACAAACTACTACTTACAGAAGTGTCCCCCAACCCTCTACACGAGAGCCACCGACGGGTCATGTTTTGCTCATCTACACACAGATGCACAGGTAAGGGAATTAGTGCTCAGGTACAACTATAAAGCAGGCTATGGCCCTTATTCATCAAGTGATAGCGCCAGGTAGTGTCTCACTAGCGCCAGGTATCGCCAGCTAACGGCGGCTACCGACTACAGAACGCCAGGCTGCGAACACAATCACGCATTTATCACGCTAAATGAGGCTAGCGCCGGCGAAAGCGTCAGCTAGCGCGGGATTCATCATGTAGCCGACTGCAACGAACAGCGCCGCTACTAATCCCATCACAGCGCCAGGTATGACCTCTCGCTACCTGGCGCTCTCCAATGCATTTCAATGGAGCAATCTTTAAATATTCATAAATAATTGTTATTAATGTTTTTTTTTTTTTTTTAAATGTCCAAAATTCGGTGACCACTTCTGCAATGTTATATATTTTTTTTAAAGGTAAAAAAAAAAAAATTGTGCAGAATTGATATTACAGGTCTGAAATTAATGTATTCATATTACAAAATGTTTATAAAAACTTGTTTATTTTTTTTTCCAAAAAATAAGGTTGTTCGGGGGTTAAAAAACTACTTTTAACCCATCGCCGCCAGCGCTCTGGGGTTTAAACAAGCATTTCACAGCGCGAGAAATTTTTGAGCGTGATTTGTTAATGAATATGCTTGGAGCCGTTCGCTATGGCCATTCGCTGTCATGCGCTCCCATACAGCGCGGAACCTGTCAAACAGCGACTCCTAACCCCGTATTCAACATTACCGCACACCGACTGAGTCGCTGTCAACAACCGAACAACGGCCAAGCACAGCGAATACTAGCCGGCGCTGTGAAAATAACGCTACTGCCGCTCATCTGTCGCTACCTGGCGCTATTAATAAATTGGCCTCCCCGTGGAGAGTCACAAAACTTGACTGGAGAAAGGGCATGACTTGATTGCAGCAACTGAATACTGAAAGGAATAGGGTCCCCGCGATCCCTCTAACAGGGCACCAGCGGCATCATCAGCTAGGAAGACAATGAAAGTCAATAGCACATTTTACTGCTAGAAAAAAGTAGTGAACATTTTACTTTTTAGGTTTCCTGCCCAAGATTTGCTCTTACTCACTTTTGCTAGTTTGCCACATTAACTAATGAAAAAGTGGTGAGACATTCAACATTTTTGTATTTATTTACCAAATAATACCAAACAAAATTAACTAAAAAATGTAATTAAAGAATGTTAAGTAAACATATTAGTACGTATATAAAAAAATAGTATATATATGCATTTGTATCACGTCTGACTCATATCTCATGTATTTTAAGTTATTTGTTTTACCCTGTCTGTAATTGCTACATTGTACAGTGCCCTGGAAGATGACGGCGCTTTATAAATAAACAAATATATATATATATATATATATATATATATATATATATATATATACTCTAAACCTAATGACAATAATTACACAACAACTAGCTCATCTGATGCCTGTCCCATGTGTCTCTCCTCCATTTCCTTTTTTCAATTTTATATCTCCAGGACCATGCAAAAAAGTGGTCCTACAGCCACTTTGTCCCTTGGTGCTCTCAGTGTGAGTGAGCACAGCAAACCACATGTTTAAGACTAATAAGGCTGCACCATGACATGCCCTTTCCAGCTCAGCCACAAACCCAGAAACTGAAGCATAGGCATTGGCTTCTCCTAGAATACATGATGTATTTACATACAATCAGAGATATTCAGGTGCTTTGAAATGGCTCATTATTTACTGTTGCCAAGTGAAATGAGGTGGGAGAAAGTTTAAAAAAGCCTTTAAAAATGTGGCTGCTAAGCTAATTTTCCACCACTAGAGAGCACTGTCGGGCAAGGCATTAATAGGAAGTAAAAAGATTTTTGTGATAATGTGATTCTCTCTCAGAACAGTAATGGCTTGTTGTGATGTTTGTCTCTGTGCCAGATTCACTGGAATACAATTGCACAAGCTCCACAACATTTATTGTTCATAAAATTATTTTTTACACGGTTAAAACATGCTGAATGTTTCTTTCATTTTTAAATATTTGCATATCTTCTTATCACAATCTGACATTTACAGCAAGAGTCTGTGGGCGGCAACATTTGCAAACAATTGTATCATTTAATAAGGAACTAATCCACTGGAAACCATATTTTTTAAAATTATTTGACCCCTTCCAAGTTTCCCTTATTATTAATTTAGTTTAAACTAGAAAACAAACAAACCGCACCAACCAATAAATCACAATGACTAGTGTACTACACTGTGGGGGTTATTACAGACAAAGTCTGATTAACAATCTATGACCAACGGGGAGTCCCACAACACCCCAAAAAAACCCACAAAAACAGGTGGCACCACTAATATTAAATAAAGAGTACAACTATTAATACACATATTTACAATTTACAATAAGGTGCTATAAGACAATGTTAAAACCATCTAAAAACATATACTGACAGAGGGGAGGGGAAGGGGGGACATGGTAACACTGCTCTCATATACATCCAAACTGTGTATGCATGGAAATCCCAAAAACAGCTCACGGTCTAGAAGAAGATCATTCTACAATGTACCAAAGAATTAAAAGCCTAAACCATTGAATAAAGTGCTACTCCCTAACACAGAGGGAAATAAGGGCCATGAAGCCGGCTCCTTTAAACTATGTGATACTCCGTCTAAATAACTAATATGAGGCAATAAGCCTTACTACACTGTGCAATTCTGTGCAAACATGTGCCAATAACCTAAAGTGAACTGTGCATAAAAATTACCTGAATGAGGACCAACCGGGCAGAGATTAGCAAACAACAGAATAAAAAAAAAAATTCATCAACTCACATATCCAGAGCAGACTCAGAACGCAGTCCCCCCCATACACACCTCACCGCCGACCGCCTTCCCCTCCCCTCTGTCAGTATATGTTTTTAGATGGTTTTAACATTGTCTTATAGCACCTTATTGTAAATTGTAAATATGTGTATTAATAAAGTTGTACTCTTTATTTAATATTAGAGGTGCCACCTGTTTTTGTGGGGGGTTTTGGGGTGTTGTGGGACTCCCCGTTGGTCATAGATTATTAATTTATTTTACACTGCAAGATTTATGATTGTTACGATATTAGAGACAAGGGACAAAGATGTTGTAACAAATAATCTCAACAAAGTGGAGCAAAATTGGCTCTAGACCTCCCCCTCTGCAGGACATTCAGTTTTGGGGTGTCCCGGTGTGTGAAAATCCAGTGGCATCCCTCGGCTGACATGGGCACGCACAACTGGAGAGGATTGGATAGCAGTTAGCCTATACTTCAGAAAACCTAATTGAAGTAGAGCTTGTGTATGCGTCCTGGGATCAAGTTAATGCAGGGCAAGGTAAGAATACTGGTGATCTGAAGGGTTTCACACAGTGGGGATCCCAATAAGGATGTCCAGGGGGCTAAAACCAAAACCTGGGATAGGCAAAATCCTTGGTTTTGATCCACTTTAAGACCTAATCCCTAGGAGATGTCCCCATTAGGCACATACTAAATGATATATGATGTCTCTTAACTCACATGATTAAAGTGTCTTCCCCTGACTAGCTTCAGGTTGTGCCCCTTGTTCTATCATTAAGTTTCTTATTAAAGACACTTCCCTCCTAAACCCTAATTGAATCCTTTCACATATATAAAGGTCTCCGTCATGTCCCCTCTCTCCCTTCTTTCCTCCAGACTGTACAAATTAAGTTCTTTAAGTCTTTGGACTTTTTCTATATGAATAATGTCTTTTTGCAGGTAAGGTCTCAAAAAGTAATCAGTATCCCTAAATCTATCACCTCTGTTTTTCTTCTTTCCGTTCCCAATACATTGAAAGGTTTAAACTCCCTTCTTCACAGATTTGGCCATTTGTTCCTCCTTTTGCCCTCTTGCAGCATTTATAATCCATTTTGCTTCCTTCTGTTTTCTTTATACGCCTCTCAGTCAGCTACATTTCTACTTTCTTTATACTTCTTATGAGCAGACTTCTTTAAATTTACAACAGTTTACTATAGTGCTGACTTCCCCAGTAAACCATAGCCGTTTCTTCTTAGGTTTGCTATTTTGTTTTACTACAGGACCACTTGAACTGGGTGTAGCCTCCAACATGCAACCCACCTAACCTGACTTTGTGATGTGAGCTGTGGGGTGCATAGCCACCTGCCATAGTATCATCTCCTACAATACTAAAGCTTCAGTACCATCACATATCCACCCCTGCCCATGATCTGTTCCAGCCATGCTATAGTATTTAGCTGATAAATCCTTGGGGGCAGGGCTAAGAAGCTTTTGTACTGAGCTTCCTGGGGGCGGGGCTATGGAGTTCATGGGCTGGTGATGGGCTGGTCAGGCCCAGAAAAATCCCTGGCAGATTTCTGGCCCCAGTCTGTCATTGCTTAAAGTCGTCCAGTTTTTCCCACATTTATATCTGGACCTTAAAAGGGGGACGACCTAGGAGAATGGGGTTGGGGGGGCAGAGCATAGAATAAGAGGAATGGGTGGAGATAAATCTGGAAGAAGGGGGAGATGAATGGGGCAGAGTTGTGAGGACAGGAGATCAATGGGAGCGCAGAGCTGATGTAATGGACAGGGGCAAAGCTTGGAGGACAGGGGATTGATGGGGCAGAGCTATCAATAATAGGGAAGCATAGGGGGCAGAGCTTCAAGGACAGGGGATCAATGAGGGGCAAAGCTGGGAGGGCAGGGGATGGATAGAGGGCAGATATGGGAGGACAGGAGATGAATGGAGGGCAGAGCAGCAAGGACATGGGGTTGAAGGAGGGGCAAAGTTGGGAGGAGATGGAATGGATAGGGACAGATCTGTGAGGACAGGGGATGGGTGGGGGCAGAGATAGGAATAATAGGGATGGATGAGGGGGCAGAGCTGTGAGGACAGCAGATGGATGGGTGCAGATAAGGGAGGACAGGGGGTTGATGAGAGGCAAAACTAGGCGCTGCCTAAAAGATGCTTTGGCTGGCTCGTTAATTGGGATGCCCTGCTCTGTAAAACCCCTGGATTCACCGGTTGTTATTAACAGCCCCACTGCGCATGCACAGGCTGTATCTTCATTCATGTTTTCTAACCGTCCTCATGCAAACGTGGCTACAGCCATGTTAATTGGTGGAGAGTCTACACATGCACCATGAGACCACAGGTCAGGAAAGAGTTAGCAGTGAGCAGGGAAAATTACAGGGGGTTATGGTAGCCCCTCGTGTCTGATGATTTAGTATAGGGGTCTCAAGGACCCCTTACCAAATCACAAAGGGTTAAACACACGCAATAATTAAAAAGTCCTTTAATATTTTTTTCCTACTTACCCTCTTCCAACGCTGATCGCGGCTGTTTAATCTTCATCAATCTTCATCTAGGAGTGATTGGCGGAAGCTGAGTGTGGGGCAGAGGGAGGGGACTTCCATACCGGATGAGTGAGCTGACGGGTGTTCTCTGCCCCACTGAAGACCTGGGGGGAGGGGGGGGGATGCCCATGGGGGTGAGTGTCATTTGTGATTTTTCTTACCGCAAATGGGGGACAAAGCCAAGAATGTTGAATCTATGCGCCTGGTGTTTAGTAGTGGGAAAAGCAAGCGTAGAGATTCTATTTCCTTAACATTTAAAGGGTTAAAATAGACCTTTAGTCCAAAATGGTGGGCCAATTAACCCCCCGCCCACAACATCTAAAACTCATGCTCCATACCACTAATGAAAAAAATGGCAAGCTGCTCTGGCAATTAGGTAATTTGTGTGGCCACTCCATACCACGAATCCAATATAAATGTATTATTTGAATGTAAACAGGAGATACATTTAAACCCCCCACCCATCAGATCATGACACATCTCGATTTGGTGGGTGAACAGATCTTCAGTGAAAAATGTCTGCGTTCATTCCAGAATACCTCTCACAACAAATGTACAAACTGGGTGGTAGAAGCTCTAAAACAGAGAAAAGAGAAATTATTGGTGCAGTTCCAGTTCACACAGTTCATGAAGGTCATAAAATAGAACTTTCAAATGTGTTAGCCAAAAACAGATATATTATGCTGCCCGACTGATAACTTGATACACAACAGAGAATCCATGGAGCCCAAAATTAGAATGTCTAAATGAAAAACACAACCCTTCACAGGAACAATTCAGTTTATAATGAGAGTTTTAAGATTATCTGTAACTATACTCACCCTTTCACCTGTACATTTGATCCAGCACAGTAAATCTTTCACATATGTGATGTGTTGCGTAATCAGTTGTGCTGCATTGGTGGTAATGTATAGGGATTTTTCCCTGCGTTGTGCCGTGGCTTGTACTGTGTTGTCTTTGGGATGTTCTGTTATATTTTTATACTTCATCAAAAATGATTTGTAATAATCCTTTCTTATTGTTACAATCAATTCACACCAAATTGAGTATAATATATTGCCAAATATAAAAATAACTTTCCTTTATGTCTTGCATCTGCATTTTCTTTTCAGTTCAAGTGTTAATAAAATTGTTAATGAATAGTGATGAGCGAGTAGTATTCGACCGAGCCGGTATTCGATCGAATACTACGCTGTTCGTCATACTCGATTTCGATCGAGTAGAGCGGCGATGGCGCAGTGCCCCAGAAGCTCGGAATATCGCTTTTACCACCATCTATACCAGCTACCAGAAGACAAGACAGTCCTTAAGAGCCCTTATTAGGGCTGCTACGCTGAACAGTATATAGCTCATTTTCTATTTAGTCAGGCAGGGCCCCAGAAGCTCAGAATATACCTTTTACCACCATATATACCAGCTACCAGAAGACAAGACAGTCCTTAATAGCCCTTATTAGGGCTGCTACGCTGAACAGTATATAGCTCATTTTCTATTTAGTCAGGCAGGGCCCCAGAAGCTCAGAATAGACCTTTTACCACCATATATACCAGCTACCAGAAGACAAGACAGTCCTTAATAGCCCTTATTAGGGATGCTACGCTGAACAGTATATAGCTCATTTTCTATTTAGTCAGGCAGGGCCCCAGAAGCTCAGAATATACCTTTTACCACCATATATACCAGCTACCAGAAGACAAGACAGTCCTTAATAGCCCTTATTAGGGCTGCTACGCTGAACAGTATATAGCTCATTTTCTATTTAGTCAGGCAGGGCCCCAGAAGCTCAGAATATACCTTTTACCACCATATATACCAGCTACCAGAAGACAAGACAGTCCTTAATAGCCCTTATTAGGGCTGCTACGCTGAACAGTATATAGCTCATTTTCTATTTAGTCAGGCAGGGCCCCAGAAGCTCAGAATATACCTTTTACCACCATATATACCAGCTACCAGAAGACAAGACAGTCCTTAATCCCTTATTAGTGCTGCTACGTTGAACAGTATATAGCTCATTTTCTATTTAGTCAGGCAGGGCCCCAGAAGCTCAGAATATACCTTTTACCACCATATATACCAGCTACCAGAAGACAAGACAGTCCTTAATAGCCCTTATTAGGGCTGCTACGCTGAACAGTATATAGCTCATTTTCTATTTAGTCAGGCAGGGCCCCAGAAGCTCAGAATATACCTTTTACCACCATATATACCAGCTACCAGAAGACAAGACAGTCCTTAATAGCCCTTATTAGGGCTGCTACGCTGAACAGTATATAGCTCATTTTTCTATTTAGTCAGGCAGGGCCCCAGAAGCTCAGAATATACCTTTTACCACCATATATACCAGCTACCAGAAGACAAGACAGTCCTTAATCCCTTATTAGTGCTGCTACGTTGAACAGTATATAGCTCATTTTCTATTTAGTCAGGCAGGGCCCCAGAAGCTCAGAATATACCTTTTACCACCATATATACCAGCTACCAGAAGACAAGACAGTCCTTAAGAGCCCTTATTAGGGCTGCTACGCTGAACAGTATATAGCTCATTCTAGCTATATACACACTGCACACAACGGCTGCTTTAGTGAGGGGTAGCTGCTGCTGCTGGAATAGGGACAGAAAGACTTCAGTGGTGTATTAGCACCTATATACAAAACTATATACACTCTGCTCAAAACGGCTGCTTTAGTGAGGGGTAGCTGCTGATGCTGGAATAGGGACAGAAAGACTTCAGTGGTGTATTAGCACCTATATACAAAACTATATTTTGCACTACTGTTTTGTGTCCTCTGTGCCAACAAAACCTTGTTATATACCCGGTGCGTATAGGCACCATTTCACCTTCTGGCAGTATACGGCTGTATAGCCAGGTGTTTTTCTTAAAAATATTTTTATATTTGGCACTACTGTTTTGTGTCCTCTTTACCAACAAAACCTTGTTATATACCCGGTGCGTATATAGGCACCATTTCACCTTCTGGCAGTATACGGCTGTATAGCCAGGTGTTTTTCTTAAAAATATATTTATATTTGGCACTACTGTTTTGTGTCCTCTGTGCCAACAAAACCTTGTTATATAGCCGGTGCGTATAGGCACCATTTCACCTTCTGGCAGTATACGGCTGTATAGCCAGGTGTTCTTAAAAATATATTTATATTTGGCACTACTGTTTTGTGTCCTCTGTGCCAACAAAACACTGTTTTATACACGGTGCGTATAGGCACCATTTCACCTTCTGGCAGTATACGGCTGTATAGCCAGGTGTTCTTAAAAATATATTTATATTTGGCACTACTGTTTTGTGTCCTCTGTGCCAACAAAACACTGTTTTATACACGGTGCGTATAGGCACCATTTCACCTTCTGGCAGTATACGGCTGTATAGCCAGGTGTTTTTCTTAAAAATATTTTTTATATTTGGCACTACTGTTTTGTGTCCTCTTTACCAACAAAACCTTGTTATATACCCGGTGCGTATATAGGCACCATTTCACCTTCTGGCAGTATACGGCTGTATAGCCAGGTGTTTTTCTTAAAAATATTTTTTATATTTGGCACTACTGTTTTGTGTCCTCTTTACCAACAAAACCTTGTTATATACCCGGTGCGTATATAGGCACCATTTCACCTTCTGGCAGTATACGGCTGTATAGCCAGGTGTTCTTAAAAATATATTTATATTTGGCACTACTGTTTTGTGTCCTCTGTGCCAACAAAACACTGTTTTATACACGGTGCGTATAGGCACCATTTCACCTTCTGGCAGTATACGGCTGTATAGCCAGGTGTTCTTCTTAAAAATATTTTTATATTTGGCATAACGCGTGGCCAAAAAAGTAAAACGTCTGAAATGCGGAGGGCTAGCGCAAAGGGACGTGGACGAGGACGGGGGCGCGGAAATGCTGGTGGGGGCACAAACCGCGTTGAAGCCAGTGGGGATACAATGCGTGCTGGTGAGGGGCAGCCAGCATTACGCTCATCCAGCTTCCCTGCCTTTATGGGACAGTTATGCGGGGGGCGGGGTACACCTCTGTTAAGGCCTGAGCAGCGTGAACAGGTGGTGCAATGGATGGCCGATAACGCTTCCAGTCACTTGTCCACCACCCAGTCATCCACACAGTCTCACTCTGACCCTCCTTCCTCCCAACCTGGCCAACAGAGTCAGCCCAACCTTGACCCCTCCCAGGACCTCTTTTTGGGTCCTTTTCCAGATGTGCTGCAAGAATCCCAGGAGCTAGCAGAGGAATTTGTTTGTAGTGATGCCCAAACACTTGAGTATCCGCCATCTGCTAGTGATGTGGACCCGGAACCAGCATCTGCTATCATGAGCGATGATGATGAGACGCAGTTGCCATCAAGGGAGGCTGTTGGAATGTCCAGTGGGCAGGAGGAGGAGCAGAGAGAGGAAGTGGAAGAGGAGGTGGTGGACGACGAAATGACCGACCCCACTTGGACAGGGGTGATGTCCAGCGGGGAAAGCAGTGGAGATGCGGTCTGCGCATCACCGAATAAGGCACCAAGAGGCAGAGGACAGTCCAGAGGCAGAGGACAGTCCAGACAGAGAAGGCAGGCCACAGCCAGCAGGGCCGAAGCTCTTCCCGACAGCAGGCAGTCGCGCGAAGCTCCCCCATCGAGGCCTCGTACTTCTGTGGTGTGGAGATTTTTTAACGTTTGCGCGGATGACAAACTGAGCGCGGTTTGCGCAATCTGCCACTCAAAACTGAGTAGGGGCTCTGAGAAGAGCAATCTGACCACCTCAGGCATGCGCCGTCACTTGGAATTCAAGCACTGGGCTGAGTGGGAGAGAGCAAACGCAATACAACCTGCGCCCCGTTTTGCTGCCACTGCCTCTTCCCCTTTGTTGTGTGCTGCCACTGCGGTCCAGACCTCCAGCCAGGACACCTCCACATCTGCCTCTGCCTCGGCTACTTTGGGGCCTTCTCCTTCAGCCCCACCTTCCCCCGCATCTTCGTCTGCACCTTCCATCTCTTCGTCCCATCAACTGTCCATCTCGCAGGCGTTCAACCGCAGGCGGAAGTACGCCTCCAGTCACCCCCAAGCCCAAGCCTTAACCTGCCTCATCTCCAAACTGCTGGCCCTGGAGATGTTGCCGTTTAGGCTTGTGGAGACGCAGGCCTTCCGCGACCTGATGGCGGCTGCCGCACCTCGCTATTCCGTCCCTAGCCGCCACTATTTTTCCCGGTGTGGCGTCCCCGCCCTGCACCAGCACGTGTCGCGTAACATCAGGCGGGCCCTGAGGTACGCAGTCAGTGCAAAGGTCCACTTGACCACCGACTCGTGGACAAGCGCTTGCGGCCAAGGACGCTACATCTCTTTGACAGCACACTGGGTGAATGTTGTGGAAGCGGGGACGGGGTCGCAAACAGGGACGGCCTACATACCACCCCCGCCCAAGATTGCCAGCACGGGTTCTGATAGACCCCCCTCCTCTTCCTCCTCCTCCTCCTCCTCTGCCTTAACATCGCCCTCAGCCCCTAGCTGGAAGCGTTGCAGCACTGGCGCGGGGAGACGTCAGCAGGCGGTGCTTAAGATCATCAGCTTGGGCGACAGGAAGCACAGCGCCGCAGAGGTGAGGCACGCCATATTGCAGCAGACAGAGATGTGGCTGTCGCCGCTGCAGCTAGGACCAGGCATGGTCGTGTGCGATAACGGCCGTAACCTGGTGGCGGCTCTGGAGCTTGCAGAACTCAATCACGTACCATGCCTGGCCCACGTTTTTAATTTGGTAGTACAAAAGTTTCTAAAGACTTACCCCAACCTGGCAGAGCTACTGGTCAAAGTGCGGCGCTTGTGCGCTCACTTTCGGAAGTCAACTGTAGCTGCTGCTAGCTTAAAAAAAATCCAGCAACGCCTCCATTTGCCTCAACATCGGCTGTTGTGCGACCTGCCCACTCGCTGGAATTCCACCTATTGCATGTTGGCCAGGGTGTGTGAGCAGCAGAAAGCATTGATGAAGTACCAGATGATGCATCCACGCGTGCCTCCAACTCAGCTCCCTCAGTTTGCCAACCACGAGTGGCCATGGATGGCAGACATATGCGATGTATTGCGTATCTTTGAGGAGTCCACTAAGAAGGTCAGCAGCGAGGACGCTATAGTGAGCGTAACCATCCCGCTCCTATGCGTCCTTAAAGAATCGCTCATCGCAATAAGGGAGAACGCATTGCACACAGAGGAGACGGGGGTAGGAGGAGACGCAACGCAGGTAGACAGTCAGACCACACTTTTGTCTGCTGCTCGGTGGCAGTTGCAGGAGGAGGAGGATGAGGAGGAGGAGGACAACGTGGAGGTGGCTGTGGAAGAGGATGCTGGCGGCGAGGGTAGCAGTCAGGCTGTGTGCGTCCCATTGGTTCAGCGCGGATGGGGCGGAGAGGAGGAGGAAGAGGAGGAAATGGAAAATGATCCTTCTGGTGGGGGCAGTGAGGTCATGCCTACTCAGAGTCTGGCACACATGGCTGACTTCATGCTGGGCTGCTTTTCCCGGGACATACGTGTTGTCCGGATATTGGAGAACAAACTATACTGGGTCTTCGCACTCCTGGACCCCCGGTATAAAGATAACTTCTCCTCTTTTATTCCGGTAGAGGAGAGGACGAATCGATTACTGGAATACCAGAGGGAACTCTTGCAGAACATGATGCAGATTTTCCCACCCAGCATCGCTGGCGGCAGAGAGGAGAGTGTCTCCCAGAGTCTGACAACATCGATCAGGCCCACAGCCACCAGGGGAACACTCTCCAAGGTGTGGGACACGTTCATGTCACCCCCTCGTGCAACTTCCATCACTGCGGGGCCCGCTATCAGCAGGAGGGACAAGTATCGGCGGATGTTGCGGGACTACCTGGCAGACCACACCCCTGTCCTCCCCGATCCCTCGGCGACCTACACTTACTGGGTCTCCAATTTGGACACGTGGCTGGAACTGTCCCTGTACGCCTTGGAGGTGCTTGCCTGCCCTGCCGCCAGCGTGCTATCAGAAAGGGTGTTCAGCGCAGCCGGGGGCATTATAACCGATAAGCGCAGCCGCCTGTCAACCGACAGTGCCGACAGGCTGACGCTAATCAAAATGAACAGCAAGTGGATTGACCCGGACTTTGCTTGTACAACAGTGGAAAGCAGCCAAGAGTGAAGTGCCATCTGTATGAAGTGCCATTTCCTCCTCCTCCTCCTCCTCCTCCTCCTCCTCCTCCTTAACCGCCGTAGAATTGCTGTATTAATAAAAAAAAATTATGGCTCACCTCTTGGGCTTAATACAATCAATTTTTAAGAGGTCTCAGCTCGTGGGACTCCACACAATTTTTAAGAGGTCTCAGCTCTTGGGACTCCACACAATGTTTGAGAGGTCTCAGCTCTTGGGCCTCCACACAATTTTTAAAAGGTCTCAGCTCTTGGGCCTCCACACAATTTTTAAAAGGTCTCAGCTCTTGGGCCTCCACACAATTTTTAAAAGGTCTCAGCTCTTGGGCCTCCACACAATTTTTAAAAGGTCTCAGCTCTTGGGCCTCCACACAATTTTTAAAAGGTCTCAGCTCTTGGGCCTCCACACAATTTTTAAAAGGTCTCAGCTCTTGGGCCTCCACACAATTTTTAAAAGGTCTCAGCTCTTGGGCCTCCACACAATTTTTAAAAGGTCTCAGCTCTTTGGCCTCCACACAATTTTTAAAAGGTCTCAGCTCTTGGGCCTCCACACAATTTTTAAAAGGTCTCAGCTCTTGGGCCTCCACACAATTTTTAAAAGGTCTCAGCTCTTGGGCCTCCACACAATTTTTAAAAGGTCTCAGCTCTTGGGCCTCCACACAATTTTTAAAAGGTCTCAGCTCTTGGGCCTCCACACAATTTTTAAAAGGTCTCAGCTCTTGGGCCTCCCCTACTGCTGGGGTGACACACTGTAACAAACCTCCTCCTGTAAGCTTCCCCTACTGCTGGGGTAACACACTGTAACAAACCTCCTCCTGTAAGCTTCCCTTACTGCTGGGGTGCCACACTGTAACAAACCTCCTCCTGTAAGCTTCCCTGACTGCAGGGGTGCCACACTGTAACAAACCTCCTCCTGTAAGCTTCCCCTACTGCTGGGGTAACACACTGTAACAAACCTCCTCCTTTAAGCTTCCCTTACTGCTGGGGTGACACAATGACACAAGAGGACATGTCTGACCACATCTCACACACACACACACACACACACACACACACACACACACACACACACACAATGACAATTAGGGGTGGGGTCTATTTATTTTCCCCCTTGCCTATGCCATCTGTGGTTGTCATTAGGCAACGTGATTTTAAGGGGTGCAGAATTTTGTTCTTCTTTTTTGTACAGTTTGGCTTGGGGTCCATGGCAATGTAGAGGAAAGAAGGTTTCCTTGTCTTGTCTCACTTTACGTAGAAGTAATATTGTGTTTGGAGTGTATTGTTGAGAGGCTGTGATAGTGGCGTAATAGTGCGACTTGGGCGCGTTATATGCACCCAGACATGCTTCCCCTGCTGTCCCAGTTGCATTCCAGCAGTGTTGGCATCATTTTCTGATGTTTCAGGGTGGACTTGGTGACCTCCAAGTGGTCGAATTGAGATTTCCAAGTGTCGATCATTTTTTTCCCATAGACTATAATGGGATTCGATATTCGGTCGAGTAGTCGAGTAACGCGGTCTATTCGAATCGAAATTCGAAATTTCGAATATTTCACTACTCGCTCATCTCTATTATTGAACAGTTTCTACTGTAGCAGAGTTATACGTCTCAATCAGTCAGTCAGTTACTCTATGATTGAAGGTTCAGAGAACTGCCTAGCAACTGATGATAGATCCAATAATAAGTCAGTGAAACCAGCACTCCATATAAAGTATGTAGAAAGACTGTACTGCATAGTTATACAGTACATAAGAATAATGTCATGCAGTCCATTTTAGTTTTGGCAGTTCCCTGATGAAGAGGTTGAAATGTTGGATAACATGGACTGTATTACATTGTTCTTATGCACTGTATGACGATTCAATACAGTCTTTCTGCATACTTTATATGGAGTGCCAGTTTCACTGATTTATTATATTAGAAGCGGCGCCACCGTTGACCTGGCACCCCTTACCTGAACACAGTAAACGTGCACCTGCCTCTAGGACTTCTTTGATGATAGATCCAGGGAAAAGATCGACAGATATTATAAATTATATGTTTAGATAGCTGTCCATAGCAACAAAATAATTCAAGTCTCTGTAAAACATTCCATAGTGCACAACCGTTTCACTATATTTTATCTATTTAGGCACATGTAAAGCCATAGGATATTTCAATCTTCTCATATATTTTTAATGATTATCCTTCACTTTTTTAAATCCTGGTCTTCAGATAAATATCTTATGGTTCATAAAGCGTCAGACGTGGCCTAGAGGTAAGGAAATGACCATTTGACTGAAGGGTTGTAAGTTCCAGCCATGGAACATGTCTAAAGTGCTCTTGAGCAAAGCAACTAACCCCCCAATTGTTCCCCAGGTACTGGGAAGGTGATTCTGAGGGATGAGATGAGATGTGATGGGGCTTAGCATTGGGGATGTGAATGCTAATAAAGCAGGAGCAGGAACCCAGGGATTTGCTTCCTGTATTGGGACGGAGGGCAAGGTAACTAAGTTTTGCTCCCCGTTTTCATACAAATGCAAGGAAGATCTAGGATGCCTCATAAAGTTATTTAAAGTAAACTAATATGATTTTTGAGCACTACTCCAAAAATAGTACATGGGACCTTCATATAAACTATAGTAATAAAGGGCTTAGAGAACACTGTTTTATACACGGTGCGTATAGGCACCATTTCACCTTCTGGCAGTATACGGCTGTATAGCCAGGTGTTCTTCTTAAAAATATTTTTATATTTGGCATAACGCGTGGCCAAAAAAGTAAAACGTCTGAAATGCGGAGGGCTAGCGCAAAGGGACGTGGACGAGGACGGGGGCGCGGAAATGCTGGTGGGGGCACAAACCGCGTTGAAGCCAGTGGGGATACAATGCGTGCTGGTGAGGGGCAGCCAGCATTACGCTCATCCAGCTTCCCTGCCTTTATGGGACAGTTATGCGGGGGGCGGGGTACACCTCTGTTAAGGCCTGAGCAGCGTGAACAGGTGGTGCAATGGATGGCCGATAACGCTTCCAGTCACTTGTCCACCACCCAGTCATCCACACAGTCTCACTCTGACCCTCCTTCCTCCCAACCTGGCCAACAGAGTCAGCCCAACCTTGACCCCTCCCAGGACCTCTTTTTGGGTCCTTTTCCAGATGTGCTGCAAGAATCCCAGGAGCTAGCAGAGGAATTTGTTTGTAGTGATGCCCAAACACTTGAGTATCCGCCATCTGCTAGTGATGTGGACCCGGAACCAGCATCTGCTATCATGAGCGATGATGATGAGACGCAGTTGCCATCAAGGGAGGCTGTTGGAATGTCCAGTGGGCAGGAGGAGGAGCAGAGAGAGGAAGTGGAAGAGGAGGTGGTGGACGACGAAATGACCGACCCCACTTGGACAGGGGTGATGTCCAGCGGGGAAAGCAGTGGAGATGCGGTCTGCGCATCACCGAATAAGGCACCAAGAGGCAGAGGACAGTCCAGAGGCAGAGGACAGTCCAGACAGAGAAGGCAGGCCACAGCCAGCAGGGCCGAAGCTCTTCCCGACAGCAGGCAGTCGCGCGAAGCTCCCCCATCGAGGCCTCGTACTTCTGTGGTGTGGAGATTTTTTAACGTTTGCGCGGATGACAAACTGAGCGCGGTTTGCGCAATCTGCCACTCAAAACTGAGTAGGGGCTCTGAGAAGAGCAATCTGACCACCTCAGGCATGCGCCGTCACTTGGAATTCAAGCACTGGGCTGAGTGGGAGAGAGCAAACGCAATACAACCTGCGCCCCGTTTTGCTGCCACTGCCTCTTCCCCTTTGTTGTGTGCTGCCACTGCGGTCCAGACCTCCAGCCAGGACACCTCCACATCTGCCTCTGCCTCGGCTACTTTGGGGCCTTCTCCTTCAGCCCCACCTTCCCCCGCATCTTCGTCTGCACCTTCCATCTCTTCGTCCCATCAACTGTCCATCTCGCAGGCGTTCAACCGCAGGCGGAAGTACGCCTCCAGTCACCCCCAAGCCCAAGCCTTAACCTGCCTCATCTCCAAACTGCTGGCCCTGGAGATGTTGCCGTTTAGGCTTGTGGAGACGCAGGCCTTCCGCGACCTGATGGCGGCTGCCGCACCTCGCTATTCCGTCCCTAGCCGCCACTATTTTTTCCGGTGTGGCGTCCCCGCCCTGCACCAGCACGTGTCGCGTAACATCAGGCGGGCCCTGAGGTACGCAGTCAGTGCAAAGGTCCACTTGACCACCGACTCGTGGACAAGCGCTTGCGGCCAAGGACGCTACATCTCTTTGACAGCACACTGGGTGAATGTTGTGGAAGCGGGGACGGGGTCGCAAACAGGGACGGCCTACATACCACCCCCGCCCAAGATTGCCAGCACGGGTTCTGATAGACCCCCCTCCTCTTCCTCCTCCTCCTCCTCCTCTGCCTTAACATCGCCCTCAGCCCCTAGCTGGAAGCGTTGCAGCACTGGCGCGGGGAGACGTCAGCAGGCGGTGCTTAAGATCATCAGCTTGGGCGACAGGAAGCACAGCGCCGCAGAGGTGAGGCACACCATATTGCAGCAGACAGAGATGTGGCTGTCGCCGCTGCAGCTAGGACCAGGCATGGTCGTGTGCGATAACGGCCGTAACCTGGTGGCGGCTCTGGAGCTTGCAGAACTCAATCACGTACCATGCCTGGCCCACGTTTTTAATTTGGTAGTACAAAAGTTTCTAAAGACTTACCCCAACCTGGCAGAGCTACTGGTCAAAGTGCGGCGCTTGTGCGCTCACTTTCGGAAGTCAACTGTAGCTGCTGCTAGCTTAAAAAAAATCCAGCAACGCCTCCATTTGCCTCAACATCGGCTGTTGTGCGACCTGCCCACTCGCTGGAATTCCACCTACTGCATGTTGGCCAGGGTGTGTGAGCAGCAGAAAGCATTGATGAAGTACCAGATGATGCATCCACGCGTGCCTCCAACTCAGCTCCCTCAGTTTGCCAACCACGAGTGGCCATGGATGGCAGACATATGCGATGTATTGCGTATCTTTGAGGAGTCCACTAAGAAGGTCAGCAGCGAGGACGCTATAGTGAGCGTAACCATCCCGCTCCTATGCGTCCTTAAAGAATCGCTCATCGCAATAAGGGAGAACGCATTGCACACAGAGGAGACGGGGGTAGGAGGAGACGCAACGCAGGTAGACAGTCAGACCACACTTTTGTCTGCTGCTCGGTGGCAGTTGCAGGAGGAGGAGGATGAGGAGGAGGAGGACAACGTGGAGGTGGCTGTGGAAGAGGATGCTGGCGGCGAGGGTAGCAGTCAGGCTGTGTGCGTCCCATTGGTTCAGCGCGGATGGGGCGGAGAGGAGGAGGAAGAGGAGGAAATGGAAAATGATCCTTCTGGTGGGGGCAGTGAGGTCATGCCTACTCAGAGTCTGGCACACATGGCTGACTTCATGCTGGGCTGCTTTTCCCGGGACATACGTGTTGTCCGGATATTGGAGAACAAACTATACTGGGTCTTCGCACTCCTGGACCCCCGGTATAAAGATAACTTCTCCTCTTTTATTCCGGTAGAGGAGAGGACGAATCGATTACTGGAATACCAGAGGGAACTCTTGCAGAACATGATGCAGATTTTCCCACCCAGCATCGCTGGCGGCAGAGAGGAGAGTGTCTCCCAGAGTCTGACAACATCGATCAGGCCCACAGCCACCAGGGGAACACTCTCCAAGGTGTGGGACACGTTCATGTCACCCCCTCGTGCAACTTCCATCACTGCGGGGCCCGCTATCAGCAGGAGGGACAAGTATCGGCGGATGTTGCGGGACTACCTGGCAGACCACACCCCTGTCCTCCCCGATCCCTCGGCGACCTACACTTACTGGGTCTCCAAGTTGGACACGTGGCTGGAACTGTCCCTGTACGCCTTGGAGGTGCTTGCCTGCCCTGCCGCCAGCGTGCTATCAGAAAGGGTGTTCAGCGCAGCCGGGGGCATTATAACCGATAAGCGCAGCCGCCTGTCAACCGACAGTGCCGACAGGCTGACGCTAATCAAAATGAACAGCAAGTGGATTGACCCGGACTTTGCTTGTACAACAGTGGAAAGCAGCCAAGAGTGAAGTGCCATCTGTATGAAGTGCCATTTCCTCCTCCTCCTCCTCCTCCTCCTCCTCCTCCTCCTTAACCGCCGTAGAATTGCTGTATTAATAAAAAAAAATTATGGCTCACCTCTTGGGCTTAATACAATCAATTTTTAAGAGGTCTCAGCTCGTGGGACTCCACACAATTTTTAAGAGGTCTCAGCTCTTGGGACTCCACACAATGTTTGAGAGGTCTCAGCTCTTGGGCCTCCACACAATTTTTAAAAGGTCTCAGCTCTTGGGCCTCCACACAATTTTTAAAAGGTCTCAGCTCTTGGGCCTCCACACAATTTTTAAAAGGTCTCAGCTCTTGGGCCTCCACACAATTTTTAAAAGGTCTCAGCTCTTGGGCCTCCACACAATTTTTAAAAGGTCTCAGCTCTTGGGCCTCCACACAATTTTTAAAAGGTCTCAGCTCTTGGGCCTCCACACAATTTTTAAAAGGTCTCAGCTCTTGGGCCTCCACACAATTTTTAAAAGGTCTCAGCTCTTTGGCCTCCACACAATTTTTAAAAGGTCTCAGCTCTTGGGCCTCCACACAATTTTTAAAAGGTCTCAGCTCTTGGGCCTCCACACAATTTTTAAAAGGTCTCAGCTCTTGGGCCTCCACACAATTTTTAAAAGGTCTCAGCTCTTGGGCCTCCACACAATTTTTAAAAGGTCTCAGCTCTTGGGCCTCCACACAATTTTTAAAAGGTCTCAGCTCTTGGGCCTCCCCTACTGCTGGGGTGACACACTGTAACAAACCTCCTCCTGTAAGCTTCCCCTACTGCTGGGGTAACACACTGTAACAAACCTCCTCCTGTAAGCTTCCCTTACTGCTGGGGTGCCACACTGTAACAAACCTCCTCCTGTAAGCTTCCCTGACTGCAGGGGTGCCACACTGTAACAAACCTCCTCCTGTAAGCTTCCCCTACTGCTGGGGTAACACACTGTAACAAACCTCCTCCTTTAAGCTTCCCTTACTGCTGGGGTGACACAATGACACAAGAGGACATGTCTGACCACATCTCACACACACACACACACACACACACACACACACACACACACACACACACACACACAATGACAATTAGGGGTGGGGTCTATTTATTTTCCCCCTTGCCTATGCCATCTGTGGTTGTCATTAGGCAACGTGATTTTAAGGGGTGCAGAATTTTGTTCTTCTTTTTTGTACAGTTTGGCTTGGGGTCCATGGCAATGTAGAGGAAAGAAGGTTTCCTTGTCTTGTCTCACTTTACGTAGAAGTAATATTGTGTTTGGAGTGTATTGTTGAGAGGCTGTGATAGTGGCGTAATAGTGCGACTTGGGCGCGTTATATGCACCCAGACATGCTTCCCCTGCTGTCCCAGTTGCATTCCAGCAGTGTTGGCATCATTTTCTGATGTTTCAGGGTGGACTTGGTGACCTCCAAGTGGTCGAATTGAGATTTCCAAGTGTCGATCATTTTTTTCCCATAGACTATAATGGGATTCGATATTCGGTCGAGTAGTCGAGTAACGCGGTCTATTCGAATCGAAATTCGAAATTTCGAATATTTCACTACTCGCTCATCTCTATTATTGAACAGTTTCTACTGTAGCAGAGTTATACGTCTCAATCAGTCAGTCAGTTATGATTGAAGGTTCAGAGAACTGCCTAGCAACTGATGATAGATCCAATAATAAGTCAGTGAAACCAGCACTCCATATAAAGTATGTAGAAAGACTGTACTGCATAGTTATACAGTACATAAGAATAATGTCATGCAGTCCATTTTAGTTTTGGCAGTTCCCTGATGAAGAGGTTGAAATGTTGGATAACATGGACTGTATTACATTGTTCTTATGCACTGTATGACGATTCAATACAGTCTTTCTGCATACTTTATATGGAGTGCCAGTTTCACTGATTTATTATATTAGAAGCGGCGCCACCGTTGACCTGGCACCCCTTACCTGAACACAGTAAACGTGCACCTGCCTCTAGGACTTCTTTGATGATAGATCCAGGGAAAAGATCGACAGATATTATAAATTATATGTTTAGATAGCTGTCCATAGCAACAAAATAATTCAAGTCTCTGTAAAACATTCCATAGTGCACAACCGTTTCACTATATTTTATCTATTTAGGCACATGTAAAGCCATAGGATATTTCAATCTTCTCATATATTTTTAATGATTATCCTTCACTTTTTTAAATCCTGGTCTTCAGATAAATATCTTATGGTTCATAAAGCGTCAGACGTGGCCTAGAGGTAAGGAAATGACCATTTGACTGAAGGGTTGTAAGTTCCAGCCATGGAACATGTCTAAAGTGCTCTTGAGCAAAGCAACTAACCCCCCAATTGTTCCCCAGGTACTGGGAAGGTGATTCTGAGGGATGAGATGAGATGTGATGGGGCTTAGCATTGGGGATGTGAATGCTAATAAAGCAGGAGCAGGAACCCAGGGATTTGCTTCCTGTATTGGGACGGAGGGCAAGGTAACTAAGTTTTGCTCCCCGTTTTCATACAAATGCAAGGAAGATCTAGGATGCCTCATAAAGTTATTTAAAGTAAACTAATATGATTTTTGAGCACTACTCCAAAAATAGTACATGGGACCTTCATATAAACTATAGTAATAAAGGGCTTAGAGAACTCCCACAGACACCCATCCCTTTTCATGTCTGAAATATTTTAGTAGATGACATGGGATTTATATGAATCATATGGCTTACTTTATGTGTAGATGAACATGTTCCGCAAATGTGTCGCTCGAAATGTCTACTGGCAAATGCCGGCATATTCTTCTTGTAGAACAGACTGTACCTCTGGTGTACATTTCAAGCAAATCAAGATGGTCAGCAGGTGAGGAAGATCTGATTTTCTTCTACTGCAAAATCTGGAAACACAATTCATTTGAAGAAAACTCCGGGGCTTTTCAACAACGAAGGTTTTAGGACAAAAATATATTCTGTGAACATTTTAGTATGTTGAGTGGTGCGGCCAACATGAAGGCAATGCAATAAATAACAATGGAAAACCCATAAAACATCCATCCAGGCACTCACCAGGAGGCACAAATGCAGTAACAACATTCATCTGCTGAAAAGCAATATTTTGGCTAGATTAATTGTTCTTTAATGCTGGGGCTCTCATTTTACAAAAGATGGGATGGGCCTTCCATAAACATTTCTTGAAAATGGATTTTTTTTTTTTTTTTATGAATGCAAAAAAAAAACTTGCACTGTCCAGAACAGGATGTCTGTTATACACACTCTCCATCCTGCTAAACCAAGGGCTTCTAACCAGTGGTACAAGCACTGGTGGTACTTGAGCTCCTCTTTGGTGGTACTCAAGGCCACTGGAGGTACTGGGTACTGGGAGTGTAACTGAGAAGTGGTCCCTGCAGGAATAGCAGTGCCAGCCATAAACCCGCAGAGACGAAAGCTAGGATATGAGAGAATCCCTGATCACGAACAAGCCAGACAGTTATCATCGGAAATCTGTGACGGGAGCTAAAGCAGAACAAAACCAGGGATTTTGACTATCCCAAGTTTTGTTCCGTGACCCAGAAGCATCCTAAATTGGGATGCCGTGCTATTTTAACCCCCCCAGAACACCCATAAAAACTCACCTTTCCCCGGTCCTATGGCCCATGCACAGGAGCTCTCATCCAATCAGAGCCATTTGACATGCATATATAATGCTTGATAAATGGCTCTGTTTACATGCAGAGCTTTAGCAATAGGGAGCACAGTGGCCCCATCCACAGCCCCCCGCGTTCCTGCCCCTAGTGTATCTGAGGGGCTGGTGGCAGGAGCCTGCACACAGCCCGAAGATGCGGCTGCTGGATGTTTACATCGTCGAGAATGCCAGATGGCAGATGAGTTCTGCAGCGCCTGGAGGGGGCCACACAGTGGGGCATCCTGATTCGGGATGAACCCTAGAAAGGCCAGCGGCTGGCCCTGGAATCTTTTAGAGCTTTTGGAGACCCACATGGACTGAGTTTGTTCTCCTAAAAGAAAGTGTAGTTTATAGAGAATGACCCACATTTCACATGTGCCACACAGGACACCTAGAGGCATAAAAAGACCCTACCCCCTCCCCGGGTGTCACCACCAGACCCATGGCAACAACAATGAGCTCATTGTAGGTTTAGAAGCAAATATAACGAAGAAGGCCATTGTTAAAGGACAACTGTCCTTGGTGCTGACTAACGCACACTGTTCCATCCTGAGTTTATTCTGCTTAGTTTATTTTAGAAAGTTCCTTCTCATTTGCACAATTTTAGGTATCTGTTCATATCTATCTGCTCCAGCACAAACTAGCTGGCACTGGCCCATGGTTCCCAAATGCCAAAGTTCATAAACATGCATGCACAAAAGGACTGCAGCTAGTGTATAGGAGAATGCTCTCTTGCATCTGCACATACATGGATGCTTTTCAATGTGAGCTCAATTTTGTCTTTATCTTAAAAAAATCAGGGGCTCCCATTACACACATGACATCACTCCACACCCTAACTAACTATGTCAGCTCCAGAGTAACAGCAGCCTAAACTATATATGTGGACCAGGGATTGAGCCACAACCCTTATGAAAAACAATACATGGCAATGCAATCTGGTGCCATAAAAGCCATGGCTACTCCGGGGTAAACAAGATATAGGGATATTTTTGCCTTTAATATATTTTTTTCTGTAACTTTTAACAATGTGTATATATTGTACTGAGCCACACATGTTCCCTCCATCAAAACAAAACACACCACTGGCCAGCAGGCATAATCTAATAGTTTATGTTATATGACGTTTTTAAAGAAAGTGGTTACATCTGTGTTCTGAAAAGCTGAATATTTTAATATATTGCTGTTCTGTTAGCTAATCCATTCATTGCCTCTAAATCTCTGTTCCTATGGCATTCCTTTGAGTCTGTAATCTATGCATCATAATTATTGTAAATAGATACATTTGGCAATTATTGAAAACAAAATCGTACTAAGCAAATACCAAACTGTTGTGCTTCTCAGCTGATAGTTCCTTATACCGTATAATTCTGCTATTAGTTAGACCTGTATACAATATCAACCCCTTGCAATAGTCCCAGGGCTTGTGACCCCACCTACAAAGCAGTGTTCTTGTTATTTTAAATAGAATTACTATTAAGAAATATTATCATATTAATCTCAATAATGTCTAAAATGTAAACGATGTTTCTAATTTATAATTGTGCTGTACGAAATAAAACTGTTTTAAAGTTCCACAATGCATCTTGTTTTGCGATGTGCTGCATTGTAGCGTACTTGGGTAGATGTCTGTGGGTTTCTGACCGGAGTCATTAACCGCGTTTTCTGCCCATATCCCTTGTCTGCTGTTGTTTAAAGAAAGTGAGAAACAGCAATTAGTAAAGTAGCTATACCAGTATGTCTACAATTCTTCATATATAGCTGTTTATTTGTTTTAATTTAATAATGTGATTGTTATTCTGATTATTAATTACCCAGTAGTCATCCAGGTGGCATTCCACTGTTCTCAAACTTCCAGCACAGGACTTATTGCTGGAGCACATAAGAATCATGGCATGAGCCCGGAAAGCCAGATCTCATGGCCCTCAGCTTCCTGTCATGGTCACATACCACCATGACATTCATAGAATGGAATTGTTTCCTATCCCTATATTGCAGCTCCTGTGCACGGGGAGGGCAGAAAGGGATATGTGTACCATCCACGCACCCGTTTAATATTGGCAACCTCCTCCTCATCCTCAGCAAATTTGATATATACGGGGATAAGATCGCAAATAGCCAGGACTACCTTGTAAAGGTACGGCTCATTGTAGCCTGGCTGATTCTGCTGAGGAGGGCTGAGGTTGCCTGATAATTGTCCCGGGCCACTATATTTAACATGGCACAAAGGCGAACAATGCCAGGGATGGATTGGGTGCGTCTGGTGGATGGATCGATTTTGGTCTTAATCTGAACATATAGGGACTGTAGTGCTGCACGATTCAGACGAAATCTGCTTCTGATCTGCCCGTCACTTAAATCCCATACAGAGAGGCGGATGCCAAAGGATCTGGGTGCCCTAAGCCTCACAGCACCCTCTTCCCTTGGCTCCTGACCTTCCTCTGTGCTGCCACAACAACACATCCATACCCCCAACATAACCCCAACATCCACATCACACTCACTGGCCATAGCTCATGCACTTCCAAAAGCAAAATAAAACAATCTTCCCACACACACAACCAATCCAGACACACAACCAATCAAAATCCTCTTGCACCCACACAAATGCAGCTCACCACAAAACAAGATGTATAGTGGAAACAAGCATCAGCCTGCTGAAAGTATGCTTTCCAAGTTTGGCACAGCCAAGAGGGGAGTTGCTGCACAATCCACAAAAGGTCCCCAAAACAATCCACACTTGCTGTATTCTACACAATATTTGCAGATGCCACCAAAACAAATCTCCCAAAGAAACAGCACTGATGCCACAAAGGCACAACAAAGCCACAGACAGTAATAAATAAACCCAGCAAGCCAGTTCCTGGCACCTATGTCAAAGCTACATGTACCAAACACCACAGCCTTTGCCACAGCGTTAAAAGATAATAATGAATAATGTTAGCCATATTTATACTTAACTTATCCAAATGTATGGTCCGCTTTGTCGCCTTATGCGTTTCCTAGCTGTTTTAGCTTACCACAGGTGAAGCGGAAACGCCTAGCGGATCAATAATTGCGTCATTGTGCGGATATGGTTGCACAGACATCCATGGGCCAATCCAAGGTAAACATTTTAAAATTCAAATAGCCGTTATTGTAGCAGCATTTGTAATTGTGTTCAGATATATGGTTAGAAGTAATTACTAATGTGAATCTGGTTGTGTAAGTAGCTTCTTGAATAATTTATTGTCTTCACACATTTGTTGCTGATACATTAATTATTGTTGTTAAGATGTAGATACACACACACACACACACACACACACACACACCTGTATTGTATGTCTCCATCAATTAACTGGGCCTGTTTTTGATTGGTTCCTAAAGCACATAAAAACTCCCAGACACATTCTGCAATTGTTGCCATTCTGTAGTTTGCATGTGTCCTTGTGTGTTTGTGGTTTGGGGTGTTTGCAGCTACAGGATGGAGCCAAATTCTGGAAATCTGCCTGCCACTGCTGTGTCTCCTGGGTACCCAGTACCAGTGGTGTGCGTGGTGGCCGCAGATCTTCCTTGAGGAAAAGGGCGCAGGCTGATGGTGGTGCCCCACCCAAGCCCAAGCGTCTGTATGCCAAGAGGGAGCCAGAATTCAATTTGGCAGATAACAATACTCTGATCTTCTTATTGACAGTGGGACAAAGCAGGCTCCAAAGAGTAAATACAGACCATATGAGGAGATGTTGAAGTGCAAGATCCCCCTTTGTCGGCTGCAGGGTGTGGATGCTGGGGTTTACACCACAGACTGGGGTGAAGGTGTAAATACATTGTTAATGATTTAGAATAATAATGTTGAGCCATATTTGTATGCAACCTCATTCTAATCCTAAATGTAGCTCATGGTAAGTATCATATTATACCTATGTTATGTTTTTTTAACCGTTATCTTTATTTCAACTTAGTGGCACATGAGGAATCACAGGAGTCTGATGTTGAAGTTTCCCAGATTCCTGCCCTTCCACCAGCCTCTACGTTTAACCCAGTCTGATGTTGAAGGTAGCATTAGAATGATTTCTGTTATAGGTCTGGATGGTTCTTTATAGTGCTCACATTAACAATGGCTACTTGTTCATTATATTTTAATATAGTCGCCCTCACAATTGGATCAGCATCTCCTCATGAATCAACATACTCTTTGGAAGTCAATAAGCGTATGCATTATTTTTACTTTTCTTAAAATTACATAAAGGTCTGGATTTAGATGTATTATGTTTTTGATTTGTAGGCCAAGTCACAGCTTCATCTTTGGACCCCACTTCCTGTGTTGCAGGCTTACAGGACACTGTTGGTGTGTAGTGCAAAGCATACTGTATCCATTATAGATGTTGTTTTTCAATGTGTAACCAAAAATTAGTTATTCGCATAAAACATGCCAAATCACATGTAAAGCAGTCTTGTAGATTATGATTAATTACAAAAGGGTAAAAATGTTACTTGCAAAAACAATTGGTAAACCAAATAACAGGTTGCATTTATGTTGGTCCAATTTTTCCCAAATTATGGAAGCACTACTATGACACCTTACACTAATATCATTTATGTTTCCTTTCATTAGACCCAAATACAGGAAGTGCTGGTCCTGAAAGGGCCCTTCAAATTTATGTTTCCTTTCATTAGACCCAAATACAGGAAGTGCTGGTCCTGAAAGGGCCCTTCAAAGCGCAGCTGCTAGGGATGAGGGTAAGAATGTGATTTTATATATTTTTGTATGATGTTTTATATCATTACATGTATGAGGGCTATTTACATTTCGTATGACCCATGTATTTGTAGGGCAAAGTTCTAGTGATGGCTTGAGTCTTGACAGCTCCGATGTGACGGGTATGTGTGTCTAATAATGTGCTAATGATATGTGGGCACACAATGTGTTTTTAGATAGATTGCAATTACTAACTTTCTATCATAATCATCAAAAATGTTAAGGGTGTGTGGAATGAACTTTAGGATCAAGGTTAGATTCCTAAAACCTTTAGAGGTTAACTTGACACAGTTGAGACAGGTACAGGAGGGAAGTGTTTTTAAGAAGAAACTTATTGATAGAAAAAGGGGGCACAATCTGAAGCTAGTCGGGGGGAAGATGAGGAGCAATGTTGGAAAATATTATTTTACAGAAAGAGTAGTAGATGCTTGGAACAAACTTCCAGCAGAGGTAGTTGAAAAATCAACAGTCACTGAATTTAAACATTCCTGGGATACATCTATCCTAAGATATATAGTACATACAGTTACATAAGGGCAGACTAGATGGACCGTATGGTCTCCTTCTGCCATCAACCTTCTATGTTTCTATGAGACACAATAAACCTTGTATTAAACTAACAATACTTTTAAATTTAGCATATGTGATGTTGCCACCATTATTGGATGATGATTTGCCCCTTCCTGGCAGCCAGACACCCTAACTATTTGAGGAGGACCACACTCAGGTAACATAGTTTGGTGGATTCAGGTTGTGATAAATGTAAATTATTTTTTAACACTCATTTAAAAACATGTTACATACACCACACTTTTATCTTAGCAGGCAACCTTGACGGGAAACCTGGATGTGGATTCCTCCCAAGTGCCATGTGGTCAGCCTACTGAGCCTGCACAAACTGCACATGTTACTAGAACACAAGATGTTGATTATATAGGTGTATATGCCAAATACACTCATTCATTTTTCATATACCTTTTATTATAGACCACTATGCAACCAACAACATGGGGTGTCCCCACAAGTGCGGAAATTTTTGAGTTAGGGAGCCGCATGTTGGAGGCCTACAGTCACCAGCAGCCGCGTGCTAGACTCGAGGAGCGCATTGCGGTGTTGGAATCACATTCGCTGGTGGACCAACAACAAATACGTGAACTGAGGCAAGAGGTCTGCGAATTTAGGAACCAACCACTGCAAGAATTGGTCACTGTTATTAACCGCTCCATCGATCGCCAGGACCAAACTTTGTTGTTGTTACATTAGCTAATACAGCAGCAGTCTATTTTTTTTAAAGCACTGTTGGCCCCTAACACGGCTCCTACAGAGTCCTCACAAGAAAGACCACCCACGGATTATTTTTTTTTTGGCCATGAATATTTTATTTTAAATGAGGCCAGCAATTTTGTTGTTTATATCTGTCATAATAAATATTTGTGTTATAAGATAACTTTTTGGATTCCACTTGATTGCATATATACTAACCCATACGTGTAGACATGTCTATATATCTAGATATGCGTATGTGTTTTTGATTTCAAAACAGTAATAGGTTGGAACACATTCAAATGCTTCTATTATGTTAGGTGTAACAATGTGTTTCACATTCTACAAAATAATGGATTAATGGTAACTTTAACAAGGTTTTGCAGTTAATGCTGGTACGCTCAGAACCGCCCATCTATTGTCTGCTGCTTATTCAGAAACAGCGACTCTAGGCGTTGCAGAAAAAAGGAACAGAAAAGCCTACAACACATGTATCAAAAGTACAGCGTCCCAGGCAGCGACAGGTAGCAACTGATCATAGCGACTGGCCCTCGACGCTCTAACCCAGATTCAACAAGATTTTTCTATGAAACAGCGTTGGCGCTGTAATTTTTGTGACTGTGGGATAGAGCGCCAGACACGGTGTGATTAAAGTGATTTTTAGAACACATGAACAACATTAAGCAAGCGAAAAACACTGGAATGACATTATTGGAGGGGTGTGACATTACCACTTTACTGCCAGACAAGTAAATACATTTTTCATTTGAAAAACCTTCAAAAACATACATACAGGTCAGGATAAATGTCTAAAACATGTGTATTATTGAAAAAATAAAATAAAATTAGGGATTAGACCCTCACCCTGTGAAGTGGCATGGGAGCTGCAGGCGCGGGTGTCTGATGCGTTCCCCCCTCTGTGTATTGCTTATGCAGACTGCCTGGTGATCAAGTGGTAACCCTTTGGATACTTGCTGGCACATGCACTTTAAATATTGCTGCTTATATATTTTTTTGTCTTTATTGATAGCATTTGTTGGGATTATTGTTTTTTTCATTGGAGGTTTTGTGCAATATATACTTATATAGATTTTTATATTTGGGTATGAATTGTAGGAATATGTTTGGCATGTACTAGTCACTTTATTATATTTCTCATTGCACCTTAGTTCTTACCTTTGTATCATTAAGATAGATATATTAGCACTATATAGATGTGGGGTACACACAAAGGATATAATAGGATATAATATTAATTAGCGTTTAATTATTTAGTTTTGGTGATTACGTTTTTTTGTGCCGGCAAAAAAAGGATTAGGGCATTAATATCAGGGCAGACTGATTTTTCATTGGAGTTCTATATTATTGTGATTTACCTGTGTCTCATTATTGTAAATACTTCTGGAGATTACAGGGGGGGGGGGGGCATCCTGGTTTTAAATGTCTTGTGTTGTATATGTATTTTAATCAGTTTTTGGTCTTGAATAAAATGTTTGATTTTTATTATGAGTTATTTTGATGTGTATATCATTTGGTGCTCCTCATTAGGAGAGAGGTGTGGTTAATCCACGTCCACTCCAATTTTTTGTTGCAAAATTAGGGATGAGCAATGGGATTTGAGGATCGTCCATTGAAATGTATGGGAGAGCGCCAGGTAGCGAGAGGTAATACGTGACGCTCTTAAAGTTTGAACGCAGGCGCTGTACGCTGAGGCTGGGATAATGATGAATCTAACGCTACATGGCGTTATCCCAGTCGCACAACAGGATCAGCTTCATAAATGTGTAATTACGTGATGTGGCCGGCGTTCTCTTGCCGTACCTCCCACTACCTGTCGCTAAATAGCCACTACCTGGCACTATCCCTTCATGAATAAGGCCCAATGTATAAACCACAATAGTACAATCAAATGCCAAGGTAGATTCCATAATAGGATAGTCAAACACCAAGTTAGATTCTATAATAGTACAGTCAAGTAGCAAGGTGATGTCCTTAATGGTACGGTCAAAGAGCAATGTAAAGTATTGCACAGTCAAAAGGCAAGTCCTCAAAACCACAATAACAGAGAAAGGTTTGAGTATACAATAGTAGTTAAAGAGCAAGGTAGAGTCTGAAATAGTACAGTCAAAGTATACAGTATACGAGTATACAATACTACAGTCAAAGTACGAGGTAAAGTCTATAATAGTACAAATGCATATTCAAAAAGCAAGGTTCGGTGATTTGGAAGTCACAAGGGTGTATTGGTGGAAATCTTAGCATGGCTGAAACTGTGGCATTGATGTGGTTTGAGAATGTAACGCTGGTTTTATACTAGCGGAAGATAGAACATGGTTGTGGACATAGCAGAAGGTTGTAGCCAGGCATGGACATTAGCCATATCAGGGGAGAAGGCTGACAAGTATGGTTATTATTAATGGCAGACACATAAATAGGGAACATGATCATTAAAGGAGCACTATTACAAAATGGTGTAAAAATACATATAAACACGTCAGTCAATGAGAGGAGGGGTCACTTATACACTGAACTGAATTAAACTCCCGCCAAGCTTGTAGTTTATTTTTTTGTGGTAGGAATAAAATCCAGAGGTGAAAGGATTAGTGTATCGGAGTAACAGAACCTGTGACCCCTGATTTCTTCTTCCTTCCATTAAAATAAAAGAAAAAAAAAAACTTGTCTGAGTATTCCTTGATGTTGAGTGTATAAGTGATCTCTCCTCCAACCATCCAGCATATTCAGATGGATTTTTAGCACTGGGCCATTTTTCGCGAAAGTGCTTCTTTAAACAGTATGTGGCAGGGTCAGTTTGCAGCAAGGTCAATAGTTAGGATCTTAACAGGTTGTTGTCAACGTGGCATGGTACTGTGAAACATACCTAGTACTGTGAAACATACCTAGGGTGGAGGTCCTATACTGTACATTACAGAATAAGATGCAGAAAACCAGTACTTAGAAGAACAGTCACAAGAGAATGAAGGAGCATCAGCCTCTGTAATTTTATTTTCTGAATTCATATGTGTCAGGCAACCGCGGTTCACGTGATCCCACTATCAATCAGGGACCTCCGGACATGCAACCCACTTTCTTTGACTACCAGGCTCAAAGCCTACAGACGCACAGATTATTGGCTAAGGCAAAAAGATCGCTCAAGTTAAATAAAGGTTTTAATGCAATGAGCACACTGGGCAGTGATAACAAACATGTGGCTATGATGGAATATGAATTAATACAAATGCTGTTCTAAATTACAGTGAGTTACACACAGAGATATAAAATCAGTTACCTTAAGCAGTTGTAGAGTGGTGATGAAGAGCTCCCACAAGGGGTATGTCAAGAGCTTATAGATGGTTTGGGCACCTCCAGCACGCTGCCGCACGACCCCTCTCCAGAGAATGACCAAAACCTGGCCCAGGGTCATCCCCCTTTATGCAGCGAGACCCTTTTACTCCCTCCCTTCTGTGGGACGGATTGTCCCCTCCCACCGTTGTGTAGCCTGCTTCAGCACCTAAAACCCGTTAGGGGTTATAACTTTGAGCAGGGGGGGTCATATGGCTCTGGATACGGCACCAAGAGATTGGGCTGGATGCCGAGCATCCGATGAGTCCAAAGATGGGGTCCCTAAATGGGTCAGAACCTTAGATTTTAATTTCTCTAGGTTCCCCTTGTTGCAGGGCCCGGGGAAACCTTCATGTGGTTTTGGGGGCCGGTCTGGTTCTGTACCTGGCTTGGTGTTGGGACACATAGTGGCCCAGCTATGGTCCGATTTGTATTGCTGTCGCTAGTCTGAGGCTCTCATCTTTGATGTGAAAGAGCTCACAGCCAGGGGTCACACTGCCTTCAGACCCATGGTGGTCTTCCCAGGCTGGAGGTGTGATCTGCGCTTGGCTCAACTCATAAATGCTAATTCTCCTTGCTGGGGGAGATTAGGTCCTGTGCATATTTATGACTAGAAAGCCTTAACAGGGGGAAATAAAGGGGAACTCCAGACTTGTATCTGTGGGTTTTTCAAATTTAAACTGGATTGTTTCTTCACAATATGCATTGCTTATCACTAACTGGTAGAATGGGAATGTGTCTCCTTGGCAGAGTAGGTCTGGGCCCTGGCTTGCAGGATATGTCTTCTGGAATCTGTGCAGTGGGCATTTAACATCTCTTATACTGTATAATCACATATGAACTGGGAAATATGCTACCAGAGCAAGATTTCTGAGCCATCCCTTCTCCTGGAATGGACAGGCACCAGAGGAGGAGTGCACAGTTCTTGATATCTGCTCACCGTTCTTGGTGTGATATCAGTAGAGGAGATTAGAGCATGCCATAGTGAGTAATAGAATAAGTTTGGTTGTTAACCTGTAGAGTTCATGTGATGCCTAGATGGTCTTAAAGTGGTCCTGTACCCAGAAAGGAAGTTTATACCATCACCCTCTATCTCCTGCCCAGTGCCCCATAACAGCCTGTGTTTCTTTTTTAACAAAGCATTTGCCCAGTATTAAAAAAAAAGGAACTGGATGCTGTCTGACGCTGGACTGTAACTGAATAAATAGTCGCTGGAGAGCACCAGGGGGAGCTGCTGCATGGCCAGGGAGCCATACAGCCACCATTCAAAAATCATGCTGCATCTTGTTAGTGTTTTTCTTTTAACTCAGGAAATACAAATGATAGCATTTAGCCCGTTAAGTATGCCTAAATGAGATTCAAGACCTAAGGTTTAGTACATAGTGAAATTATATTTCAGATTTGTGATTTTAAGCACACATCTATCCTAAGATAAAGAGAACATATAGTATACACATAGGGGCAGACTATATGGACTGTATGATCTTTTTCTGCCGTCACCTTTCTATGTTTCTATAAATCTGATTAAGTGAGTAGGAAGAAGTGTGAAAAAATGGAGAGAGTAAAAAAAGGAATGAAGAGGGGGGAAGAAGATAGAAAGTACCACATTTTTTTTTAGCTTCTGAAAACTGATACTATTTTTTATGGTGTAGATTTTTTATGCTTATTGTTCTTGTTTAAATTAAACTGGATTTGAATGCATGTGGTTTTCAGTGCAATACATGGCTATGCTGAGTCTCTTCAATCTAATGCCATACTTCAGGGTACTTCAGGGCAGGAGACCCTCTTTTCACAGACTGGTCAGGTGAAGTGTAGAATGAAGCAACTCAAAATGGCTTAGTCAAAACATTCATTACCCCAAAGTGAATTTTGCCATCACATCGCACTAATTCAATTTTTATTGTAGTTAGTGGACACAAATATGAAAAAAAAAATATTTAATTTGACCCATTTAGGGTATTTATTTTAGTCTTGTTATCTTTGTAACCTGCCTGGTGTGATCTATCACTTACATACAAGCAAATCCATGATGAACTTGAACCTTGTGAACAGACTGGCTGCACCCCCTTAACTTTTCTCCTTCCTCAGTAACACTCCAACTAATGCTTTATTTCCTTCCATTAGCAGTGAACAGATCTTCTATCCACATGGAACGAGAAGGGAGGATGATTGGACACTTGGTTTCTTTGCTGGTGACACAACGTTCAAACATAAAGAGCCAATGGAAGGAAACAGTGGGTATACAAATACCAGTGGTAAAATAAGAAACCCTGCTGTCGTCATCTGTTAGAGAGATAGAATGATATACAGATATGTAGTCACATGGGTTAAAGTAGTAAAAAACTGTACAATGTGTTTTACATTGAAAGATCTTAAGTCCTCCCTAGGAATTTAGCTGAGCTTTATACATATTTGTATAAAGATTTTATTGGGAAAGTCTAACATAAAACTGTCAAGAAATGGACCAACAATCTTGGAACAACTTCTAGCATGCTGTCCTCATGTCAGCACTTGGCAGTACAACCAGCATGTTGTATTCCATGTGTGTTGACTTATATTCTACAATTGTATAGCACTTGCCATCGCTTGACCTCATAAACATCTTAATGATACACTATCTTGTTTTTCGATGATGGGCGGTGAAGTTGTATTTTACATTGGAGGGCTAGTCAGGGTCATCCTAGTTTATGAACGCAGCACCCTTTTGTCTGCTATAGGTTGCTTTTAGTTATTATTATTATTATTAAGTGAAAAGAGGAACTCTTTAACCCTTTAAACGCCAGCCACGTAAATTTTACGTGGCTGCCTCTCCAACAGTTAAACGCCAGCCACGTAAAATTTATGTGCCTGACTTTCCCCAGTAAAAAAAAAAAAAGTAAAAATAAAAGACACTTACCTGACCCCTCGTTCGATCCGGTCGGGTCTCCTCTTCAGCCAGAGGGGCTCCGATCGCCCATCGGGGCCCCTCCGGCTGCAGGGGAGGGCCCGGAACAGGGTGCCCCCCCCCGTTTCAGCAGCCGCCCGGTTTACTGTAAAAAAAAAAACAAAAAAAAAAAAAACAGTCACCTACCTTTGTCCCCGCCGGCTCCCGCAGGCTCTCCTCTTCACGGGGGGGGGCTCCGATCCCCCCCCCCCGCTCTTCTGTCTTCTGGAGGGGGCATAACAGCCCTCCTCCCTTGCCTCTTCCGATGGCGGCCGCCATCTTGGTGACGTCACGGGGCGGGGCCAGATGACGTCACCGCCGGGTGTCATCGGGGCACCCGGCAGTTCGTTTCTCAGATGCCGGTGACGGCTGGGCGGGGAAGGAGGGAGGTAGGCGATCCTCCGATCGCCTGCCTCCCCCCTTCTCTGCCCAGCCGTCACTGACAGCAGATCGCCGCGGGACACAGAAGATGAAGATCGGAGGTGAGTAAAGTAAAAGTTTTTTTTTTTTTTTTAATAAAATATTTTCAAAAACGTCTTGTCTTTTTTTTTTTACCATTTAACCCTTTGTGAACTGGTAAGGGGTCCATGTGACCCCTTATACCAGTTCACAAGGCTGGGGAGATGGCAAGCCACCTGCGCTAGCGGGTGGCTTGCCATTAACCCCTGGCACCCCCATTACCTGCCTCCCCAAAGGCCAGGGGGGGGCAGAAGAGCCCGGGCCCACATGGGCTATGTGGGCTCGTAGGCTGCAGGGTGGGGGGGCCACATAAGCTGGCCCCCCCACTCTGTGCCTACAAGCCCCCATAGCTGGTCCCGGGCTGGTTACTGTGGGTAAGGGGGACCCCACGTCAATTTTTTTTTTGATTTTTAAGGGTTTTTAACCCTTAAAAATCAAAAAAAAAATGGGGTCCACCCCCCCTGGGAGGGGGGACCCTATGTCATTTTTTTTTTTTGATTAACCCTTTGTGTTCTGTCATCCAGCAGCTATAAAAGGCTTCTAGCAAGGGAGCAGAAGCCAGTGATCGCCGAGGGACAGAGTGCTCCAGGATGGATGGGAGGTGAGTACAGTGTAAAAAAAAAAAAAAAAAATTAATAAAATATTTTTTCTCTTTTGTGTGTCTGTGTCATTTTTTACTTTTAACCTCTTGTGAACTGGTAAGGGGTCCATGACCCCTATACCAGTTCACAAGGCTGGGGGGATGGCAAGCCACCTGCGCTAGCGGGTGGCTTGCCATTAACCCCCGGCACCCCCATTACCTGCCTCCCCAAAGGCCAGGGGGGGGCAGAAGAGCCCGGGCCCACATGGGCTATGTGGGCTCGTAGTCTGCAGGGTGGGGGGGCCACAAAAGCTGGCCCCCCCACTCTGTGCCTACAAGCCCCCATAGCTGGTCCCGGGCTGGTTACTGTGGGTAAGGGGGACCCCACGTCATTTTTTTTTTTGATTTTTAAGGGTTTTTAACCCTTAAAAATCAAAAAAAAAATGGGGTCTCCCTCCCCTGGGAGGGGGGACCCTATGTCATTTTTTTTCTCGATTTAACCCTTTGTAGTGTGGATGGTTTTTGTGTTTTTTTTTGTGAATGTTATAAAATACTTGTTTCAGTTAGGGGGGGTCTCCTGGGCAGGAACGGGGGCTACCGATAAATATGTGGTACCGTTCTAATCGGTAGAAATGGGGCTTTCACATGCAATATGATTTTCCTTAATAAAATACATTTTTTATTTAAAATAAAGGAGTCAATTTTCTAAAAAAAAAATTTTATTTATTTATTTTTTTTTTCACTTAATAATATTGTAAAAAAAAAAAAAAAAATTACAAACAAGACATTTCATGTTAAAGTCTAAACTCTGCTGCAAAAAAAAAAAATATATAATTTTTCTGAAAGTTCCAGCAAAAATGGTGCAAAACATGTCGCAAAACATGACGCAAAATGGGGAAAAATGGCCTGTCAACAGAGGGTGACAAAATCTCAAGTAAGTTGGCAATTAAAAGGGTTAATAGTACCTATGCATGTTGGGTATTGTTCTGTTCGGGGGACCTTGCGCTTTCAGACTTAGCTTGTTTTTTCTGGTTTGCATATTTATATTTTAGGAAAAGGTGTTTTTTATTCAGCTTTTTTATAAATTTTTTAGGGAAACCCTGCGCAACCAAAGAATTCTTTGAGGAATTAATTCCAGAAAGATGAGCCCACTACAGCAAGCTGGGTACCCTTAGAAAGCTTAACGTGTGTACTTTCAGGGAATATATGGTTTATGGGGGATATTCCAAATGTAAAGGGTTGTTTTGGTTGAAAAATCGCAAGGTGCGCACTTTGTCTGCAGAGCTGAAATTTTCAAGTAAAATTACCGTTACGCACATGCTTTACTTTGGGGTGTTTGGCAACTCTTCCCTTGACAGAACCTATGCATGTTGGGTATCGTTCTGTTCGGGAGATGTTGCTTTTTCAGATTAAACTTGATTTTTCTTGTTTGTATATAGTTTTTTTAGGAAAATGTGGCTTTGATTCTGCTTTTTTATCCTTTTTTTAGGGAAACTCTTTGCAACCAAAGATTACGTTGAGGGATTACTTCCAGAAAACTATGGCCACATCCACAAGCCTGGTACGCCTAGAAAGCCTGAGGTGTGTACTTCCAGAGAATATATAGTTTGTTGGGGGTATTTTAAATGTAAAGGGTTGTTTTTCTGGAAAAACCGCAAGGTGCGCATATTGCATAGCATAGTTGTATTTTATCTGAAAATCTCCTAAAGCGCTGTTTCAGTTTGGGGGAGTCTCCTGGGCAGGAAAAGGTGTCTACCTATACATATGTGGTACCGCTGTAACCGGGAGAAATTGGGATTTCACACGCAATAAGATTTTATTGACAAACTTACATTTTTTATTCCAAAAAAAACTACAATATGTAAAAATTTTTTTTTTTTTTTTTTTTTTTGCACATATTTCACCCAAAAATATTAAGAATACACCTAACAAATGACAAACAAGACATTTCATGTTAAAGCCCAGACTATGCTGAAAAAAACAATATATCATTTTCCTGGGAAATCCCTGGAAATCCCCTCAAAAATCACAGTTGAACAAGGGGAGCGCAAAATAGTGCAAAATGGTCTGGCAACAAAGGGTGACAAAATCTCAAGGTAGGCTGGCGGTTAAAGGGTTAAATCTTGGAAACAACTAGAACAACAAAGTTTAGCCTCTCCCAAATCTAGTCCTCAATGTTTTCAACAGGGAGCAGACTACCTTGCTAAATGGAAGTGTGCAAACCAGCAGTGGGATGAGTCTTGGCACGGTTGGTCTGGAGGCTGGTGGGCATGATGTGGGTGCTAATACACCTAATGCCTGAAGGGGGAGAGCAGCAGACCTGGGGGTCAGATGAATAAAAGTTGTTTTTAGGCTACAGATATTATTATGGACTTTGGGCTCTTCTGCACTCCCCTGGGCTTTGGAGATGCAGGTAATGAGGCGGGGGTTATGGCACCCGCTTGCTGGCAGGTGCCCTGTAAACTGGTATATGTGTATTAGGGGCTTCTTACCAGTTCGCAAAGAGTTCAGTGTAAAAAACAACACCTACATGCACAAATTTTATTTTTTCCCCCATGCGTACATCAAGTGCCCTTGGACGAAAGGTGCCTGGTATCGGTGTATGAAGAGGTGAAAAGTGTTACTTCAGATACATTCACAGGCACAGACTCCATTTTTGATTAAAAAAGATCACAACTTACAGCAGGTCACAAATAGTGATTCGCGAACCCATAGAAGTTCCGGTTTGCCAAGTCTGGACGAACTGTAAAAAAAGTTCAGTTTGCATACCTGGACTTGACTCAAAAATGGCCCAGAAAGACATGAAGGGTGGCTGGCAGGTGGGTGAGAAGAGGTAGGGGACATCCGCTTTTCAAGGAAGAATCAGACAGAATCAGACTAAGACTGTTAAAGAAAAAAAAATTGAGGCAGCAGGCAGGCCAGTGTCCTCTCTCATGGGGGCATCCATCTTATCGTGGCCTCAGCCATGTACATTCTGTGAGAGGAAAAAAACGCAGACTCTAAACGCAGACATCAAGAATCCCTGTGTCCCTGTGAGATTGGTGGAAGCTGGGCGCAAGGAAGAGCATTCTCTCCAGCATTTGACATCTTGCTCCCTGCTGCGGGGGGGGGGGGGGGTATTTTTTACTGGCAGAGTGAACTGAAGTCTGCTCAGTCACCAGTATAAATAGACCCTCCTTGCGGTGGGGAGCGAGATGCCGGGAGTCCGCTGAAGATATAGCGGCCGACTAGAGGATGAGGACATTTGGCCTGATGCAGAGCCTCCCCCAATATGACCTTATTTTGTTCCGTTTTTCTTATGGCCCGTTTTCCTTCCGTTTGTCTCGGGGTTCAAATGTGATTCAGAGCCGCCGTCGGGAGAGCTCCGTTACTGATCCGTTTATGTGTCTTCATTCGGGAAGTGTTTTTTCCCCTCTCGGGTGCTTTCCGTGTGGTCGTGGGTTCCGTTGCCGTTCACACGGACGATCCGTTTTTGGCTCCTTTTTAATGCGTTTCCAAACGTACCTTCTTGCCATCTGTTTCGTTTTCACCCCAATTCCGATTGTTTTTCCATGTATACTTACATTTCCATGGATTTCCTGTTGACAATCTGGGTCCACGCAAGCGCACATCCCTAGTCCTCCCTCAAGCTTCCCTCATACATCAAACTGACACTTTTACCAACACCAAAACTTACCTTAATCTCTTCTCCTTCTTCTTCTTTATCTTCTTCCCTGTGTTTAATGCTTACCTTAATCTCTTCTCCTTCTTCTTTTTCTTCTTCTCCTTCTTCTTCCTCCTATTCCTTGTCCCATATACTTACCTTTTGGGACATGTAACTGTATGGTTATGTTGTGAGAACGTACAGTGCCATGAAAGAGAACACACCACAAACTGTTTTTAGTTTTTTTTACTTAAACTTTTTTTGGGAACATTTAAAAGATTCTTGTTTAAAATTGAAAACATTATTTTTTGGTATTTAAAAATTGAAAACATCAGCACAGGCAGGAGGCTCTTCTTCGTGTTCATTGTTGCCCTTTTCTTGGATCTGTGAATGAAAAACATCATCAGTTTTGCCTTGTAAGTATTTAGCTTATCTAGAGGTTTTGGTTTGGTCCATTATTAGGGTTAAATTTTCCCTAACTTATTACAATAATGTGTATTGGACCATGTTTTTGTTGTTTTTGGCTGGAGTTTAAACTACATGTATGATATATTTAACAAACTTACAAGGCTTGGGGCCAACAGGGCGTCGGGGGCGCAGCCTCCTCCCTGGGTCCACCATCTCGTCCTGGTGTGAAGCTATTGGGATCCCAAACACAAGGATATTATTGACTGATTGTGCCTCCTGAATGTCAGATTAGGTTAGGCTTCTATGCATCAAATCACTCACCTTCACCAGGCACCTCTTGAGGTTGGCCTGGTTCCTCCACTATCCTTTGGGATGGTCCTGTGACATCATCTAAAAATAACAATAGTGCACTGGTTTAGTAGTTTACTTAAACAAGTCAGTTGGTCCTCACTAATCTAAGCCTGCCATTGCTATTTTTTGCTTAGCGCCTTGTGCGCACACATAAACGCACGCTCGCCTACTCACATCCATGATTATTTTGTCCTGCTTCTCAGTATAGATGGCTGGCGACATCTTGCTCTTCCTTCCGGGTGTGGTTATAACGTTCCCCCTTTGTAACAGGATGTAACACTTATTAGGTGTGCTATAATCTTCCCCAGCCTGCAGACAGGGGGTGGAATCCCAAATAAAATCATCCTAACACCAGCAGAAGAACATGTGTTTACATATATTCACCCGGCAACCCTTCAGGGCCTGCCAGGGGGCCAAGACACAGACAGGAATGTCAGGTCTGGAGGTGAGTATGTTTTTACATTGAGCCTTTTAAATGGGTACCCAAACAGTTTTAGAATCCTTAATACACACTGGCCTTTGCTGAAACACAAAAAGTACATTCTCTCATCCCAGAACCAACACAAGACACGCCACTAGGCCAAACTACCCCTGGGTTGTCCCGGAGGACCATGCAACAACTGCCTTCAGTCCACACAAACCAACCTGAGTGTTTGGATGAGGTAAGTCAATGGTCCACTGTGTAGAGACAGAGAAACCTAAACAACAACCATCTAAAGTGTATCTAAACAAGTACCATCATGCTACTAAGGAAGAGCCACAAGTACCTTACATGCTACTTACAAATATGGCATGTTAGGTTACTTTAAACTGCTAAGAACAGGGACCAACAGACAGAGGCCTAAGGGGAAGAGGCTCAATAATGTGCTGTTTAGCATTCCAGCATTAGTGAACAGGGACAATAGGTGAGCTGTGCAGTGTCAGTGCAAAGCACAGTTCTGATGAGGCAACATGCACATCCACCCAGCACACTCCTGTACAATGACTCTGGGATGTAACATAACTAAAAGGCCCAGGACAGAAAGGTATAGTGGCAAATCACAAACAAAGCCATAGGAGGAAATACTGGTAAGTAAGTGAGGGTACTACTGTTTCATTGGAGTCTATAACAGATTAGTGGGGTACAGGCACAGAGCAATCAGAAAAATCATGATGGACGGCACAAACTATTTTTAAACACATACGTTGGCATGTCGGCTATATTATAAAAGCCCAACTTAACCGCATTGCAGGCTTCCCCTGTGTCAGGGAAAAAAATAAATTTTGGTGCCAGGGTAGCCATGCCATCCAAAAACTTGGTAAGGCTGCGGCTCAGCGTAGACTGGGACATCCCCACGGAGAAGGCACCCAGTCTCTGGAACGAGCCATTTGCCAAAAACTGCAGGCAGACAACCAATTTGTTCATACCTGCAATTGCATGCCCCTTCCTTGTTGTGCGGGCTAACCATGGCTGCAGCTGGCTATACAAGTCCTGGAGAGAAACACGGTTAAGGCGGGTGAGCTCGAATAGCTCAAGGTCATGCATGCCATGGATGTCCAAACGTGTTTGGTGCAGCCTGGTTTCTGCCATGCTCAAAAGAACCAGCCCACAGAGCTGACGCCTTGGATGATCGCGCACAGAAGAATGCATTTCAAACTCCCGGAGAGCAAATACGGCTGCTAAGACTGCCCGTAAGTGAAGCGTCGACACCCTCGTTAAATTGGGCTGGTTTCAATCGGAAATCAAGGCTCTGAATCAATTAAAAAACGGACCAATCAACGGGCTGTCCGTTTTCACGGAGTTCAGCCGCTTGCGAGCCGTCAATCGGAAAGGTGCATGCTGACACACCTGAGCACATAAACGCACACAAAAACCAACGTAGCACCCTTTCATGACCCGATCACAGCCCAAAACCAACGGAAAAACGTACGGGATAGCTGAACGGGGAGGCTCTGCATCAGGCCAATTGTCTGGTGCTGGAACAGGGACCGAGGTAAGCTTTTTTTTTTTTTACTGTTTTTGAGCAAGATTGATTTGGATTAACCCAAACTTCTTGGGGGATAGTCCTAATCAAATTTTTTAAATCTCTAATTGGAAGTTGGTTCTCCTGGATTCCAGTCCAATGATGGGATTATAAAATAACATGGTATATGTTCAGATTTAAAATGACCCTTTGGTCTAGTTTTCCTCAATAACCTTAAAGCTGAAAGCCTTATAGAAGGCCTAAAAACTAGGCAAAAAATCACAGCTCCTCTCAAGCATGGGGAAAGGGGGCTGCACCCCTATTTTTCACTGGTTCAGATGTGTGGATGCAGCTGTCATGGGGACCTGGGGATATGGAATAATGGGTTTCCAACTGATTTTCAGGCTTACTATAAGGATTTCAGAGATGTGCCAAAGGTTGGGGCAAAATTCCTCCTAGGGAAGAGATCCACAACAAGAGAGCTCATCAGTGGGATTAGGTACAGCTGTGATTAACCTTATTCCAAAAAAGTGTAACATGTGAGAGACTGTACTGAGACTGGAATCATTTGTTACTAGCAATGAGTGAACCTGAACTGCATTTCTGGTCCGTACCAAGCATTGTGAGTTTGTGCCCCTGAACCCAAACACAGACTTTAGCCAGAAGTCTTTGTTTGATTCGGTGTTTAGTAAAGCTTTAGTAAAGCTTTTAGCCCATAGCAGCAAAGGGGGGGTACAGCAGATAATGCAGCGTTTGCAGCAGATAGGAAGCGACTATTAACTTGCCTGAGCCAGCGATTAGAGTATGCGTTTTTTTCCTCTCACAGAATGTCCATGGCTGGGGCCACAATAAGATGGATGCCCCCATGAGAGAGGACACTGGCCTGCCTGCTGCCTCAAGTTTTTTTTCTTTAACAGTTCTAGTCTGATTCTGTCTGATTCTTCCTTGACAAGCGGATGTCCCCTACCTCTTCTCACCCACCTGCCAGCCACCCTTCATGTCTTTCTGGGCCATTTTTGGTGTCACCAAGTTCAGGTCCCCATTGATTTCAAAGGGGTTCATGGTTGAGTCAAGTCCAGGTATGCAAACTGAACTTTTTTTTACAGTTCGTCCAGACTTGCCAAACCGGAACTTCTATGGGTTTGCGAATCAATTTGTGACCTGCTGTAAGTTGTGATCTTTTTTAATCAAAAATGGAGTCTGTGCCTGTGAATGTATCTGAAGTAACACTTTTCACCTCTTCATACACTGATACCAGGCACCTTAGGTCCAAGGGCACTCAGTAAGTACCTTACTACTTTGGAAATGCAGATGGAGATCAAATGAGTGACATAAGGGTTACAAAGGTAACAGTAACATAGCGATACATATGTTTATAACCAGTTATACTGATTTAAATATTGAGAGGATTGCACCATGTCCATGTATTTATCAGTGTTTTGGGGGATGTTTCATCAATGAAGAATTAATTTGTGTTGGTTGATCCCCCTGCCCTGTGCGATCACTCATTATAAATGCCTTTTGCTTGGCCAGACCCAAAACACATTTCTTCTATTATGACCCTTGTTTGATGACAGAAGATATTCAGTTTATACATCTCTAATCCATCTCTAATTTCCTCTTTAGCAATCTCTGGATTCCTTGCTATTTGTGTTACAGTTTAATAATAAATCAGCTTGACTGGAAACAAAACCTATCCCAAGAATGTGTCAGCACCCCTGCGATTCTTGCGCCACTTACTGCTACCACTGCTATGGTGTGATTACCTGAAGTGACTTATACCAAGCCAAGCGTTTTAACTGCCTTGTGATGTGCCCGTATTTGTCCGATGATTTAGACATAAAGGTGATGATTAAGGTTTGTTTGTTTTTTACATCGTAAAAGAGTTACAACCTCTTTGAAATGTTCATGGAAGCATATAAAAGCAGGATGGTAATAACAATATATATTCTAAGAGGGCATACAAGGTCACTCCTGCCAAACAAGGCCAGGATGCTATATATGTTCTGCAGGCTAGGAACTTCTCCATCTTGGTTGAAGAATCGTATGGGCTTTTGTTGTCCTGGCTTTAAACTAATAATATACATTTAGGTTGGTCCTGGGTTTCTAAGGTGCACAACAATTTAACTGGTACAGCCTCTAGGGCTGTAATGACGGACTGGTGTCAAAGATAAGCCCGGGATTTACCGGCCCTTGCCAGCCCACCACCATCCACTGAGCTGCTGAGCCCCACCACCAATGTGTCTCCAAGCTGGTCAACCAATGTACTTCAAGGTTATAGGGTTTTATTGATGCACCAAGGGCTGCAGTGTATATGGAAAAGCAAGGTTGTGCAGCAAGGATGAGTATGGCCAGGGCTGGCGCCAGAACAGGGCAAACCTGGGCAATTGCCAGGGCCTGGTATCTTCAGGGGGCCACTAAGGCTCACACTTGGCCATAGTATTATTTTATAGTGGACCCAAACCACCGAATGCCGGGTGTTGTTTGCAGACCTACTCATAGCTGGCCTCAGCAACAAGGGATGGAAAAGGTGGCATGGAATTGAGGGCAGCTAATGGAAGCTCAGAAGGTGGCAAGAACCAGGTGACAACTGACAGCAATGATGGAGTCTTTAGTGGCAGTGGAGCAAGCAGTAGGGGCTGAAGGATGCTTAGTGGCAGTAGAAAATACTATAAGGTCTAGAGGACGATTGGTGGCTATAGGGGAGGCAATAAGTACTGGAGGACGATCAGCAGCAGAAGGTGATCCATTTGTGGCAGTGGAGCTGAAAGGTGACATCATGTGACTCACTACTTTAGGACCCACTAATATTTTTTTACCCAAGGGCCCCCACAATTCTGGAGCCGGCACTGAGTATGGCATCCACAGCCACAATGCTGAGGCTATAGCCTTGCAGGAGTGGAAAGGATGGGGGTTTCCTAAACAGGGGAGTTACAGAGAGGCTGCCTACCTGACCAAGAGCTTTTTCCAGAATTCACTAATTCTAGCCCCCCCAGTCACATCCTGGGAAAACTTGAAAGGAAGGGATTGTCTGTTGGGGGGGGGGGGGGAGGGTTGAAAGATGAATAAGTGAATTCTCTCACAAGCTCTGGGTTAGGTGGGCTGTCTGCTGGGGGCTACACCCAGTGCAGCTGGCCCAAAGCCATGCAGCCCACTGGCAATTCTTCCCTTGCTCCCTATGGCCCACCTGCTTCTATTGTTGACTAACAATAATGCGTATACAGAGTGGTCATAGATTTAGGGAGTTAATTAAGAAACGTAGCCAGCGCAGTATGTGAAAACCATATATATGAAAGTCAATCTGGTGAGCACATCTAATAGCGTCATGTAGCGCCACATGTATCACTAGCGGTGGCTCAGGGTAAAGCGCCGGCGCTGTGTGTTCCGCAGCGCCATGTAGCACCTGTCACTCAGTAGCGCTCTCCCATACATTTCAATGGTGTTTTATTTGGTTGTGTAATGTTAATGTAAAGTATGATCCTCTCCTGCCCGGCAACCAAACACAGCACCGAGTGCCAGTCACACTTAACTATCACTACCTATCGTTCGCTGGAGCGTTGTCCAATTGTTAGATGTAGTGTCGTCTTGAGCACTTTGACCTCGGGACACCACTTAGCATTCGCGATTGGCTCTGCAGTGAATCAGGGAGAGCGCTTCTACAGCGCCCTGCAGACATCACATGTATCACTGCTGGACAGGATACTACAGTCACTTGTACGCCCACTACGCTAGGTTATAGCGCCAGACACTCACTTGCAGCGAACGCTCTAGGCGCTGCCACATAGACGCTCAAATGGCAATATGTGGCGCTAGTCTTAAATTAGCCTCCCCATCTCTTCCTGCTTAGCTCGTCAAGGCTTATAGGATACAACATCATTAGCCTGTGGCACAGCAACCCAAAGGCAATCTAGATGGCTGTGATCATGCACTTTAAAACAAATACCAATTTATCCCTTGCACACAGAATTCTAATGAGAAACGTCAAACGTCAATAGTAAACATTGTAATAATACTGTTGGGGTTTCTAAGGGTTGTCTGGCCTCCCTCGCCCAAGGTCTGTCAGTGTTCTGTCAGCAGCTGCTTGAGATCAGATACTAAGAACCACGAGCTTGTACACTAGGTACGGTTCAAAGACTGATCTAAGTTTATTCAGAAATCAATGCATATTTATACAGAATGTCACACACAAAAATGAGTATTTAGCCCCCACCTTTGTAACATAACTAAAAACCTTCACACATAAATCTGGCAATAAATCTTGTGGTTCCTGTGTAAAGTATTTTCCTATGCATTTGCTGATAATGAAGTTCAAGGGATTCCCGTGACCTACATGTAGATAAATCACTGAGAGAAGGACATTCCTACACACTAAAACGTCTGTTAGCTTTATGCTCAGAACACATTACATGTATATCTATATAGCTAAGTTTAATATCAGATTATAGAATACAAAATGGAGTCTTCTTTTCAACATGGCCGCCATTAGGCTAAGCATTTCACCCTTCAAATCCCCTCTTAGATCATCTCTGGATGATCTCCTTAATTCACGTTCTGTGCCTATGGGCTAGGTAAGCCATATAAGTAGCAGTGTTAGGGCGAGCGCTGCGTTTTCCCCGCGCAGCGCCCCCCTCCGTGCCTCTCCTCGGGCGAGCGCTGCGTCCCCTTCCTGCAGCGCTCCCCGCTCCACCGCCATCCGGGCGTCCGCTGCTGGCCCCCCTGGCTGCGGTTCCCCCTTACCTGGTCCCCGCGCTTCCTCCTCTGACCGGCATGGCCGCCGGCTTCCTCCTTCTGTGTCTGTTCCGCCTTCCCTGCGCGCACGTCCCCGGCCACTAGGGGGCGCGCGCGTCAACCTCCTCAGATTTAAAGGGCCAAGGCCCTGTTAATTGGTCTCTGCCATCCAATCCCTTTTTGGCTCTTCCTATAAATGAAACCCTGCCTTACTTCCTGTGCCGGATCTTCGGTGTTGTTCCCTGAATGATTATCGCTGTATTGCTTGATTCCTCGTGTATGACCTCGGCTCTCCCATTGACCTTCGAACCTGTGCTGCCCGTCCCGACCTCGGCTTGTGTCACCGCTACTGAACCCGCGCTGCCAGTCCTGACCTCGGCCTTCTCCTTCGACCACTGTTTGTCTCTGCTGCACGTCACTTCAGCAGTTTGTGGAACTGTGCCGCTGTTGGGGGGTAGCGACCTGGGAGTCACCTGCCGCACAAGACCATCCCGCCTTGCGGTGGGCTCTGGTGAAAACCAGTGGCTCCTTAGACTCCGCTCCCCTGACGCGGTATCTGCCAAACAGTTCTGCAGACCCAGCGGGTCCACTTCTTCGCACCCGGTGCGTAACAGTAAGATCCGGCCATGGATCCCGCTGAGGTGCCCTTGCCGGAGACTTCCGAACTCCCAGCGCTGGTGGCTTTGCAGTCTCGGCAGATTAATCAGCTTACCGCTATGATGCAGCAACTCTTGACCCAGCAGCTGTCGCCTTCTCCACCGCCACCGGTGCCGCCTCCGCAGTCTCCAGCAGTTTCCTCAACCAGAATCCGCCTCTCCTTACCAGCAAAATATGAGGGGGACGCGAAGTTGTGCAGAGGCTTTCTAGCCCAGTGCTCTATGCACCTGGAATTATTGTTTGATCAATTCCCCACCGAACGCTCTAAAGTGGCCTTCATCATTAGTCTGCTCTCCGGAAAAGCCTTGGCTTGGGCCACTCCCTTGTGGGACCGTAATGATCCTCTCACCTTCACCGTCCAGGCCTTTGTTACTGAATTCCGTCAGGTTTTTGAAGAACCCGCTCGGGCCTCATCCGCCGAGTCCGCTCTATTGAATTTAACGCAAGGCGATCTTTCTGTTGGTGAATATGCTATTCGATTCCGTACTTTGGCCTCCGAGTTAGCATGGAATAATGAGGCCCTCTGCGCTTGTTTTAAGAAAGGTCTTTCTAGCAAGATCAAAGATGTTCTAGCGGCCCGAGAGATACCTGACTCCCTTTCTGAACTCATTCATCTCGTCACTCGCATTGACATACGCTTTGCTGAGAGGCGTGAGGAACTTCGCCTGGAGAGAGATTCCCAACGCGACAGGAGGATGTTCCGTTTGGCTCCCACCTTTCAGAAACCTTTGTCTGTACCATCTTCTCCAGAGGTGGAAGCCATGCAGGTCGGCCGCTCTCGCCTAACCCCCGTGGAGAGGTCTCGCAGGAGAAATGAAAATCTCTGTCTGTATTGCGCCAGTCCTGATCATTTTCTAAGAGATTGCCCCATTCGTCCTTCTCGACTGGGAAACGGGCGCACCTAGACTCGGTGGGAGAGGCGTCTCTGGGTGTGTGTGCTTCCTCTCCAAGATTTACCGTACCTGCACAGCTTTGTCTCTCATCTGCCTCTGTGCTTAATTTGCCGGTCTTCCTGGATTCTGGTTCGGCGGGCAATTTCATAGAGGCCTCCCTGATCAAGAAATACGACATAGCAGTTAACCGCTTGGCCAAACCGTTATTCATCGCCTCAGTTAATGGAGATAGACTGAATTGTATGGTGCAGTACCGTACCAAGCCTTTGCTCCTTAAGATTGGCCTCTTTCACCAGGAATACTTGGAACTCTTTGTGTTACCCCATTGTACTTCCCCAATCCTATTGGGTCTTCCTTGGCTTCAGCTTCATAATCCTACCCTAGACTGGGTCACTGGGGACATCAAGGCGTGGGGTACAACCTGCTTCAAGAATTGCTTGAAAGCTTTACCAGTTCGAACCGATCATCCTACCACACCTCCTCCCTACCTACCGGGCCTACCCGAAGTTTACCGGGCTTACGCTGACGTCTTCTGTAAGAAGCAAGCTGAGACCCTTCCGCCACATCGCCCTTATGACTGCCCGATCGACCTCCTGCCTGGGACCACTCCTCCTCGTGGCCGTATCTACCCACTATCCGTCCCCGAAACTCAAGCAATGGCTACTTACATACAAGAAAATCTGCAGAGGGGCTTCATCCGGAAGTCCTCTTCTCCCGCTGGGGCAGGCTTTTTTTTTGTACAGAAAAAAGACGGCTCTCTCCGACCCTGTATCGACTATCGGGGTCTTAACAAGATCACGGTAAAGAACCGATACCCCTTACCCTTAATTCCAGAACTCTTCGACCGTCTTCGTGGCTCCAGGATCTTTTCCAAACTGGATCTCCGAGGAGCCTACAATCTGATCCGCATCCGCAAGGGAGACGAATGGAAGACTGCCTTTAATACCCGTGACGGTCATTTCGAGTATTTGGTGATGCCCTTCGGGCTTTGTAATGCCCCTGCCGTATTTCAAGAGTTCGTCAATGACATCTTCCGGGACTTGTTGTACTCCTGTGTCGTGGTCTATTTAGATGATATCCTCATCTTCTCTTCTTCCCTCGAAGAGCATCACCGGCACGTTCGTCTGGTACTATCCCGCCTTCGGCAGCATCATCTTTATGCCAAATTAGAAAAGTGTCTCTTTCACCAGACCGCTCTGCCCTTTTTGGGTTATACTGTTTCAGCCCAAGGACTACAAATGGACCCTAGCAAATTGAGAGCGGTATTAGATTGGCCTCGGCCTGTTGGTCTGCGTTCCATTCAACGATTTCTGGGCTTCGCCAACTATTACCGTCAATTCATACCCCATTTTTCCACTATCGTGGCCCCCATTGTGGCTCTCACCAAAAAGGGAGCCAACCCCAAGTCATGGCCTCCACAGGCGGAGGCAGCCTTTTTAACATTGAAAAAGACCTTCTCTATGGCCCCGGTGCTCACCAGACCAGACCCTTCTCGTCCTTTTTCTCTAGAGGTTGACGCTTCTTCCATCGGAGCAGGAGCTGTTCTCACACAGAGGTCTCCTTCAGGGAAAAATCATACTTGTGGGTTCTTTTCTAGGACTTTTTCTTCCGCGGAGCGAAATTATTCTATTGGGGACCGTGAACTCCTGGCTATCAAATTAGCTCTTGAAGAGTGGAGACATCTACTAGAAGGGTCGCTTCACCCCATATCTATTTTTACCGACCATAAGAACCTTTTGTATCTTCAAACTGCTCAACGCTTGAATCCTCGCCAAGCTCGTTGGTCACTATTCTTCGCGCGGTTTAATTTCCGCATTCACTTTCGGCCTGCCTCTAAGAACATCAGGGCAGATGCTCTATCTCGCTCCTCGGACGTCACAGACGTGGACGCTGCTCCTCAGTTCATTATATCTCCTGATCATTTGGTTCATTCCGCTCCTGCCTCCCTAGTGCAGGCTCCGCCTGGGAAGACCTTTGTCCCGGTTCGCCGACGCCTCCAAATATTAAAATGGGGTCATGCTTCCCGTATTGCCGGGCATGCTGGTATCAAAAAGTCTAACGCAATTATTGCCAGATATTATTGGTGGCCCTCCATTGAGAAGGATGTGGCAGAATTCGTGCAAGCTTGTACCACCTGTGCACGTAATAAAACGCCTCGCCAAAGACCGGCGGGTCTTCTTCATCCTCTTCCTATTCCTGAAATCCCTTGGTCTCACATCGCTATGGACTTTATCACGGATCTTCCTCCATCTCAAGGCAAAACAGTGATCTGGGTTGTTGTGGATTGTTTTTCAAAAATGGCGCACTTCGTTCCGCTACCAGGACTCCCATCCGCTCCTCAGTTGGCTAAGAACTTTTTTAAGCATATTTTTCGGCTCCATGGACTTCCTTCCCACATTGTCTCCGACAGGGGAGTTCAGTTTGTTTCAAAATTCTGGAGGGCTCTCTGTACTCAGTTAAAAGTGAAATTAGATTTTTCCTCGGCTTACCACCCCCAGTCCAACAGCCAAGTGGAGAGGGTCAATCAGGTTCTAGGACAATATCTACGTCACTTTGTTTCGGCCCGACAAGACGACTGGGTCGATCTCTTGCCATGGGCGGAGTTCTCTTATAATTTCAAAGATTCTGAAGCCACAAAAAAATCTCCATTCTTCATTGTTTATGGCCGCCAACCTTTGCCTCCTCTACCCTTACCTACACAGTCGGGGGTACCCGCCGTGGATGACTTAACACAGTTTTTTTCCTCTATCTGGCGTGAAACACGACATTCTCTTGTTCTAGCCTCTACCCGCATGAAGAGCAGCGCTAATAAAAGAAGGAGAATCGCTCCTGTTTTCTCTCCTGGAGATAAAGTTTGGCTTTCAGCCAAGTACATTCGTTTCAAGATACCCAGTTATAAATTGGGCCCTCGCTATTTAGGGCCGTACAGGATCAAGCAACAAATTAATCCGGTCTGTTACAAACTTCATTTGCCAGCCTCCTTACGTATTCCCAACTCTTTTCATGTTTCATTATTAAAACCTCTGACGACTAATCGATTCTCTTCTAAAACGTTGGAGCCACTTCCGGTCGCGGGTACCGAAGATGCCTTCTCGGTGAGAGAGATTCTGGCTTCCAAAACATCCAGAGGGAGACGATACTTTCTAGTGGATTGGGAGAATTGCGGTCCAGAAGAGAGGTCCTGGGAGCCTGAGGAGAATATCCTCGATCGGAGCCTTATTTCAAACTTCCTCGGTCCCAAAAAGAGGGGGAGACCTAAGGGGGGGGTACTGTTAGGGCGAGCGCTGCGTTTTCCCCGCGCAGCGCCCCCCTCCGTGCCTCTCCTCGGGCGAGCGCTGCGTCCCCTTCCTGCAGCGCTCCCCGCTCCACCGCCATCCGGGCGTCCGCTGCTGGCCCCCCTGGCTGCGGTTCCCCCTTACCTGGTCCCCGCGCTTCCTCCTCTGACCGGCATGGCCGCCGGCTTCCTCCTTCTGTGTCTGTTCCGCCTTCCCTGCGCGCACGTCCCCGGCCACTAGGGGGCGCGCGCGTCAACCTCCTCAGATTTAAAGGGCCAAGGCCCTGTTAATTGGTCTCTGCCATCCAATCCCTTTTTGGCTCTTCCTATAAATTAAACCCTGCCTTACTTCCTGTGCCGGATCTTCGGTGTTGTTCCCTGAATGATTATCGCTGTATTGCTTGATTCCTCGTGTATGACCTCGGCTCTCCCATTGACCTTCGAACCTGTGCTGCCCGTCCCGACCTCGGCTTGTGTCACCGCTACTGAACCCGCGCTGCCAGTCCTGACCTCGGCCTTCTCCTTCGACCACTGTTTGTCTCTGCTGCACGTCACTTCAGCAGTTTGTGGAACTGTGCCGCTGTTGGGGGGTAGCGACCTGGGAGTCACCTGCCGCACAAGACCATCCCGCCTTGCGGTGGGCTCTGGTGAAAACCAGTGGCTCCTTAGACTCCGCTCCCCTGACGCGGTATCTGCCAAACAGTTCTGCAGACCCAGCGGGTCCACTTCTTCGCACCCGGTGCGTAACAAGCAGCTTGGCTCTCTGTCCTACAACTTGCAATCAGGCACATAATAAGTTTGAAGGAAACGAAAAGCATAATAATCACAAAAATGACTACAAAAACATTGATGGCCATATCTCTTAACCATTTGAAAATTCCTCCAAAGTTACCTAAATTACCAAAAGTTCTCCACTTTTGGGCAAAATATCTTTCTCCTCTACCAGAAATCTTATGGAAAAATGAGCCAGGAGTGGGTTAATTAGCATTATATTCCAGTCAATTGCCTTGTATTGAGCATTATTCGTTTTAAAATAGATCCCACCCTTCTCAGTTGGCTTAGAGATATTAAACTAGGATTGGGCACATGTTTTCTCAATCTTATTAGATTTTCCAGACACCAGTCTGGGTTGTGTTTTGGTATATATATTGGGTGTGAAACATAATCATTCTGCTTTGGCTACTAGCAAAACTCACATTTTTCATTTAGTTGTTATAACTTTGATTAAAGACTTGAGTGAAATTCAAAGGTATAGCTATCAAAGGGACCTGTGATGTTTCAGGGTGTCATTTACTACAGATCCAACACTTGTCATAACCTGATTTCCGGGCATATGCATATTTAATGTAATGTCCTGTGAGTCTTCCACCTTCTGTGAGATAGCAACCCCCAATCTCCACCGCCGCTTCTGCCTATAGCCAAGCCCCCGTTAGCCGGGACGCACGATATGCCTCGCCGGACACGGTTGCCCCCAGGTCTTAAAAGGCGCAAAGGATGCCAGCTCACAGTGAAGATAGAAGGAACACTAGGTTATACTATGGCCAAGGTCATTCACGGGAAATCAGTCCGAAAGTACGTCTACTCACAGGGATGAGGCAGAAGAGTAGTCAGATACTAGCCGAAGGTCAAGCCGGGTACAGCACTGATACAGCACTGATACAGCACTGATAAAGTCACACCCTGAGCAGCACTAGCTATAACGGACAACGGGTCAGGGCTAAACTCTACTTAAAAGATGGCTGACCAATATAAACACTGAGAGAAATAGAGTAGATGATTGGTGCAACTTTGAACTGGAATTGATTTGAGAACTTATCCCAGGCTTTACCATTCTCTCTCTGACCTATTCTAACTATTTTTTTTTTCACATCGGGGCCTAACAAATGTGGGTCGAAAATGCATGAAGTAAGCACATATGTTAGTATAAAAATGATAAAGGCAGCTATCAAAAGTTTAGCAATTTCAGTCACACAAAGAAGGTCTGATCAAGGGCTGGGGCTTCTTCATCTGTTTTTCCTTCTTCGGGGACCCTAGATCCCCCGCATTGGTCATCATTTTCCTGCTTTTCCTGTGCTCTAGGTCGCAGTGTCTGACCCTTCTTTTCCGGAACCCTCTTCACTCTGGAAGCATGTAGCCACGACTGGCAGTTCTTCACAAGATTGTGGTTCTGGTCACTGCGATCACCGTGGCTGGGGCACCAAGGGGGTAGTCTTGCTTCTTTCCTGCGATTCAGCTCCAGGACCACGACCGCGTCACCTACTTCAAAAGGATGGGTGGTGTCCTGTAAAGAAAAAGAGATGCGAGACAGAGGTGCAAGCCACATTTCTTTAAACATCCAAGATGGTGGCGCCCGTATCCTAAATTCCTGAACAGAGTTGCAGCCCAGTGGGGGAAAGAATAATAAGTTAGTGACTAAAAACGTAAAATATATTAATTTCAGATGGTGGGGAACCGTTTTTTTAAGAGTTTGGGCTTTTCATTAAATCACGCTGAAGGTCCGGTTTAACATTATCCAAAGTTTTAATCAGCTTCCTCACATATCCTGTATCAGGTCTAAGTCCCCTCTTTCTAACATAAGAAGGCACCCTAACCCAGGGGGTGGGTAATGGTCTTCCCATTAAAACCTCAAATGGTGAATACCCAGTGACTTTAGAAGGGATCATCCTAATTACTGCCAATCCTACTTCTGGAAGGACCTTTTTCCATTTAGCATAAGTTCCCTTCCCCCCTGTGGCTTTTCTGATTTTTTTCCTTTTTGGTTTTCATTCTTTTAACTATTCCTAAGCTCTGAGGGTGGTAGGGGATGTGAAACTTCCACTCTATCCTGAGGGTTTTCTACAAGATCCTAACATACCTTCATGGTAAAGGACAGGCAATTTAAAATTATCTGCAACGGGCATCCCCATCTAGGAATAATTTCTTGTGTGAGAATACTTACCACAGTCCTGGCATCTTCCCTTGTCGTCACACAAAGTTCAACCCACCTTGAGAACATATCCACTCTCACTAAAAGGTACTCCTGTCTTTTCCTAATCTAGGCATGTGAGTAAAATCAATCTGTAGATGTGTGAATCGGGTTGTTAGATATGTCAGGTGCTCATGTTTACATGTCGTCTTCCAGCCTCTATGTCCTGCACTATGATATTAAAAAGCGGTGCACTAGCTGTTGCACGGTTTCCCTAGTTTTCACTAGTTTCCCCCTCTTTGCACAAAAGTCCATTCTGGTCTTTGTGCACTCCTACCTTTTTCCACAATTCTCCCTGTCTTCTGTACTAGCATATTTTTGTAAGTCAGTCAAGGTCTAGTCAGGGAGGGGTATTTCTGGTGCTAACATGGGCATTTACATGTCACAATGTAAAGGGTGTGGCCATTTCCACCACCATTGCACACGAGGCCAGGGCTCTGAGACACACATGACCTGTACCTGCCTAGGGCACACCTTCGAGGGAAAAAAAAACAGGGCACCTCCATGCGCTTGTGCACGGACCACCTGCCATGGTTTTACATTTTGTCCTTGGCAAATCAGTGAAACATCTTGCCATTATCGGGAAAACCTAACCCCGGGGCTGTCACCATAGTATTTTTCAAATACACAAAAGCATTTCATTTAACCATTTCATTTAACCATTTCAGGGTGTCAGGTTTATCAACATGCATCTGAGCTCTGAATATGCTGTCACATTATGAACAATCTGAAATTGGCGGCAGTAACCAATCATACCAAGGACGGTTAGCGTGTCCTTCTTGGTAAGTGGGCGGGGCAGACCCACAACAGCAGCTACTCTCTCATGGCTCACTTCTCGTATTCCCTGGGAAAACAGAAAACCCAGGTATTCAAACTTTTCTTTAGACACTTTATGACCACTTTCAAAAAGACATTTGACAATATTCCTCTCATTCCCCAGGGTGGCCTCCCGATGCAAAACTGCAGAGGCGAAGGCTGTCTGCAGTAGGACAGAACCATGGCCGGGTGTCCAGGCCTTAAGAGTGGCTTGGAGGACTATTTGCAAAAACTACTAACCAATACACATGGCCCTGGGGCAAAAGTGACCTGAAAGGTGTGTTGTGTCTCCTCATCCACTGGGACGCTTACCAGCCTGTGTCATGAGAAATGGAGGTGAGAAGAGATGGCACAGACACCATCAGGCACAATTGGGTCAGTTGGTGTCACTAGACCACTTATGGGTCTGGGGTTCAGGACAAATCAATGTGGCTTTGTAATGTGTGCAGGGAAAACATCCCACATCCAGTGAGCCCTCAGCCCACAGCTGCGGATCTATGTCCATGTCATCTGTCAAGAGGCAAGAAATCCTAGCCTTCTATATGCTTATCTGGTTAAAGTCTGCATACAACCCCACTTTCCTGTTAATTTTTATTGTGATCTGCCTAGCAGGTCCTTGCCCAGGATGTTAATAGGACACCCTGGAATAAGTCTGAAACTATGTCTGATTCCCAGTTTAGCCTGGAGGGGGTCAGAAATCAGTAAGGGCGGTGTTGCTGCCAGCTAAGCAGGTTATTTGACATCATGCTAGGGAGAGCTGACTGGCTGTGGTGCAGAGGCTGCAAGGTTAATTATTTCTTCCTCATCATAGGGGTTAATTTAGGGAGATCAAAATCATCCCGTAGCTTCTTTCACTGTCAGCTTCCTTTAAAACTCAGTCTGATGCTGCTCTATTATCAAAGCGTAGCGCGGGCTGAGCCCCTCGTAAAAAAGCTGTAAATTTCTGCACTTTTCATCTCCATCTGTGACCCCCCCTTCACACACACATTTCGTTCCTGCCAGTTTGCGTGTTTTTAACCCATACGCTCCCACAGCATGGAATATCTCTAAAATAATTTTCACATTTTCCCAGTTCCAAACTGATGTGGATCAAAGCATCTATGATTTGTTGTTTTACAGTTAAAACATATCTCGGATTCAGATTACCCAGGAAGGTCTGAATAAGAAGCGGTAGCCCATACATCTATGAATCTTTTAAAGAAATCTGAGACAGATACTCTCACTTTCTGTTTACCAGCTATGGCAGTAGACAGAGAAGATTTATGTGGAGAAGCACTCTCAAACTTTTCTTAATCTTCCTCATGGTATGCTGACCTTTTTCGGCAGTTGGGAAAGGGGCTTCTATATTAACTCTTTCGGCTAATTTGCTCCTAATATTTGCAGCGGGACGCCCATAAGAAGTCCAGCTGTCACTTTCACCTAGCTCTTTTTACTCTTTGGGTTCCTCTATTCCTAGCTGATAAGCTGATCAACAGACAGCTTCTGTCTATCACTGCCCATTTGTTTCCTGACATCAGGGGTTATTAAAACTCTCTTATTAAAACATCTCTTCCTTGGTAAAAGAGGGATAGAGGCTGTTTTTCTTAGGTGGTACATAAGGCCAGGGGACCTTAGTTTTAGGCCTAGACTTTTGTTTACATTTTAAATTTGTTCCTAGCTTGTGTTCCAGGGCATGAAATCCAGGGGACTCTTTTGTCTCCTGAATTGGATGTCCTTTTGGCACTTTTAGTTATCTTTCTAAACCAATAGGGAGCATATTCTAGCCAGTTTTCACCTCCCTTCTTCATAAAATCTTTATCCCAATTTTGGTAATAGGGGAACGCCTATTGATCACCCAAACATAAATCTTTAATCATTATATCCATGAAAAACTTGTCATTATCTCCAACCTGTGGGAATGGACTGGAGCTACCCATGGATTTACATAATAATCAGACTTCGATATTCTAATTACAAATTTCTTACAAGTTTCCCCTTATCAAAGGTTTAGATTTGCTATCATTCTTCCCATATTACACAGTAATTCGATGCCTGCTTACCTTCACACCTATCAGTAACAGTGGTTTAAGGCGTGCTCACCTTCACACCTATCAGTCCCACACAACAATGACAAATTATCTTACACTTCTATGCGACAGAGAAGAAAAAGCAAAAGTTTGGGACAGAACACTGAACACCTTGTCAGGGAGCCTTTTATCTAGTAGCGCTACTCTTATTTGCCTTAGGGCACTTCTCAGAGTCCCTTTTTCTCTTAGGGCACTTCTCAGAGTCCCTTTTTCTCTTTGAGCACTTCTCAGAGTCCCTTTTTCTCTTAGGGCACTTCTCAGAGTCCCTTTTTCTCTTATCTGTCTCTCGGGACAGTTTTTAACCCTTCCAATTTACCCCACTAGGTTCTTAATAGGTCCACCCTATGGCAGAGGTCTCGGTAAGTGAAAATATAAATCCACCTACCCAGACTTGCACGGTGGATCCCACCCGCTGCCACCATTGATTGTTGGGGTTTCTAAGGGTTGTCTGGCCTCCCTCGCCCAAGGTCTGTCAGTGTTCTGTCAGCAGCTGCTTGAGATCAGATACTAAGAACCACGAGCTTGTACACTAGGTACGGTTCAAAGACTGATCTAAGTTTATTCAGAAATCAATGCATATTTATACAGAATGTCACACACAAAAAGGAGTATTTAGCCCCCACCTTTGTAACATAACTAAAAACCTTCACACATAAAGCTGGCAATAAATCTTGTGGTTCCTGTGTAAAGTATTTTCCTATGCATTTGCTGATAATGAAGTTCAAGGGATTCCCGTGACCTACATGTAGATAAATCACTGAGAGAAGGACATTCCTACACACTAAAACGTCTGTTAGCTTTATGCTCAGAACACATTACATGTATATCTATATAGCTAAGTTTAATATCAGATTATAGAATACAAAATGGAGTCTTCTTTTCAACATGGCCGCCATTAGGCTAAACATTTCACCCTTCAAATACATATAAAAGCTACCAACTAGATGCTTCAAACTTCTAAAACCGGAGAAAATAGAAAAGAGAGCCTTGCTCTTGGGAGCTTACAATGTAAGAAAGTTTTGTATACACACGAGTGAAAAAAATTGTATTGGACTTGATTCAGAAAAAATTGTTTTGGATGGAAAATTGGATCGCATGCAAAAAATGTAAGGGGTTTATTTAAGAAACAATAACGCCACGTAGTGCCAGATGAATGTCAGGTCCTTGTGCAATGGGATGATGGGATGTGTCGGCACTTTAATCCAATGCCAAATAAGACCAGGTGCTCCCCCTGCACTGTGTGGCCTTATCCCATACATTTCAATGGGCTGGAATGGTAATAACTATTTGGGCATTTTTGTATATTTTTTGTTTGGGGCTGGTGCATGTGCCACTAAAGAAGTGGCCTGCTATATGGGACCACGGACCGCGTGGGACTCTCATCTCCTAGTGTTGGAGTAGTGGGGTTACCATCCTTTGGGGCATCACTCAGGTGAACTCCTTCCTTAGTAGTACACATGGTTTGGACTTATTTGCACTTAGCACATTAGCACTTTATTAGCTTTATTTGATTTGTAGTATAGGGTATGATGAAATTCAGCAATATATAGAATTTGACTATTGCACTTGCCCGGGGTAGTCCCTCTTATGAACTCACGTGTGTGTTTGTATAAGTGTGATTCATGTATTTATGGCGTTGTTTGTCTTTTTTTAATTTAATAAACTGATTTGGTCATATTATTTATGAATTGATATTTATTTTTTAGGTATTTGGTGCGGAGGTGCGTACCACCTCACGCAGTGGCTACTGGAGCCACAACTTTTTGTAGATAGGTTATATCCATTGTAGAGGGTCCATTGTCTGCACAGAGCCTGACTACTTGAATTGGAAATTGCGGTGCTTCTTGTTTGTTTGTTGGATTGGATTTTTTGATGCATGTTAGGCACTTTTGTTGTGCACTGCAAACATGTGGTTTGGCCCGTCAAAAGCCGTGTCATGTCTTTCAAGTGTTCCCAATGCTATTCCTTTTTTTTAAAGTGGACCAACACCCAGGGGGGATCGGCCCGGGAATCTATAAGATTCCCGGGCCGATCAGATCCCTTCCCCGCGGGGCATCCAAAATCGGGATGTCCCGCGGGGTGAAACCTCCCAGGAAGCCCACAATCCTACCTTTTCCACGCTCCAGATCCGCCGCCGCCGCCTCCCACGTGTCCCTCTAACAGGGCGTGCTCCCGCGCCGGCCGTTTGTGAATGGCCGGCGCGGGTGCGCTCCCTGTAAGAGGGACGCGTGGGAGGCGGCGGCGGACACGCTCTGCTTGTCCGGCGCTGTCTCTCGCTTGTCCGCTGGCGGGGATTGGCTGCAGCGGTCACGTGGGAGCGGGGAGAGGTGAGTTTTCGGGGCTTTCACACAGCGGGGCACCCCCGATCGGGGTGCCCCACCGAAGTGGATCAAAACCCAGGATAGTCAAAATCCTGGGTGTTGGTCCACTTTAAATAAAAAATACTGCCCTGACCCTAAAAAAAAAGGGGGATTACAAAAGGCATTGTGTGCCTGGAATCCTGTTTTTTGAGCACCCCTGGAGCTCTATGGATTTCTTTAATACACTTACCGCACTCCCAGTCATACAAGCCACGCGCTGTGATCACTGCCTGGCGGGGAACACTACACCTGAAAATGGCAGGTTGGTGCCACCGTTGTGGTGTGGGAGCTGCCGAGCCGTGTGTGCCACACACACCATTTTTAATAATCTACACACTAAGTAACTTCAAGTGATTTAACAAAGCTGACAAATTTTAATTTGTCCAGTTGAATAGGCTCGTAAATGCTCAAATTTTCCAGTTCAAAAAAAAAAAAATCTCTGAAAGCATTTCTGGTGCTGAGAAGCCTTTACCCAAAATGGTGCATTCGTTTTCAACTTTTCACACAGCTTCAGAATGATCAGGTGACCATGTAATATTCGTGACAATTGTTCTTTAATGTACTTGTGCACCTAGTCACTTTGTTATGTAGTATCACATTCATCCCTGTAATGCTAGATATGTATTTAGTAATAGATCAAGACAACTGGACTTGCTGTTTTCTTTTGCTTCACATGTTCTGGTATTAATTCCACTATTAGGAAAGGCAGCTAGATGATGTTTCAAATAAAATTAAAAACAATCATGGCCCTTCCTCTAGATTATCAGACTGTTGCATCAGGCATAGTAAGCCCAGGGTCAAAAAGCCAAACAGCCTGCCTCTGGCAACTTGCAGCCCCATGGGCTTTGGCCAAGGCTTAGCTCTTTTCCCGGGGTGCTGGCTTTTTTTTTTATTAAAACAGTAATAAAAAACATAGAATTAACCCTTTAACCCTTTAAGTGCCAGCCTACCTAGATTTTTTGTCACCCTCTGTTGCCAGACTACGTTTCACTTTTTGCGCTACACATGTTCAACTTTGATTTTCCAAGGGATTTCCAGGGATTTTCCAGGAAAATTATATATTGTTTTTTTCAGCAGAGTCTGGGCTTTAACATGAAATGTCTTGTTTGGCCTTTTTAAAGTGTATTCTTAATACTTTTGGGTGAAATATGTGCAAAAAAATAAAAAAAAATCTATTTTTTACAATTTGTAGTGTTTTTTGTAATAAAAAATGTAAGTTTGTCAATAAAATCTTATTGCGTTTGAAAGCCACATTTCTCCCGGTTACAACGGTACCACATATGTATTGGTAGACACCCTTTCCTGCCCAGGAGGCAAGCAGCAGGTAACTTGCCAGCCCCCAGCCTTGTGAACTGGCACAGGGATCTCACAGATCCCTTACCAGTTCACAAGGAGTTAAATAGAAAAAAAATGACACTGAGAAAGAGAAAAAGTCATTTATTTATTTATTTTTTTTACTTTACTTACCTCTGGTCAGGCTGTGTTCTCTGTCCCTCGGTGATCCATGATGACAGCTGCTGGGTGCTCGGTGGAGAAGGGCTGGAGGGGGAGAGAGCGATCACAACCTTCTCCCCCCTCCAACCTTCCTCTGCTGAGCATCCAACAGCACTGATCATCAGCATCAATGTGGATGGAGATGTAGGCTGCTGAGTGACGTCATATAGACGTCACTTTTCCCTGCCCCCAAGGGGCGGGGCTAGCAGCCGGCATAAGGAAGGGAAGGAGAGGGCCATCTTGGCCCTCTTGTTCAATACAGAAGAGCCTGGGGGAGGCCCCCCCCCAGTGAAAAACAGAGGCAGCAGGAGGGATCGCGAGCGCAGGTGAGTAAATGTCATTATTTTTTTTTTTCCTTACAGGAAAGAAAATCGCCAAATCGCGCGCGGGGGGGGGGGGGGGGCACTATTTCGGGCGCTCTCCTGAACAGAGGAAAGCCCTTGGGGGGGGGGGGGATTGGATGCCCCCTGGGTGAAGAGAATCGCTGCCACTATCAAACGAGGGGTCAGGTAAGTCTGTATCTTTTATAGTTTTTTTTTATGGGGGTTTAAAGTCAGCTACGTGAGTCTCACGTAGCTGGCACTTAACGGTTGGAGAGGCAGCTACGTGAGACTCACGTAGCTGGCACTAGAAGGGTTAATGGCAGCCACGTAAAATGTATGGGGCTGCCTCCCCTGCAGTTAAACGCCAGTCGACAGTCTCTCTCCTGCAGTTAAACGAGGGCCGACAGGCCTTTTTACCTGTTTTCCAGACGGGTGTCGCCATCTTTATGACTAGCCCTGTCCCCACCCGGCTATCAGATATCAGATGCGGCAATCAGCGGGCAAGAGGAGGAGAGGTGCAGGCGATCCTCTGATCCCCTGCCTCCCCTTCCCCTGACCAGAGTAGCTGACAATTGGAGGTGAGTAAAGTAAAAAAAAAAATTTTTTTCCCTTATTAATAAAGTAATTGTCTCTATGTGTGGTGTTTTTTTAACATTTAACCCTTTGTGAACTGGTAAGGGATCTACGAGACCCCTATACCAGTTCACATAGCTCTGGGTCTGGCAAGTCACTTGGTGACTCGCCATTAACCCTGAGCCCCCCATTACCTGCCTCCCCAAAGCCTGGGGGGGCAGAAGCGCCTGTGGCCCTTAGGCTATGCCAGCTTGTAGTCGGCAGGGCGAGGGGCACCAAAGTTCTACAAGCCCCCATAGCTGGTCCCGGGCTGGTTATACTGGGTAAGGGGGGCCTTACTCCATTTTTTTAAGGATTTTTAGGGGGTTTAACTTCTTGTTACAGACACAGAGATTGATTTAAGACTAGTGCCACATATTGCCATTTGTGCGTCTTTGTAGTATCCTGTGATGTCTGGAGGGCGCTGTACAGAGCATAGCTCTCCCTGAATCAATGCATATGTAGCGCCCGAGGAAAAGCCACCCAAGGCAACTCCACACATAACAACAGGACAACGCTGCAGCAAACGATAGGCAGCGGCAGTTAAATGCGTCCAATGCTCGGTGCTGAAGCCCATATTTTAGAAAAAAATAAAAAGCATACAAACAAAGCCAGCATCGGTGCTGTAAAACTGGGCGCTCTAGCAACGAGTGCCGGACACAATTAGGGATGAGCGAATCGATCCGGACGAACCCGGATTCGATCCGAATTTCAGGAAAAATTCGATTCGGATCGAATCCGAATTTCCCCGCGATTCGATCACTCAAAGTTTTCCTTTAACATCCATTCATTCACATTTACAGGCATTCTAAGATGGCGGACGGGACATGTCTGGACATCTATCCCGCGCCAGTGCAAGCTGGGGCAGTCACATGCAGCCTATCAGCAGCCAGCAAGCCCGGTGACGTCACACAGCGGTATTTAACGGCGGCCATCTTGCTTTTCCTCATTTCTCTATTGCATTCGTGACAGACAGAACGCTGTGTAGCTGAGGCAGTTAGACAGGCAGGGACAGACAGGGACAGGCTGGAGACAGGCAGGAGACAGGCAGGAGACAGACAGGAGACAGACAGAAAGCCAGGGAAAGGTAGGAAAAACGGAGGCTGTCACAAGGAGATTTTTTTTATTTTTCATCCAGCCTGAGTGTTACTAGCTGGCTGACAGGCTTTGTTAGCGTTTTCAGGCTGCTTATAGTAACTAACTGTGCATATATACTGAACTGATCTTAAGTCTGCTGTGAGGCATCCCATTCTGTGACTAAAGCAGCCTCTGTTTAAGACCATATAAGCATTTGCTCTTATCATATTTGAAATTAGCCTGATAAAGACACTTTTGCTGGGCAAAGCACTACTGGACCCTGCCAGGTCCATTCCTGCCCAGGGCATCCCATTCTGTGACTACAGCAGCCTCTGTTTAAGACCATATAAGCATTTGCTCTTATCATATTTGAAATTAGCCTGATAAAGACACTTTTGCTGGGCAAAGCACTACTGGACCCTGCCAGGTCCATTCCTGCCCAGGGCATCCCATTCTGTGACTACAGCAGCCTCTGTTTAAGACCATATAAGCATTTGCTCTTATCATATTTGAAATTAGCCTGATAAAGACACTTTTGCTGGGCAAAGCACTACTGGACCCTGCCAGGTCCATTCCTGCCCAGGGCATCCCATTCTGTGACTAAAGCAGCCTCTGTTTAAGACCATATAAGCATTTGCTCTTATCATATTTGAAATTAGCCTGATAAAGACACTTTTGCTGGGCAAAGCACTACTGGACCCTGCCAGGTCCATTCCTGCCCAGGGCATCCCATTCTGTGACTAAAGCAGCCTCTGTTTAAGACCATATAAGCATTTGCTCTTATCATATTTGAAATTAGCCTGATAAAGACACTTTTGCTGGGCAAAGCACTACTGGACCCTGCCAGGTCCATTCCTGCCCAGGGCATCCCATTCTGTGACTAAAGCAGCCTCTGTTTAAGACCATATAAGCATTTGCTCTTATCATATTTGAAATTAGCCTGATAAAGACACTTTTGCTGGGCAAAGCACTACTGGACCCTGCCAGGTCCATTCCTGCCCAGGGCATCCCATTCTGTGACTAAAGCAGCCTCTGTTTAAGACCATATAAGCATTTGCTCTTATATTTGAAATTAGCCTGATAAAGACACTTTTGCTGGGCAAAGCACTACTGGACCCTGCCAGGTCCATTCTGTGACTAAAGCAGCCTCTGTTTAAGACCATATAAGCATTTGCTCTTATATTTGAAATTAGCCTGATAAAGACACTTTTGCTGGGCAAAGCACTACTGGACCCTGCCAGGTCGATTCCTGTTGGGGCATCCCATTCTGTGACTACAGCAGCCTCTGTTTAAGACCATATAAGCATTAAGACAGGGACAGGCTGGAGACAGGCAGGAGACAGGCAGGAGACAGACAGGAGACAGACAGAAAGCCAGGGAAAGGTAGGAAAAACGGAGGCTGTCACAAGGAGATTTTTTTTTTTTTTCATCCAGCCTGAGTGTTACTAGCTGGCTGACAGGCTTTGTTAGCGTTTTCAGGCTGCTTATAGTAACTAACTGTGCATATATACTGAACTGATCTTAAGTCTGCTGTGAGGCATCCCATTCTGTGACTAAAGCAGCTTCTGTTTAAGACCATATAAGCATTTGCTCTTATCATATTTGAAATTAGCCTGATAAAGACACTTTTGCTGGGCAAAGCACTACTGGACCCTGCCAGGTCCATTCCTGCCCAGGGCATCCCATTCTGTGACTACAGCAGCCTCTGTTTAAGACCATATAAGCATTTGCTCTTATCATATTTGAAATTAGCCTGATAAAGACACTTTTGCTGGGCAAAGCACTACTGGACCCTGCCAGGTCCATTCCTGCCCAGGGCATCCCATTCTGTGACTACAGCAGCCTCTGTTTAAGACCATATAAGCATTTGCTCTTATCATATTTGAAATTAGCCTGATAAAGACACTTTTGCTGGGCAAAGCACTACTGGACCCTGCCAGGTCCATTCCTGCCCAGGGCATCCCATTCTGTGACTAAAGCAGCCTCTGTTTAAGACCATATAAGCATTTGCTCTTATCATATTTGAAATTAGCCTGATAAAGACACTTTTGCTGGGCAAAGCACTACTGGACCCTGCCAGGTCCATTCCTGCCCAGGGCATCCCATTCTGTGACTAAAGCAGCCTCTGTTTAAGACCATATAAGCATTTGCTCTTATCATATTTGAAATTAGCCTGATAAAGACACTTTTGCTGGGCAAAGCACTACTGGACCCTGCCAGGTCCATTCCTGCCCAGGGCATCCCATTCTGTGACTAAAGCAGCCTCTGTTTAAGACCATATAAGCATTTGCTCTTATCATATTTGAAATTAGCCTGATAAAGACACTTTTGCTGGGCAAAGCACTACTGGACCCTGCCAGGTCCATTCCTGCCCAGGGCATCCCATTCTGTGACTAAAGCAGCCTCTGTTTAAGACCATATAAGCATTTGCTCTTATATTTGAAATTAGCCTGATAAAGACACTTTTGCTGGGCAAAGCACTACTGGACCCTGCCAGGTCCATTCCTGCCCAGGGCATCCCATTCTGTGACTAAAGCAGCCTCTGTTTAAGACCATATAAGCATTTGCTCTTATATTTGAAATTAGCCTGATAAAGACACTTTTGCTGGGCAAAGCACTACTGGACCCTGCCAGGTCGATTCCTGTTGGGGCATCCCATTCTGTGACTACAGCAGCCTCTGTTTAAGACCATATAAGCATTTGCTCTTATCATATTTGAAATTAGCCTGATAAAGACACTTTTGCTGGGCAAAGCACTACTGGACCCTGCCAGGTCCATTCCTGCCCAGGGCATCCCATTCTGTGACTAAAGCAGCCTCTGTTTAAGACCATATAAGCATTTGCTCTTATCATATTTGAAATTAGCCTGATAAAGACACTTTTGCTGGGCAAAGCACTACTGGACCCTGCCAGGTCCATTCCTGCCCAGGGCATCCCATTCTGTGACTAAAGCAGCCTCTGTTTAAGACCATATAAGCATTTGCTCTTATATTTGAAATTAGCCTGATAAAGACACTTTTGCTGGGCAAAGCACTACTGGACCCTGCCAGGTCGATTCCTGTTGGGGCATCCCATTCTGTGACTACAGCAGCCTCTGTTTAAGACCATATAAGCATTTGCTCTTATCATATTTGAAATTAGCCTGATAAAGACACTTTTGCTGGGCAAAGCACTACTGGACCCTGCCAGGTCGATTCCTGTTGGGGCATCCCATTCTGTGACTACAGCAGCCTCTGTTTAAGACCATATAAGCATTTGCTCTTATCATATTTGAAATTAGCCTGATAAAGACACTTTTGCTGGGCAAAGCACTACTGGACCCTGCCAGGTCCATTCCTGCCCAGGGCATCCCATTCTGTGACTACAGCAGCCTCTGTTTAAGACCATATAAGCATTTGCTCTTATCATATTTGAAATTAGCCTGATAAAGACACTTTTGCTGGGCAAAGCACTACTGGACCCTGCCAGGTCCATTCCTGCCCAGGGCATCCCATTCTGTGACTAAAGCAGCCTCTGTTTAAGACCATATAAGCATTTGCTCTTATCATATTTGAAATTAGCCTGATAAAGACACTTTTGCTGGGCAAAGCACTACTGGACCCTGCCAGGTCCATTCCTGCCCAGGGCATCCCATTCTGTGACTAAAGCAGCCTCTGTTTAAGACCATATAAGCATTTGCTCTTATCATATTTGAAATTAGCCTGATAAAGACACTTTTGCTGGGCAAAGCACTACTGGACCCTGCCAGGTCCATTCCTGCCCAGGGCATCCCATTCTGTGACTAAAGCAGCCTCTGTTTAAGACCATATAAGCATTTGCTCTTATCATATTTGAAATTAGCCTGATAAAGACACTTTTGCTGGGCAAAGCACTACTGGACCCTGCCAGGTCCATTCCTGCCCAGGGCATCCCATTCTGTGACTAAAGCAGCCTCTGTTTAAGACCATATAAGCATTTGCTCTTATATTTGAAATTAGCCTGATAAAGACACTTTTGCTGGGCAAAGCACTACTGGACCCTGCCAGGTCCATTCCTGCCCAGGGCATCCCATTCTGTGACTAAAGCAGCCTCTGTTTAAGACCATATAAGCATTTGCTCTTATATTTGAAATTAGCCTGATAAAGACACTTTTGCTGGGCAAAGCACTACTGGACCCTGCCAGGTCGATTCCTGTTGGGGCATCCCATTCTGTGACTACAGCAGCCTCTGTTTAAGACCATATAAGCATTTGCTCTTATCATATTTGAAATTAGCCTGATAAAGACACTTTTGCTGGGCAAAGCACTACTGGACCCTGCCAGGTCCATTCCTGCCCAGGGCATCCCATTCTGTGACTAAAGCAGCCTCTGTTTAAGACCATATAAGCATTTGCTCTTATCATATTTGAAATTAGCCTGATAAAGACACTTTTGCTGGGCAAAGCACTACTGGACCCTGCCAGGTCCATTCCTGCCCAGGGCATCCCATTCTGTGACTACAGCAGCCTCTGTTTAAGACCATATAAGCATTTGCTCTTATCATATTTGAAATTAGCCTGATAAAGACACTTTTGCTGGGCAAAGCACTACTGGACCCTGCCAGGTCCATTCCTGCCCAGGGCATCCCATTCTGTGACTACAGCAGCCTCTGTTTAAGACCATATAAGCATTTGCTCTTATCATATTTGAAATTAGCCTGATAAAGACACTTTTGCTGGGCAAAGCACTACTGGACCCTGCCAGGTCCATTCCTGCCCAGGGCATCCCATTCTGTGACTAAAGCAGCCTCTGTTTAAGACCATATAAGCATTTGCTCTTATCATATTTGAAATTAGCCTGATAAAGACACTTTTGCTGGGCAAAGCACTACTGGACCCTGCCAGGTCCATTCCTGCCCAGGGCATCCCATTCTGTGACTACAGCAGCCTCTGTTTAAGACCATATAAGCATTTGCTCTTATCATATTTGAAATTAGCCTGATAAAGACACTTTTGCTGGGCAAAGCACTACTGGACCCTGCCAGGTCCATTCCTGCCCAGGGCATCCCATTCTGTGACTAAAGCAGCCTCTGTTTAAGACCATATAAGCATTTGCTCTTATATTTGAAATTAGCCTGATAAAGACACTTTTGCTGGGCAAAGCACTACTGGACCCTGCCAGGTCCATTCCTGCCCAGGGCATCCCATTCTGTGACTAAAGCAGCCTCTGTTTAAGACCATATAAGCATTTGCTCTTATATTTGAAATTAGCCTGATAAAGACACTTTTGCTGGGCAAAGCACTACTGGACCCTGCCAGGTCGATTCCTGTTGGGGCATCCCATTCTGTGACTACAGCAGCCTCTGTTTAAGACCATATAAGCATTTGCTCTTATCATATTTGAAATTAGCCTGATAAAGACACTTTTGCTGGGCAAAGCACTACTGGACCCTGCCAGGTCCATTCCTGCCCAGGGCATCCCATTCTGTGACTAAAGCAGCCTCTGTTTAAGACCATATAAGCATTTGCTCTTATCATATTTGAAATTAGCCTGATAAAGACACTTTTGCTGGGCAAAGCACTACTGGACCCTGCCAGGTCCATTCCTGCCCAGGGCATCCCATTCTGTGACTAAAGCAGCCTCTGTTTAAGACCATATAAGCATTTGCTCTTATATTTGAAATTAGCCTGATAAAGACACTTTTGCTGGGCAAAGCACTACTGGACCCTGCCAGGTCGATTCCTGTTGGGGCATCCCATTCTGTGACTACAGCAGCCTCTGTTTAAGACCATATAAGCATTTGCTCTTATCATATTTGAAATTAGCCTGATAAAGACACTTTTGCTGGGCAAAGCACTACTGGACCCTGCCAGGTCGATTCCTGTTGGGGCATCCCATTCTGTGACTACAGCAGCCTCTGTTTAAGACCATATAAGCATTTGCTCTTATCATATTTGAAATTAGCCTGATAAAGACACTTTTGCTGGGCAAAGCACTACTGGACCCTGCCAGGTCCATTCCTGCCCAGGGCATCCCATTCTGTGACTACAGCAGCCTCTGTTTAAGACCATATAAGCATTTGCTCTTATCATATTTGAAATTAGCCTGATAAAGACACTTTTGCTGGGCAAAGCACTACTGGACCCTGCCAGGTCCATTCCTGCCCAGGGCATCCCATTCTGTGACTAAAGCAGCCTCTGTTTAAGACCATATAAGCATTTGCTCTTATCATATTTGAAATTAGCCTGATAAAGACACTTTTGCTGGGCAAAGCACTACTGGACCCTGCCAGGTCCATTCCTGCCCAGGGCATCCCATTCTGTGACTAAAGCAGCCTCTGTTTAAGACCATATAAGCATTTGCTCTTATCATATTTGAAATTAGCCTGATAAAGACACTTTTGCTGGGCAAAGCACTACTGGACCCTGCCAGGTCCATTCCTGCCCAGGGCATCCCATTCTGTGACTAAAGCAGCCTCTGTTTAAGACCATATAAGCATTTGCTCTTATCATATTTGAAATTAGCCTGATAAAGACACTTTTGCTGGGCAAAGCACTACTGGACCCTGCCAGGTCCATTCCTGCCCAGGGCATCCCATTCTGTGACTAAAGCAGCCTCTGTTTAAGACCATATAAGCATTTGCTCTTATATTTGAAATTAGCCTGATAAAGACACTTTTGCTGGGCAAAGCACTACTGGACCCTGCCAGGTCCATTCCTGCCCAGGGCATCCCATTCTGTGACTAAAGCAGCCTCTGTTTAAGACCATATAAGCATTTGCTCTTATATTTGAAATTAGCCTGATAAAGACACTTTTGCTGGGCAAAGCACTACTGGACCCTGCCAGGTCGATTCCTGTTGGGGCATCCCATTCTGTGACTACAGCAGCCTCTGTTTAAGACCATATAAGCATTTGCTCTTATCATATTTGAAATTAGCCTGATAAAGACACTTTTGCTGGGCAAAGCACTACTGGACCCTGCCAGGTCCATTCCTGCCCAGGGCATCCCATTCTGTGACTAAAGCAGCCTCTGTTTAAGACCATATAAGCATTTGCTCTTATCATATTTGAAATTAGCCTGATAAAGACACTTTTGCTGGGCAAAGCACTACTGGACCCTGCCAGGTCCATTCCTGCCCAGGGCATCCCATTCTGTGACTACAGCAGCCTCTGTTTAAGACCATATAAGCATTTGCTCTTATCATATTTGAAATTAGCCTGATAAAGACACTTTTGCTGGGCAAAGCACTACTGGACCCTGCCAGGTCCATTCCTGCCCAGGGCATCCCATTCTGTGACTACAGCAGCCTCTGTTTAAGACCATATAAGCATTTGCTCTTATCATATTTGAAATTAGCCTGATAAAGACACTTTTGCTGGGCAAAGCACTACTGGACCCTGCCAGGTCCATTCCTGCCCAGGGCATCCCATTCTGTGACTAAAGCAGCCTCTGTTTAAGACCATATAAGCATTTGCTCTTATCATATTTGAAATTAGCCTGATAAAGACACTTTTGCTGGGCAAAGCACTACTGGACCCTGCCAGGTCCATTCCTGCCCAGGGCATCCCATTCTGTGACTACAGCAGCCTCTGTTTAAGACCATATAAGCATTTGCTCTTATCATATTTGAAATTAGCCTGATAAAGACACTTTTGCTGGGCAAAGCACTACTGGACCCTGCCAGGTCCATTCCTGCCCAGGGCATCCCATTCTGTGACTAAAGCAGCCTCTGTTTAAGACCATATAAGCATTTGCTCTTATCATATTTGAAATTAGCCTGATAAAGACACTTTTGCTGGGCAAAGCACTACTGGACCCTGCCAGGTCCATTCCTGCCCAGGGCATCCCATTCTGTGACTAAAGCAGCCTCTGTTTAAGACCATATAAGCATTTGCTCTTATATTTGAAATTAGCCTGATAAAGACACTTTTGCTGGGCAAAGCACTACTGGACCCTGCCAGGTCCATTCCTGCCCAGGGCATCCCATTCTGTGACTAAAGCAGCCTCTGTTTAAGACCATATAAGCATTTGCTCTTATATTTGAAATTAGCCTGATAAAGACACTTTTGCTGGGCAAAGCACTACTGGACCCTGCCAGGTCCATTCCTGCCCAGGGCATCCCATTCTGTGACTAAAGCAGCCTCTGTTTAAGACCATATAAGCATTTGCTCTTATCATATTTGAAATTAGGCCTGATAAAGACACTTTTGCTGGGCAAAGCACTACTGGACCCTGCCAGGTCCATTCCTGCCCAGGGCATCCCATTCTGTGACTACAGCAGCCTCTGTTTAAGACCATATAAGCATTTGCTCTTATCATATTTGAAATTAGCCTGATAAAGACACTTTTGCTGGGCAAAGCACTACTGGACCCTGCCAGGTCCATTCCTGCCCAGGGCATCCCATTCTGTGACTAAAGCAGCCTCTGTTTAAGACCATATAAGCATTTGCTCTTATCATATTTGAAATTAGGCCTGATAAAGACACTTTTGCTGGGCATAGCACTACTGGACCCTGCCAGGTCCACTTCTGTTGGGGCATCCCATTCTGTGACTAAAGCAGCCTCTGTTTAAGACCATATAAGCATTTGCTCTTATTATATTTATATTATAAGACACTTTTGCTGGGCATAGGCTTACTGCTGCCTGCCAGGTGCACTTCTGTTGAGGCATCCCATTCTGTAACATAGCATACCCCTCTTTATTTACACTAAGCAGCTCTCTTATTTACACTAAGCAGGCCTGTTGGAGGCTGAGTGTTACTGCTCACTTTTGGTGTGCATTATATTCGGTTTCATATAGACCCACCGCTGCCCGGGGTTTTTTTAAATATCACCTACTACCACGCCAGTTAGACTATGTCGGGCAGACAAGTGCCTGGAAGTGAAAAGAGGAGTGGCAGAGGCCAAGATTCCGCAGGCAGAGCTCGCATCAGACTGGGGGCCAGTAGCAGCAGGAGTCACGCTGAGAGACCTAATCTGCCAGTATCTGCTAGCGGTCGGGTCTCCACCAGTAACGCATCTGCCGTGGTAGATTGGCTGACGCGCTCATCAACAACATCATCACAACTTACATCTGAGACCCCCAGTCTAGGGTCGGTAGGTTCCTCTGACACAAACCTGAGTTGGCATGCCCCGAGAGCAGTCCCTGTCCTCCCATTGCCTCTGTCCTACGCCGTTCCCTCCCCCAGCGACGTATCCTATGCTTTGGGTTCAGCTCCACTCTTTAGTGAGGAGGACGATCAGATACAGGAGGACAGTCAGCAGCTACTGCCCAGCCAAGAAATGGAGGTGGCTTCTTTAGCTAGGCAGACAAATAGTGATGTGGACAGTGTCGTGGGTGCTGCGAGCGTTCCAGCTCCTGCGCCAGACACTGTTGACGAATCCACGAACATCAGTGACGTACAGCCACAACTCGGTGATGATGATGATGATGACGATGAAGCCGATCGCACTTGGGAGCCGGGTGATGAAGGGGCTTCATCGTCATCATCAGGAGAAGAGGGGCGCAGGTTGCCCCGGAGTCAGCAGCTGAGGCAGCAAGGTGGTAGCAGTCAGCATGGGGGCACAATTCCAAAGGCTGGAGCCGGCCGGGGCCGGGGCCGGGGTAGAGCACCTGCTGTGCGGCAGTCTACCTTATCGGGAGGTAGTGGAGCAGGGGTTCCTGGAGTTGGCAACAGCAGCAGTGAATCAGTGAGGCCAGGGGGTGGGAAAAGTAGCTACTCGGCAGTGTGGCAGTTTTTCCTGAGGCATCCGCAGGAGGGTAACATGGCCACATGCAAGATATGTAGGCAAAAGGTGAAGCGTGGCCAGGGTCCAAATGTTGGCACCACGGCCCTGCGTCAACATATGATGCGTCACCATAAAACGACCTGGGAGAACCGAGGCTCCCAAGGGGTGGTCCAGTCTGCTTCCTCACCAAGTGAGCTCCCAATTTCTGCCAGCCAAGGCTCCAGCACCTCAGCCGAAGGCAGCTGTGCGTCATACCCATCCTCCGTCGCTCCTGCTCCTCCTCCTCCTCCTCCAAGTCATGCATCCCGCCAGCAATCCATCAGCGAAGCCATGTCCAAGAGACAGCAGTATGCGCCCACTCATCCTACGGCGCAGAAGCTGAATGTGCTCCTGTCCAAGTTGCTGGTGCTGCAGTCGCTCCCTTTTCAGGTGGTGGAATCTGCACCTTTCAGAGAACTGATGGCTTGTGCCGAGTCGAGGTGGAGAGTCCCAAGCCGTCATTTCTTTGCCAAGAAGGCAGTACCAGCGCTGCACACTTTTGTTGAACAGAAGGTGGGCCAGTCCTTGAGCCTGTCGGTGTGTAGCAAAATACATGGCAGCGCCGACATCTGGAGCTGTAACTACGGTCAGGGGCAGTACATGTCGTTTACGGCCCACTGGGTGAATGTGGTCCCTTTGCAGCAGCAACTTGGACAGGTCACGCCGCTTCGGCCTCCGCGCTCTCTGCCCATTGGGCCTGTGACACCGTGCGACTCGGCCTCCTCATCCTCCGCCATCTCCTCACCCTCCACTGTAGGCTCAAGTCTCAGTGCCCCTCCAGTCTACCATGTGTGCAGGGCACGGAGGTGTCACGCAGTGCTTCACATGGTTTGTCTTGGCGAACGGAGTCACACAGGGGAGGAACTGCTTAAATGTATTCATCAGGAAATCCAAACATGGCTTACTCCGAGAAAACTTAAAATGGGAATCATGGTTACCGACAATGGGAAGAACATTTTGTCTGCGCTGCGCCAAGGAAGCCTGACCCATGCCCCCTGCATGGCTCACGTCTTCAATCTGGTTGTCAAGCGGTTTCTGAAGTGTTCCCCCCATCTGCAAGACATCCTAACAACTTCAAGGAAACTTTGCATGCACTTCAGCCACTCCTACACCGCCAAACACACCCTTCTTGAGCTACAGCGTCGGAATGGTATCCCCCAACATAGTCTGATTTGCGATGTTTCCACCCGTTGGAATTCCACCCTTCACATGTTGGACCGATTATATGAACAGAGAAAAGCCATCACGGATTTCCTGATGATCCAAGCAGATAGGGGGACTCCCCTGTGTAACTTCAATGTCAACCAGTGGCAGCTCATACGTGACACCTGCCGTTTGCTCAGGCCCTTTGAGGATGCCACTTTATTTGTCAGTCGGCAGGATTACGGGATGAACGACGTGATTCCACTGCTTCATGTACTACAGCACATGTTGGAAACCATGGCTGGTCAGGGCACTGGAGACATGGCGTTTACATCTTACGGCCACATGAACCCCGCTGGAGCTGAACTGGAGGAGGAGGAAGAGGAGGAGGAGGAGTTGCCCAGCGAAACACAGTTTAGGCTTGGCGAAATGGCTGGTTTATCTAGTCAGCGGACAGGAGAGGAGGAGCAGGAGCAGCCAGAGGAGCTAGAGGTTTTTGAGGAAGGCGAGACAGAGGACCCGGGCACACCGTGGCAGTATGCAGTGGAGATGGAGACAGGTAGTCCATCCGAGTCACTTGCGCAAATGGCACGAAGCATGCTCACGTGCTTGCGTAGTGACCCCAGAATTGTTTCCATCTGTCGGCGGGATGACTTCTGGCTGTCCACCTTATTGGACCCTCGCTTCCGGCACAAAATGGGGGCATTTTTTAAACCCACCGAGAGGGAGGACAAACTCAACTACTACAAAGACATTCTACGTAGGCAGTTGGCCTATGCCTATCTGCGCCATGGTCCATACTCTCGCAGGTCTGACTCGAGGGGACCTCTGCGCTCACCTTCCACTGCCATGGCCGCTGGGGGGGTTGGCAGCAGCAGCAGCAGAAGCTCCATCAGCAGCAGCAGCCTCAGTCTTCAGTCGCTAATGAGTAGCTTTCTACACCCGCATAGTGAGGCTACTCATGAGCAGCAGGAAGACCTGGAGCAGGACCTGAACCAGCAGGTCATGTCATACTTTGACATGACCATGCCAACACACCTTGAGGATCCGCTGGACTTCTGGGCAGCCAAACTTGATTTGTGGCCGCAACTAGCAGAGTTTGCCCTGGAAAAGCTGTCCTGCCCGGCAAGTAGCGTGCCATCTGAGCGGGTGTTTAGTGCGGCGGGGGCCATAGTTACGGCGAGGAGAACTCGTCTGTCAACTAAAAATGTGGAGAGACTCACCTTTGTCAAAATGAATCAGGGATGGATCAGCCAGGATTTCCACCCACCAATGCCTGATGCATGCGACTAGATTCAGCATGGTGCCACGTTTTACACTTTCCAAATGGTGCAAAACATATTTATGTCTTTAGGCCATTTTTTGGGCTCCTGCTGCTGCTACTGTCAACTCCTGCCAACTCCAGGGTGTGATTCATCCAATTTTTGGGCTCCTGAAGTCAACTCCAGTGTATATTTGGGCTCCTGCTGCTGCTGCTGCCAACTTCTGCCAACTCCAGGGTGTGATTCATCCAATTTTTGGGCTCCTGAAGCCAACTCCAGTGTATATTTGGGCTCCTGCTGCTGCTACTGTCAACTCCTGCCAACTCCAGGGTGTGATTCATCCAATTTTTGGGCTCCTGAAGCCAACTCCAGTGTATATTTGGGCTCCTGCTGCTGCTACTGTCAACTCCTGCCAACTCCAGGGTGTGATTCATCCAATTTTTGGGCTCCTGAGGCCAACTCCAGTGTATATTTGGGCTCCTGCTGCTGCTACTGTCAACTCCTGCCAACTCCAGGGTGTGATTCATCCAATTTTTGGGCTCCTGAAGCCAACTCCAGTGTATATTTGGGCTCCTGCTGCTGCTGCTGCCAACTTCTGCCAACTCCAGGGTGTGATTCATCCAATTTTTGGGCTCCTGCTGCTGCTGCTGCCAACTTCTGCCAACTCCAGGGTGTGATTCATCCAATTTTTGGGCTCCTGAAGCCAACTCCAGTGTATATTTGGGCTCCTGCTGCTGCTACTGTCAACTCCTGCCAACTCCAGGGTGTGATTCATCCAATTTTTGGGCTCCTGAAGCCAACTCCAGTGTATATTTGGGCTCCTGCTGCTGCTACTGTCAACTCCTGCCAACTCCAGGGTGTGATTCATCCAATTTTTGGGCTCCTGAGGCCAACTCCAGTGTATATTTGGGCTCCTGCTGCTGCTACTGTCAACTCCTGCCAACTCCAGGGTGTGATTCATCCAATTTTTGGGCTCCTGAAGCCAACTCCAGTGTATATTTGGGCTCCTGCTGCTGCTGCTGCCAACTTCTGCCAACTCCAGGGTGTGATTCATCCAATTTTTGGGCTCCTGCTGCTGCTGCTGCCAACTTCTGCCAACTCCAGGGTGTGATTCATCCAATTTTTGGGCTCCTGAAGCCAACTCCAGTGTATATTTGGGCTCCTGCTGCTGCTACTGTCAACTCCTGCCAACTCCAGGGTGTGATTCATCCAATTTTTGGGCTCCTGAAGCCAACTCCAGTGTATATTTGGGCTCCTGCTGCTGCTGCTGCCAACTTCTGCCAACTCCAGGGTGTGATTCATCCAATTTTTGGGCTCCTGAAGCCAACTCCAGTGTATATTTGGGCTCCTGCTGCTGCTACTGTCAACTCCTGCCAACTCCAGGGTGTGATTCATCCAATTTTTGGGCTCCTGAGGCCAACTCCAGTGTATATTTGGGCTCCTGCTGCTGCTGCTGCCAACTTCTGCCAACTCCAGGGTGTGATTCATCCAATTTTTGGGCTCCTGAAGCCAACTCCAGTGTATATTTGGGCTCCTGCTGCTGCTACTGTCAACTCCTGCCAACTCCAGGGTGTGATTCATTCAATTTTTGGGCTCCTGAAGCCAACTCCAGTGTATATTTGGGCTCCTGCTGCTGCTGCTGCCAACTTCTGCCAACTCCAGGGTGTGATTCATCCAATTTTTGGGCTCCTGAGGCCAACTCCAGTGTATATTTGGGCTCCTGCTGCTGCTACTGTCAACTCCTGCCAACTCCAGGGTGTGATTCATCCAATTTTTGGGCTCCTGAAGCCAACTCCAGTGTATATTTGGGCTCCTGCTGCTGCTGCTGCCAACTTCTGCCAACTCCAGGGTGTGATTCATCCAATTTTTGGGCTCCTGCTGCTGCTGCTGCCAACTTCTGCCAACTCCAGGGTGTGATTCATCCAATTTTTGGGCTCCTGAAGCCAACTCCAGTGTATATTTGGGCTCCTGCTGCTGCTACTGTCAACTCCTGCCAACTCCAGGGTGTGATTCATCCAATTTTTGGGCTCCTGAAGCCAACTCCAGTGTATATTTGGGCTCCTGCTGCTGCTGCTGCCAACTTCTGCCAACTCCAGGGTGTGATTCATCCAATTTTTGGGCTCCTGAAGCCAACTCCAGTGTATATTTGGGCTCCTGCTGCTGCTACTGTCAACTCCTGCCAACTCCAGGGTGTGATTCATCCAATTTTTGGGCTCCTGAGGCCAACTCCAGTGTATATTTGGGCTCCTGCTGCTGCTGCTGCCAACTTCTGCCAACTCCAGGGTGTGATTCATCCAATTTTTGGGCTCCTGAAGCCAACTCCAGTGTATATTTGGGCTCCTGCTGCTGCTACTGTCAACTCCTGCCAACTCCAGGGTGTGATTCATCCAATTTTTGGGCTCCTGAAGCCAACTCCAGTGTATATTTGGGCTCCTGCTGCTGCTGCTGCCAACTTCTGCCAACTCCAGGGTGTGATTCATCCAATTTTTGGGCTCCTGAGGCCAACTCCAGTGTATATTTGGGCTCCTGCTGCTGCTGCTGCCAACTTCTGCCAACTCCAGGGTGTGATTCATCCAATTTTTGGGCTCCTGAAGCCAACTCCAGTGTATATTTGGGCTCCTGCTGCTGCTACTGTCAACTCCTGCCAACTCCAGGGTGTGATTCATCCAATTTTTGGGCTCCTGAGGCCAACTCCAGTGTATATTTGGGCTCCTGCTGCTGCTGCTGCCAACTTCTGCCAACTCCAGGGTGTGATTCATCCAATTTTTGGGCTCCTGAAGCCAACTCCAGTGTATATTTGGGCTCCTGCTGCTGCTACTGTCAACTCCTGCCAACTCCAGGGTGTGATTCATCCAATTTTTGGGCTCCTGAGGCCAACTCCAGTGTATATTTGGGCTCCTGCTGCTGCTACTGTCAACTCCTGCCAACTCCAGGGTGTGATTCATCCAATTTTTGGGCTCCTGAAGCCAACTCCAGTGTATATTTGGGCTCCTGCTGCTGCTTCTGCCAACTTCTGCCAACTCCAGGGTTTGATTCATCCAATTTTTGGGCTCCTGCTGCTGCCAACTTCTGCCAACTCCAGGGTGTGATTCATCCAATTTTTGGGCTCCTGAAGCCAACTCCAGTGTATATTTGGGCTCCTGCTGCTGCTACTGTCAACTCCTGCCAACTCCAGGGTGTGATTCATCCAATTTTTGGGCTCCTGAAGCCAACTCCAGTGTATATTTGGGCTCCTGCTGCTGCTGCTGCCAACTTCTGCCAACTCCAGGGTGTGATTCATCCAATTTTTGGGCTCCTGAAGCCAACTCCAGTGTATATTTGGGCTCCTGCTGCTGCTACTGTCAACTCCTGCCAACTCCAGGGTGTGATTCATCCAATTTTTGGGCTCCTGAAGCCAACTCCAGTGTATATTTGGGCTCCTGCTGCTGCTACTGTCAACTCCTGCCAACTCCAGGGTGTGATTCATCCAATTTTTGGGCTCCTGAGGCCAACTCCAGTGTATATTTGGGCTCCTGCTGCTGCTGCTGCCAACTTCTGCCAACTCCAGGGTGTGATTCATCCAATTTTTGGGCTCCTGAAGCCAACTCCAGTGTATATTTGGGCTCCTGCTGCTGCTACTGTAAACTCCTGCCAACTCCAGGGTGTGATTCATCCAATTTTTGGGCTCCTGAAGCCAACTCCAGTGTATATTTGGGCTCCTGCTGCTGCTACTGTCAACTCCTGCCAACTCCAGGGTGTGATTCATCCAATTTTTGGGCTCCTGAGGCCAACTCCAGTGTATATTTGGGCTCCTGCTGCTGCTGCTGCCAACTTCTGCCAACTCCAGGGTGTGATTCATCCAATTTTTGGGCTCCTGAAGCCAACTCCAGTGTATATTTGGGCTCCTGCTGCTGCTACTGTCAACTCCTGCCAACTCCAGGGTGTGATTCATCCAATTTTTGGGCTCCTGAAGCCAACTCCAGTATATATTTGGGCTCCTGCTGCTGCCAACTTCTGCCAACTCCAGGGTGTGATTCATCCAATTTTTGGGCTCCTGCTGCTGCTGCTGCCAACTTCTGCCAACTCCAGGGTGTGATTCATCCAATTTTTGGGCTCCTGAAGCCAACTCCAGTGTATATTTGGGCTCCTGCTGCTGCTACTGTCAACTCCTGCCAACTCCAGGGTGTGATTCATCCAATTTTTGGGCTCCTGAGGCCAACTCCAGTGTATATTTGGGCTCCTGCTGCTGCTGCTGCCAACTTCTGCCAACTCCAGGGTGTGATTCATCCAATTTTTGGGCTCCTGAAGCCAACTCCAGTGTATATTTGGGCTCCTGCTGCTGCTACTGTCAACTCCTGCCAACTCCAGGGTGTGATTCATCCAATTTTTGGGCTCCTGAAGCCAACTCCAGTGTATATTTGGGCTCCTGCTGCTGCTACTGTCAACTCCTGCCAACTCCAGGGTGTGATTCATCCAATTTTTGGGCTCCTGAGGCCAACTCCAGTGTATATTTGGGCTCCTGCTGCTGCTACTGTCAACTCCTGCCAACTCCAGGGTGTGATTCATCCAATTTTTGGGCTCCTGAAGCCAACTCCAGTGTATATTTGGGCTCCTGCTGCTGCTACTGTCAACTCCTGCCAACTCCAGGGTGTGATTCATCCAATTTTTGGGCTCCTGAGGCCAACTCCAGTGTATATTTGGGCTCCTGCTGCTGCTGCTGCCAACTTCTGCCAACTCCAGGGTGTGATTCATCCAATTTTTGGGCTCCTGAAGCCAACTCCAGTGTATATTTGGGCTCCTGCTGCTGCTGCTGCTGCCAACTTCTGCCAACTCCAGGGTGTGATTCATCCAATTTTTGGGCTCCTGCTGCTGCTGCTGCCAACTTCTGCCAACTCCAGGGTGTGATTCATCCAATTTTTGGGCTCCTGAAGCCAACTCCAGTGTATATTTGGGCTCCTGCTGCTGCTACTGTCAACTCCTGCCAACTCCAGGGTGTGATTCATCCAATTTTTGGGCTCCTGAAGCCAACTCCAGTGTATATTTGGGCTCCTGCTGCTGCTACTGTCAACTCCTGCCAACTCCAGGGTGTGATTCATCCAATTTTTGGGCTCCTGAGGCCAACTCCAGTGTATATTTGGGCTCCTGCTGCTGCTGCTGCCAACTTCTGCCAACTCCAGGGTGTGATTCATCCAATTTTTGGGCTCCTGCTGCTGCTGCTGCCAACTTCTGCCAACTCCAGGGTGTGATTCATCCAATTTTTGGGCTCCTGAGGCCAACTCCAGTGTATATTTGGGCTCCTGCTGCTGCTGCTGCCAACTTCTGCCAACTCCAGGGTGTGATTCATCCAATTTTTGGGCTCCTGAGGCCAACTCCAGTGTATATTTGGGCTCCTTCTGCCCCTCATAGTGATGCCACTTCAACTCTCTGCAATTGTGCCGCTCTGCGATTCTATTAGCGATGCCTCTGATCTGCATGTGATATTTCTTCAAAGTATTATTTAACTAACCCAGCACGCATCCTGTGCGTGTTACAGCAAGGCTGAATGGTTTACAACCCTATTGAGGCTCTAGGAGGCTCAGAAATAGCCGTTTTTAATAGCGATTCGTCGCAAATTTATTCGGGTCGAAACGATTTTTGTCGGAAAATTCGGCGAATCAGTCGAATCGAATTTTTCAAAAGTTCGCTCATCTCTAGACACAATATAAAAAATGTCTTTTTCTGAACCCATATACACCAGCACCAGAGCGAAAACACATGTTTCCACACTGTAACACTGTGGAGAGAATAGGGGCTGGTAAACTTGCAGAAACAAAAATGGCCACTCAGTCTTAGAGCCTTGGGTTACCAGCCCCCCAAATTTCCCCTTGCTTTGAGTCATCTGTGATGTTCCTGCCTACAAGTAAATAGAGATTATGGGGGTTATTCATGAAGGGATAGCGCCAGGTAGTGCCTCGTAGCGGCAGGTAGCGTCTGGTGAACGCCGGGCGCTGTACGCAAAACCACATTTATGAAAGTGAATCTGGTGAGCGACTCTAACAGTACCATGTAGCGTCACATGTATTATTACAGGCGGCTCAGCGTATAGCGCCGGCGCTCTAGCTTCCAAAGCGCCAGGTATTACCTTTCGCTTACTGTCGCTCTCCCATACATTTCAACAGCGTGTTTCACAATGTTTGTTTTTTTTTTGCTCAAATCATTGCGTGACCTCTCCTGGCAGTGTTTCCAATCACTTTTAGAAACTTTTTTTACTTTTTATATTTTTATGCAAAATTGTCATTACAGGTCTGGCACTAAAGGTTAATGTCACAATGTTACAACAATGTCATTCTATGTGTTTTCGCTTTGTTACTGGTGGATATGTGTTCAAAAACAGACTTTAATCACACAGCGTGTGGTGCTCTATGCTATAGCTTCCAGATTTAGAGTGCCGACGCTGTGTGTAGTTTTTTGATAAGTATGGTGTGATTCACTGAGAGTCGGTCTCACTGAGCTGGCACTATCTTTCGCTCCCTGCAGCGCTATACTGGTGTTAGAGCGCCCAACATACATCACATTCATCAATGCTGGCCATGTTACTACAGCGACTGAGACGCTCTGTTACAGTGCGGGATACCTGCTTACAGCGTCTACTAGCGGTCGCTCTAAGCGCCGATATACAGACACTCATCTGCCGATACCTGGCGTTAGTAATTAATCAACCTCCATGTGTAACTGCTATAAAATGCAGATGATTGCCATGTGAAAGGACCCAGGGGCCTTTACCGAGTTATGGCAATTGCAAACTTAGTAACATTCAAGTTCAGACAATTTAGTTCGGTCAGACAATTATCAGATTATTTTTTACATTGTTCTCAGAACATATGTTTGGAATATTTGTTCTTGCTTTTACTGCATTTGTTTCATTTTCTTCCAGCTTGACAGATGTGACAGTCGCAACTCATTATGAGATCATCAGACTCATCTTTAACTCCTTAAAGGGACCATTTGACTACATTTCCCCCTCATAAAGTGGACACAAAACACAAAAAAACTAACAAACATGTAACCTACAATGTTCACTTAAAGTCCCTGAGCAGGCACATAGTAACTTGCTCCCATTTTATTCCCCTTGGGAACTATTTGAAATAATCTGTTTCAAAGCATTTATCAATGCTGGACAGGATACTACAGCATCACTTGTCCGGCGTCAAAGCTACGTTAGCAACAGAGACCCCTTTGCAGTGCACTATTGCGGATGCTCTATGCGCCACTACATAGACACACAAATGGCAACACAGGGCGCTAGTCTTGAATTAGCCTCCCTGTGTCCACCTGTTCAGGCCAAGTAAGGGTCATTTGTGTTTAATAACAAATAGCATATGAGTGTCCACTTGTTCAGGCCACATGATGGTCATTTATGTTTCATTATAAATAGTTGTTGAGTGTCCACTTGTTCAGGCCACGTGAGGGTAATTTGTGTTTAACAACACATAGTAATTTAGTATCCACTTCTTCAGGCCACATGAGAGTCATTTGTATTTTTATAACAAATAGTAAATAAGTGTTTACTTGTTCAGGCCGCTTGAGGTTCATTTGTAAAAAATATTTGTTTAGTGTCCAGTAGTTCAGGCCTTGAGAGGGTCATTTGTGTTTAATAACAAATAGTAATTGAATGTCCTCTTTTTAGGCCATGTGAGAGTCACTGCTGTTTAATAACAAATAGTAATTGACTGTACACTTGTTTAGACCACGTAAGGGTCATTTGTAAAAAAAAAATTGTGTAGTGTCTACTAGTGTAGGGGTAATTTGTGTAGTGTCCAGTAATAGTTTAGTGCCCACTTGTTTGGCCCACATGAGAGCAATTTATGTTTAATAACAAATATTAGTTGAGTGTCTACTTGTTCAGGCCATGTGAGGCTCGTCTGTGTTTAATAACAAATAGTAGTGGAGTGTCCCCTTGTTCAGGCCATTTATGAGTCACTGCTGTTTAATAAGAAATATTAGTGGAGTGTTTACTTGTTCAGGCTACTTAAGGGTCATTTTCCTGTTAATTTTTTGGTTGAATTTTGTGCTACTGCAACTGCAGGTGTCTAACAATGCAGAAAGCAGCAAATTAGGCACAGGAACGTGGCTGCTGCTGGCTGTGATGATGAAGCTGGTGCTGCAGGGAGAGGACATGTTTCCTCCTTGTCTGCTACACCTTCCTCTGGTGGAGCATATTATTGTAGGCCTCCATACTGCTGCCAGAGTGGTGAGACCATAACAAGTTGAGGCAGTCATAGATTAAATGACATGCAATGCTACCAGCCACTATGCCTTCAAGAGGGCTGACCCATCCTCAATTTTGGTTAACCTTCTGGTTGTAGCCCATTAAGCATCAAAACTTCACCAATACCTCTTTTCTTAAAGTGGATCAAATCCCAGGATTTTGACTATCCTAGGTTTGGTCTTTGCCCCCCTCCCGAACCCCGATGCGGGATGCCACAGTGGCCACATCCAAAAGGTAAGTAGGGGCCGATGGGGAGGGGATCGACCCCTTTTTTTTTTTTACAAAAACCTTTACAAAAAAGGTTTATTACATAGTAATATAGTATGTAAGACTGAAAAAAAGACTATAGTCCATCCAGTTCAGCCTGTTTATTAGAGGTCTAATAGCCATAGCTGATGATGTTATTACATTAGATGGATAATAGTCAGTGTCACCACTAATCTCCTGGAATTCCAACCTCTCGATTCTTCAGCTTCACATTCCTCGCTCACTTTTAAAGAACAGAACTTGTTTCTTCTGTTTTCCTGTAATGTTTTCAACTTGTAATCCAACCCAGCTCCAGTCGGCTGGAGAAGCTGATTTAGTTATGTCCGACATTCTCTTGATGTGCCTGTTATGAAATAAACATGAAGGTGATCTGTGGAATCTGTGTACATAAAGCCATGATCTATATAGAAGCCAAGAACAGAGAAGAGCGTGACGTTCAATGACTTAATGGTTACCGATGTTTATTATGGAACATCTTTTATGAAAGGCAGCTAAGATGCTGAAAGTCATGGGGGAAAATTAGACTTCATTTACCTTCTGTAACATTCTAAAACATCTTGAGTCTACATTATAAGAAACATGTCAAATTCCATTACAAATAATTTCTCGATCTATCCATGACTCCCAAAATAATAAATACCAAATACATCTGTTGGCAAGTTAGACAGTGGAGGGGGAAGGAGGGGGAGTCTTTGAAGGTATTTTCATTTAGAAGCTCTTAATGCCCAACACCACACTCACCATCTACCCTCCAAAGTTTACAACAAGAAGGGCTTCAAAACATAGGAAGGGATCCTCCATGTCTTATTACATTTCATTGTATTTAGCTTTTGTAATGTGACCAAAACATTCTCAAGCCTTCTCCCAGGAATTTCAGGAATAAGTCAGGGAATGGTGGGTCACATGATCCAATTAATGATCCAGCATCTATGATCACGCAGCCCGCTTTCCCAAAGCGCTGTCCATTCACCCTCCTAGCAGGGCTACAAGAGTTACTAACAAGATTTACCAGCAGTGATACAACAACAGCAAGAGTTACCTTAAAATGCAGATGCAGAGTAGTGATTATGGGCTCCCACAGGGAAGTGTGTGGACAGCTTATGTAAAATCCGGGGCACCTCCAACACACACGTGATGCGACCTCCCCCAGAGAGTGACAAGCGCTGGCATGGGGTCATCCCCCATTATGCTTGGTATCCTCTCGCCCCCTCCCTTCTGTGGGATGGACTGTTCCCTCCCTCTCTTGGGGAACTTTATCTAATACCTAAATACTTTTAGGAGTTATAACTTTGGTAGGGGGGCCATATGGCTCTGGATATGGCACCAAACGATTGGGCTGGATGCCAGGCATCCAATGAGCTCAAAGTCCCTAGATGTGTCAGAACCTAAAATCTCAATTTCTTTGGGTTCCACTGGGCGCCCAGCATGGAGAAACTTATCTGTGTGAGGTTTTATGGGCCCATTCTGGTTTGGCATCTGGCTTGGTGCTGGGACACACAGTGGCCCAGCTACGGTCCAATTTGTGCCAGTGCCAGATGTCTGAAGCACTGGTGTTTATAGAGAGGGAGCCATCTCCTGCTTCAGACTCAGTGGGGCCTTCTCAATCTAGAGGTGTGAGAGAATCAGCAGGGAGTCTGTGATCGGAGCTTGGCTCAACTCACAGATGCTAATTCTCCTTCCTGGAGAGATTAGTTCTGGTGCATGTTTATGGCTAGAAAGCCTCAATTCTACAGGGGAAAATAAACAGGGGAACTCTGAAATTGTATCATGGGTTTAAGGTATTTTTATGCAATTAAACTAGATTTTTTCCTTCACACAGACCCTAATCCTTCTTTTCGGCAACTATGACCGCTCTCAGGGGTTTCATTGACTCTCTGTGAAGACACCCCACAAATGACTTGTTGAATCCATAGCTGGAGCTCCTCTCCCCCCTTCTCCAGGGCAATACTAGCTTGCGTGCAGTAGTCTCTTGATTTTTCTATATAAATCCTTACGTAGTTGGTGACAGGCAGCAGTGCTGAAAAGAATTAAACTCAGACTTGGCATTTTAAAAACTCAATCTTTACCTCTTGCTATGTAATGTAACAAGCAGGATAAGTCATGGTCTTACATTTAAAATAGTCTGGCAACTGCCTGCTGTGTTTTACATTGTAAAAACCCCGCTTCTGGCCAAAAACCTGACTCACAGTTGACTGTGATGTGTGAATCGTGTCACACTAGGGGGAGGAAGAGATCACTGTAGAAAAAATGCTGCATCTGAATACGTAGCAAGATGAATTCAGCACAAGGGGGTGCAACTGCAGCAGGGCCCAGGAGGTCAGTGAGGCCCCAGGAGGTCAGCAAGGCCCCATCATTATTTCTCCAATATTTGTGCTCACTTGGCATCATTTAGAGAAAGGAAGCACCATTTGTCACTGCTGTTTCGGTCTTTAGTTGCCTAGCTGCATCCAATTGAGTAGAATACGTTTACTGTATGAGTCGTGAAAGGGCCCCAATTAATGTTTGCACCAGGGTCCACATTAGTTACACCCACTGATGCCAGTTGAGAGGCTGTATTGCCTTATTCCGTTGCTGCAGACAGACCAGATACAAAAACGGTCCAACCAATCAAATTCATCTGATGGGGAAATATCTCCCTGGGGAGAATCTGGAGAATCCTCTCTAGTGATTCCCCAGGGAACTAGCAACAGTAGTGTCCTCACAGCTGGTGGCCATCTTTATGTAGCCCTGGCTGGGGCTTCTCAGCAGCCAATCAAGCAGCCTTTCCATGTTGGTGCTGGACGCCGAATTGAAACACAGACTTCTGGCTTGGGAACCCGAACTCCCAAAGTTTGGGACGAAACTGAACTTTGCATGTCGGGTTCGACCATCTCTAGTCATTACCTTTAAACGCTAACAAATATCTAAAAAATGGGCCTCCATGCCTCCTTTCTACTTTCTGCCCATCCTCTCCAGTCTCCCAGGAAAATCTGACTTGACCTAGCTTGACCCAACTAACAAATGCCAAATTCTAAATGGTAACCATTAAGTCTATATCATGCAATGTAAATTAAATAAGCCTAAAACCCTATCATACACTACAAAGTTAATTTTACTAAATTATATTAATTGTATTGAAGCACAAAGTAATGTTATTTAGGCATATACATTTTAAAGGGATTGTCAGGGCAACAATATAGACCATATAATCACAAAGCCATAAAGCTTCTAATGATCGTTTTTGAAAATTCATTTGAAAATTAAAATTAGTTTTTATTTTGAAGTTTTCATTCATTTTTAAAATGTTCAGCCTGTTGGCGTGGGCAGTCTCCAGTGCAATAGATGGCAGCGTGTTTTTGTTCAATATATATTATTGAGGAAAGAATTTTAACAAAATGCGAATACTAATAATGATACAATTGTTGCACATACCACGGTTCTCCTAACAGAGGTTAATGATCTATCCCAGTCTCACCCCACGATATGTCAGGCAGAGCTTGGCGTAGAGAGGGGACCCTTCTGGAATCCCAATACTCAGCAATCTGCTAATCCTCTCTCAGCACGCCCTCCTCCCCTCCCCCATATGGCCTGCACTTTATGTCCAGGCGATATAGCATATCAGGCTTTAACAGCCTATCTGTTCAGGTGAAAAGAGAAGGGGAGTGCACATGGACTGGATATTCGTGGCACAGCAGATATGCTAACAAAGACAAAGATACCAAACCAAAGAAAGAAGAGCAGACAAACCTTAAGAGTGAAGAACTTAAGAAGGAGAAAGAGGAAAAGGAAAAAGAGGGGGTGGGGTAAAGGGTAGGGGGTAATGAGTAAAGGGCAGGGGGTGGCCCAGCAGTCCCAGTCTTGGATTGTTGGGCCATATATAGCAACACACCACAAGGTTAACTGTGGGACTGGCACAAATAGCTCACAGCCTCATAGCCATTATAACATATTATTTAATCAAATATGATAGTATCAAAATATGGCACACACGGATATACAAACACATTTCATATTAAAAAACAACAAATGTGCAATAATAAAATACAAAACGGGGGCCGACACGTGTTTCGCTCCGCCCACCGGAGTTTCTCCGGGGGGGGGGGGGGGATGGGCGCCCATGGTAGCAAACATAAGCGGCGCCTCTGAGGCTCAGTGAAACTTGGAAGACTGTGAAAAAGTTTTCTCCTTGCATAATATAGGTTCTCAGGATTCCAACGAATGCTGGAGGCGACAGCGCTGGGACTGTGCAATACAATATCCCCTAGGGGACTTGATTAAATTTCATTAACCCACAGGCTATACAGCAGCTGAGAGGCGGGGAGTGAGTGTGACGTGAGTGTGGCTGTGGTGGCTGCATGGGGGGGCCCCCTGTTTTGTATTTTATTATTGCACATTTGTTGTTTTTTAATGTCTATGAAATGTGTTTGTATATCCGTGTGTGCCATATTTTGATACTATCATATTTGATTAAATAATATGTTATAATGGCTATGAGGCTGTGAGCTATTTGTGCCAGTCCCACAGTTAACCTTGTGGTGTGTTGCTACATAGTGTTCAAGTTGGTTAGTGGGACGCCATTATTGGTTGGCAGAGCACAGGCAAGTATTTTGTAGGTCTCCCTGTCCTTTTATTGCTTATTGATATTGTTGGGCCATATATGGCCCTCCCAGCTGACCTTCCTATATGCGATTGTCCCCCTGGTTAGCTTAGGGATAAGAGCAGCGCTTGGAATTCAGGTGCGTTTCGTCCATATCGTCCAGGTGTTAAATTTCTGACTCCCATTCTCTACAGCCTCCAGGGCCAACTCCTCCATTCTCCTAATATTTTCCATCTCCTGCACCCACTCTAGAATTCCAGGGGCATTTGGAGAGGGCCAGTGTTGGGGAATCACCGATCTGGCAGCCATGAGTACGTGTCTGAGGAGCCCCTTCTTTGTCGCAGAGGCAGGCACCACCAAGAGGGGAACCACCCGCGGGTCGCTGGGTACATTCTCTAAGGAATCTGTATACAGAGAGAACCTGATCCCAAAATTTTACCAAAAAGTTTACCAGTGGGCACCCCCACCAAATGTGGAACATTGTACCCTCTGCATTCTGCATTCCCACAGCGCCAGCAGGAGTCCAACTCGGCCCCCCTGAATCTGATGAGGTCGTCCGGACACCTAGACCAAAAGGTTAAGATCTTGTAGTTTTTTCCTGTGCCCTGCATGCCATCAACAGCTTATGGGTTAGCATGAAGGATTTCTCCCAGTATCCTTCCCCCAATTTATGGCCCAACTCCACCTCCCACATTCTGACAAACCCAGGCATCTCTGAAGAGTCTCCCGAAAGGCAATGTGTTTTTATCAGCACCTAATCAAAATGACAGACAGACACCGGGGGGCAGAATTAATATTAAACAAAACCCCCAGTTTGAAAATCCCAGATTGCTCAGTAAAACTCACTTTTTCCTTCGCCACGGTGCATGCATGGGCTCTTGTCCAGTCGTTTGCCATCCAAGTCGTTTGACATGCATATTAAATGTTCGGCAAATAGCTCTGTTTATGGCAAATGGGATGTTGAGTGGCTGCATCCCCAGCCACAGGCGCGCTCCCACCCACAGCCTATGCAGCCACCCGATGTTTACATCAGTGGGGGAGCCGCAAAACAGTTGAGTTTTGTGGTGGCCCGGGGGGGAGGGAAGTGGCCCTGTCAGCCAGCAGGCTGCATTCTAGCAATTGTTAAAGTGGACCAAAACCCAATGAACTTGTGAAATTCATTTGGCCAAAGCCTCTGCCGATACTCCCTTCTTAGTGTGCAGAACTAGAAATGGATATTTTGACTTTTTGAATCATCCTGTCCCTCTGTGTAAGATGGCAGAGAGTCAGTCATTGCATAGGTGCAGCGATGACATCATTGGCACACACAAAAGTGGCAATGAATGGAGGAGACAGAGCTTTAAAGCTAAAACAGGCGACAGTATCTGGGATCAGAGTGAAGTGCAGGAGCAGTGCAAATTGGCAAATGTTTCTCTTCATGGGGGCAGCAATTCAGGGGATGCCAGTTAAAAATGTGGGTTTTGGTCCGCTTTAACTCGCCTCTTGGGGACGGGGAGGCCGATTCATTAATAGCGCCAGGTAGCGACAGATGAGCGACTGTAGCGTGATTTTTACAGCGCCAGCCAGTATTCGCTGTGCTTGGCCGGCGTTTGCTTGATGACAGCGACTCAGTCGGTGTGCGGTAATGTTGAATACGGGCTTAGGGGTCGCTGTTTCACAGGTTCAGCGTTGTATGTGAGCGCCTGACAACGAATGGCCAGAGCGAACGGCTTGCTTCATATTCATTAAAAAATCACGCTCCGAATTTGCTGGCGCTGTCCATTCCTTGTTTAAACCCCAGTGCGCTGGCGGCGATGGGTGTTAACTAGTTTTTAACCCCTAAACAACCATATTTTTTGATTGTAACGTTATACATGTTTTTTGAATCATTTTGTAATATGAATACATTAATATCAGACCTGTAAGATCAATTCTGCACAAATTTTTATTTTTTATTTTTTTTACTTTAAAAAAAAACCTAACATTGCAGAAGTGGTCTCAGAATTTTTGACATTAAAAAAAAAAAAAAATAATAATAATAATACCAATTAATTATGATTAATTAAACATTGCTCCATTGAAATGCATTGGACAATGCCAGGGAGCGACAGGTCATACCTGGCGTTGTGAAGGAATTTGCAGCGGCGCTGTTCGTTCCAGGCGGCTTCATGATGAATCCCGCGCTAGCCGTCGCTCTCGCCAGCGCTAGCCTCATTTAGCTTGATAAATGCGTCATTGTGACCGCCGCCGGGCGTACTTGAGTCGGTAGCCGCCGATAGCTGGCGGTACCTGGCGCTCGTCAGACACTACCTGGCGCTAGCCCGTGATAAATAAGGCCCCAAGCGGCACTCAGCAGCAAGAGCGTGGTGGGGTGCCTTGTTAAAATGTAATAATGCCTGCGACCATCTCAGCACTGTCACTTATAGATAACAGCGTGGAGGGGCAAAGGCAGAGCTTGCAGGCCAAATCTGATGACACTGCGGGACAGAATTCAACACGCCCTGGACTATTAAAGTGACAGGCATTTTTTTCTCCCCCAAAAAAGTGGATACTTTGTCATGTGATACTTAAATAAAGGAGTGATTCAGCTCCAGGTCCAAAAAGTTGCTTTGGGGAGTAAAAGCACCATTTAGTTTCATTGTCTACTTACATCCCGTTTACTTTTCCACCTGTGGTTGATTCTGCTCCCTAATGTTATGTAATAAAAATTCAAGCAGTGGTGCGATTTGGTGGCGACAGTTGGGCAGTAGAAAAAAAAGTCCTATTTGGAGCAATGCAAAAGTAAAACATGCACTTTTGGTGAAAAATAAAATAGAAATTCACTTTTTACAACTGGTGGTGAATTGACCCCAGACTATAAAAGTTATACTATCTCTCTGAACTTGCGCTGGAGTGATGGCGGCCCTTCGGGTGAGTCATCTGCGACTTCTTGTGTGAGTACATTTTAACCCGAGCTATGTTTTGCGCAATTATCTGTACTTACATCTATCTGCTGACCTGAGTTGAGGGATTTTGTTATTGCAAATAGCTTGATTTTGTGAACAACCTGCATTATATGGGTCGAGTAGTGGATTATTTACTTGGCATTGTTTTTTTCAGGATTAAATGTATAATAGATTGTTATTATCCTTTTCCTTTTTGTCCCAGCTATCCACCCGGGCTGTCTTTGTGTTTGTTTATTAGTGATTTTAACCCTTGTATATATATATATATATATATATATATATATATGTGTATATATATATCATTGTCAGTGGTTTGGTGTATAAGCGCATCTTTTGCTCTGGTGTTTTTTTTTTGTATATTCTATTTACACCAACGTATATTATTTATTTAACTTTTGATTCTTTGTTTTTTAGTTGGTTATAAAAGTGAGTCACTTTTTTCTCTTCCAAAGAAAGGATTTACCTTTTCACCTGCTGCTTAAGCAAAGGAGTAATCCGGCACCAGGTACAAAAGGGCAGCAGTTTCTATTGGAGTAAAAAGTATTATTTACTTCCATTGTCTACTTTTTTCCTTGGTGCTGATTCTACCTTTTTATGTTAATAAAAAAAGAAAATTGAAAAAATTCAAGTGATGGGATAATTTGGTGGAGACAGTTGGGAAGTAAAAACTATGGTTGAGTATGAGTATGGTCCTGCTTTGGAGCAATGCTAGACCCCCCGTCTCCGTGCCTGCTTTGCCTGATCATGATCTGCCTTTTTTTTAAAACAGAACTGGTGGTCTCATGGTAACACAGAAAAGTTTTAAATCTGCAAAAAATAACTAACATGACATTTTGTAAAGGTATAAGACATTCCAAACAGAATTGATGAGAAGACATCTGTCCCTCCACAATGTAATGTTTGGTTAACTTGGCTTCACTTAGCCATCCAATTATTACTCTGTGACCTTTTGTAACCTCAACAAAGAACCATTTGAAAGTTCCTGGGACACAGGCTGATCAGCTGATGACAGAAAGAATAACTTCGGAATTGAATGTGGTTTTCTGTGAACAGCTGGGATAATGTTATTATGTGCACACCAGGGAATCTTCAACATCTGCATGGGCACTCATCCGTCGCTCGCTGCCTTTAATTGTCTGTGTAGAATAAGTCAAATGCCTCAATCTTCTGGGTCACTGTGTCACAGGATATTCGGCAAGAGAGAGGTGACTTCGGTTTATTGTGAAATTGGCACTATGTGTTTAGAATAAAAGAATGCATGTTATATAGCAGGGGTACTCAACCACCTCTTGTAAAGGTCCATATACAAGCATCCGGTAAGAGGTGAAGGTCGGGAGGGGGGTTGTTGCGGAGGTAGAAAGTTAGAAATATGGGGGGGGTGGCTATAGATTCCACAGGCAAAACTAAAAAGCTGGGATGGATGGAGCAGAGCTGGGGGGGCAGGAATGTATGGGGATGGGATTGATGGGGCAAAGCTAGCGGGACAGGAATGGATGGGGAAAAGCTGGAAGGACAGGAATGAATGGGGCTGATCTGGAGGGACAGAGATTGATGGGGCAGAGATGGTGGGGACAGGGATACAGGGATGAATAGGGCTGAGCTGGGGGGACGAGATGGTGGTACAGGGATAGATGGGGCAGAGCTTGGGCAGCGGGACAGGATTGGATGGGGCAAAGAGACAGAGAAACAAAGTTTGTGTGTACCTTGCAGTACCACTTCCCTCCCGTGCAGTACTTCATATTGTAATGCTAGGTGCCAGGCAGCAAAGTCATGACGTTGGCAGGCAGCACTACATTGCTGATAAGTAAAGGGGGCAGCACTAAGCACAGCAACACAGAAGCAACTGAGTGTAGGGCTGTCAGTGCAGGGGTCCAGAGATTTGACAGCGAGGCCCACATTTGGACCCTGGTCCGCCAGTTGAGTACCGCTATTATATAGATTGCAACTATGACTTGAATGTGTACATTGGGGTAGACAAAAGATCGAATCTCAAGCATACATGTCCAAGGTTACATTTTTTTTCTGTGCACTTGCCCTAGTGGTCCTGACGCTGACCTGCCCAAACTGTTGGCCATATGTTCCAAGCAGAATGTTAGAAGTTGGTCATAGCACACCAAAACATCTCAGTTAGTAGCAAGTGCTGGAATATAGCGCAGGGGTTCTGTATAATCAGGCACACCTACTCCATGTGTACCAAGGACAACACATATATAGTAACTATGATTAACAAACTCCCAACACCATTTTATGCTAAGTAAACAGTAATTTAATCAAAAAAGTGCAAGAATATATACAGTGTAATCACAAGTGATCAATATACAATTCTTTCCCAAGCATGGGATTTCTCAGAACGCTGCAGTAGAGTCTATATAGAAGTGATATGGCATAGTCCAGGAATACAATAGATACATGCAAAGTAAATCAATGAAGCAATGAGGCGAGATCCTGGAATATGTCCAATTCCTACTATTCATAAGCAAAACATATGGTATATACCACTCCTCTTGAGAAAGATCTTATTGATCGAAACGTCGAGGTTCTCTTTCAACCAGCGGTCAGCCTGTAAGCCTATACCTATGCCTTGCTTTGCCTTTTTGAACCTTTATATGTTTGCTTATGAATAGTAGGAATTGGACATATTCCAGGATCTCGCCTTACTCTGAATTATGGCTGCTTCATTGATTTACTCTGCATGTATCTATTGTATTCCTGGACTATGCCATATCACTTCTATATAGACTCTACTACAGCGTTTTGAGAAATCCCATGCTTGGGAAAGAATTGTATATTGATCACTTGTGATTACACTGTATATATTCTTGCACTTTTTTGATTAAACTACTATTTACTTAGCATAACATAGTATTGGGAGTTCGTTAATCATAGTTACCATATGTTCCAAGCCTCATTGTTGCTCTCATCACAGTTGTCACTTATACAACATTAAAGAACAGAAACATGTAAAGAACCTTGGCTCTAGCTCCAGAACTATTCCTTAGATTGTAAATTGTAGTAATACATCCTATATATATATCCTGTGTTTTGCAGTGAAGCTATTGCAGTGTGTTTCCTGTTTACACTGTTCAACCTATTTTCTGACTTTTTAAAGCTCTGTGCATATGAGGGTTTACTGTAAATTTCTTTGGTTTGTTGGCTCGTCAATCTTCACTCAATATCATTTTATTTTCATTCAACTTAAATCGGACCATCTTTGATGGGTGTTGGTCCCGCAGTCAGCTAATCAAAACAAGCTTGGCGGGGGGGGGCATCTAGAATGCTGGAGTCTTTGGCCCCAGTATATACAATCCAGGTTTTTGTGCCAAACTCTCTTCCACTTTAAGTGAGATCTTGTGGGTAAAATAAAATACAAATGTAAAAACAATAAACGAAAAAAAGCCGAGATGCAAGACGAAATGCAGCTACATGATTCGCCATAGGCAGTCAGGTTTCCCATTACTGGGCTTCCACTTTGCCGATTGCCGGGCAAGAACATGACTGGTGACCACGTGTATCTCCGAACCTTCTAACGTACCTGTCGCCAGTTTCACCTACCTAGAGACCAGTAGGCCAGATATCTAACACCTGGGTTAAAATGTAAGGCCCTGGAAGTCTTTGCAGAACTCCCGATGGACTGTGATGGGGACTATGATAAAATAAAAGAAGCCCTGATCAAACGGTATAACCTCACCCCTGAGGTGTACCGGAAGCGATTCAGAACTGTGCAGCGTGCCCATCATGACAGCTATGCCGATGTTCTGAGCAACTTGAGAACTGCTTTCAATCAGTGGCTCAGAGGACTGTCCATCTCCACATTTGCTGACCTTGCAGACCTCATGATAAAGGACAAATTATCACACATTTGCTCAGCAGAGGTCAGACAGTTTATTCTGACCAAGGAACCCAAAACCTCTGACCAGGCTGCGGACTTTGCTGACCTGTATGTGGCCAGCAGAGTACAAGATGTCCACAGATCCCCTCCCTCCCGCTGGAAAGAAGAGAAGACCGGGCACCATCCCCCATCCTCTGCTGACCGGATGTCCCCCAGATCAGGCCCCAACACTTCTGGTGGCCAGGCAGTGGCCATTGACGACTGTCGGTGTTATGTGTGCAAGAAAACCGGCCATCTGAGCCACTCCTGCCCTGAAAAAATGAACCCCAACCCCAATGCGTCCCATGCTGTCCTGTGGGTTTCAGCCCAAACCCCACAACCTGTTGACAACCTGCAGCCTGTCACCATTAGCAACCAGCTTGCTACAGGCCTCAGGGACTCTGGTGCTGAGATTACCCTGGTGCACCCCAAGCTGATCAGCCAAAAGGACATCATCCCGGGTGATGAGTCACCGGTATTGGTGGCCGTAATCCTACCCTTGCAATGGCCCGCGTGTACCTGGACTGGGGTGCCGGATGTGGCATGAGAGAGGTGGGGGTGTCTGCCTCCCTCCCAGCAGATGTTTTACTGGGAACTGATCTGGGCAGGATGATAGCCCATTATGTACCTGCCACAACTTCCACGGACACTTCTGCACCACATGCGGATCAGATGGAGCTGCTGAAGGACTCTGGGTTTAACTGCCCACTTGGGAAAGAACAGAGGGGGGGAAATGTATATTGCCTAACCCTGCTTTATCCACGGTGGGGGACCCTTGTCAGACACAGGCCGGTCTCCCCGCAGGTTCCCAGGTTAATGTGCCCTGTCAGTATGTTATGAGTTGTGATTGTGAATCCTTTAATGTAGTGCCTTCCCCAGCAGCAGTGACTCAACAGCCGAGTGCACAGGAGACTGCCAGTGAGAATGGGAAGGAAGAGACAAATCTGAGGAACAGCAATCCTTCAGATCTGCTCCTAGAGGCAAGAGTGATGCCTGCCTCTGATGTGGGGGCTCTGACAGGCAAGCAGCCAGCATGCTTTGCTGGCAGACTCCCTTCACTCAAAACTGAGGGCTGCAATTACTGGAGGCAGGGTCAACTGTCCCCAAGTTCAGTTGCCCCAGACTCCAGTAATATGCTAGCCCCGGTCCCCGTAACTGTGATACACCAGCCCCTAGGGATGGAAGCCATGCCTTCCCTAGCTGAGAATATAGATGTACAAAATGACTTGACTGGGACAGAGCCCACCACGCCTTGGCCTAACCTGATGAATTGCCAACACGCAGGGGAATCTGGGATGTTTGGGGGCTTTGGGCTCTCCAACCCCTGGTGGTCACCCTCCCCTCTTGCCAGCACCAGTGAGGGTGGTAAAGAGGACGGTGGCCCGGGTTGCTGCTCTGGTAGTCCAGGCCGGTCCATGTCCTTGCCGCATGATAGAATCCAGGTACCTATGAAATGTTCCATGGCAGGCCCCTACTATTCCACCCGGGTTCCATTTGGCATGGATATGGCTTGGTAGAAGGGTACCTGCCCATGGAACCTTCAGCTGCCACTGCTGGGGCTTCAGACTATTGACCAGGTCTCCCCAGGCTGGGACCCTTTCTGGACCCTATGTAGGAAAGAATCAGCTAGAACTTCCTAAATAGATCAAAACTGGTACTCTGTTGGCCTCCCTATGGACCAGGAACCCTTCATGGTTCCAGGTGCTATGGTAAGAGACCTGTTAGTCTCTTCCCCTCGCACTTTTATTAGGGGGAAGGTGTGACATCCAATGTCCTAATTCTATGTCATGATTCCCCCCTCTGCCTCATCCCCAGACATCCTATAACAAAATAAACAAGAGTTCTTCAAAGTCTTCCTGCACAGGGGCAATAAATCCTTATCTAAGAAACAGAAAGCACCACTGATAAGGAAAGGTGGGGGGAGTGCAGCTTGGAGAAGAGATTTACTAAAAGGGCAACTAGAAATAATTTGTCCCCCAGCACCCACCCAGGGGGGATGGCATCTGTCCTTCCAGCCCCTTGGAATTTAGGATAAATCCAGGGGGAGAAATGGTTTTCTTTGTCACATACAGAGGGTCCGATCCTTGATCATGGTGTGCCTGACCGAATGCTCCTCTAGCCCTCGGAAGCTGAAGATATAGCTGTATCCCTTTATGAAATAAAGGGGAGTGGGAGCAGCTCAATCACTATTATTTATACAAAATTATTATTATTATTCAGGGCCTGGGAACTAATTTACCACCCAGTTTAACCCTCTCATCAACTAAATATCAAGCAACAAACATGTCTAGCTATGTGGAAAGACAGAGATTTGGTTGCATATATCTGCAGATACATGTGGAAGCCACACAAGTTGGGACATGCAATGCAGACAAATATCTGAGAGCTACTCACCTGGGAAGCTGCCAGCCTCCCTTTAGAACACTTCACAGGGAGAAATCCATATTGACTGAATTCCTCCCTGCTTGTGCTCATGGCAATTCAAATGAAATAAAGGGGAGTGGGAGCAGCTCAATCACTATTATTTATACAAAATGATTATTATTATTCAGGGCCTGGGAACTAATTTACCGCCAAGTTTAACCCTCTCTCTCTCAGATATTTGTCTGCATTGCATGTCCCAACTTTGGGGACTCAGAATTAAGAGTAGGGACCACACTAAACACAGAGTGCCTTGCCGGGGCAGTGTGGCTTCCACATGTATCTGTGGATATATGCAACCAAATCTCTGTCTTTCCACATAGCTAGACATGTTTGTTGCTTGATATGTAGTTGATGAGAGCGTTAAACTGGGCGGTAAATTAGTTCCCAGGCCCTGAATAATAATAATAATTTTGTATAAATAGTGATTGAGCTGCTCCCACCCCCCTTCATTCACATGTATCCCTTTATGAGGTATAGGATTTTAAGTGTTTTCTCCCCTTTTATTTTCTAACAGTTTTTTCTGCACATTTGTATATTGTCTTTTTTTGTTCATTATTTGCATTATTCTCAGTGTGCCACACACCCCGCTTCCCCTTTAATTCTTACGATCGGGTTACTCCACCAGGAGGTGGCGACGTGCAGGGAGAAGTCTTGAAAACAAGCCCCTTCTGGCCTATATATACCTGGGACCTCCCACTCAATCACCAGTTTTTTCTCTCTGCATGAAGCGACAAGACAGAAGAATGAAGTCTCCTGCTTGCAGGTAGCCGGGGTAAAACCCGGCATCCCCTTTTGGTCTATTTCTGCCCAGTTCTATTGTATTGTTCATGCCTAGTTAAACGGAAGCCTCCCAGCCTAGGCTGCGGGCTGGGCAAAGGTAGATGGCACTTTAGGTGCCTAGGAGCTTATCTCCTCCGCTTGACCCCACTTGTGGGGCAATGCGGCTATCTGGCATGGTGATCCGGATTTGGGATGCCCCTGTCCCGATGTTCCCTTTAGGTCACCTTCCTGCTCGGTCCCTTCTCCCTTCGCTAAGGGAGGGGGGGGTGTGTGTGTTGCATGAGGTACTTTACTTATATCATTTGTGGAAATGCCTTGGCAGGTTTCAGTGGCAGCGCGTGGCTGGGGCTGCTGGGGCCTGTTTATGTTTTGCACGTTTGAATTTCCCTCTTTTTCTGGTTGCGGTCTCGCCATTGGACGAGCCGCGTCACTGGGGGGCGGGGCCGCGCTCTCTGCGGCCTCGCTCCGTGATTAAGGGGGAGTGGCCGTTGCGCGCTGTGTCCGGGCCCGCCCTTCACTTCCCTGGTGTCATTTGAGACTAGTGGACTGCAGCCGGTGGGGGAAGAGGACGTCTCCTGTGCGGCTGAAGCTGTAAGGTAAACGGTCCCCACCATTGCGCACGTGGGGCCGTCCTTGTGCTGTGTATGCCTGCCATGTATAGCGTTTTTTCTCTCCTGGGGCATTTCTACTTATTGGGATGTTTTTATGTGTGGTTGTATGTATATGTATGTTTATGGGTATGGGTATATATATATATATATATATATATATATATATATGTGTATGTAGGTATATATATATATATATATATATATATATATATATATATATATGTATGGGCATATATTCATACAGGTATATACTCTGATTTTTTATTTAATGCACTCTTTGGCTTTTCTTTGAAATTGCATGTATCATGTATATTTATTCAAGATGTTTAAGCTATCCATATATATATTGCCTTGTTGGTTTTGTATGATTGTGGTGCATTCTGGCTGGGGGACTGACTGTGGTCTCTTTTCCCCCACAGATTCTGGGATCCCTTCATGGCTCTCCCGGTCTGTTATACCTGGCTAGTCTTAGTCTCTAAATTGGGATTTCCCTAGGCTTTAAAAAAAAAAAATACTCTCACTTCCGGGACTTTAATTACAAAGGGGCATCCCGGGTTGCTTAATGCGTAAAACCCTGGGTTGTTGCGAATACCACAAATTCACCATATGGAGGCTTCCAACGTTACCGGAAATGGCTCCTCGGGGCTATCTAGGCTGTGTGGGGGTTGTGGGGTTCCGCTCCCAGGCGATGATGTCATTTTATGCGTCCATGTGCAAAGCAGAACATTGCGCGCCAGTCCGTTGCTCCGGCTTCTGGCTCCTCGCAACTTCCGTCATCTCATATCCCCCCCAACCTAGTCCGGACCCCGTGTGACATTGTCAAAAATGGGCATTCGCATTCCGAGGTGCATGCGCGGTTGGCCAACCTCGAGAAAATTATCTCTGCTTCAGTGGCTCAGAAGGCTACGGCAAAGCGGAAGCACCTTGCTCCGGCAGTGCCTGCTTCGGAGGGTGAGGTACCTGAGCTTTTGGATTATTCCGATTGTCCCCCTGATGAGGAGGGGGAATTCCTTGAGGAGTCGGACGAGCCTGCAGACCAGCTATTGTTTAACACTGCTGGTGATCAGGCTGTGGGGGTGTCCCTTGACACTCCTTCCATTTTGGCTCAGATGTTTAAACTTTTGGCCTTGGATCCGCCTGCGCCTGCCCTCTGCCAAAGGGTGAGTTGTTTGACGTACCCCAGCCGCGTTTGGTGTTTCCCAGGCAACAGCACTTTGAGAGGGTTGTCCTTAAGGAATGGGAACAACCCGCGCGCCTGGCTGGAACTCCTCCTAATTGTGATAAGCGTTATCCCTTTCCGGAGGACTTGGTGAAGCTTTGGTCAGTGCCCCCCGACGTTGATACCCCGGTGTTAGGATTGACTGGCTCGGCTGCGTTGCACCTTTCTGGCACCACTACCATTAACCCTTTAACTGCCAGCCTACCTTGAGATTTTGTCACCCTTTGTTGCCAGATTATTTTGCCCTATTTTGCGCTCCCCATGTTCAACTGTGATTTTTGAAGGGATTTCCAGGGATTTCCCAGGAAAGTGATATATTGTTTTTTTCAGCGGAGCCTGGGCTTTAACATGAAATGTCTTGTTTGTCATTTTCTAAGTGTATTCTCAATATTTTTGGGTGAAAATTGTGCAAAAAAATAAAAAAAAAACTATTTTTTACAATTTGTAGTGTTTTTTTGTAAAAAAAAATGTAAGTTTGTCAATAAAATCTTATTGCGTGTGAAACCCCAATTTCTCCCGGTTACAGCGGTACCACATATGTATAGGTAGACACCCTTTCCTGCCCAGGAGACTCCCCCAAATTGAAACAACGCTTTAGGGGATTTTCAGATAAAATACAACTATGCTATGCAATATGCGCACCTTGCAGTTTTTCCAGAAAAACAACCCTTTACATTTGAAATACCCCCAACAAACTATATATTCTCTGGAAGTACACACCTCAGGCTTTCTAGGCGTACCAGGCTTGTTGATGTGGCCATAGTTTTCTGAAAGTAATCCCTCAGTGGATTCTTTGGTTGCAAAGAGTTTCCCTAAAAAAAGGATAAAAAAGCAGAATCAAAGCCACATTTTCCTAAAAAAACCTATATGCAAACCAGAAAAAAACAGAAAATCTGAAAAAGCAACATCCTCTGAACAGAACGATACCCAACATGCATAGGTTCTGTCAAGGAAAGAGTTGCCAAACACACCAAAGTAAAGCATGCGCATAGCGGTAGTTTTACTTCAGATTTTCAGCTCTGCAGACAAATTGCGCACCTTGTGCTTTTTCTACCAAAACAACCCTTTACATTTGGAATATCCCCCATAAACCATATATTCCCTGAAAGTACACATGTTAAGCTTTCTAAGCGTACCCAGCTTGTTGTAGTGGGCTCATCTTTCTGGAAGTAATATCTCGAAGAATTCTTAGGTTGCACAGGGTTTCCCTAAAAATGAATAAAAAAGCAGAATCAAAACCACATTTTCCTAAAAAAACCTATATGCAAACCAGAAAAAAACAGAAAATCTGAAAAAGCAACATCCCCTGAACAGAACGATACCCAACATGCATAGGTTCTGTCAAGGAAAGAGTTGCCAAACACCCCAAAGTAAAGCATGCGCATAGCGGTAGTTTTACTTCAGATTTTCAGCTCTGCAGACAAAGTGCGCACCTTGTGCTTTTTCTACCAAAACAACCCTTTACATTTGGAATATCCCCCATAAACCATATATTCCCTGAAAGTACACATGTTAAGCTTTCTAAGCGTACCCAGCTTGTTGTAGTGGGCTCATCTTTCTGGAAGTAATATCTCGAAGAATTCTTAGGTTGCACAGGGTTTTACAAAAAAATGTATAAAAAAGCAGAATAAAAAACACCTTTTCTTAAAATATCAATATGCAAATAAGAAAAAACAAGCTAAATCTGAAAGCGCAAGGTCCCCCGAGCAGAACAATACCCAACATGCATAGGTACCTGTAACCTTTTGACTGCCAGTCTACTTGAGATTTTGTCACCCTCTCCTGACAGGATATTTTTCACCATTTTGCGTGATGTTTAACTGTGATTTTTGCAGGAATTTCCAAGGAAATTGCATATTTTCTTTTTGTGGCAGAGTTTAGGCTTTAACATGAAATGTCTTGTTTGTATTTTTTCTACTTTTTTAAATATTTTTTAAAAAAATTAAAAAATTAAAAAATAAAAAAAAATATATTTTTTAAATTGTCTCCTTTATTTTAAACAAAAACATTTATTTTATTAAAGAAAACCATATTGCATGTGAAAGCCCCATTTCTCCCGATTACAATGATACCACATATGCATCGGTAGCCCCCCGTTCCTGTCCAGGTGATCCCATAAACTGAAAAGAGCACTTTATAACATTTACAAATAAAATACAACTACTATCCACATAATAAAGGGTTAAATAAAAAAAAATTGGTGTGGGGTCCCCCTTCACGGGGGGGGGGGGGGTCCACCATTTCTTGGGGGAATTTTAAGGTTTTTTTTTGGGAGGCAGGTAATGGGGGGTCTCTGGGTTAATGGCAAGCCACCCGCTAGCGCAGGTGACTTGCCAGACCCCCGAGCCCTGTGAACTGGTATAAGGGGTCACATGGACCCCTTACCAGTTCACAAAGGGTTAAAAGTAAAAAAAACACACAGACACACTTATTTAAAAATATTTTTATTAAAAAAAAATAAATGTTTTTTAATATTTTTTTTTAATACTTACCTCCGATCCATCCATGTGTCCCACGCTGATCACTTAGGCTTCTGCTCTCCTGCTGCTGCTGGAAGCCTTTTATACCTACTGGGTTACAGGTAAGAAAGGGTTAATTAAAAAAAAAATGACATAGGGTCCCCCCTCGAAGGGAGGGGGACCCCATTTTTTTTTTTGGATTTTTAAGGGTTAAAACCCTTAAAAATCCCCCCAAAAAATGGCGTGAGGTCCCCCCTACCCAGCGTAACCAGCCTGTGGCCCTAGGCTATGGCGGCTTGTAGCCGCAGGGCCAGGGGCCAGCTTTAGTGGCCCCTGGCCCTGCGGCTACAAGCCGTCATAGCCTAGGGCCACGGCTCTTCTGCCCCCCCCCTGGGCTTTGGGGAGGCAGGTAATTTGGGGGGCCAGGGGTTAATGGCAAGCCACCCGCTAGCGCAGGTGACTTGCCAGACCCCCGAGCCCTGTGAACTGGTATAAGGGGGTCACATGGACCCCTTACCAGTTCACAAAGGGTTAAAAGTAAAAAAAAAACACACAGAGACACTTATTTAAAAATATTTTTATTAAAAAAAAATAAATGTTTTTTAATATTTTTTTTTAATACTTACCTCCGATCCATCCATGTGTCCCACGCTGATCACTTAGGCTTCTGCTCTCCTGCTGCTGCTGGAAGCCTTTTATACCTACTGGGTTACAGGTAAGAAAGGGTTAATTTAAAAAAAAAAAATGACATAGGGTCCCCCCTCGAAGGGAGGGGGACCCCATTTTTTTTTTGGATTTTTAAGGGTTAAAACCCTTAAAAATCCAAAAAAAAAATGGCGTGAGGTCCCCCCTACCCAGCGTAACCAGCCTGTGACCAGCTATGGGGGCTTGTAGAACAGGGCGCAGGGGCCAGCTTTAGTGGCCCCTGGCCCTGCGGCTACAAGCAGCCATAGCCTAGGGCCACGGCTCTTCTGCCCCCCCCTGGGCTTTGGGGAGGCAGGTAATTTGGGGGGCCAGGGGTTAATGGCAAGCCACCCGCTAGCGCAGGTGACTTGCCAGACCCCCGAGCCCTGTGAACTGGTATAAGGGGGTCACATGGACCCCTTACCAGTTCACAAAGGGTTAAAAGTAAAAAAAAAACACACAGAGACACTTATTTAAAAATATTTTTATTAAAAAAAAAATAAATGTTTTTTAATATTTTTTTTTAATACTTACCTCCGATCCATCCATGTGTCCCACGCTGATCACTTAGGCTTCTGCTCTCCTGCTGCTGCTGGAAGCCTTTTATACCTACTGGGTTACAGGTAAGAAAGGGTTAATTTAAAAAAAAAAAATGACATAGGGTCCCCCCTCGAAGGGAGGGGGACCCCATTTTTTTTTTGGATTTTTAAGGGTTAAAACCCTTAAAAATCCAAAAAAAAAATGGCGTGAGGTCCCCCCTACCCAGCGTAACCAGCCTGTGACCAGCTATGGGGGCTTGTAGAACAGGGCGCAGGGGCCAGCTTTAGTGGCCCCTGGCCCTGCGGCTACAAGCAGCCATAGCCTAGGGCCACGGCTCTTCTGCCCCCCCCTGGGCTTTGGGGAGGCAGGTAATTTGGGGGGCCAGGGGTTAATGGCAAGCCACCCGCTAGCGCAGGTGACTTGCCAGACCCCCGAGCCCTGTGAACTGGTATAAGGGGTCACATGGACCCCTTACCAGTTCACAAAGGGTTAAAGTAAAAAAAAAGACAAGACACTTTTTTTTTTTAAAGACTTTATTAAAAAAAAAAAACTTTTTTTACTTTACTCACCTCCGATCTTCATTTCCTGTGTCCCGCGGCGATCTGCTGTCAGTGACGGCTGGGCAGAGGAGGGGGGAGGCAGGCGATCGGAGGATCGCCTACCTCCCTCCTCCTCTGTCCAGCCGTCACCGGCATCTGAAGGCTGAACTGCCGGGTGCCCGATGACACCCGGCGGTGACGTCATCGGCCCCGCCCCCGGAGGGGCGGGGCCAGAATCCAAGATGGCGGCCGCCATCGAAGGAGGTAAAGGGAGGAGGGCTGTTATGCCCTCCTCCAGAAGACGGAAGACCCGGGGGGGGGTGATCGGAGCCCCCCCCCCATGAAGAGGAGAGGCGGCGGGAGCCGGCGGGAGCGGAGGTGAGTAAATGTCATTTTTTTTTTTTTTTTTTTTTTGCAGGCAAATGCCGGCGGCTGCTGAAACGGGGGGGGCACCCTATTCCGGGCCCTCCCCTGCAGCCGGAGGACCCCCAATCGCCGATCGGAGCCCCTCTGGCTGAAGAGGAGACCCGGATGAATCGAACAAGGGGTCAGGTAAGTGATATTTTTTTATACTTTTTATTTTATTTATGGGGAAAGTCAGGCACGTAAATTTTACGTGGCTGGCGTTTAACGGTTGGAGAGGCAGCCACGTAAAATTTACGTGGCTGGCAATAGAAGGGTTAAGGATGGTGAGGATCGTCGGGTGGATCAATTGGCTCGCCATGGTTTTATCAGTGCCGGGTCGACACTACGGCCAATTTGTGCTTCGGCACTTCTTCTGCTGGCAGTTAGATCCATTATTAGGGATCTGCTCGCAGATCTTGATCCCGCTTGTGATATGTTTAGTTCTCTCAAGCAGTGTGAGTCATTTGTTTCTTTTGTCCTGACTGCTCAGGACGATGCTCTGGCGACGAGTAGCAGGACAGCGGCATTGCTGGTGGCTATTCGTCGGTCTATATGGCTGCGCCAGTGGACGGCGGACATTAACTCTAAGAGGGCGCTTACAGCGCTTCCTTTCCTAGGTTTACACCTTTTTGGCGAGAAATTGGATACTGTTACCAAGGATGGTAAGTTGCCTCAATTCAAGAAGCCTCGTCGCTCCTTTAGGGGTGCGAGTTCCTTTAGTCCCTCCTTTCGGGGAGCCAGAGCGGGCAGAGGGGCTTCCTTTCCCACTACCGGGGGTGTAGGTTGGACCCGGGGAAGGGGCCGTGGCCGTCCCGGTCAGTCCTGGGGCGCCAAGCCCAAACCTACTGCTAAGCCCGCTCAAATTGCGACACTTCTCCCTGATTTAAGGCCGGGAGTTTCCGGACACGTAGATCTGGGAGGTGGTGTCGCCCGGTTACAAACCGGAGTCTCGCCCTCCTTCACGGTTTTTCCTGGAAATGGCGGTCATCCGGCCGGTGCCGCGCTTAGAGGTGGGCCTCGGTTTTTACTCCATTCTCTTCGCAGTCCCCAAGAAGGACGGGTCGGCTTGCCCCGCCCTGCATCTGAGGTTTTTCAAACTTCCCAGGTCCCCCCTTGCTCCGGCCAGGGTGGTGTCCTTTCTGGGAATGCGGTCGGATTCCGGTCAACACAGGGTGTTGCTCACTCCAAAATTTGTCTGATTCAGAAGTTGGCTTGGGTACTTCTTTCCAATCCTCGGCCGTTTGTCCAGGAGCTGAGAGCCTTCCGTCTGATTCTTGCTCTGTTGTCCCATCTTGGTCTGGGCCTTCTGGTTCAGCTACGCTCGGACAATCAAACAGCGGTTGCTTACTTCAATCATCAGGGAGGGACTTCCAGTCTGGGTCCCCTTAGAGTGGGGTCTCTGATCCTGACCTGGGCGAAGGCACATGTTCCTTGTCTCGGCAGTCTGCAGTCTACTCCGGTGAGGGACACCGGAGGTGGTCCTGTTTCCCTTTCATCACAATTGCAGGCTCCCGATCTTTGTGTCGCCCTCCCAGGATCCTCTGGCTCTGGCGGCAGAAGCCATATCCCTGAGCCGAGGGAACCCGGGTTTTCTGTACCTGTTTCCTCCGATACCCATGCTAGGCTGAGTGGTACGGAAGCTGGTTCTGGAAAGGGTGTCCGCCATTCTTGTGGCCCCAAGATGGCCAAGACGAGTATGGTGCACAGACATCGTTTGGCTGACAGTGAATCAGCTCATTCTGCCTCTTCGGCCCGATCTGCTCACTCAGGGTCGGCTGTCTTACCCCAGTTTACCAACGCTGGTTTAGATGGCTTGGCTGCTGAGATCTCCATCTTGAAGGAGGAGGGTCTTTCTGACTCGGTTATTAAGACTCTGATCGGTGCCCGAAAGAGGTCTTCTTCTATCACCTACTATAGGACTTGGAAAGCCTATATATCTTGGTGTGAGGTTAGGTCTTTGCCTTGTAGGGTCTTTTCGGTCTCCAGGATTCTGGAGTTTTTACAATCAGGGCTGGACTCTGGTCTTCAGCTGAGTACTTTGAAAGGGCAGGTTTCTGCCTTATCTATCTTTTTTTCAGAAGCGTTTTGCGCTTCATCCTTTAGTTAAAACTTTTTTCCAGGGGGTTACGCATGTGCGGTCTCCCAGGAAAGCATTACTCCCTGTTTGGGACCTGAATTTGGTTCTTTCTGCTCTTCAGGCTCCTCCTTTTGAGCCTTTGCAAGATATTGCTTTGTCTACCCTGACTCAGAAGATTGTCTTCTTGGTAGCTATCACTTCGGTTCGGCGTGTTTCGGAGTTGGCGGCCTTGTCTATTCAGGCGCCCTACTTTAAGAGGCATCAGGACAAAGTGGTCTTTCGGTTCAAACTGGACTTTCTTCCTAAGGTTGTTTCTGCTTTTCATTTGAATCAGGATATTGTTCTTCCCTCCCTGTGTCCTAAGCCTAAGAATGACAAGGAGAGGGTTTTGCATTGTTTGGATGTAGTACGCTGTGTTAAGTACTATTCGATTATTACTTCTCCTTTTTGTAAAACTGATGCCTTTTTTGTTGTGCCCGGTGGGCCTAGGAAGGGTTTGGCGCCGGCCAAATCTTCCATTAGCAAATGGATACGTCAGGCCATTATTGCGGCCTATTCTGCTAAGGGGAAAGTTCCCCCTTTTCGCATCACTGCTCATTCTACTCGCGCCGTTGGAGCGTCTTGGGCTTTTCAGCACCAAGCTTCTGTTGAACAAGTTTGTAAGGCTGCTACTTGGTCTTCTGTTCATACTTTTTCTAAGTTTTACATGGTTGATGTGCGGGCCTCAGCGGATGCTGTGTTTGGCCGCAAAGTTCTGCAGACTGCAGTCATTTAAGTTATGCTTCACCTTTCCTTCGGATACCCATCCCTTGTGGACACTGCTTTTGGATGTCCCGATCGTAAGAATTAAAGGGGAAGCGGGGTGTGTGGCACACTGAGAATAATACCATTTTGTGAGTACTCACCTGAAAAATGGATATTGTCAGTGTGTCACACACCCCGCTTCACCCGCCCTTTTTGGTATCCTGGATCCTTTATATGGTGAAGCTTTTCTTTATTTTGAGGTTACCGTTGGATTTTCTGGTACCTTGTCTTTCTGCTTTTTTAATAACTGGTGATTGAGTGGGAGGTCCCAGGTATATATAGGCTGGAAGGGGCTCGTTTTCAAGACTTCTCCCTGCACGTTGCCACCTGCTGGTGGAGTAACCCGATTGTAAGAATTAAAGGGGAAGCGGGGTGTGTGGCACACTGACAATATCCATTTTTCAGGTGAGTACTCACAAAATGGTATTTTTGTCTTTCTATTTTTTTTATTAAAATTTTAAAATTTCCATTTTGCACGGGCCTACCTTTTTGGCAATTAGAAAACCTCTAACCTGGTTTCCTTGGAGCTCTAAAAACGACCCTGGTTTCTGAAGATTGTATGACAGCTCGTAAATGTGTATTAACCCATAGACTGTAAGATCGATTGTAACTAATCCAATGTATGATTGGGAAAGTGTATCTAATCATATAGTGTGACAAGGGTGAATGACTCACAATTAACTTGCAGTGCTGCCTGGTGAGTGTCACCCAGCAGATTGCAAGCTGATTGTATCTGATCGTTCGACAGCAGAACTGATCAGACTCTCCACTGGGTAAGTGTGGGAAGGAATTAGTGTGTATTGCCTGTGCCCTGCTTGTATGTGTATCTGTCTTGATTACTCGCCAGCAGAGTTTGATCGGATGGTAAATGAGGAGGGTTCCACTGGCCGGATTTAATCGTTTAAAGTGTAGTTACGGTGGTGGTGGCAGCTTGTTGTCATTGGTGTGTGGGGTGTTTCTGGTGTGGTTGCTCTCTGTGCTGGAAGCAGCCCGCACACACGTCGCAGATCGCTCGATCAAACAGACGTTGAACGATCGATTTTGTGACATATTATAGAGGAGCGTACCTTTCGGGACTCACAGGATGGTGGAGAGGCACGGTCTCTCTGGATGCGTGCGAGGTCAAGCTGGAATTGCTGCTCTGCCTGGCAGCGGCTTCTCCCTGCCTGCTGATGCTGCATGATAAGCTGTAGTTTGATCTGTGGGTCACAGTCCCCCAAGCACTGTAGGGCAGCCTGTATAGAGGCGCTTAGTCCACTTGGCAAGGGATGCTGCTCGGAGCCCTCATTGAGATTAGAGGCAGGCTCCTGGGAACTCTCTAGGTTTGGCTGGGGAACACAATCCTGTGCATCGGGTGTCATGACAGACCGATCTTGGTCATTCTCCATCAAGGCAGTAATCTTCTTTTGTCTTGGATGCATCACTGTCAATGCCTCTTTGCTCACAAAGACTTAGGCCCTTATTTAACAAGGGATAGCGCCAGGTAGCGAATAGTGAGCGAACGGTAATGACGCTCACCGCCACGAGAACGCCGGCTCCCCTCCGCAATCACACATTCATCAAGCCGATCCTGCTTAGCGACTGACAGAGCGCCAGATAGCGAATCATTCATCATTATTCCAGCCTCACCCCACAGCGCCAGCGAGCGACCTTGAACAGCGACAGGTATGACCTCTCGCTACCTGGCGCTCTCCAATGCATTTCAATGGAGCAATCTTTAAATATTCTTAATTAATTGCTATTAATGTTTTTTTTTTTTTTTTAAATGTCAAAAATTATGTGACCACTTCTGCAATGTTAGATATTTTTTTTAAGGTAAAAAAAAAAAATAAAATTTGTGCAGAATTGATATTACAGGTCTGATATTAATGTATTAATATTACAAAATGTTTTGAAAAACATGTTTTTTTTTTTTTCAAAAAATATGGTTGTTTGGGGGTTAAAAAACTACTTTTAACCCATCACCGCCAGCGCTCTGGGGTTTAAACAAGCATTTCACAGCGCGAGAATTTTTTGAGCGTTATTTGTTAATGAATATGCTGGGAGCCGTTCGCTATGGCCATTCGCTGTCATGCGCTCCCATACAGCGTGGAACCTGTCAAACAGCGACTCCTAACCCCGTATTCAACATTACCGCACACCGACGGGGTCGCTGTCAATAGCCGAACAACGGCCAAGCACAGCGAATACTAGCGTGCGCTGTGAAAATAAAGCTACTGTCGCTCATCTGTCGCTACCTGGCGCTATTAATGAATCGGCCTCCCCATAATTGCTCCTTGGAAAACCGTTTGTAGGAGGCAGCCATCTCAGTCCTTTCTTTTGCTAAAATAAAATTAAAGATAGAAAAGAAAAACAGGGAAGGGGAAACTGTTTTCTGCACATATGTCTTTTCCAGAAAAAAAAAAATATGCACGGTGGTTCCTCTTGAAGCCTGGCAATCCCTTAGGGGGAATACCAACCCTTAGTGTAAGATGGGCAGGCTGATTCATCATTAGCGGCAGGTAGCGACAGATGAGTGTCTGTAGCAGGCATTTTCAGAGCGCCCGCTAGTAGTCGCAGTGCTCAGCCGTGGGTCGCTACTTCATAGCCACTCAGTCGCTGTTCAGTAATGTTGAATACATTGTGAGGAGTCGCTATTTGACCAGTACAGTGCTGTATAGGAGCGTATGTTAGTGACTGGTCATAGCGACCAACTCACACCCTATTCAGCCTCACAAAACTCTGGTGCAGAAACATGCTTGTTTGAAGCCCAGAGCGCAGGAGGCGGTGTGTTTAAAGTCTGTTTTTCAGCATCTATCCACTAGTAACAAAGCGAAAACATATGGAATTAGATTGTAGCAACATTGTAACATGAACACTTTAATGCCAGACCTGTAATGTCCTTTCTGAAGAAATATATAAAATTTTTGTTGAATAAAAAAAAAAAAAACCCATTTAAAGAGAAGAAAAGGATTGTCAGGTATCGAGAGGTCATACCTAGCGCTGTACAAGGCTTAACGCCGGCACTGTACGCTGAGGCTGTGAAAATTATGAATCAGACGCTACATGGCGCTATCCCAGTCGCTCAACAGTTTCTGCTTGATAAATGTGTAATTGCGTGCCGTGTCCGGCGTTCACCAATCGCTAACTGCCGCTACCTCTCATTAACCAGCCACTACCTGATGCTATCCCTCCATGGATAAGGGCCTCAACTTGTTTAAACCAGACACTAATGCTCTAAAAACGTATCGCACACGATGCCACCAATATGTCACAAAATCGATCGTTCAACGCCTGTTTGATCGAGCGATCTGCAACGTGTGTGCGTGCTGCTTTCAGCACAGAGAGCAATCACACCAAAAACACCCACACACCAATGACAACAAGCTGCCACCACCACCGTAACTACACTTTAAACGATTAAATCGGGCCGGTGGAACCCTGCTCAATCACCATCCGATCAAACTCTGCTGGCGAGTAATTGAGACAGTCACCACACACACCTGCACACTCCTCTCCACATACAAGCAGGGCACAGGCAATACACACTAATTCCTTCCCACACTTACCCAGTCTGATCAGTTCTGCTGTCGAACGATCAGATACAATCAGCTTGAAATCTTTCAAGTCATTCACCCTTGTCACACTATATGATTAGTTACGCTTTCCCAATCATGCATTGGATTAGTTACAATCGATCTTACAGTCTATGGGTTAATACACATTTACGATCGGTCATACAATCTTCAGAAATCAGGGTCGTTTTTAGAGCTCCAAGGAAACCAGGTTAGAGGATTTCTAATTGCCAAAAAGGTAGGCCCGTGCACAATGGAAATTTTAAAATTTTAATAAAAAAAATAGAAAGACAAAAATACAAATAATGAACAAAAAAAGACAATATACGAATGTGCAGAAAAGACAGTTAGAAAATAAAAGGGGAGAAAACACTGAAAATCCTATACCTCAAGGGATACAGCTATATCTTCAGCTTCCGAGGGCTGGAGGAGCAATGGGACACACCACGATCAAGGATCGGACCCTCTGTATGTGACAAAGAAAACCATTTCTCCCCCTGGATTTATCCTAGATTCCAAGGGGCCGGAAGGACAGATGCCATCCCCCCTGGGTGGGTGCTGGGGGCCACATTATTTCTAGTTGCCCTTTTAGTAAATCTCTTCTCCAAGCTGCGCTCCCCCCACCTTTCCTTGTGGTGCTTTCTGTTGCTAGATAAGGATTTATTGCCCCTGCGCAGGAAGACTTTGAAGAACTCTTGTTTATTTTGTTATAGGTTGCCAGTAAAATGCTGGGGTTGAGGCAGATGGGGGAATCCAGACATAGAATTAGGACATTGGATGTCCCACCAATCACATGGCTTCATATCACAAGGGGAGCGTGGTGACAGGTAGAATTTAAGACTGGAATCCTGGTGGGCCGGCACCAGGGAAGGCCATGACCACAGGAGGAGGGGTGGTGGCCGGTGAGCAGTGGAGTGGGTGATGGCCACTCTGCCCGCCGATGCCGTTGCATCCACCACCGCCACTCTCACACACTAACATTTATGGGCAGTTTCTGGTTGTTGCGTGCTGCCGATCATATGGGGTCACATTAATATACTATACTGGACCAGGAACAGTAAAGCAGGGCCGGTGTGCCCCAAAAAGTCCCGGACTGTTTTTCATCCCTAGTCCACCCCTGGTTGTGGCAATGAGTCTGTGTGGAGTTTGGTGGTGGCCCAAAGATTTTTGGCCTTATTTAGTGTAGAGGGGACATAAAGTGCTGTAAGGGTTGGAGGCATTCCTAAACTTACCAAATATAGATGTACATAGGGCTTATTATTTAAGCAGTTTATTTAATCTATCATTGAATTTACATATTCGTTTCCTAAATTTGCTCTGATGGGCCATGACACATGCCAGGATGGTGGTGTTTTGTCCTAAAGGAACAGAACAAATCAAGCTCTGTAATAACAAACATGGCGTGTTTTAACAAACAGCCAGTTGAGTATTAATATCACATCAGCTGAAGCAGTGTTGGCATCTCATTATCCCACTCTGGGCATGTTTCATATGTTATCCTTGGAATAGAAACCTTCATTTCATTGTTACTATTAATGCGGCTGTTGACAATTACATCAGTGCGATCGTTCTGCCATGGCTCTGGGCTTCTCTGAGCTTTTCACTTTCTGTTAACATCAAACAAGAGAACAAGAAACCAAACATTTTGGAGCTTATTTAAGTTATTAAACTGAAAGAGCTGTGGTTGCATTGCAGAGGAACTCCTACGCATAGCTGGAAACATCAGCAGGTCGAAGTACTCTAAATAGGTTACACAAATATAGGAATAAACTTAGCTTATGATCCGGTGGGTGACAATGGACCAACAAAATATCCCTAGTGTATAATTTAGACCAACTCCACCAACAAGGTTCCTAGAACGGAAAGTATTTGCACAGTACCCAATACAAGGACAGATAGCATTACCCATGTATCCTTGCAGCTGGCAGAGCTATGCAAACCATCTCTCTATGTGTCTGTGCCATCCAAGGCCCTTAGAAATGCTAAGGGTGCAATGCCAAGGATTAGCTTTAAATTTACACAGCCAGACACATCCAACTAGTGGACATGTTTTTCGAGCTTTAGGCTCTCATCAGCACTAGGGCAGATGTTTCTGGCTGTATGGGGGGTGAGACTTGGTGAGTACTAGAGATGAACGAACTTCTTGAAAGTGCGATTCGGGCGGTTCGCCGAATTTCCCCAAGAAATTCGGGTTCGCCCGAATCGGACTTTCACGAATCGCTCATCTGAAAGAAAAAATGCCGGCCCACTGACAGCGCAGCCGGCCTGCCCGCTCCCACCATGCCGGCATTTTTTTAAAAAGCAAACACTTACCTGAATGGTCGGAGCGTGGAGGCCGGCGCCGCTCTCAGGCGCCCTCTGATGACGCGTCCTCTGGGCGTCTGAGAGCGGCGCCGGCCTCCACGCTCCGACCATGCAGGTAAGTGTTTGCTTTTTAAACAAATGCCGGCATGGTGGGAGCGGGCAGGCCGGCTGCGCTGTCAGCGGGCCGGCTTCCGCCGCCCGCTGACAGCGTAGTCGGCCTGCCCGCTCCCACCATGCCGGCATTTTTTTTTTTTTATTTCAGGGAAAATTCGATTGGCACGAACCAAACAAAAATTCGGGTTCGTGCCGAATCGAATTTTCCCTGAAATTCGGAGCGAATTCCGGTTCGTCCGAACCGGTTCGCTCATCCCTAGTGAGTACCAAAACAGTCGCATGCCAGTATGTGTTAGGCCTAATATAGGGGGGCTAAAAAGACAAAAAAAAACCCTCTACTTAGCTAAGGGAAGAGAGGAGCTTTCCTAGAACGGAAAGTATTTGCACAGTACCCAATACAAGGACAGATAGCATTACCCATCTATCCTTGCAGCAGGCAGAGCAATGCAAATCATCTCTTTATGCCTCTGTGCCATCCAAGACCCTTAGAAACGCTAAAGGTGCAATGCCAAGGATTAGCTTTTAATTTACATTTTCTCTAAATACTGCATGATGGGCATTGACTTTTTGTATTTGTCTTCTTTGGATGCCAGTGGGAGTGTTGGACACAGTGGCCCAGCTTTAAATTAGAGGCCATATGTGTTTATAGTATTTACCTTAATCCAGCCTGCATGTGCCCAGGTCAAATGCAGCCAGGGCTAACCTCAAATATTTCCAACCTAAATGTAAGGGCCCCCATGACTTATTTCCCCTTGTCACATATGCCAACTTTAGGTGCTGCAATACTTTAAACTGCCATGGGGGCGTGAAAGCCGGGGTTACTTGGGGTGGTGAGATTCCCCTAGCGGTCTTTTCCAGGAAGATAGGTAAGGCATGACAAATCCTTATGGAAAGGCACTAAATATTTTCAATATTTAAAAGTGCAGCACAGGTGAAGTTAGTCCCAACTTCTTTATTTCTGAAAACAGCACTTTATTTGCAATACAGCAGATTCCTCAATTAGCAATAGCAATTCAATGCAGGGACTTTCATTGAAGTAAAATAGAGAGTCACCTCACTGTGAGGAGGCCACCCGCCAGACCTTTGAGGCGACCTAGGGAAGACCAGAGCTGTGGGTCATACCAGGTCTAACGAGGCTTAGGTCCTCATCGTAGGCCGGAGGGTAGGGCCATGGTTGCTGGGGGTGGTTAAGATCTGTGTTAAGAGGAGACCAGGAGTGGGGGAGCACCTTAAATAGCTGGCAGGGAGGAGTTCCAGACGGCAAGGGGACAAAGGGGGCTATAGGAGAGGATGTCTCAGATGCTCCCCTGTACTTTTTCTGCTCCTGGAAAAAACTTTCTGGGCTACCCACTGTGACTTTACTCACTAACACTTCTTCCTGGACCTCTCAGTGGGAAAACCCTGGGTTCTTCCACCCTAGTGCAGGCCTTCTTTCTTCTGTGTTCCTTACCTTTGTTGATCCAATTATCTCCCTGACCAGTTCAATTATCAACCCTCTAACTGTCAAATCTCAGTTTTTATCCTCCTCCAGCTCCTCCCATAGACAACATTGTTGCTGCAGCCTTTCAGAGAGCAATATTACTCATACTACTGTCACAACCTGCTTCCTGTGTTTCTGAGACTACACTGTTAATTTCTCACCCTATACTGACATCCAGTGGCCTAACCATGTAACTACATCTGTTTGCTTTTTATTTCTTCCTCATAGAAAATGTTATCCTCCCAATATCCTGGTGTCTTTGCTTCCAGCTGGGGAATTGTATTGTCCCTACATTACTTTAGCATTAAGGAGCCAGATCAGTTGGGTTGGGCTCAGCAGAAAGTCTTTATATTATAGATAGACTAGACAATTTTTAGTGACTGTCAGACATGTCCAGTCCCTATAAGGGGGTGTAACACCATCTGCATATTTTCACAGGAAAAATTGCTATTATACAGATATTACATTACATGGTTAAAGTGGACCTACAGGCAAAAATTCAAAGCTTAGTAAATTGCTCCACTATCAGTGGCATTAGCTTATTGAGAGGGATTTCCACCATGCAGATGTTTTGGAATAGCAGGCAGTGCACTCTTAAACATGAGTTGGATCGGCCATCTTGCCACACTTATGAACAGCTGATTCTGAAAAACCAAGTCTCTCAATCAAAATTGCCTCATAGCTCTGTGCAATCATCTCTTATTTCTAGCCAGAAGTAGTAAACCTTCAGCTGTAATGACTCATATTTGAATAAAATACATTGTATACATTGTATCACCTGCCCAAGTGCTTTTGCGCTGCCACCACCATAGAGTTACTGTGTTACTGCTTTCCTCACACAGATGGCTTTTGCTTCATTAGCTGTTTATTCAGAGTCTGTGTGTGTGTGTGTGTGTGTGTGTGTGTGTGTGTGTGTGTGTGTGAAAAATGACAGGCAAGCTTCTCCTGGTTTCTGAGCCATATATCTCTCTCAATTTGCTGTGAATTGCTGCTGGCACAGCACCCCCCTAATTCTCATGTAAGCAGGACTATAAGGTGTGTGGCAAGATGGCCGCCCCCATGTAATTCTAGAGTTATTAATCTTTATGCCATTCTACAACATCTGCATGGGGTTACCCCCTCTCAAACTGCTTATGCCACTAATCATAAGAGGATAAGCAATTTACTAAACTTCCTTTTTTTGACTGGAGGTCTGCTTTAAGCTGGCCAATTCGTTATCTGGTCAGTGACTACTTTCAATATGATTTTAGAAAAGCTACAAAAGCTTTTGTACAAAGCCAGACAGCAATTTATACTTTCCTATCCAATAACAGTAGCATCATTATTAATATATAAATTGAGTGGTTATCATGGTAGTGCTCCAGCTCTGCATCTCCAGATTCGGCAGAATTGCTGTGCTGGTTCTACTGTCGGGCTGGATTGAAGCACCTGGGGTCCATCAGAGAAGATCATTCTTGGAGCCCACCAGAGGAATAATCCATTGGACCCCACCCTTCAGCCAAAACACCTTCAGATTGTAATGATATACGATATAAAAACTTGTTTGTGAACCAAATAACAAATATAACTTACTAAAGAAATAACAAACTTAGAGAACACTCCAGGCAAGACATAAACACTGTTTTAGTCTTGGTTGCCTTGGGCCACTGGAGGACCCTCTGATGGGCCAGTCCAACACTAGATATGACGGTCCAATTCTGTCATAAAATAGAGCCCTTGACCTGGACAAGCTACCAGCTGATCTCTTTGGAGTTGACATTTGCCTTCTGAACTTTTCAGTTTCCGAATCCCCATCCTGTCTTCTGACCTTTTTCTGGCTGACAGGATAGTGAGGAGCAGAAGCAGGGCCAATCCACGTTAGAAGTCCTTCTGCCAATAGTCCCCTGTATCTGGCATTCAGTCTTGCTGAATGCTAAATACAATTACTCTGGCTCCCACAATGCTGTGAACTGCTGTAGGGGTCCATTGGACCCTTTACTACATAAAACAAGAACTCGCATTTTGGCATCTTCCTTCTCCTGTTCCCAGCGGGCAATATTCTCTCTTCAGGTCCATCGGGTCAGGTTGGGTGCTGGTTTTCTGAAGCCAGGGATTGTTGGTTGCAGCCAATCCATAGAGATCAGTAGTGGGGGGGCATAACCCCCTTCTTTCTTGACATCTTGACAAGCTAGAGTCAAGCTGGGGAAGGAAACTTTTATACAACAGAGGTGGAGCTTTTGTGGAATCCCCCCATGTGTGGTGGGGAGGAACATGTAGGAGATTTCCTGGGGAGTTTCATTTGTTTCTTAAGCAAGAAAAGATTTCTGAACTATTTCTAAAAGTTGCTGATTCTGGCTTGTTTGAAGGCTGGGCTCCAGAACATGCACAATTGCCATGAAGGACAAACAAGAACTTGGCATCCGTGAAACAAGCAGCCTGCTACATAGTTGGTGGCCATCTCCATGTCTTCAGCAAGGTTGGCGTTCAGTGGAGTGTTTTTTTTGTTCCCGTTGGCCAGTTTAAAAATTATTATTGTTTATAGAGCGCCATCTTATTCCATTCACTGAACCAAGTAGAAATTACAAAGGGGAAGACAAGTAACATACAGTAAGTCTTATACACAGGTCATTATGAGTTTTATATAACATATGCCTATAAATGCCTATAAACACCCAGTATTATGAGTCACATGTGTCAGAAGTGCAAAAAACACATTGGTACAGTAGAATGTTAGGCAAGAGAGCCCTGCCATTGCAAGCTTACGATCTAAAGGATGAGGGTGCATTTAAGAGGTTGGAAGTGTTCCAAAGGGTAAAGTCCCTATATATCTCCCCCTCTCTGCTCTCAACCTCCTACCTCTCTGCTCACGAATTCCTTTCTTTGGCAAAATTACTCACCCCCTCTATATCCAAGCACAAGACACATTATTCCACCCTCAAAAGCCACAACCATCTCTTCTCTCTCCTTTTACTCTTACTTGCCGCCGGTGACATCAGCCCTAATCCAGGCCCACTCTCTCTCCCCCCCCTCCTCCAGAACTATTCATTTTTCATAAAATTCAAAAATCTGCAACCATGTTAAACCTGGATACACACGCAACCCATCTAATCTGATTCATCTTACTCCATCCCCACCCCTTCCCGCCACAGTCACATGCGCACTGTGCAATGCACGCTCAGTGCGCAATAAACTCACCTATATTCATGACCTGTTTCTCTCCAACTCTTTTACCTTCATGGGATTCAAAGAAACATTGCTTACCCCATCAGACACAGCTTCACCCGCTGCCCTCTCACATGGGGGACTACATCTCAGCCACACCCCTAGATCCAACAACAAACAGGTTGGGGGTGTGGGCATCCTTCTATCCGAACTCTGCTCCTTTAACCCACTCCCCGCCTTGCCATCTCTATCCTTCTCATCTTTTGAAGTTCACTGTGTCCATTTATATTCTCCCTGTAACCTGAAAATCGCTGTCATCTACTGCCCGCTTGGAACTACTACTCTTTTCTTCGACCACTTTTCAACCTGGCTCCTTCAGTTTCTGTCCACAGACATCCCCGCAATCATCATGGGTGACTTCAGCATACCTGTTGACACTATCAACTCTGCTGCCACCAGACTACTGTCACTAACCTCATCCTTCAGACTCACTAACCTCTGCTCTGTATCAAACCACTCATCCTCCTTGCTCCCCCTCTCTGACCATAATCTGCTGACTATGACCCTCTCCCCAGTGCCTACTAACCCCCCTCCACACAAAACCACAATTCAATGCAGGGACTTAAGAAACCTAGATCTTCGGTCCCTATCTGCCTCACTTCAACCTCTTCAGCCTCCTCATTCACGGACATAGACACTGCATCATCACACTACCACAATACACTCTCCTCAGCTCTAGACTCTGCCGCCCCCCTCACCTATAGCCGTCCCCGCCCCAAAAACCGCCAACCCTGGCTAAATGCAAGCACAACCAGATTGAAACAGCTGTCTCGAGCTGCTGAATGGCAATGGAGGTAAACCAAATCCAATTGTGACTCTCACCACTTCAAACAATCCCCCTGCCTTACTCTCTTACTTTCTTCACTCCAATAACTGAGCTTGGACTAACCTCTCTCATTTCTAGGGCCCACCTGACTACCTGCTCCCTCGATCCTATTCCATCCCACCTTATTCCTCAATTGTCTCCATCCCTCACTCCAGCCTTAACCTCTATATTCAACCTTTCTCTCTCCACTGGCACCTTTCCTTCCTCCTACAAACATGCAGTCATTACTCCGATAATCAAGAAACCCTCTCTCGACCCCTCTGCCCTCTCCAGTTACCGCCCTATCTCACTACTCCCTTTCTCCTCCAAACTTCCTGAACAACATGTCTACTCAGAACTGGCACAATACTTATCCACTAACAACTTACTTGACCCCTTACAATCAGGATTCCGCCATAACCACTCCACTGAAACTGCCCTCATCAAAGTCACCAGTGATCTGCTCACTGCCAAAAGCAACAGTCACTACTCCATCCCCATCCTTCTTGACCTCTCCTCAGCCTTTGACACTGTCGACCACTCCCTGCTTCTTGATATTCTCTCCTCTCTTGGGATTCAAGGTCTTGCACTCTCTTGGCTCACTTCTTACCTCTCTGACAGATCATTCAATGTATCCTATTCTAACACAGTCTCATCCTCACGTTCCCTTTCTGTTGGTGTGCCACAAGGTTCTGTCCTAGGCCCCCTACTTTTCTCAGTTTACACCCATGGCCTTGGCAAACTTATAACTTCACTAGGCTTTCAATACCACTTCTATGCGGATGACACTCAGATATATCTCTCAGGCCCCAATCTCTCCTCCCTCCTATCTCGCCTCCCCAACTGCCTCTCAGCTATTTCTTCATTAATGTCATCTCGCTACCTCAAGCTAAACATGGACAAGACAGAACTGGTCATTTTTCCACCCTCTAAGTCCCCTCCCCTCTCTAACACGTCTATTTCTGTCAATAACTACACAATACCAGCAACTCCCCAAGCTCGGTGCCTGGGAGTAACTCTGGACTCTGCCCTCTCCTTCAAACCACATATTCACTCCCAGGCCACCTCCTGTCGCCTCCAAATTAAAAACATCTCATGCATCCGTCCCTTCCTCTCACCTGACACCACTAAAATGCTAGTGCATGCCCTGGTCATATCCCGTCTGGATTACTCCAACATCCTTCTTTGTGGCTTACCAACTAACAGACTGGCACCCCTCCAATCTATTCTGAACTCCGCTGCTCGCCTCATCCATCTCTACTCTTGCTCCGCCAGTTCTGCGCCTCTCTGCCAATCCCTACACTGGCTGCCAATCCCACAGCGAATCCTGTTCAAAACTCTATCTCTCGCCTACAAAGCTCTCTCCAACCAGGCCCCTCCCTACATCTCATCTCTAATCCAACACTATCAACCTAGATGCAGCCTCCGCTCTGCTGCCGACCTTCTCCTGTCCTCCACCCTGGTCACCTCCTCTCACGCCCGTCTCCAGGACTTCTCACGTGCAACTCCAATCTTCTGGAATGCCCTTTCCACCCAATCCGCCACCCCACAACACTCAAAACCTTCAAAGGCGACCTCAAAACTCACAAACAAGCATATAATCTGGCTTAACCAATCTTCTAAAGGGCACATGCCACAAAGCTCAATACTAACTGTTTGTGATCCTTCCCCCTCGTCTTCACCCCTCTTCCTTTAGACTGTAAGCTCGCAAGGGCAGGGCTCTCTCCCCTATTGTATCTTGTACTCAGAATATCCACTGTCAAATCTGTAAAACTGCATTTGAAATAGTATATGTACCATATGTTTCTACCCTGTCTGTAACTACTACTTTGTAAAGCGCTACAGAAAATGATGGCGCTATATAAATAAACAATAATAATAATAAGAAAATGGTGACAATACCGTCAAATTTTTGGTAAAGCCAGATGATAGATTCCTTAAATAGATGAGTTTTAAGGGTGCATTTGGAAGTTTTAGGTTTTGGAGAGTGGCAAATTGTATGGGGAATTCAAGAGGTGTGGAGCTGCACATGTGAAGTCCTGGACACAAGGATGGGAGAAAGTGATCAGGGTTGGGGATAGGAGGAGGTTACAGCCAGATCATGTGTTGGTATCTTTGTTCTAGCAGTGAAATGTAGGAAGAGGCTTGGTCATAGAGAGCTTTCTAGGTCAGGGTTAGGAGCCTGAACTTAATTCTTGCAGCCAGTGGAGGGATTGACAGAGTGTAGAAGTACTGAGAGAAGAAGTGTGAGAAGAGATGGATGAGGCAAGCAGCAGAGTTGGGATAAAGATTGGAGGTGTTCCAGTCTGTTAGCAGGTAGACCACAGAGGGATGTGCTGCAGTAATCAATTTGATGACAATGTGAGATGACTAAGAGGCTGATTCATTACTAACGCCAGGTATCGGCAGATGGGCGTCTGTATAGTGGCGCTTAGAGCGCCCGCTAGTAGACGCTGTAAGCGGGTATCGGGCGCTGTAACCGAGCCTCTCAGTCGCTGTAGTAACCTGGCCGGCATTGATGAATGTGATGTATGTTGGGCGCTCTAACACCAGTACAGCGCTGTAGGGAGCGAGGGGTAGCAACAGCTCAGTGCAACCGACTCTCAGATACTTATAAATACTTACACACACACAGCGTCGGTGCTCTGGATCTGGTCGCTGTAGCATAGAGCGGCAGGCGCTGTGTAATTAAAGGCTGTTTTTGAACACATATCCACCTGTAACATAGCGAAAACACATGGAATGTTGTAACATTGTGACATTAACACTTTAACGCCAGAATTCTGCATAAAAAACAAAAAAATCTAAAACGTTTTCAAAAATGACTTTTTCTAGGCCAGGAGAGGTCACACAATTATTTGAGAGAAAAAAATAAATAAATAAAAAAACCCTGTTTAAACAGAGGATGGAGTTGTTAGAATCGGTCACCAAATTCGCTTTCATAAATGTGGTTTTGCGTACAGTGCCCAGCGTTCACCAGACGCTGTTTGCCGCTACAAGGCACTACCTGCCGCTATCCCCTGATAAATAAACCTCTAAGAGTCTTTTAGACTCTTAGTCATGGAGTTTTCTTACATGGGAGAATGTACAGAGCGTTAAATATATTTGACATAAACAGGGCTGTTTCTAGACAAAATAGTGCCCCTTCCTCACCCATTCTATGGTGCTGCTGCTGTCCCATTCAGGTAGGTGCCAGTGACATAACCAAATGTGACGGGAAACTGGTGCGAACAATAAAAGGGGCCCTTTCAAACCTCATACAGTAAAATGTTTTTCTTTCTTTTAACTCTTCTTTCCTTTAACTCTTTTAAGTTGAATGCAACTAGACAACTAAAGACTGAAACAACAGAGGGAAACGATGCTTTCTTTCTCCGAACGAATCTAAGTGAGCACAAATATGATAAATAAGGTGGAGGAGCAACAATGATGGGGCCCACCCCTGACCTCCTGGACTTTGGTGCAGTTGCACCCCCTGCATACCCTCAAGTTACACCCCTGGTAGGCGCCATGCTGTGCCTCTGCTTTGACTGAGCCTATTATGGCGGGATGAGTGTCCTATTATATGGCCTGCACCACAAACAGTGGCCCTGAGCCATCTGCAGAAAACAGGATGGCTGGGATAAAGGTGCCCACCATAGCCTTGGTGCCCGGGGCATTTGTCCTGCTCACCCTACCTGGGTGTAAACATACCACCCCAACAAAAGTTTATAATCTCAGATGTCATGATTTCCTTTTGGTGCTTGCTTCATTTTTCCCTCATAGAAAATGTGTTTGTAATAGATGAGAAAATAATATGAAACTTTAAACTTGCTGCTTGATTGGTGTTCACTCAGGTTAGGATTTTTATGACCATTAAGTGTTAAAAATTGCAAGCTTTAATGTCATTGTTTGTGTGATAATAACTTCCTCCTGAGTATACATTAGTCATTCTTGGGCTATATATACCCAAGGTCTTGAGTAAGTTATGTATTAGTTTTTTAAAAGTTTTATTTTGCAATAAACAAACATACATGACACACCAAACAAGTCATATATAAGATATTAAGGTGCCGCAGGCACCCAACTTCATAACTGGCAGAAAATTGACAACACAGACAATCATTCACACAACTTTCATCCCGGACCCTTGGTAGATCTTGCTTCCATCTCGGATTAAGTATAGGACAGATAGGCTGAAGAGCTTAGTTAATAGACGGGGCGCAGGGTCTTCACAATTCCTACCTTATTCACTAGGTACAGCTCACGGTCTCAGCCCCCCCAATATACTGTAGATGTTGTACTAGACCCCAAAAATCCTCCTCCAGACCCCCACTCTCCCGGACTCACTCAGCGTCATATGCTGACTCATGGCTCTGCAACCAAGGATCCCAGACCTTTTCGAACTTCTCTGGTGCACCCCTAGCGGCGTAAGTCAATTTATACATGGTGAGTTTCTGGTTGACTAGTCTTTTCCAGGATTGCACTGAGGGCCTGGCGGGGTGTCTCCAGTTAATCAGGATGCACTTCCTGGCATAGAAGAGCAGCAATCGGACCAGGACCTTTAAAGCCCGCAGCTCCGAGAGCGACTCCACCACCCCAAGAAGACATGTGGAGATAGTCCTCGGTACCCGAAAACCCACCACTCTGCTGATCAGACCCATCACACCCTCCCAGAAGCCCGTCAGAACCTCACATGACCAGATCATATGTATCCATGAGCCACTACCCTTCCCGCATCTAGGACATAAATCAGAATCAGACAGGCCCATTCTGTGCAGACGAACCGGGGTGATGTAAGCCTGATGGATCCACTTGGTCTGGATGAATCTATCCCTAGCTTCCACAACCGACGCGTGCAGGTTATCCATTACCTCCTCTCAGTCGTCCCCGTCCAAGCCTGGGTCTAGGACCTGCCATTTAGACTCGATCTTACTCCTAGGGGACTCCAGTTCTCCTAACAAGCTTTTATAAATCGCTGAGACAGGCTTTTTGAGGTTCTCATCCCTGATTACATTTTCAACCTTGGACACTGTGAACCTCGGGCCCTCCCTCCGGAATTGGGCGTGCAGTGCATGCCTGAGTTGTAGATATCGGAAAAAGTCCCGATTAAGCAGATGAAACTCTTCCTTACACTGATCAAAGGACATCAGTACCCCTCCTCTGTATAGTTGCCCAATCTGCTTAACGCCTTTCCTTGACCAGAACAGCGGGTCCTGCATAGCACCCAATTCTGGCAACCTGGGGTTGTCCCATAGGGGAGCATGGGGGGACCACGCCGGGTCAACCCCAGCCCTCATCCCAAGCTTAGCCGCCCTCTCCCAGATGTTGCTGGCCGCCCTCATACACGTGGTCACCTCTCGGATCCCTTTCGTGCCCCTGTACGCCAGGGAAGTCAGCCTTTCAGGGGAGCCCAGCAGTGCCACTTCCAAGCACACCACCGGGTTGTCCCGCGGTAGACAAATCCACCAATGAACAAACAGGAGCTGTGTTGCATAAAAGTATAATTGCATGTGTGGCACCGCCAGTCCCCCGGTATCTGTTTGCGCCTTCATTATCTGTTGATTTAGCCTTGGGGGGGAATGACCCCATATAAAGCTGAAGATGATCGATTCCAGTGCTTTAAAATGGGGGGCCGGAAGCATCACCGGGGAGGCCTGGTAGATGTATAGGAATTTAGGGAGGAAAATCATTTTAAATATATTGATTCTGCCCATGACCGACAGGGGAAGGTTCGCCCACTGGGTGACTCTTTGCTTCAATTTCGCTATTACTGGGGAGATATTGAAAGGAACAAACTCCTCAGTCCGCCCACTTATCACAATCCCCAGGTACTTAAATTGCTGGACTTTCTTTAGTTGAGATCTTGGGGAGACATCACGGGGGTCTGTCCCATCAACTAGCAACAGGCTAGATTTATCCCAGTTGACCTTCAGGCCGGAAAATCTTCCGAACACCCCAATGGTATCCAGAGCAGCCTCTAAGGACTCACCGCTATCCGCTAGGTATAGTAGGGTGTCATCCGCGTAAAGTGAAATCTTCTCCTCTATCTCCCCCAGCCTCCACCCCGCAATGGTTGTGGAGTTCCTAATGATGATTGCCAATGGTTCAATGGCCAGCGCAAAGAGCATCGGTGAGAGGGGGCAGCCCTGCCTAGTCCCCCTATTTAGCACAAAAGGGTTAGAGTAGCAGCCGTTGACCCGCACTCTGGCCGTTGGGCGGTCGTATAACAGCTTTATGTATGCTATAAAACTCGTGGGGAGCCCGAATCTGGCCAACACTGCCCAGAGGTACACCCATTCGATCAAGTCGAAGGCCTTCTCATTGTCGAGCGAGACTATCGCCCGGCCGCCACAGTTGTCGTGTACTATTTGTAAATTGGATATCAGCCTGCGCAAGTTTATCCCCGTTGTGCGTCCCGGCATAAAGCCTGACTGGTCAGGCCCGATCAGTTGCAATATAACCCTATTTAACCTATTTGCCAGGATTTTAGCCAGAATTTTGGCATCTTGATTTAAGAGAGAGATGGGCCTATATGATGCACATGTATCGGGGGGTTTCCCTTCTTTGTGAATAAGGACCACGTGCGCTTCATGGAAGGAGGCCGGGAGACTCCCATCGTCCAGCGCCTGTTTCAGGACCTCCCAAAGCTTAGGGGCGATCCGATCCAACTCCTGCTTATACCACTCGGCCGGCAATCCGTCAGGCCCGGGCGCTTTCCTGCCGGGAAGTGCTCTCATCGCATTCTTAACTTCCTCAATAGTAATGGGAGAGTCAAGAGATTCCCGATCGGCAGGGGCCAGTTCAGGGAATTTAATTTGATCAAGATAATTCTCCAACTCATCCATCCCGTAGTTGACCCTAGAGGAGTACAGGGCCGAGTAGTATCTGAGGAACTGTTGTGCAATTTTCTCACCCTCTGTAACCATTTCTCCTGCAACCATTATCCCGGCAATACTATTGGACTTGTTTTCAGCCCTTGCTAGATAGGCCAGAGTCTTGCCATTTTTATCCCCTTTGTCAAATATCAACGCCTGCTTATGTAACAACAGTTTCCTAGTTGAATCGGATAATAACAGATTATATTCCCGTGTAAGAGACATCAGATTCGAATGGGCCCTATCGTCTGCCGAGGCAATGAATTCCTCTTCCGCTCTCGCAAGTTTACTTTCGAGGTCCCTCCGTTCTTCCCCTTGCTTCCCCCTAACCGCCTTTATGGCGCTTATGGCGCATCCCCTCGTAACCGCCTTAAAGGCATCCCACCTCACACCCGCAGTCGTCTCGTCCGCATTACACTCCCAGAAGACTTCCGCAGCAGAGACCAGACTATTTTTGACTTCAGGAGTCTCCAACCACAGGGGATTAAGGGTCCATCCCACTCGGCTTACCCGCGTCCGCATCAGCCCAACCCCCAACAACATAGGTGCGTGATCAGATATGCCCCTCGGGAGATAGTCACAGGACGTCACCCTCGCTAGCAGATCAGGTGATGAGAACGCGAGGTCTATTCTGGACAGGGACCTATGCGTGGCTGAGTGACAGGAAAAAGCCTTATCAGTCGGGTGTTTCCACCTCCATAGTTCCTGTAGGCCCATCGCATCTGCCCAGGACGCCAGCTGCGTCTTAGGGCCCGGTCTCTTGTCCAGTCTGTCCAACGCTGAGTCCAGCACCATATTAAAGTCTCCCAACAACAATATCGGGGTCGGGGGATAGTTTACTACTTTCTCCATAATCCGGTGCAACACTTGGATATTGAAGGGCGGGGGGATATAAATGCCAACTATAATCACATCTGTATCCATAAGCTTGGCGTGGATGATCACATAGCAACCCTCCCGGTCCGTCTGCACAGAGTACAACACAAATGGAGTGCCCTTGGAGATGAGTACCGATACCCCTCTAGAGTAGGACGAGAAGAGAGCATGAAATGAATCCTGAATCCAGGGTCTCCTAAGAGCGAGTCCTCTCCGCCCCATTAGGTGGGTCTCCTGGAGGATTACCACACTTGGCCTATATCTCTTGACAAACTGGAGGACCGTGGACCGTTTGATTTTATCATTTAGCCCCCTTACGTTCCAGGAGAGAATCTTACAATCACCCATACTCAAAGTTCAGAGCGCTAACCCCTCTATCAGTTGTCAACCAGCAACAGTTAATCAGCCCCTCCCCTTGCGCCCGCCTGCCCTCCAGGGTCCGTTTACCATTCGTCCCATGCATACCAACGTAACAACACACACTATACAAACTCTTAAACTCTAAATTGTAGATGCATATACCATTCCCGTCCACCCCCACCCCGCTCCACCACACCCAAACTCTGGTGAGCTTCATACCCCCCCAACAATACAATACAACAACGGTGTAACTAGTTGCACCGGGGTGCCTAGACCCACTGCCTATGGGCCCATAACATAACATTACCCTAAGCATATACAGGCTGGCGACATAGTCACCAAGGGTTCCCAGGGTGCGAGATAGGGGAAATCAGGGGCAACAGGCAGGCATAACCAGGAAGGGGGGGGAGGTACAGCCGGGGGGGGAGGGACGGTAGACCGACCAAGGGGGGAGCGACAGGAGTGACGGATAGTAAGGGGGGGTGCAGTAGGGAAGGGGCCATCACACCGTGGGAATCCAGAGCCACAGCTCTCCTGTACTGATCATATCAGGATGCAATGCGACTAGAGCAGCCAGAACAAATCTCAACATATTGTAACAGGTTGCGGCAGTTTCAACAGCCATCAAATCTTCAAACTAAACCGGGCGTTCCCGCTACCGGGCGGCACTTAGACGCCGGACCCAACATCAGGCGGATCGCTGCCGAGAAGAGGGCCCCGGGCAAGGGGCATCACCAGCAATTAAATTGTGCTGAATTTAAGGAGATACTGTCTCCACCCTGAGCCCAAGTCGTTAGGCTCCAGGTAAAGAGTCCAACCAAGCATTAGCGTCCTCAGCCGACGTGAAGAATTTGGTCGTCTCTCCATCTTGCACGCGCAGCCGTGCCGGAAACATCATGGCGTATTTAATTCCTTTCCGTCTGAGCCTCTCTCTCACGCCATTAAAGGAGCGCCTCTGCTTCTGGACCTCCGAAGTGAAATCCGGGAATAAGGATAATCGGGCGTTATTGAAAGTCACCACTCCTTTCGTTCTAGCCGCAGCCAGGATCGCGTCTCTGTCTCTATAATGGAGGACTTTGAATATAAAGGGTCTTGGCGGCGTCCCTGGCGGCAGGGGTCTCGTTGGGATCCTGTGCGCTCTCTCCACTGTGAAAAATTTAGATAGATTCACCGGCGCCAGAGTCTCCCTTATGAGGTTTTCAGCAAATTGCTCTGGAGAGGCTCCCTCCGCTTTTTCCGGCAGGCCTAGGATCCTGACGTTATTCCTCCGGCTCCTATTTTCAGCGTCCTCTGCCCTCCCCATGAGAGCGGTCACCTGCCTCCGCAGGGTGGCAATTTCCTCCGTGTGGGTGGACAGTCGATCCTCTGCATCACCGATTCTCCTCTCCGCCTCCCCGGCGCGGTCACGGATCTTATCCAGGTCATGACGGTAGTAGTTAAATTGTTCCTGCAGAGTGTCAAATTTGGCTGTGAGGGCACTCTGGCATGATGCAATAGCTGCCATAATAGCTGCAGTATCAGGGTTGGAGGTCCCCTGCTCAGCCCCACACTGGGTCTCCATTGTTTGCGTACTACAGGCGACCACGGTTGTTCTGCGCTTCTTATTGCCTCTCATATGTAGGGGGGGCTCCCTGGCTGGAACAGCCCCGTCAGGGTAGGATCCAAGGACAGGAGACCACCGTCCACCCCGGGCACTCAGGGATCTTTTTGAGGGGGGGTATAGTAGACCGAAGAGCGTCTAAGCGGTCCCAGATCAACCCCACCAACAGGGGAGAGGGGTCTCAATTCCAGTGCAGAGCTTAGTGATCAATAGCCTCCACGGATGTGCCACAATCCCGCAAAACGGGTGCCGCCTCTATCTCAGACAGGCGGCGCACCGGTACCCCAGCCAGCTGCGGTGCAGATGAACAGTACAGGCCAGTTGTGGGGGCAGGGTCCAGCAGAAAAGGTCCACCTTAGGGTTCTCCTGTGCAGGGATATAGGGAACGGGAGAGCGTCCAGGCAGCCCCAGTTCCACAGGCAGGGCAGGAGGTCTTGCTCACAGGGCAATATTATAGATGTTGCGGCCACTACAAATATGACCCCAGCTTGCAGGGTGAGCTATTGTGCTGGCCTAGGCAGACAGCTCCCACCGGACACAGATCAGGGGCAGAAGAAGAAAACAGAGGCTTATCCCACTCAGAGCGCTTTTCTCCCACGCAGGGGGCGCAGGGATTAACAGGGCAGGACAGGAGGACCCACCCGCAGGGCAGCCTTAATTGTATTGTGGCCCTTGCTGTTTTGCTTGGCTGGGGTAGAGCACCAGGGACGTCAGGACAGCTACAGCTCCCACCCCCTCACCTCTGCCAAGATGGCGACAGACTCCCAGCTTTCGCGCCACTTCCTCAGCGCTCCTTCTCTGTCAGGGAGGCGCCCCTCGTACCCCTCTTCACCGCCTCGGCCCGGGAGGATGAGCACCACTGCCGCCGCTGTGGACTCCAGCCGCCGCTGATTACTGCGGCCGCCGCCGATGACTCCCGCCGCCGCCTCTTCTCTGCACACGTGCGCTCGGGGCCGCCGTCACCTCCTCCACCCCTCGCACCGCAGCAGTCCTCTTGCTGTGAGCTGCCCCTCACACGCCGGGCACCCGACCCCTCGTCACCGCCGCAGCCCGATTCAGAATGAGGCCGCCGCTGACAGTTCCAATGCCGCAGCCTCTCTCCTCCGCACACACGCCCGAGCAGCCGCCAACTCTCCCGCACCTCGCGTGTGTCACGCTGCCACTCCGATGGCCGTCTCCACCGCCGCCGCTCTGCACTTAGGCTCGATCCCTGGGCCAGGGAGAGCCTCCACACAGGTTCTGGACGTCCAGTCGCCAAGGATAAGGTAGGGATCAGGATAAATTGCGAGGAGCCCCGTTCAGGCACGTCTGCCTAGGTCGCCATCTTGACCACGCCCCCAAGTTATGTATTAGTTTGACAAACTGTGTTAGTGCCATATAAACCTCATACATAACTTAGGCTTGACACTTTTATATACACTCAAAGGACTTTCCTTTGGGGAATTTTCATTGAACAGCTAATAAGCTAATTGAATTCCATCAGTTCAGACTAATTCCTGGAGAGAAAACAGAAATCTGATACAGCAAGTAAAAGCATGATAGGAAAAAGTAATTAAGGGTAAATGTGCCAACCAAGCTTTAAAAATGGCACCACTTAAAGCAGATCCGAATCCTAGTCTCTACGGTAATTATGGCTCCTTACCCATTAATGTCATGTAATGGTATTGCCCCAGACTATATTATGAGTTGTTCAGCCTTGCTGAATATAAAATAAATAAGTATGGGTTTGCTATTAAACTCTAATGACATCAGTTTCCCAAACATCCTGTCTCAACCATGTGATCTATCCTTCTGCTTAACCCTTTAAGTGCCAGCCTACCTGGAGTTTTTGTCACCCTTTGTTGCCAGACCATTTTGCACTATTTTGCACTCCCCATGTTCAAATGTGATTTTTGAAGGGATTTCCCAGGAAAATGATATATTGTTTTTTTCAGCAGTCTGAACTTTAACATGAAATGTCTTATTTGTCATTTTTAGGTGTATTCTCAATATTTTTTGGCGAAATATGTGCAAAAAAATTAAAAATTTGTAGTGTTTTTTTGTAATAAAAAATGTAAGTTTGTCAATAAAATCTTATTGTGTGTGAAATCCCAATTTCTCCCGGTTACAGCAGTACCACATATGTATTGGTAGACACCCTTTCCTGCCCAGGAGACTCCCCCAAACTGAAACAGAGCTTTAGGGGATTTTCAGAAAAAATACAACTGTGATATGCGCTATGCGCACCTTGCAGTTTTTCCACAAAAACAACCCTTTACATTTGAAATACCCCCCACAAACTATATATTCTCTGGAAGTACACACCTCAGGCTTTCTATTTGTACCAGGCTTGTTGATGTGGCCACAGTTTTCTAGAAGTAATCCCTCAATGTATTCTTTGGTTGCAAAGAGTTTCCCTAAGAAAAGGATAAAAAAGCAGAATCAAAGCCACATTTTCCTAAAAAAACTATATACAAACAAGAAAAAACAAGTATAATCTGAAAAAGCAACATCCCCCGAACAGAACGACACCCAACATGCATAGCTACTGTCAAGGGAAGAGTTGCCAAACACCCCAAAGTAAAGCATGTGCGTAACGGTAATTTTACTTGAAAATTTCAGTTCTGCAGACAAAGTGCGCACCTTGCGATTTTTCAACCAAAACAACCCTTTACATTTGAAATATCCCCCATAAACCATAAATTCCCTGAAAGTACACATGTTAAGCTCTCTAAGCGTACCCAGCTTGTTGTAGTGGGCTCATCTTTCTGGAATTGATCCCTCAAATAATTCTTTGGTTGCGCAGGGTTTCCCTAAAAAATGTATAACAAAGCTGAATAAAAAACACCTTTTCCTTAAATATAAATATGCAAAACAGAAAAAGCAAGCTAAGTCTGAAAGCGCAAGGTCCCCCGAACAGAACAATACCCAACATGCAGAGGTACTATTAACCCTTTTAATTGCCAGCCTACTTGAGATTTTGTCACCCTCTGTTGACAGGTCATTTTTCCCCATTTTGCACCATGTTTTGCGACATTTTTGCTGGAATTTTCAGGAAAATTATATATATATTTTTTGCAGCAGAGTTTAGGCTTAACATGAAATGTCTTGTTTGTAAATTTTATTTATTATTAATTTTATTTATTATTAAGTAAAAAAAATAAATAAATAAACATTTTTTTTAGAAAATTGCCTCCTTTATTTTAAATAAAAAATGTATTTTATTAGGGAAAACCATATTGCATGTGAAAGCCCCATTTCTACCGATTAGAACGGTACCACATATTTATCGGTAGCCCCCTGTTCCTGGCCAGGAGACCCCCCTAACTGAAACAAGTAATTTTTAACATTTACAAATAAAATACAACTACCATCCACACTACAAAGGGTTAAATCGAGAAAAAAAAAATGACATGGGGTCCCCCTTACCCAAAGTAACCAGCCCGGGACCAGCTATGCAGGGCTTGTAGGAACAGGGCGCAGGGGCCAGCTTTTGTGGCCCCTGGCCCTGCAGGCTACAAGCCCGCATAGCCCGTGGCCACGGGCTCTTCTGCCCCCCCTGGCCTTTGGGGATGCAGGTAATGGGGGTGCCGGGGGTTAATGGCAAGTCACCAGCTAGCACAGGTGACTTGCCATCCCCCCAGCCTTGAGAACTGGTATAGGGGTCTCATGGACCCCTTAGCAGTTCACAAGGGGTTAAATGTAAAAAAAACTCACCACACAGAGAAAAAATATTTTATTATTATTATTTAAAAGGTCCTCAGAGGGGGTACGCTTTGTTACAGATTTTAGTAAACAATGGAGGCTAATCCATAGGATCCTCTCCAAACATTGGCACATCTTAACCTCAGAACCCATACTGGGGGAATTAGTGGGCCCAAGAGTGTCGATGACAGCCCGACGGGCTCAGAACTTGAGGGACCATCTCTGCAAAAGTCATTTTGCATCATCTGGCACTTGGCTCCAGACAAAACAGACTTTGGGATGTGCCCCCTGTATGAAGTGTTCTATATGTAGACATGTGGAAAAAACTATGCACTTTACTAATCTACAGACTGGCAGACAATTCAAAATCAACTCGTTTATCAATTGCAGGACGCGGTCGATAATTTACTTGCTACAATGCGGGTGCCCGGTGGCCTATGTGGGGGAAACACAAAACGCATTGAAGACCAGAATCCAGGCTCACTTGTCAAATATCCGATTGGCCAGCAGGGACAAGGAACTGGGTAAGACCATTTCACCGGTGGCAGCGCATTTTTTGGATAGACATGGGGGTGACCCCAAAACATTGAAGGTTGTGGGTATAGAAAGGGTATCAGTGGGCCCACGGGGCGGGGACTTGAAACGTCGACTTCAACAAAGAGAGCTGAGGTGGATTTTCCAGCTCGACACCAGGAGTCTGAGAGGCCTAAATGAGGACTGTGCCTTCTCCCCGTTCCTGGGCTAGATTATCAGTATGTCCTTTCTTTGCTTAGACCTATCGGGACACGGAAATGAATGTGGGGGATCCCAAGCCAGCATAGGAGGACAAGGGAGATGATGTATCTGGTGTATTATTGTGTTTTCACCTGGGAGCTTGTTCTCAGCTGTCTTCACCTTTTAGTACAGCACTTTTGGCATTCATTATTTCACATGAGTTGGTCTGGGACCCCGCTATAGGGATCGCAACCACTCCCCCCTTTTTCTTCTCACATTTTTTCACGTTTGTCCTAGTCGGCATAGTGTTTGGTTATTTCTGGATGTGGCGTCGCCACACTCAGTCACGTGTGGCATCATTTTAACTTGTTTATTCAGCACTGTCTGCACCAGTGCCTTAATTCAATATGGGTTTTATTACACATAAGTGACATCATATAGTCACTTACATGCTTTTATGAGGTTTTAGTTCATTTCCACATGCATATATATAATTTTATATATATGTGTACACGTTGCTTTATATTCTTTTTATTATTTTCTTTTTACTATATCACTTTATGTTCATTGTCCCTTAGGTGTCACGGAATTGCACACACGGTGTTGAAGTTTGGGAACCACCATACACCTGATGAGCATCCCCCTCGATGCGGCGCTCAAGGATCTACCCACATCTCACTGTCGCCATAATCTCACCCTCTTGTTCACAATCTGGCAGTGGCAACTCTACCTGCGCATTGGTCCAAAACCACAGTGTAGTCCACTAGCCTGTATAGCAGCCCATTTGATAGGCAGCTCAGGCTGGTGGCCGCTTGGATCTTCACCCTTTGCCCCATTTAGTTTGTTGCAATGTACATGGGGCTATATTGCGGTTTTGATAAGTATTGGTGACACTATCTGTTATATTTTGAGCGGATACTGCCATTAAATGCTTGCATTACTGTCTTGCCTGTGGCACCATAATTATAATATATTGGGTGCCCCCAAGATCCCGTATTGCAACCTTAGATGTGCCAACACCGGGCTTATAAATGCCTTTTATTTGTCTGGCTTTACTAGATTGTTTGGGATTATAAATCATTGCCCGTTTACCATTCTTTGTTATAGAAAGTATATAAGAATGGTTGCTATTGTATCATCATGTTCATGTAGTTGACTTTATGTCATAACTGTCATAGAGCCATGGGGTTTGCTTTATTTATTCATGTATATAATGTATATTAGGTTGTTATGTTTATCAACTACTTTACTAATTAAGCTGTACATACAATGTTATGTGTCTTATATGTGTTTTTTTAACCAATGCCTGTAGACAATTAGAAAGAATACAACCTATCCATCAACTTTATTGGGTCGCGCCCTTGATACCTGGGGCGCCCTGTGTGCCCGCCTGTGGACACTCACACCCGGTCTGTGCGCATTCACCGGGGCATGGCGCTTTGTTCCGGTTTAGGCGCTTCCTGGGGCGGGCAGAGCCATGCATATGGTGGGTATATGTGTGGGGTGGAGGATTGACGGCATGTAGGTGGGGCACCGGCATACAAACGCAGATTTTGCCCTTATGCCCCTCGCATTGCTGGGGATTGTGAGGGAATTCCGGATATGAGGGGGAGTGGCCTCTGTGTGACATGACTGATCAGCACAGTTGGTTCACTCTCGCCCTCCCTCCCCTTCCCCGTGACAGTTTCCGCCCTTTACTGATGACGATACTGGCCTGCAGGCGCAGCAGCGTCATTTCCGGCGGTGCGTGCGACGGCCGGGATGTAATGCCGAAGGCTGACACACATATGCGCACCATGCACACCTGCTGGACGGCACCAATGTTTGATTAATGAATACAGGTATTTAAAACAGGCTTTGGTTTAGTTTCACTTATCCACCCAGCGAAGCTGCACGGGTGGCCGCGAACGTAGGTGTCCCCTCTGCTAGGCCTCACTCCTCTATTCCACGTGATTTACCCCTTTTGTTAGTATTTGAATATGGTGCTATTGCCTTGTTCTACTTTTATCTTGTGCCACAATTTTTATTGAAAAGGTTTGATTGCTATCCCTGTTTGTTTTCTTACAGGTATCCATGACCATGCCTGTTTTGTTTATTATCCACATTTTTTGCACATAGTCACTTTACCCTACACTGTTAAAGGGTTAGCATATATATATTTTGCTGTTAGATTCATATAGTGTCTTGTTTATTTATTTATGCACTGTCACTTTACTTGTTTATATTAATTAGTTTATTGTATAGGGTTATATTGTGCCGGCAAAATAGACTATTGTTTATTATTAGGGGTGTGTATACGTGCTGATATTAGGAGCTTTCCCAGGAATTTTTATGCTGTGGTACTGAAATTTGGGGTACTAGGCAGTGTTTTTAAGGTGTTAGTCATGTCTTGTATGTATTGCATGTTATGCATTGTATGTTTCATGTTGATTCTTCAATAAATGATATTGCTTGATTTGATTATTGTTGGTGCTCCTGTCTTTTAGACTTGTGGGTTCACACCCATGAGCCTAATTTGGTTTCGGTTACTGAATATGGGTTACAGCAGGCAGGTTTTGGACAAAGCAGAACAAAAAGAACGACTTAGGCCAAGTCAACAGGTTCTGTATACTAATCACCACAAAGGAAAAACCTTTAATGACAATTCTCTGACCATGGTTACCTGTTATTTCAAAAGTTCAACAAGATCAATGTTATGCACTCCACAGCCTGTAAGTTCCACCTGGCTTATGTGCAAAGGCCATGTGGGGAGAATAGATGTGCCTGGTGCCCATATATTAAGAAAGTGAACTCTTTTGTAGTGCCACTGATAAAAAATCTCTCAATTTGGACTTTAACAATTGTAACTCCAAGGGTATAGCCTGTAAACTGAAAATTTGCCAATATATAATATATAGGCTGCACTATCCACAGATTAAAAACCCACTTTATTGAGCATGTTTACAGCACCAAATCAACCAACATTAAGTTAAATGTTGCACCACATTGCGTTAGGGTCCATATTTGGAGATACAACTGTTCTGACTGTTTCTGCCATTTCTCCCACTAGGTTTGAATGATAGGTGGGACCTGTATCTGTTTACAAAGTTAATATGCATTCCCATGAATTACACTAAGGATGATCCATAAAATATATATAGGACCAACCCCCATTTTTTCTTGGTTTAATCCCATTGGTCAGCCACAGTGTCACTTTAAGGGTAATGGCTGCTGATTGACGTGCTCCCCTTACTACCTATTTCTCACCACACTTAGTAATGACATGCGACGGCATGTGGAACCCTCCCAGGGCCTTATTTATTGTTTAAACATCTTCAGAGAGGTAAGCATCATATGATTAAGTGCACACTTTGCCCAAAATGCATCATTTAGTCCCTGTGGAGTGGAGGTTCCTTGGATTTGTGTCTGTGGCTGCTCCCCGGGCAATTGTAAGATAATTTTACCTATTGTGGATTAAAAGTTACGTTTTAGGATAAAGCTGGAATCTCTCTGCAATGTAGAGAGTTGTAGATTGTAGGTGGTCTTACACAAGGCAAGGTTATGTAAAGAAGCAAGGGAGGGGGTAGGGGGTGAGGCACTCTTGGCACTCCTAATATGGGATAGCAGAGATGTAGGTCACTCCCTAGTTTGCACCTATTCCACCGACCTGTTTACACAATTTGGGGAAAAAGGTATAGTATTGATAACCAATTACATAGTGTATTGTATAAACAATAAAAAACATGGTTTAAAAATCACAGAGGAATATGTATGGATAAATAACTTTGCATGAAATATATAAATAAGTCTTTGGCCCTTATTCATCAAGCGATAGCGCCAGGTAGTGTCCGACGAGCGCCAGGTAGCGGCAGCTAACGGCGACTACCGACTCCAGTACGCCCGGCGGCGGTCACAATGACGCATTTATCAAGCAAAATGAGGCTAGCGCCGGCGAGAGCGACGGCTAGTGCGGCATTCATCATGAAGCCGACTGCAACGAACAGCGCCGCTGCTAATCCCATCACAGCGACAGGTATGACCTGGCGCTACCTGCCGCTCTCCCATACATTTCAATGGCAGACGCTGCAATGATTGTTTTTAGTGGTTTTTGTGTTCTTTTCTTTGGCACAAAATTCAACACATGTTTATATTGATATGTTTTATTAATCTGGCTGGTTATTTCTATGTTTTTGAAGTTTTTTTTATTTTTGACAATGTAATGTTGTGAGTGACATGGGAATTGCATCTCCTCCACCCAAACTCATTGGCATCAAAATCGCTTGTTTTCACCACAAACGGGGCTTGTAAAGCTATTTTGTAGCCTGTCAGGTTGGGCGGTCACGTTCGCTCTTCGAAATTGTCAGCGCCCAAGCTATTCGGCAGCCCTGTCCTTGATGAATCTGTGTTGGTCAGTGTTTGTGCAGTCGCTGTTTTAATTCGCTATGTGGCGGCGCGAGCGTCGCTGTGCCTCGCTGCGCTGCGTTGTGCGGCGCTGTGCTGTTCATACATGTGCCCTTCTGCCATTTGCAAGGAATTCATTTCCCGCGACCCCAGTCGTTCTTAATGAATACACTGTAGTTGTGAGCGTGCCTGGCCACATATTGCAGGATTAACATTCAGTCGTACCAGCTCATAACAACCCGTTATGCATTCTCATGTGTGCCACATTTTCATGTAGTTGTCTAGTTTGATTTTGTGATGACTTTAGGAAGGAATAAGATTTGTATATTTAAGCACAACGGGGTATGCTTTATAAGGACCTATGCATTACAGTATGTAGAACCCCCTGCTAAATCAAGCTAATAATTCGTGGCGCCTTGGGCCCTAGCTTGTTTTCAAGCGTCATTTTATTTTTTTCCGCCACTTAGCTTGCACATAGCTGATATTAGCTTGTCCCTGTTGCGCGCATCTTTGTTTTTGAATTTTGAATCACAGTTGCTTGCGTCATATCCGGTTCCGGTATCCTCCTTTGCGTTTCAACGCCACCTAAAGCTAAAAATGTCTAGCGCTTATGCCAATAGCTTGTTTTCAAGCGTCATTTAAGTTTTTCCGCCACTTAGCTTGCACATAGCTGATATTAGCTTGTCCCTGTTGCGCGCATGTTTGTTTTTGAATTTTTAATCACAGTTGCTTGCGTCATATCCGGTTCCGGTATCCTCCTTTGCGTTTCAACGCCACCTAAAGCTAAAAATGTCTAGCGCTTATGCCAATAGCTTGTTTTCAAGCGTCATTTTAGTTTTTCCGCCACTTAGCTTGCACATAGCTGATAATAGCTTGTTCCTGGTGCGCGGAGCGTTTTTTTTTTTTTTTAATTTTTCCCATGTCGCTTTGGTCATTTCCGGTTCCTGTTTCCTCCTTAGCGTTTCCACAATGCTGCCCAGACGGCGAGTGATGCGCCTCCCCAGCTCCTCCTCCGACTCTGACCCCACCACCCCTCCCCCACCTCCCCCACCTACCTCACCTCCCCCACCTAGCACCCCTCCCACCCCTTCCCCTCCTGGGCAGGCCAAGAAAAGGCGCAACCGGGTGGATAGCCGCGTTAATGGCCAGGTGGTCAAAGTGAGTATTTGGTTTGTGTATTTTTTGCCTTAAAGTTGCAGAACACACAGGGGGGATTGGCCCTGAAATTTCTTATTTTTCTGGCCAAATTGGATCACTCCCCGTGGGGCATCCCCATTCTGGATGTCCTGCGGGGATGCCCCCCCCTGGAGGGCCCTAAAAATTACCTCAGCCCCGTCCCATCTGTGCATGCGTGAGCTGCGGATGCCTCTAGCGCTTACCTCTAGCAGGGTGTACCCCTGCGCAAGACATTTTTAAATTTTGTGTGCAGGCGCACTCCCTGTTAGAGTCAAACGCCACATGCGTACTTTGCCGTGCAGACCCAGCTGAGCTGGTATGCACGTCCAAACGGCCTTGTATGCGCATACCACAGCGGCGCAGAGCGCTGTGCTCGGCTGGCGCAGTCACGTGGGAGCGTCCTCAGTGGTGTATTTGTGGCCTTCCAAGGGGGTTTCAGACAGCGGACCACCCACAATTGGTGTGGCCCACCAAAGTGCACACAAACCCAGAATAGTGATAATCCTGGGTGTGGGTCCACTTTGATCTGGTCTCTGTATAACTGTTTATGCCATTGTTCTGATGTCATGTATATTTTTTTCATTTTTCATAGGACTTCTGCGTGGCCCAGTACGACTATGCCCGTGGGGGAAAAAAACGAATTGCCATGGAGGTGAAGGCCACAGTGTCCCGGCGCTTCCACACCGAGCTCTCGATCAGAGCGATTCAGCAAAAGTGGTCGGACTTTAAGCGCCGGGACCCTGAAGGCGTGTACCGCCTATATGATGCCTACGCATCAGGTAAGTTAAAGCTTATGCTCTGTTTATACTTTTTGCAGAATCATCTGCTAAGCTGTGTCCATTTGTGCTCTTTATATTAATTATTTTCTTTCACCCCCTCAACACAGATAAGCGTCCTCCCCTGGGGAAACGTGGGAAGGGATTCCTCCCCCGAACCAGGCAGGCGGACTCGGGGGAGTCATCGGGGGAGGGTCCCTCCCGCGGGTCCTATTTAGAGGACCCAGGGGAGGAAGGGGATGACGCCCCAGAGGAGTGTGCTGCTGGGGGGCTGGCAGGATCAAGCCTCAGCTCCTCACACTCTGAGTCTGAGGACTCTCACCAGGCAAGGGGCCACTCTCAAGTGGGGAGTCCAAGTGGGGTGGTAGAAATGGACTCGCCCACACTCCCTGAAGGAGCAGGGAGTGAGAGGGAGGAGGGTGGCCCTTTGCCTGGTGGATCTTCCGACCAGAGTGTGAGGAGCTGAGGCTCCCCGCCTCCTCCTCAGAGCCCTCCCTGGGCTTCAAGTGGCGGTTCATCCCCTGGTGAGTGTCCTTTTTTTCATTGTTAGTCTGTGACAGGTTTCATCTTGCAATTTGTACTTAGCCCTTGCCATTCCTCTCTAATTTGCAGGGCATCATATAGGCGGCACCTCCATGGCCTTTTGGAGAAGCATTCTCCACGGGCATAGTCGTGGTAAGTGTTTGTTGTTATCCATCACATTCCCTATGTTATGACATTCATTAAAGTGTACCCACAAACATTGATAGTGCTTGGATTCTCGAAGGTTCCCTGAAAAATCACATCCCTCACCCAGGGCACCCCCCCCAAAAAAAACCCCACAAACTCCTTACCTCTTTGGGGGTTGCCAAAGCCACCGTCCCAGCCTCCTGTGTGCCACTCTAGATGTGTGTGCGCCTGCGCTCTGTTTCCTAATGGGCTGCACGTGCGCACACACTGGAGGAGTGATGTGTGGAAGGCAGCGGCGGCGGAGTACGTTGTCTCACTCAAATTGTGGTGCTCTGCCAAAGCGGACCAAAACCCAGAATTGCTGCAATCCTGTGTATTGGCCCACTTTTAACAGACACATGTTTCCTGGTCCATTGTCACAGCTGGTTTGATAATGTACCTTAACCTCACAAACCCCACTACAGTGCTAGCCAACTGGCAACCACCCCTATGTTTCTGCCCACACCATGATGGTTGTTCTCATTTCTTTTCTTGGGTTAAGTTGTTCCCGCTAAAACATGTGGCACACTAGTAACATTAGCCAATCAACTGCTAATGAGTCCTTTACATAGCACTGTCTATGTTATTTGCACATTATCTTTAGGGATACATGTTGCAACCATAACTAGTGCTCTTCAAAACAATTCAGTGACGTCACTCCACCACCACCTTCTTATATATAACGTACCAGATATCTTCTTGGTATTTTGCATATATGATCTCAAATGTAATCTGAGAGGTTCTACAAATTTCCTTTAGCCAGAATGGACCGCTTATCAATTTAAAGACTTATTTTTCACCGCTGTACACAACAGACTAGAAACTCCACTCTCCACTTAAGAGGCAATCAACTTGCTCCGGGTTTATTTTGCATATCATAGGAATAAAAAACACAAGAAATGCTCCAATAGCGTAAAAACGTTTAACACAAATGAATCCACTGTAAGGCCTCTGGCCCTTTAAAATGCCGCTCACCAGATTTCTAAAACAGTCGCGCATTAAATTTAGAGATAAAAGCACAAGCGTCATCCAACCCCTTCAGTATGGACCCGCGCATCAGATATAACACAGTTAATCCAAGTGGCAGCTCACCGCCTCCTCCGGCCGTAGGACGCGGCGCTGCTCGTCTGATCCGGCACACGTGACACTCCTTGGCTCCGCCCAAAGCGTTTCGTCGTTACGACTTAATCATGGGCTCGCGCGGGGCCAGGAGTGTCACTAATTTATTCACCTCATCTAGTCACGTGGCCTTTTTGTTTTTTAACCTATTCGGTTCCAGAATGTATTGCCGCAGATGCGGCTATTCATTTCTATTATATATGGTGTGCGCGTCCCCCAGAAGGGGTTAGAGCGCTTCCTCCTCATTAAGAACTACATTTTAATACAATACACATTTATATTAAACGACAAATAATACAATTATATTCATAAAACATGTCCACTAATATCAAACATTAATCATTAATCATTCTTTAACATTATAAAAACTATTCTTCCACTAAAATGGCTATTATTTCATTTTTATTTTTACTTTTATTTTTATTTTTATTTTTATTTCCCACCACTAATTCATTTCAAACACAGCTATAAAAAATTCAACTCAATTTTCTCCTATAAAGCAATTTAAATCATACTCTACATTTAACCCTCTCGGTTGTAGAGACTGTAGTTTATATATCCATTTTGATTCCATCCTGGATATCTCTCTAATGTTATTTCCTCCTTTTAGACCACCTATCCATTGATCTATCACCCAGAACTTCAGCAAAGCTGGATCTTTATTATGGAAACAAGTGAAATGTGATGAAACACTATGGGACTCATATCCCCTTCTGATATTATAAATGTGTTCTCTGAGTCGCACTTTAAACTTCCTTCCTGTGCGCCCCACATACTGTTTCCCACATGGACATTCTAATACATATACTAGAGGAAGGAAGTTTAAAGTGCGACTCAGAGAACACATTTATAATATCAGAAGGGGATATGAGTCCCATAGTGTTTCATCACATTTCACTTGTTTCCATAATAAAGATCCAGCTTTGCTGAAGTTCTGGGTGATAGATCAATGGATAGGTGGTCTAAAAGGAGGAAATAACATTAGAGAGATATCCAGGATGGAATCAAAATGGATATATAAACTACAGTCTCTACAACCGAGAGGGTTAAATGTAGAGTATGATTTAAATTGCTTTATAGGAGAAAATTGAGTTGAATTTTTTATAGCTGTGTTTGAAATGAATTAGTGGTGGGAAATAAAAATAAAAATAAAAATAAAAGTAAAAATAAAAATGAAATAATAGCCATTTTAGTGGAAGAATAGTTTTTATAATGTTAAAGAATGATTAATGATTAATGTTTGATATTAGTGGACATGTTTTATGAATATAATTGTATTATTTGTCGTTTAATATAAATGTGTATTGTATTAAAATGTAGTTCTTAATGAGGAGGAAGCGCTCTAACCCCTTCTGGGGGACGCGCACACCATATATAATAGAAATGAATAGCCGCATCTGCGGCAATACATTCTGGAACCGAATAGGTTAAAAAACAAAAAGGCCACGTGACTAGATGAGGTGAATAAATTAGTGACACTCCTGGCCCCGCGCGAGCCCATGATTAAGTCGTAACGACGAAACGCGTTGGGCGGAGCCAAGGAGTGTCACGTGTGCCGGATCAGACGAGCAGCGCCGCGTCCTACGGCCGGAGGAGGCGGTGAGCTGCCACTTGGATTAACTGTGTTATATCTGATGCGCGGGTCCATACTGAAGGGGTTGGATGACGCTTGTGCTTTTATCTCTAAATTTAATGCGCGACTGTTTTAGAAATCTGGTGAGCGGCATTTTAAAGGGCCAGAGGCCTTACAGTGGATTCATTTGTGTTAAACGTTTTTACGCTATTGGAGCATTTCTTGTGTTTTTTATTCCTATGATATGCAAAATAAACCCGGAGCAAGTTGATTGCCTCTTAAGTGGAGAGTGGAGTTTCTAGTCTGTTGTGTACAGCGGTGAAAAATAAGTCTTTAAATTGATAAGCGGTCCATTCTGGCTAAAGGAAATTTGTAGAACCTCTCAGATTACATTTGAGATCATATATGCAAAATACCAAGAAGATATCTGGTACGTTATATATAAGAAGGTGGTGGTGGAGTGACGTCACTGAATTGTTTTGAAGAGCACCTGTGGTGTCAACATTTGTTTCGCTGAGCCTTATACACAGCTCTTGAGCAGTGTATTTGTACATCTACATGTTAACGTCTATGGCTGAAATGACAACAGCCTAAAGGCTTGGAGCGGAAAGTCTTTTTCACTGGGACAATTTATTTTTGATTTGTAGCGCAGTTTCCTAGAACTATTAAGTTTTGTTTTGTGCAACCATAACTAATTGACATTAACTCATGGACCAGGAAATATGCTAATTTTGGACAACCTGTATGTAACCATGCAAGCCTCAGACTCAATAACCAGATGGATGTCAAATAGTCAGGTGTCATTGGCCCACTAATTGTGTTTTTGTCTTTTGCTTTCTGTTGACAGATGTTGCTACGCAGACGGAGCCAGAAAACCTCCTCCCCACCCCAGCTCCAGGGACGGCCAGCAGCATGGGCCCCCGCCACAGCTGCGATGGTGAGTACATCCCACTTCATATGCCTAAAGACTTGTGAAACCTATGTCTTCTAGTCACATCTGCAGACATTTAAAATGTACCTATGTGTTAATTTCACACACATCTAGATTCCATGTGTTTGTACAATAATCCAACATGCCTGTCTGCATGCTTGATTGTTGCCTCACATTCTTCATTTGGCCACATAGAGACTATTTTTGCCTTAGACACAACCAAATGGGCCGTATTAGGTCTGGACCTCTAACATTATAGGGCAAACTCGTGTACTCGTTAGGACTTAGGCCCTGATGTTTGGCTGTGACTAAACACAAAAATGGACACACTGGGACTTATACCTTCTTTGCTTCCCCAGAGTTAAAGTGGAACAACAACCAGGAATTTGACTTTCCTGGGTCTTGGTCCACTACGGTGGGGGACCCCTGATCATCACCGCTGTGTGACAACCCCCTGAACTCACTTTTACTCCAGCAAACGTACAAGCCGCGGCAAAGTGGCTCCTCCTCCGCCTCCCACGCGTCCCTTTTTACGTGCGCGTGCCCGCGCCGGCCATTCGCAGACGGCCGGCGCAGGCACGCACACGTCTAGAGGGGCGCCAGGGAGGGCCCGGCGGCCGTGCCCCAACGAAACTGAGGTAGGGATTTTGGGGTGTTGGGGGGGTTTCACCCGCGGGGAGGGAGGTGATCGGGCCGGGAATCTGATAGATTCCAGGGCCGATCACCGGTGGGTGTTGGTACACTTTAAGAGTAAATGTATGCTTGGGATGTGTTGTTCACATTCCTGCCAGTCAATAGTACTCATATCATGTTAACCAATAAGCGCACAGTGGTCAACAATGTTAATGTGAGTGTCACCTAATTGGACACACTGACATTACATTGCTACATCTGTGTCTGTTGAGGTCACATTCAATTTATTAATAAATTGTTGTTTCTACATCTCTACAGCTTGTGAAAACCAGCATCGCAGACTGTGGCGGGAGATCAGGCTCCTGAAGCTGATGCTGCTGGCCAAGAAGAGGCGCCGGCGGCGTCGTTAGGGTGGGGGGAAGGCTGGCCTGTTGACGCCCTTTGTTGGGCAATGTTGGCCCTGTTGGCCCTGTTTTTTAATTACATTTTTTGATGAACATCATTACAGTGTGGTGCCTTGCAAAGCATAGTTTAACTGTCTCAAAACCCATTTGTGTGTCAATTTAGCCATACCTTTGGAGCCATTTCATGTGTTAACCATAGTAAGCTATGGTCTCAAATGTGTGGCCTAAATTTACAAATACATTGACATATCTAGATCAAGATACTCATCCCTGACTGTGTTATTAGCTAGGTCTTAGGAAAAACACAATTTAGAGGTGGGTTAAGCAAATATATTTACACAAACCAAAACAAACAAAATTAATATTCTTGCCTGGGTGGCCGGGGAGGTTGGGAGTCATTGCTAGGGGCGGTGTTGGGGGACAACAGTGCAGTAAAAAATATAGACTGCTGTTGTATGAGCTGTTGTATCAACAACAACGTTTGGTCCTGCCGCTGGATCGCTTGTTGCTGCTGGTGTATGGAATTTCAATTGCATTGGCCAGCCGACCAAGTTGCTGGTTTTGATGCAGGTTCTGCATCAATAGGTCGATCTGGCGCTGCTGGGCCTCATGTTGTTGCTGACACATCAGCACCTGCTGTTCCAACGCCGCAATGCGCTCATTAGTTCCATCACGCGGCTGTTGGCGACTGTAGTCCTCCAGCATCCGGACCCCTAGCTCATAAAAATCAGCACTGGTTGGTGCCACACCTCCTCTTGCTGTGGTTTGAGCCTAACAAAATAGAAAACAACATTTTAGTCAAACCGAACCAATGCAGGTATGCCCCTCAAAATAATTAGCCAAAACAGTCACTATACAACTTACCCTTGTCTGAGCCTCGGAAGCTTGGCCACATGGGACTTGGGAAGAGGTCCCAGCTTGGGGTTCTGGTTCCGCCTCCTGCAAAAACAACAAAGAAAGGAAATGTGACATGTTGCTTCATCCACTACCCACGAACATGCCAATGTGGTTATAGGTCGTCTACATCACCCATGTTACCTGCGTGTCCTCCGGCACAGGTAGGCTCGAGGTATCGCTGCCAGAGAGTGGCAATTCCACATCCGAGATGTCCGGCAAGTTGGCATATGCTAAACAGGAAAGTCAGGTTAGTAGGTCAGTGGACCAAACTCAAATGTAACCTGGCTAGGCTATCGAGGCCATACCTCAACAAAGTGCAAAATTACACACTAGACCAAAGGTATCTGTTAAACTCAGATTGTTAACATGTATGTTAGAGGACTAAGAGGCAATAATTTTGGCAAATAAGATCAGACACATTGCTTAAATTACACATACCCGCAATCTCCCAGATGTCTGGAGTGGGGCCCTCACTCGAGCTTGGACCTTTAAAATACATGTGGACACACAAGTTGCCAGAAGCAAGTGCAACAAAAGTAGAGCCAAAATACAGACTCGAGCAAGGCAAAACAACTTACCTTCATCTCTGGCAGCCTGAACTTGAGGGGCCCTTTCTGGACAGCCACTTCCGATATTCGGGTCAACTAAAAAACACAAGTAATGGCTCTAAATATTCCTCAAACTACTACGGGGAATGTTTGTCAAAAAATATGTCCTCCAAAATACATTGCTATCACTCCAAGAACTATTAGACTGACCCTGGGGAGGGAAGAAGCACTCCCAAGAGGCATCTTCAAGTTGACAAAGCAAACATGTAGATTATTAGACTAACCAAATTGAACCAGTGTAACAGAAACAGCATAAAGGATACATTATGTATTGCTATACACACCAACAGGGTCCTGTTGACCTGCAACATCGGAAGTGGGGTCCAAAGATGAACCAGTCACTTGGCCTACCAAGAAAAAAGAGGAATGAGACACATGCACTTGGGTTAAAGTGGATAAAGCAAGGTGGACACATGCACTTACCGACATCCAAAGAGTAGCTTGGATCCGGAGGAGATGCTGGGGCCAATGGCATGGGAGCTAGGCAAAAATCAAGCAAACATTGAGCCATTGTTAATGTGCGTGCAAAAATACAACATGCATTAAGGTGTGTGTGAGCAGCTCATTCACTAATATTCACTAATCAAGGCCAGTGTGGCTTCCACATTTATATGCAGATATATGGCCACACATCTCTGGCTTCAAACATATCTACACATGTTAGGGCCTTGTTAGTTAGTTGCTGTGAGTGTTACAGTGGGCGTGAAATTAGGCCGCAGGCCCATATTATTAATACTCCACAGTGCAACACTCGATTGTTGGAGCTGCTCCCACACCCATTTGTTCCCCAAACAACCAGCACCAAAATTAGTGGTAAATACCTTCAATGGCAGACTGGGGTAGCCTTGAGGTTGCTGGAAGGGCAGGAGTTTGGGTGTCCTGAGGCACATCCCGGACAGCAGCATGTGCACCTATGCAGAAAGCAACAGACAGGAAAGTAAAAAATGTATGAGCTCTAATGTACTACTTCACAGGTCCTACTGTTAGTTGGTCAGAAAGACAAAATGCTAATCACATACATTAACAGTAGCTTTTCTAAAAAGGCAGAAAATATGTACCTTCAGTCCAACCTGTGGTGTCATCCCCAGGATCCACACCCTGCAGCCGAGCCAGTGGAATTTTGGCCTTCAGCATCTCCTCATACGGCCTGTAGGTACTTTTTGGAGCCTGGATGGTCCCACTGTCCACATCAAGATCGTGATTCATCTTTTTCATAAGGGCCCCTCTCAAAGTGTAGAAGCGTTTCCTGCAGGATGGGCCACTACGTGGGTGTTGAGCAGTGCTACTAAGCTCCACACCAATGGCATCCCACAGTTTGCTTCTTTCTTGTTTGCCTATGGACTTGCTTTGGGAGCCAAAGAGTAGCTCCCATTTAGCAAGGGTAAGGCGCACAAGATGATTATTCTCAGCCAAATTAAATTCAGGCTCCCTCTTGGCACCTGGGCGCTTAGCCTGGGGTGCTGCCCCACCTTCAGGCTGGGCCCTTTTCCGTAAGGGAGGTCTGCGCACAGCACCCACCAAACTCCTACTTGGGCCTGCTGTGGCCGGCAGATGTCCTGAATTTGGCTCCATCCTGTAGCTGCACACACACACAAATACACACCCAACAAGCACGCATGCAGGCTACAGAATGGCATCGCAATCTGTTTGGGTTGGGCAGGTTTTATGTGCTCTAACAGCCAATCACAAACCAGGCCACTTAATTGATTCACACATACAGCCCAGTTCCTTCTAGCCACACCTCCACTGCACTGACTGAAGCATGTGTGTTAGACAATTAACTCATTACAGACCTCATTAACCAAACAACACACACCCAAATACAACAATGGACTGATGTATCTGAACCCCTTGTGACATGTGGCTAGCCTAACGGCTATTTAAATGAACAGCAGCTTACCTTTCATTGGCCCACCACTGAATTTTCGGCCATGTCCGTTAATTCACGCAAGTTTCGGCTCACGTACGCTAGTAGCGCTACTAGCGTGCGCGTGCGCACTCCGTTTTACGCACACCTGGGTCGGCTAATTGGCGCCCGGAAATAGCAGAGCAACGCAAAAGGCGGCAAAGCGGACCTGTCCTTTTTGAAAGAGAAGTATAAATGGAAGGAATTTGCAAGCTTCAGGTATTCTTACACTGTGGCAAAGGCTGTGGTGTGGTGCGGTGCTCGCTTGCTTCCCTTAGCTCATTTGAGCCTCTGTCTGGGTTCTGTCCTCACTCTCTGTGGCTTGTTGGGTGATTTCTGACATCAGTGCTGTCTCTTTAGGAGCTTGTTTTTGGTGGCATATGCAAATATTGTGTAGCATACAGCAAGTGAGGCTTGATTTTGGGGCCTTTTGTGGGCTGTGCAGCAACTCCCCTCTTGGTTGTGCCTAACTTAGAAAGCTGTTTTTCAGCAGGCTGGTGGTTTGGACCACTATAGTTCTGGTTTTGTGGTGAGCTGCATTGTAGCGGGTGTGTGTGGAGTGTGATTGTTTGTGTGTGTGTGGTGTGTTTGTGGTTTTTGTTTTGTTTTTTTTGATTTTGTATATATCTTGAGTGTGTGTGATGGATAACAGGGTGATGTATGGTGTCTGGGTGGATGGATGTATGTGTATGCTGAAAGAGCAGGAGGAAAGGGAGCGGGGTGTTGTGAGGCTTAGGGCACCCCACTCCTTTGCAATCCGCCTTTCAGTATGGGACTTAAGTGACGAGCAGATCAGGAGCCGCTTCCGTCTGAATCGTGCTGCACTACAGTCCCTATATGATCAGATTAAGCACAAAATCGAGCCATCCACCAGACGCACTCAATCCATTCCAGGCATAGTACGCCTGTGTGCCACTCTTAATATTTTGGCACGAGGGACCTTCCAGGCAACCTCCGCCCTCCTCAGCGGGATAAGTCAGGCTACTATGAGCCGCATATTAATCCAGGTAGTTCTGGCCATTTGTGATTTAATCCCAATTTACATCAAGTTTCCTGAGGATGAGGAAGAGGTTGCCAAAATAAAACATGCTTTCTATCTGATGGGAGGGATCCCGAATGTGCTAGGGTGCGTTGATGGTACACATATCCCTTTCCGCCCTCCCCGTGCACAGGAGTTGTATTACAGAAACCGTAAGCATTTCCATTCTATGAATATCATGGTTGTCTGTGACCCAGACATGAGGCTGCGGGCGGTGAGATCGGGGTTCCCCGGCTCATGCCACGATTCTTACGTCTTGCAGCGGACAGTCCTGTGCCGGAAGTTTGATAACAACGAAATGCCAGCTGGCTGGCTACTGGGTAAAAAATTAACCATGTCAATGTATTTTGAAAATAATATGTGGCCTAGTAAGCCAAATTCTTAAAAAAAAACAAAAACATGTACTAGTACTAATTGCTGTCTCTCTCCTTGTGTTTTTTCTACAGCGGATAAGGGATATGGGCAGAGAACGTGGGTCATGACTCCGGTCAGGAACCCACGGACCTCTGCCCATGAACGCTACAATGCAGCGCATCGCAAGACCAGAAGCATTGTGGAAAGAACCATCGGCCTGCTGAAAGCACGCTTTCTCTGTTTGGCACGGCCAGGAGGAGAGATGCTCTACAGCCCACAGAAGGTCTCCAAGATCATCCTTGCCTGCTGTGTGCTACACAACATTTGCATTTGTCACCGAATTCAAGCCCCCGAGGAGACAGCACTGGTGCCAGAAATCCCCAACCTGCCCGCAGAAAGAAGTGAGGACACCCAGACTGGCGATGAGCTAAGGGAAAGGATGATCACTTCTTTTTTTGCGGTAAGCTAACTACCCTTCACTCTAATGCAAGTACTGCACTACTGGCTAAATGTATTTGACCTCCCATCAAAATGAGAAAAAAAACACACTAAGGGGGGTGTAAGATGACCCAAACCACTCTAAGGGGGGTGTAAGATGACCCAAACCACTCTAAGGGGGGTGTAAGATGACCCAAACCATTGTAAGGGGGGTGTAAGATGACCCAAACCACTCTAAGGGGGGGTGTAAGATGACCCAAACCATTCTAAGGGGGGTGTAAGATGACCCAAACCACTCTAAGGGGGGTGTAAGATGACCCAAACCACTCTAAGGGGGGTGTAAGATGACCCAAACCACTCTAAGGGGGGTGTAAGATGACCCAAACCATTGTAAGGGGGGTGTAAGATGACCCAAACCACTCTAAGGGGGGTGTAAGATGACCCAAACCATTGTAAGGGGGGTGTAAGATGACCCAAACCACTCTAAGGGGGGGTGTAAGATGACCCAAACCATTCTAAGGGGGGTGTAAGATGACCCAAACCACTCTAAGCGGGGTGTAAGATGACCCAAACCACTCTAAGGGGGGTGTAAGATGACCCAAACCACTCTAAGGGGGGTGTAAGATGACCCAAACCATTGTAAGGGGGGTGTAAGATGACCCAAACCACTCTAAGGGGGGGGTGTAAGACGCCAATGTTGGTTATCAAGTAATGCATTTTTTTATTTTCAACGACAAAACAACTTTAAAGATATATACTAACTGCACTTTTCTTATTTTTTCAGGCACCCGAGATGCACCCTGATCCATACTTTCCGTTTCACAAACTTAACTGCACTTTCCTTTGCTTTATAATTTCTGTTGGACTTTTCATTTTCAATTTCATTTCTGTTTTAATTTTATTTATTTTTTAGTGTAAAAATAAAAAAAACAATATATATATACATGTGGCTATGTGTTTAATTCTGTTGTAAGTTTCCTTTTCATTCTAATTCCTATTTTAATTTTCCTTTTCTTTCTCATTTCTGGTTTAATTTTCCTTTTCTTTCTCATTTCTGTTTTTATTTTTATTTTCTTTCTCATTTCTGTTTTTATTTTCCTTTTCTTTCTCATTTCTGTTTTTATTTTCCTTTTCTTTCTCATTTCTGTTTTTATTTTCCTTTTCTTTCTCATTTCTGTTTTTATTTTCCTTTTCTTTCTCATTTCTGTTTTTTTTTTCCTTTTCTTTCTCATTTCTGTTTTTATTTTCCTTTTTTTTCTCATTTCTGTTTTTATTTTCCTTTTCTTTCTCATTTCTGTTTTTATTTTCCTTTTCTTTCTCATTTCTGTTTTTATTTTCCTTTTCTTTCTCATTTCTGTTTTTATTTTCCTTTTCTTTCTCATTTCTGTTTTCATTTTCCTTTTCTTTCTCATTTCTGTTTTTATTTTCCTTTTCTTTCTCATTTCTGTTTTTATTTTCCTTTTCTTTCTCATTTCTGTTTTTATTTTCCTTTTCTTTCTCAGTTCTGTTTTTATTTTCCTTTTCTTTCTCATTGGTGGTTTAATTGTATTTCCTTTTTCTTTAAAAAAAAAAAAAAAATACATGTGGCTATGTGTTTAATTATGTTTTATTTTGCATTTACATTCTAATATCTGTTTTAATTTAATTTCCTTTTCAACACAAAATAAAAACTAAAAAAAGTAAAGAAACATGTTGCAATGTGTTTTATTCTGAAGGTACTTGATTCCCAGCCCACAGCAAAGCAAAGCGCAGGCGCTGTGTTGAATAGCGTGGTCAAACTGACTGACAGCGCCTACAAAGCTGAGGTCCAACATCAGATGTAAGATGACCCAAACCACTCTAAGGGGGGTGTAAGATGACCCAAACCACTCTAAGGGGGGTGTAAGATGACCCAAACCATTGTAAGGGGGGTGTAAGATGACCCAAACCACTCTAAGGGGGGGTGTAAGATGACCCAAACCATTCTAAGGGGGGTGTAAGATGACCCAAACCACTCTAAGGGGGGTGTAAGATGACCCAAACCACTCTAAGGGGGGTGTAAGATGACCCAAACCACTCTAAGGGGGGTGTAAGATGACCCAAACCATTGTAAGGGGGGTGTAAGATGACCCAAACCACTCTAAGGGGGGTGTAAGATGACCCAAACCATTGTAAGGGGGGTGTAAGATGACCCAAACCACTCTAAGGGGGGGTGTAAGATGACCCAAACCATTCTAAGGGGGGTGTAAGATGACCCAAACCACTCTAAGGGGGGTGTAAGATGACCCAAACCACTCTAAGGGGGGTGTAAGATGACCCAAACCACTCTAAGGGGGGTGTAAGATGACCCAAACCATTGTAAGGGGGGTGTAAGATGACCCAAACCACTCTAAGGGGGGGGTGTAAGACGCCAATGTTGGTTATCAAGTAATGCATTTTTTTATTTTCAACGACAAAACAACTTTAAAGATATATACTAACTGCACTTTTCTTATTTTTTCAGGCACCCGAGATGCACCCTGATCCATACTTTCCGTTTCACAAACTTAACTGCACTTTCCTTTGCTTTATAATTTCTGTTGGACTTTTCATTTTCAATTTCATTTCTGTTTTAATTTTATTTATTTTTTAGTGTAAAAATAAAAAAAACAATATATATATACATGTGGCTATGTGTTTAATTCTGTTGTAAGTTTCCTTTTCATTCTAATTCCTATTTTAATTTTCCTTTTCTTTCTCATTTCTGGTTTAATTTTCCTTTTCTTTCTCATTTCTGTTTTTATTTTCATTTTCTTTCTCATTTCTGTTTTTATTTTCCTTTTCTTTCTCATTTCTGTTTTTATTTTCATTTTCTTTCTCATTTCTGTTTTTATTTTCATTTTCTTTCTCATTTCTGTTTTTATTTTCCTTTTCTTTCTCATTTCTGTTTTTATTTTCCTTTTCTTTCTCATTTCTGTTTTTATTTTCCTTTTCTTTCTCATTTCTGTTTTTATTTTCCTTTTCTTTCTCATTTCTGTTTTTTTTTTCCTTTTCTTTCTCATTTCTGTTTTTATTTTCCTTTTTTTTCTCATTTCTGTTTTTATTTTCCTTTTCTTTCTCATTTCTGTTTTTATTTTCCTTTTCTTTCTCATTTCTGTTTTTATTTATGTCGGTGGGGAAATCACCTTTCCTCTAACCTTAGTGGATGTCCTCAGGTTATGGTTAAACTCCGGGATATAAACAAATTTAGGGACAGCACTTTGTGACCCTCGATATATTATTAACATAGTTATTAGGTCACCCCTTAGGCGTCTCTTTTACAAACTAAATAAACCTAACTTTGACAATCTTTTAGGGTACTTTAATCCTGTATTCATGTTGCAATCCACCCTTACCCAGTATATGAATCCTCTGTGCCACAAAGAATTTTCAGGGTATAATATAAAATGATGACATCAAATGGCAGACTTCCTTAGCAATTTCGCATGGATCTAGCCCCAAGGTGCTACAAATGTATCCAGAACACATTTGAGCACCACAAAATTTTAAGTGTAAACACAGTAGTAGTAAGTTGTTGTACCGTGTTAGCCATCGATGTAAGCAGAAAATCCAAGGTTAAGGTAATACCATTTATTGGCTAACTCATTTAGATTGAAAATGCAAGCTTTCGAAGCTGTTCAAGCTTCTTCTTCAGGCATAATACAGATCTGTAACTTAGACACACATTTATACAAAAAACTACAAAGGAGTGACAATTGTTTTTACACTGACACACATGAAAAATAGCTAAGTCGTAAAATCGTATACTGTGAGATAAGAATCAGGGGGATTATAACAATTAATGGTGGGCTGATAAGAATGAGAGGGGGAGAGAAAGTGTGTGGAATTTTTATTGCTCTCACACCAGGCCAGACAGTCTGTTAAATATCAGACCTTGTGATGAGTCTTGTCTGTTCAATCCATGTCATAATGACACATAAAATTGTTTAAATCGATGGACTGTGGGCTAAACAGGGACAATAATTTTATGTGTCATTATGACATGGATTGAACAGACAAGACTCATCACAAGGTCTGCTATTAAACAGACTGTCTGGCCTGGTGTGAGAGCAATAAAAATTCCACACACTTTCTCTCCCCCTCTCATTCTTATCAGCCCACCATTAATTGTTATAATCCCCCTGATCCTTATCTCACAGTATACGATTTTACAACTTAGCTATTTTTCATGTGTGTCAGTGTAAAAACAATTGTCACTTCTTTGTAGTTTTTTGTATAAATGTGTGTCTAAGTTACAGATCTGTATTATGCCTGAAGAAGAAGCTTGAACAGCTTCAAAAGCTTGCATTTTCAATCTAAATGAGTTAGCCAATAAATGGTATTACCTTGGATTTTCAAGTGTAAACACACATAGCTTGTGGAGATAAAAAACAACAAGCAGCCTAGAGCATATTCAGGGCACTACCTCACTGCTTGATTCCTCTCTGCAAAATAAACAAGCAAATAAGAACACAGTTCGTTATTTATTTGAGGTCCTTGCTCAATGTTTGACTCACCATGATTCTTTGTACTGGTCACTCAGAGGCTGATTCATTACTGATGGCAGGTATCGGCAGATGAGCGTATGTATAGGGGCGCTTAGAGTGACCGCTAGTAGACGCTGTAAGCGAGTATCGGGCGCTGTAACAGAGCGCCTCAGTCACTGTAGTAACCTGGCCGGCATTGATAAATGTGATGTATATTGGGCGCTCTAACACCAGTACAGCGCTGCAAGGAGAGAAAGGTAGCGCCAGTTCGGTGCGACCGTCTCTCAGCCCTCCGCATACTTATCAAAAACTACACACACAAAGCGTCGGCGCTCTAAATCTGGTCACTGTAGCATAGAGCGCTAGACGCTGTGTGATTAAAGTCTTTGTTGTTTGTTTTTGAACACATATCCACCAGTAACAAAGCAAAAACACATGGAATGACATTGTTTTAACACTGTGACATTAACACTTTGGTGCCAGACCTGTAATGACAATTCTGCATAAAAATATAAAAAGTCAAAAACGTTTCTAAAAGTGTTTGTTTGCAGCCAGGAGAGGTGACACAATGATTTGAGCAAAAAAGAAAAAAATATCAAACATGCTATTTAAACACAAGCAAATGAACGGCCATTGAAATGTATGGGAGAGCGACACTGAGCGAAAGGTAATACCGGGCGCTCTGGAAGCTATCCAGCCATCTGTAATGATGAATCGGATGCTACATGGCGCTGTTAGAGTCGCTCACCAGATTTGCTGTCGAAAAAATGTGGTTTTCCGTACAGAGCCCGGTGTTGACCAGACGCTGCCTGCCACTATGAGGCACTACCTGGCGCTATCCCTTCTTAAATAACAGATCCACACGTATATCTTCAGGTTCTGCCTTACACTGAAAACTGGAGATTGAGCTCCCCGGGCTGTACTCCATGCAGCCTCCTGAGTCTTTTCTACGCATAACTCTCTAGGGGTTTATTGCTTGGTGCGTTCTCCATGTACATATTGCTAACCAGTGTAAGATTAGTTTCCAGGCCCGTAGTGCCAAAGTCTGTCTTGACACAGCAAACTTGCATTATCTTGGTAAAATGTACCAAAAATATGGTGAAATGCAATGCCACACCCTTTCACCTGTCACAATATGTATGTACAGCAGGTATGTAAGTACTTACCTCCCAGACAGCTGATTTCTGCTAGAGTGACCTCAGTTACTAACTGGAAAATTAGAAGCTGTGATATTTTGCTGGCGCTAGAATTGAAAGCCTGTGGTACTGTAGCACCTGTTGGAAGAATGCTTCGAAAACTATGCCAAGAGATTGTTAACATGTGGTCTTAGGAATTATCCCAATGCATATTAATCACCATGTGCTATAAAGATACTGTCATCCCAAGACCAAGTAAAACAAAACCTGGTTTCTTATGAAATCTCTTTTTTTTTAACTCCAAAAAATGTAGTTTTAGCTCCAAGCTGTCACCTTTAGAACTGGACTCAGTGTATAAGTTCTGCATTTCAATATAAGTCATGTTGTATATTTTTGTAGAGCATTGCGCCATACAAGTTCTTGGCAGAACAGTAGGCTTCGGTGTTTTCTGGCCTCTTTTACTTGTGACATAGTTCCTAAATATATCTAAGAGAAGGGGCCCTGTGTCGTGTTTTTCTGTTCCCCCCCCTTAGACAGAAAGGTGGTGGAACACATTCCGTATTGCAACTTGTGATATTTCCATCAAATCTAAAGCTGACTTTCCCCATGTCTAATGTGCTGGCTCTGGGGTGGTGTTTGTAAAACATACACGCCCTTGTAACCGCAAGCCAAACAGTGCAAACCATTAAAAGCCGTGCTCGTGTGGTATTCTTCTGAATGAAGGAATGCCGGGACCTGCCAGCTCAATGCATGTATGTCATTTATTTTAATTTCATCTCAGTGTTCCATAACCACAATCAAACTTCCCTTAAGGGTGACCTCATTTATTAAACAAAGCCATATAAGTCTTTCTTGATGTCTTGCATGTGTCTGTCTGTCAGGATTCATCATACTGTTTCTGAAATCCATGCAGGGAATATTATTTTATATAGCACATTTTAGTATTCAGGCTGGGGCTTCGATGACCCTGCCATGTGCAGGTGAAATAGGCCAACAGACCAATTTTGGGCAAACACATGAGGTGGGGGCTCTGAAGCTGTACTGTGAGGCTTTTGACCCTTCCACCCCATGGACTGTACTCAAGGTTATAGGGCGACCTCACGGTAAGCGTTCTCCCAATTTATCTATTGCATTGCATGTCCCAAAGGGGGCTCTCAGAGATTAGGACTGCACCTCACAGAGGCACAGTGGCATTTGGTGGTGCAACTTTAGCATACTTCTGCAGATGTGTGTGGACCAAGACCTCTGTTTTAACCAGATTTAGAGATAGATTATAGGTTTGGGTACAAGCTAACATGAGTTAGGGGGGAGGGGTTTCCCATCGGTTTACGGTGTCTGGACCCCTGAGAGCCTGGTGGTTGCGAATATAGTGTTGGTCTAGTGTGAAGGTCCTGCTCCCAAATTTAATTTCAGCATAGAGAGGGGGAGGTTTCCCTATTCCCGTTACGGAAGGGAAATCTGGGTGAGGGAGTTTGTGGACCCTGGGAGAACGTCCCTATACTTCTTATGACATATGCATTAAACCATTCTTTGCCTTATTTACATAGCATATAATAAACATTTCATATGTGTAGCTTAGTAATACCATATACAGTGCAGTGATTAAAATGTCTCAGTTTGCTGTGTGATTTATTTATGCCCTTATTCATCAAGCGATAGCGCCAGGTAGTGTCTGACGAGCGCCAGGTCCCGCCAGCTAATGGCGGCTACTGACTCAAGTACGCCCGGCGTCGGCCACAATGACGCATTTATCAAGCTAAATGAGGCTAGCGCCGGCGAGAGCGTCAGCTAGCGCGGGATTCATCATGTAGCCGACTGCAACGAACAGCGCCGCTGCTAATCCCATCACAGCGCCAGGTATGACCTGTCGCTCCCTGGTGATGTCCAATGCATTTCAATGGAGCAATCTTTAACTAATCATAATTAATTGCTATTAATGTTTTTTTTTTTTTTTTAAAGGCCAAAAATTCTGTGACCACTTCTGCAATGTGAGGATTTTTTTTATGGTAAAAAAAAAATAAAAATGATTTTGTGCAGAATTGATATTACAGGTCTGATATTAATGTATTCATATTACAAAATGTTTATAAAAATTTGTATAATTTTACAATCAAAAAATATGGTTGTTTGGGGGTTAAAAACTATTTTAAATCCATCGCCGCCAGCGGTCTGGGGTTTAAACAAGGAATTCACAGCGCGAAAAAATTCGGAGCGTGATTTGTTAATGAATCTACAGCAAGCCGTTCGCTCTGGCCATTCGTTGTCAGGCGCACCCATACAACGCTAAACCTGTGAAACAGCGACCCCTAAGCCCGTATTCAACATTACCGCACACTGACTGAGTCGCTGTCAACAAGCAAACCCCGGCCAAGCACAGCGAATACTGGCTGGCGCTGTGAAAATCACGCTACTGGCGCTCATCTGTCGCTACCTGGCGCTATTAATGAATCGGCCTCCCCGTCACTGCATGGTAGTGGTAGAGGTTTTGGTTCACTTTATAGCAGGGGCTTTTGTCCCGTTTACAACCAATGGATATATATTTTTTTCCATACAGCTGTGTGTTTTGTTGTCTGTGTTAGTTACACAATCTGCCCTTTTGTTTTTACTTTGTGCTTTATAAGAAAATGTAATGTGATTACACATGTCCGATTACAGTGAGCATGAAGGAAAAGACAAAAACCTACTAGGGCAGATTTGTCAAGCCAAGTGCCAGAAAAACAAGAGAATCATTAGCAGTTATCCAAAACAAGCAATTAAACTGAAAGTTTTGCTCACAGTATATTATTTTTGCACTTACAACTATGCAGTAATGTATACATTATAGTAGAGTGACCCCTGGCCTCTCGCTAACCAAAGGGGCGGGTTAATTATCTATTTACACTTCAGCAGGGCAAACGGCTACAGTACACTAAACCCAGCTGTACAACTCCAAACTGTGTTCCCTATATATAACTCTCTATACATTGATATTGCTTAATGGTTTATTACATAATCTCATTACCAACCCAGATTGTTTAATGAATCGCAACTGTAGGAAAACAAGATGGCTGTTTATAACATCTTGGATAGTGTTGTTTGGATTTTTGCTAATGGAGCTCTGTTGTTTAATATTAAAATCTCATGTAGACATACTAAATAAGGAAAGGAAGTGTTACCTATACACCCCTAACTGGGAAATTCTACTGGTAATCCAGGGGTGTCTTTTACAAGGTGGAGATATCCACCTCTAACAGCTGGTCTTCCAAGTCAGCCAGTCGTATTAACTTCTTTTAACGTCTGCCCAAGGCATTGCATGATGCATAAAAGCATCACACATTGTGCGTAAAAGCTTCACTACACTCATCAGAAGAATTGCAATAGAAATAAACTCATCATGGCACAGAGCGACGTAAGGGACTGGTCATTAAAATTGAGTAGTTCTCCACCATAAAAACAGAATAGTATTTTCCAAACCTGTCACCCCAATCATTTTTCAAAAGAAAGAAACAAGCTTAGCTGGATTGTTTCTATGCAGGGTGTGTGAGTGGACCATTGTTTTGCTATTAAACTGTTTAAAACTTTTATCTCGTGGAGGCTGATTCATTACTAGCGGCAGCTATCGGCAGATGAGCGTCAGTTGCGAGGTTCTCAGAGCGACCGCTACTAGTCAATGTGATCGGCTATGGTTCGCTGTTACCGAGCGCCACAGTCGCTGGCCGGCATTGATGAATTTGATGTGTGAGATTGCTATAACACCAGTACAGCACTATATGGGAGCGAAAGGTAGCGACTGGTCAGTGTGAGCGAATCAAACCATACTCATAAAAAAAACAGCCTAACACGGCGCCGGTGCTCAAAATTGGGTCGCTGTAGCCAAGAGCGCTAAAGTCCGTTTTTGAACACATATCCACTAGTAACAAAGCGAAAACATATGGAAGTACATTGTTGTAACACTGTGACATTAACACTTTAATACTAGATCTGTAATGACAATTCTGCATAAAAATATAAAAAAGCAAAAAAGTTTTCAAAAATGACTTTTAATAGGCCAGGAGAGGTCAAACAATGATTTGATAAAAAAAAAAAAATTAAAAGAAAACCCAGTTCAAAGAGGAGAAAAGTAACGTCCATTGAAATGTATGGGAGAGTGACAGGTAGTGTTAATCTTTTTTGTAGGCTCAAAGCACACCTTATATATTATCAGAATATCTATATTTATATTATCATTTTCCTAGGGTGCAAAAAATATCCCAGGTACCTCCCCACCTGGTACCCAAACTCAAAGTATGTATAAAATAGAAGGAGGATATATGCACACCAAACACTCAAAAGATTACTTGCAATTAAAAAGGTATTTATGTAGAGTTGCTGCACATGCTCATATATTTACATATTTACATATTTGTAGGTAACACAGTAAAGGATACAGTATAATCATAAAGACATGTAGCCATTTCTTATATCTCCGGGATCGTGCACCACCTCCAGAAAAAAGAAGAATGTATATACTGTAACGTATAGTATAGTGAGACTAAAGGCCAGGTAAAAAATTACCCATGAGTCTATTGAGGGGTTAACACTCAGGTCCTGTAGAGCAGGCTTCTTTGGATACTGACCAGGCAATAGTGAGTTAAGGTAAATATACAACAGTGATAGACATAATGAATAATACAAATCTATTCCTGGTCAGTTAACATATATAGGTTAATACATCATGCCAAGAATAGCTAGACATATGGTACCCAACAAATACAATAGCAAAGTACATTAATCATGACGTCCGTCATATTGAAAAAAATGCCATTACCAGTGTAAACAGAGACAATGATCCCGTAGTAGGTAGCCTATACGTTAGTGTTACAGTATATACATTCTTCTTTTTTCTGGAGGTGGTGCACGATCCTGGAGATATAAGAAATGGCTACATGTCTTTATGATTATACTGTATCCTTTACTGTGTTACCTACAAATATGTAAATATATGAGCATGTGCAGCAACTCTACATAAATACCTTTTTAATTGCAAATAATCTTTTGAGTGTTTGGTGTGCATATATCCTCCTTCTATTTTATACATACTTAGAGTGACAGGTAGTGAAAGGTAATACCAGGTGCTCTGGAAGCCAGAGAGCCGGCGGTATACACTGAGCCGTCTGTGATGATGAATTGAACGCTACATGACGCTGTTAGAGTTGCTCACCGGAATCGCTTTGATAAATGTGGTATTGTGTACAGCGCCTGGCGTTCACCATTTACTACCTGGCGCTGCCAGACGCTACCTGGTGCTATGGCTTGATGAATAAACCCCTATGTTTCACCCACTACCACCTCCTCCCGCCTCCCAAATAACAGCTGAGCAGCTTGCCACATTCTTCACTAACAAAATTGACATCCTCCGTACTGTCTTAACTCCTCTGTCTACTTCACCCCACAAGATTCACTCTCTAACAACTTCCCTAACCCATTTCACTCTGCTGTCAGGCAAAGGCTATCCTCCCTCATCTCTAAGGCCCACCTCACTACTTGCCCCTAGACCTTATTCCATCCCACGTTATTCTACAACTGGCCACATTCCTCACTCCAGCTCTCACATCACTATTCAACCTCTCTTCAATTACCTGGTGAACCCCAATACCCCAATACTCTGGACCCGTCGGCCATCATCTTCCGGCCTATCTCACTGCTCCCTTTTTCATCTAAACTGGAACAGTACGTTCACTCTTAATTGGCATGCTATATCTTTGCTAAGTCCTTACTAGATCCTCTTCAATCTGGTTCCACTCCAACCACTCTACTGAAACCGCCCTCAACAAACTAACTAAGCTAATGCTCTATTAACAGCCAAATCTAAAAGGCCACTAGATGCAGCCAGTAAAAAAGCATTAAGTCAATTTCAATCCTCTGGCTCCCCAATAACTTTGTTGGTCACACTCCCTTGTCTTGAAGTATAGACTCTTTAGATAGTAAGGGGCAGAAATCACGGCATCATTTTGGCTCCGTACCGCATTTACGCAGAGGATGGAGCCCGAGGTGGCAGCAGAATCAGGGAGGGGGGAAGGCAATTGCGTAGGTCTTGGGGTCAGGATCACGTTGCTCACTCCAAATACAATTAAAGGCTTGCTGGTGGGGGCAGGGCCGCCTCTCTCTCCTGGTAGTAAGGCGGGTGAGGTGGCGGGTGAGGTCCCTGCCCCCACCAGCAAGCCTTTGATTGTATTTGGAGTGAGCAACGTGATCCTGACCCCCAGCACTACGCCATTGCCTTCTTGACACCCTTTAAAGCATCTTGGGGAGTATCCCTGGACAAATTTTGCTGGTACCATATACTATCTGTAATATTTGTTTCTATCTAGGAAGCATTGTTAAATGCTTTTGATGATAGTTTTACATTTATCCTTGCTCCCCCGTGAATTGTAGCCCCAGGGTTGGCAGACAGTTGTCAGGTGGTCCATCTGCTTAGCCATCTGCTGGCCACAGTCAACATGTCCACCCACACTACACACAGTGCGGGTGAATCCATTTGATGAAATAGATGTTGGTTCAGTTTAAGTTGGTGGATTCTGACTGATTCTGGTGGATGCCAGCATAGGGGTTCCTAAATCAGGCCTAATTCATTCTAAAATACACTTACCTAAATTGGACCCCTTAACTAGCACAGTCAGGCCCAGTAATTTAGTGGTCTTTGGAGGCATTTGCCTTAGCTGCTTCACGGAGACCCGAGCACACAACCCAAATTTTCCTCCATGTACTTGAATGGTTTGCTTGTTAGGGTACATAACTTGTCAGCCAAATTGTATTGGAACAACACAAATGGGTGGAGGGGGGGGGGGGGGTCGTTGGTTTGGGAGGGATAAAGTATTTCTTTTTTTTGCTAACCTTAAAAAAACTTCTATTATGATATGTAGTAGACCTCTATTGGGAAGGCCTGATGTTCAATCTATACCCAACAATGCACTGATTAGCAGTCAAGTCACTGTAATCCCTGGGGTTCCAGAGAAGTTGTCCACAGGGGATGATGGTGGCACCGAAAAGGAAGAGGGACAAGTACTGGGTAGGAGGCAAAAAGAACAAAATTTTAAATAAATGCAATTTGCCACGACATCATTATTTGTGTTGTGGACCTCTGTCTGTCCTTATAGGATAATACCATTTGTGGGCCAACACAATATATTTGAAGTTAGGCTTCTGAGAATACCTACACTAGTTCTCTTCGGCAGGCATGATGTCCCACATCTGACCCTTAAGTATTAGGTTGGCGCACTCCCCCACAAAATAAGAAAAAATATAACTGGAATATAGTTTTAAGACTGCTCACCATGCTGTGTATACGGCTTTTAATCATAATCAAAGAAAAATTGATTTTTTAAATAGCATTCTGGAAGGCCAGTGAAGAACATCCTGTTTATTTGTCATTTGCTTTATTTCTTATTTCACACAACCCTCATATGCGACTGATCTAGAAGCCGCATAAAAATAAATAACATTAATATGAACTGTACTGTTGTAAACACAAACCACTATTTAAGAAGTTCCTTTAAAAATGTTGTTTTAAACATCTTTTTTTGGATGGTCTTCAAACCCCATCACATTTTTGATTAGTTTTTAATTAGAGAAACCATTGTGTATCAAAGTTATTGGCTGGCTGCTCTCGTGTAACCGTCTTTGAAGCCGGTTGCGTTTCTACGTTTTTTTTTAATATGCAACAGAAGAAATTTCATTTAGTTTGTTTGTTTGTCTTTTTTGGTTTGTCAGTGTGGTTGTAGCGATGTTATAGCCCATCAGCATTTCTCCGTGTTGTGCAGCTTATGAGTCTTGTACATGGCCCCGGGCACATATTTTCTATTGCTAAAGCTTCGCTGATGGATGTTTAAACAGATGACCACAAATGTAAACATGACAAATTAAATCTTCTTTTTATTCGGTTTAAGTCACGGTGGACTCTATTAATCATGCAATGCTCATTCAGGAATGGTGAAATTAAACAGACACTCTGGATCGGGTCAACTGGAGCGGACATGAACCCTTAGCGATAAAGTCTTTGTCATGCATTGCATTGCTGTTTGGATTTAACCCCACTATTAAGTCATGTTCCAATGGAGCTTCCCGCAATTTGTTAATTCCTGTATTTTCCTGAATGTGGATTTGCATATACTGAAGGGTGCAGTTTTAATATAGGGTCGTGCTTGGGGGTTATGTGACATTAAACCGGACCTTCATCTTCATTCAATGAAAAGTCCAAACCCTTAAAAAACTATTCCCTAGCACATAAAATGAATATATTTAATGTTTTAGTCTGGCCTGCAACTCTGTTCAGGACTCTAGGATACGGGCGCTACCATCTTGGTTCAGTAGCATCACATACTGAGAAGAGGGGAGGGGGTCAAAACTGCAGGGGAGTGGGTTATAGCTGTGCTTTGCACAAACAGAGCAGAACTGGGGTCAGGAAAAGGTCAGAAATCTCACAATACAGAGCAGCACAGTCAGAAGACACTTCCTGTTTGCAGGCAGCGTGCACCTCCATGGGCCACCATCTTGTATGTTTAAAGTCTCAGAAAATGCAATAGACACAGGTAGGATGATTTTTAATGTGGGCAATCTTTATGTACAGCATCGGGTAAATAGATAAGATAGGCTTTTATTCAGGGTGAAGGTCCGGTTTAAGTTCCCTTAGATTCATCCAAACGAATGTAATCCCAAAACTGTGGCGGGAGGGGGTTGGGTTGACCTTCAGTCAAATTACTGGAGTTAAAGGTTTTCTAGCTAAACCTTATTTCTCTTTGACACATTACCTTCATCTTTGTCTCTTTTTACATTCACACCTTCTTTCTCTATCTTTCACATCACCTTCATCTCTTTTTCACAGTCCAGCCATCATTCTCTTTTTTTCTACTTTCCCTCAGAATTCTTTTTTTGCATTCTCTTTACCTTTATCTCCTTTCCACATTCCCTGTTTTTTCTATCTTTTACATTTCCTATTTCTCAATGTTTCCCATTCCCTTTTATCTTTTTCTATCTTCTATCTTCCAAATTCCGTCAGTTTTTCTCCTTTTCACATCTTTCACATTTCTTTTTAGCAGCCCTCATTAGCTCTTTTCTACATTCCCTTAGCCTTCGTTTTTGCATTCCCTTCATATTTTTTCTTTTTTAGCGATAAGCTGGAGCAGGGACAATCTGGTTAGGAAGCTTGCTGGGTCGGAGGCTCCCTCCTGATCCATCGGGGGCTGGTCTGCTGCTTTTGTAGCTGCCTGGCCGTCATCTGTAGTGAGGGGGACACAGGTCCTCCCCTCCTCCTTCCTTGGCATCCTGCCAAGCGAATTTAGGCTTTTATATCACAGAGGAGAAGTCTCTGTGAAATCCCCATGTGATTAATGACGTCACTGGAGGGGATGGACATAAAGGGGACATAGGGCAATTCTAGCCTAGGGGCACCTCAATTTACCATAAAATGTCAGACAAACTGTCAGAAACCCCATCCCACAAAACCTCTTTTTTCCTGTCCTGGCCTTAGAGTCTCCATGACTCTAGTACCAGGCAATTCCCAGTCCTCATGGCATCCCACTTTGCCCATTAATGTGAAACCTCTAAGGTCCCTATTCTCTCACTATGATCCAAGATGCCACTGAGCATGTGCTACTGAGCATGTGTAGCCCTCGCCTGGCGTCCGCGCTCTGCGTGCTCACCATGTCTGGCAGACTTGAATGTATGCCAGTGGGGGCATGCAGGGTGGGAGAAGTTAGAGGAATGCAACGGGGTGCTGTGGCTGAGTTTAGCCACAGCATGCTTGCTCCCTCAGACCTGCATGGCCCCATGGGCAGACATGGTAGGAAGCAGAGGTGTAGCTGGGGGGAGCAGGGTGGGCACTTGTCCTGGGTGCAGCAGGTCAGGGGGGCCTGAGAACAGTTGGGGGTGACATTTTGAATCTTTGTCCCGGGTGCCAGAAAGCCTAGCTACTCCTCTGGTAGGCAGGGATGCCATCCGAGGCCTACACATGTTGAGGAGTATCACAATTCAGGGCATTCCAAATCAAAAGCCCCTAGGGAATTTCTTTGAGTTTTGGGACATTTTAATGGCTTTTTAATCAGATTTGTGGGTCCCCACATAAAACCCAAATAAAACAGCCATATAGTAGTTGTGACCTGCACATAATCTGGGTCATTCCTCATAACATGCAGGGCTTTGCTATGTGGTTACTGCAAGCTGTGTAGGGCTGTATCTCCCTCACACCCTGAGAAAGTACGGAGCCAGTACGGAGCCACAGAATGCGTGGGTTTCTATCTCCTGTCTTTGGGAGCAGTGGGGTCACCATCCCTTTTGGCATCACATCTAGGTGATATATTTCCTAATCATTTATATTTGTCATATATTGAATATTTTGCACAACATTGTTTCAGCACTTTAATGTATCACTACAGCACGTTTGTTTCATTTGATAGTGGAACTACACAAAACAGATATGTTATTTAGTTGTTATTTATTAGTTTGTAGATAGGATTATTTATTCTCTTCTTCTTCTCTTCTGCCCAGGTGTGGTCTCCTACTATGGAGTTATGTGTGTATGTAAATAAGTGTTTTTTATAATATAATGAGTATGATTTTTAATTAATACATTTCATGTGGATGATTTTGACTTGACTGTGTTTTTTTAAGGGCTTTTGGTGCAGTGGGTTGAGGCCAACCACTTCTGCAGCAGCTGGAGATGCAATTTGTTGTATTTGTTTGAAATTGATTTGTGGGGGGCTACCCTCAGCACATAGCCCTTTTGTATTAATTGATTAACCATTTGTGGATTGGCGGTGCTCTTATTACCCTTTGGTGTTTTTCCCTCAGAAGGGAGCACAACTTATTTGTCGGGAGCTGAGCTTTACATTTCTCCTCATACTGTGTGTCTCCTTTACTAGATATCAGCAGATGTAACAGCTTTACTTTTTTCTTGTGGTTGGGTTTAGCACAAACATGAGACAGGCCTCAGTCTTCCTCGGTGCATCTGGACCTTTTATGTGTTTCTGGGAAAATCCTGCTCCCAGTTTATCATTTTCTATATATATATCCTAATGTTGGAACCTCATAAATTAGTGTAAGACCACACTTTCTGCAATGTCTGCATACACAGTGTGCACAAATATTAAGCAAATTGTATTTTAGAGCATTCATTTTACAGTGCTGCCGGTCCATCCAAACTTTTAATAAACTTCAAACCTGAATAGTTATGAAAGTAAAATAGAATATCTATGGGTGCAACTATTAGTGTGCAGAATTATTATGTAACTAAATGGACATTTTTCCATCTTGTTCCACTTGTTTACCGTATTTTTCACGCCATAATAGGCAATGTGCAGAATTCCGTCCCCACCCAAGAATCCCATAACAGACAGTGTGCAGACCCACCCCCAAGAGTAAGAGTAAAACCCACACAGAACCCCAAAATAGGTAACCCAGTAAAACCTCCTCTCCTAGGGAGCCCTGCATGTCGTGCCCTGCATCACCGCAGGGGTAGTTGTGTGAGATGGAGGGTGATGCCAGAGAATGAAGAAAGAAGTGTGAAGCTTAGGGTGGGGGATTGAGGGTGATGCCAGAGCGTGAGGGTATCTGGGGGTGGGTGATGCAGGGGTGCCTGGTAGAGGAGGCTGGCAGAGGGATGCATGGGGTGATCAATGGAGGGGGATGAATGGTGATGCCGGGGGTGGGGGATGCAGAGGGTATCCAGTGGTGGCCAGTCCCAAGATGAACAGGAGAAAAAAAAAAAGTTACTATTTTACTGTAAGATTTTGCAACTGCAACTGAAATTGACACAGATTTTGAGAACATTTCATAGAAGGGAGGAGGATGAAGAATATTCCTGGCAGTCCCTAGATACTTGCAAATTGGCCACAGGAGGGTTGGTCGCAGACAAAGCAGTTTATGTCAGTTAGCTTTAGAAAGGACTATTTGGAATTTTGAGGATGTCTGCTGGCCTCCCAAGGTGTGTAACAGGGTGATGGGCTAGCCGTGTGTGACCCTGTCAAGGGTCCACCTTCGGCACCTTTCCCTAAAGCCTACCCAAATATTAGAGGGCATGGCAAAGACTTCTTTCGTACCCCCATTAGATGCATTCGGTCCTGTCACTTCTTTGACTTGACCACAGCGATGCTTGGATAACGCCTGGTCCCCCTACCAAGACCTAAACTTTCCATGGATTCTACTTTTCAATATATAAATTCACTGGAGGTTTCATGTAGATTCCTGGGTGGAAGCCAGTGCAGTGGGTTTCGACATTTTAGGTAATATTTTTCACCACATGCTGGTAAACAGTCTTATAGTTCTTACTATGGATGATGGGTTCACCTGACATAATGCATGAATCATTGAAAGCTTATACAGGTTATACTGAAGGCGAGAACCCAATTCTTGACCCATTGTGTCGGCTACATGCCTGTTGAAGTTTTAAGTTTGGTAAGTGGAGTTAAAAGGATAAGGGGTTGCATCCTTAGTTTTTAACAGAATAATGCTATTTTTGGTTATTATTTTTTGCTCCTGGGTCATACCAAATTGAGCAATTTTAGGGATTTGAGTGTGGAAATATTAAATGTTGAAAAGGTTTTGTGAAGAGTGGCTGATTTTACCCTGAAGAGGAGCCATGTTTCATTGTGTAATATCAGCTATGTATACCGGAATTTATATGATAAAGTTGATGGGTTTTTAAGAAGTCTGGATCAGCAAATGTTCTACATTAAAGAGGAGCTAAAGCAAAGCACATGTGATGAGAGCACTATTATTGGGAAATCTGGTACGTGTATTTTATATATGGTGATTGGTTCCAGCATCCACACAAAGTGTTATTAAGCACTTGGGTGAAAAAGCAAAGAAATATTATAAGTGCATTGATAAGAAATGTTATTCCAGCACGTTAAAAGCAAGTATTAAAATCTAGATCTTGGGATCTATAGTTCCTTAGATGTAAGCACACTGTGATGAGTGAGAGATGACAGAGGGGGTTTCAGATTTGCAGGGAGAGGCAGCCAATCAGGGCGTCTGAGGAGGGAGTGGGGGGGGGGGAGTTCTGTTCTTGCTCCACTGAAGGTAGATTGATGGACCAGGTAAACAGCGTGGGGACTGAAAGCTGAATAAGGAAGTGATTTTCCTCACTAAGGAGACAGACAGAGGAAGAAGCACATCACTAAAGCCACTGAATGAAAGGTGAACAAATAATACTTATTTTTTGACTTGCCACTAAAGCCACTGAATGAAAGGTGAACAAATAATATTTATTTTTGACTTGCCAATCCTTTTAAGACCAGGGCCTTGTTATACCGGTGGGATATATTGAACAACAGTTTCAATATTTTCACAGCACATTACATAAAAGTCCATATTCGTGCCAAAACCCATCCCACACACTTGGTTTATTTCCCAGTGAATATGCACATTTTTAAATTACAGTTATAATTACAATCATTCCATAAAACCTAAGGTAATGTGCCGTGTAAAGTTTATATAATGAATTTACTTCTTTCATTGACATAATGTATTGAGGGAATAAAGCTGGGCTTTACGGCTCACCACGAAAATCTAAGAAGCAACACTCAATCTGGGATGTAGCCTTTTAAAGAGGGTTTCCACCATCTCATGAATTTAACCCTTTAGACTGTTGATGTAGATTGTTGTAAAGTTTCCAAGACTAACCTAGATTTCCCGTTTGGCCAGCCATGGTTTCTAGCTGTTCCTGGTACAACATGACCTTTTGGTAAGGCCTCGTCTCAATGAGACTCGATACAGCTCCAGCCACCACAGTTGGTGTTTCTTGAATAAAAGGAGCAATCTCTCTCTGTAGAGGAAGGGAACTCATCAGGAATAGAATTTTTTAAAGGATGACCATCGTGGAAAAATGGCCCAATGCTAAATATGTATATAATTATGCTGAATTGCAAAGGAGAGGTCACTTATACACCTGGCACCAAGAAATATCCAGCCATGCTTGTTACTTAAGAAAGGAAGAGAAAATTGGAGGGGGGAGGACAGGTTCTGTCCCGCTGATACACTGAAACCTGTCACCCCTGGATTTGATTCCCACCAGGAGCAGAAAACCACAAGCTTGGTGGAAGTTTTATGCAGTTTGGGTTTATAAGTGACTCCTCCTCCTATTAGTCGATGTGTTTATACAGGGGTGTAGCTGGGGGGGAGCAGGGGGGCACTTGTCCCGGGTGCAGCAGGCCAGGGGGGCCTGAGAACAGGTGGGGGACGCCATTTTAAATATTTGTCCCAGGTGCCAAAAAGCCTAGCTATTCATCTGGTTTATATGGATTTTTAATATTACAGAATTTCATGATATAGGGTCTTTAACACTACTTTTTTAAATTCTAGGTGAAGTTGCTTAACAATTTAATTAGAGATTGCTTAAAGTGGACCAAACACCACCCTGGAGCCTATGAGACTCCAGGGCAGGCTATATTAAACCCCCTAGGTCACCCAATAAACTCACCAATCCAATGGCACATGGGCGAGCTGCGCTGCTCCCTGCAGCAGTGAGCGTGTTCACACCAGGCATTTGTCAGTGGCCGACATGGGTATGCTCCCTGTTAGAGGGTAGCGGGATGTGGCTAACGGTGCACTTCAGTCTGCTTGGGCCTGCTCGTCAGGACTTGGCTAGAGCCGAGTCTTAGGAGAGTGGGTGGGAACGAATCCGATTGTGCCAATTGGACGAGAGGCCTCACAAGCGCCATAGGAATGGGGAAAGATAAGTTAGATGGGCGACCACTACAACTCACCCTTTCCCCGTCCTACGGCATATGCGTGCAATCAGGGTAATGGACTGCACTGGCGCAATCTCATTTAGACTCGTCTAAGTACTTGGCTCCAGCCCAGTCTAGTCGCGTGCGGCTGATCATGCCGGTGGTCACATCACTGCTACCTTCTAAAAGGGAGCATGTCTGCGCCAGCAATTCAGAAATGCCTGGCATGGGTGCGCGCCCTGCTAATGGCATAGCAGGGAGCAGCTGTTGCTTGAGAATGCGCTGATGGATTGGGGAGAAGGTGAGCCTACCGGGCGACCTGGGGGGGTCTCATACAGTGGGACATTCCAAATCCAGATGCCCCGGGGGGAGGGAATCAAGTTGCCCTGGAATTTTAAAGGATAGCGGGTTGTGGCCGCTGCTCATGCATGCACTGTTGGACCAAGTAAGAAGGGGAGTTTATCTTCGACCTGGGGGGTTTCACACAATGGGGCACCCCGATCGGGGTGGAGCGAGTATGCCTGCTCTGGAGTCTCATAGACATCATAGATCTTTGCACATAGACTTGATGAACCAGTGTACAATCAACCAAACATTAATACCAGCAGCACGTATCCTTATCTTCGATGTAGGTATATTGCATCACAGGCTCAAGAACCAGGATAGGTGAAGAAGTAAGGTGACCACACATCACAACTTCATGGAAATTCAGCAATCTTGGCAGACCGTCTCCTCACTGTGAGGGTAATAGGCAAGGAAGTTTATCACGCATTCCCCGAGGTAGCTGGTTTCCTATTGGACACCGGGATCACATGCTATTGGCTGCACCCTTGTATAAATAAGGAGCTGACCTAGGTGCCAGCATCATGCATGACTTCAGTATTCAGTGTCTGCTGCAAGCATGTGCAGTCGGAACATTTTGTACATCTACAGCAGATGGACTCCACATTTATACATTCATATTTAGACTTTCCGATTGGATTTGACTTTTGTTCAAAGCGTTTATGTATGATATGCACTTTTCAGTAATCGATTGAATATGTAGTAGCATGTGTTTTCTGATGTGGGTTTACTATAAATTTATGTATGGCTATATATTTGGTACTTATTACTATTTAAAGCCGCCCAATACCCGGGTAACTTAAAACCAAAACACTCTAACATTGTGTTGCAGCTTGACCTAATTCGGGATGCCCAGCTTTGTAAAACCTATTGGTTCGCCCTGTGCTGCAGCAATGATGTGCGCACTACAGCACTTACAGAATTGCATGGCCTGCCCTTGGGGTATGCGAGGTGGGCAGTTGCACAGGGCACCATCCCACCCTCATCTCACTCCTTCCTTTGTGTGCACATTTCTTTTACCTTTCCTTTCTACTTCTTTCTATTTAATATCATGGTGCCTCCATTTTCCTCTTTTTCTGTACCCCCTTTCCTTTTTCCCATCATTTCCACATTCCCTCCATCTGCCTCCTGTCTGCCTCTCCTTTCAACTTCTACACATATTTCTCCTTTTTTACCTTCTCTCTATCTCTTTTCCACTTTCTTACTTTAGTTTTTTCTCTTTCGTTTTCACTCTTATTTCCTTTTTTCTTTCTTTCTCTTTCTTTTTTCTGCCTTTCTTAGTATTCATATTCTTCTCTTTCTTTCTCTCTTCGCTTGCTCCCTTTTTTTCTTACTTTAACTTTTTCCTTTCTTTATCTGCATCCCTATTCAAATCTAGCTTTCTCTTCTGTTTCTTCACTCTTCTACGCTTCCACTATTGTTTTTTTACACTCCTTTCATATCAATGTTCCCCCAGTCATTCCTTCTCTTTCTGTCTTTCCCACATTCCTCCTTTCTTGTCCCATTTCCTTCATTCGCCTTCTCTTTCTTCCTGTTTCAGCCCATATTTTTTATCTTTTCTCTTCCTTTTGCTTTTCCACATTCCCTCTGCCCCCTCTCTTTTCATCTTCTCTTTTTTTCAATGTCAGCCCATCTTTTTTTATTTTTTCCTCTTCCTTTTTTGCATTTTCCTTCTCTCCATATGTGTTACTGGGGAGCGCCATCCTGAAATCTTGCATAGGGCGACACTTACCTTGAGGCTGGCCCTGCATAAATGTCGCAGAATCTGATGGTATGTCGGCATGAGTTTTTTATTTGACCCCTGTGGACCAGCAGAGGAAAGAAGATGCTGATGGGTGAGTTTAATTTAAATGATTACATTATTTTGTTTGTTTTTTGTTTTTTTTTTAACTCCTTCTGAATTTGTTACCTGTGTGCAAGACCCCTTGGCCATCCACATAGCTAATAGAGGACTGGTTGAGTTTTGAAGCTACCTGATCTCTTAATTGAATGAGTTGAGTGTAACTTGTATCTGTACCATAACAGTGGCCAAAAGAATTCCTTGTATGTCTATAATGTCCCATGATATTCTAGGATGAAGCTTTGGCTTTCCAATCACCACCAACAATACCTGAAACCCTTGTTTGCATTGTGAAAAAACTCTAATGGAGGCTTTACAATCCAGTGCCTGGTAAGGTGAGTGAGGTTCAATGAAAGCTTTGTAAGGGCTTCTTCTGTTGCCAACACTATGCCTATCCCCTTCCCATTTGATTTTCTGTAAGCAGACTGTATCATCTAGGACTCATTCAGTGCATGACTTGCAGGTAGGCCCCTATTGGAATTAATTGGCTCATCTGATTTTTCCAGATTTAATTAGAATATTTATGAATATTTAAAGGGGGTGGGGGCTTATCTGAATGAAATAAAAGCAGAAAAATGAATTGCTCATTAGGAGGTTTATGTGTGCGCTGTTTTTATTTCGTTATATTTTGTGATAAAGATACTTCAATGTGAATGACCATTCATATAACAAAAGGGTATTCACCCTTTGTCCTTTAATTCACAGTTAGCCACTCACTTGACGAGTTTGTGTCCGACTTGCACTCTCTGCCATCAGTTATAGGATCACTATCACACGCTCTCAATTCACTACAATGAATGTCCTCAGGACAACCCCTACATTGCGATGAATGGAGAGGGTGTGGCAGCACTCCTGTGACTGATGGCAGGGATGCATGCCCAATATAGATTGATTTCTGACTGCTGTTCAGGACCCTGGGTGGCACAAGATGAGTTGCTGACCGCCATAGTTACCGACATCCAGAATGTCTAGACGTCTCCAGAATTGTACCACTTATCATGCATTGTCTGTTCGCTTTTTTCCATTGCTTAAAAATATTATTGAAAAGGAATTGCTGACCACCGGAGTAAGGCTGATCAGCTGTAGGGAAAATAAGTGAGTACTCTTTTGTTTTATAATATGGGCAGTCAATCCCATTTAAGGTTCTAGATTGAAGCTGAGGGCTCAGAACAGCCACAATAAATCAAGGTTCCTTAAAGAAGAACGTCAGATCTTTAAATTGCCAGGTCTTGACAGCCCCGCACCGCACCTTTTGAAAGTCATCCTGCTGCTTTTTCCACCCTTAGCCATCTGAGACAGACGCCGAGGGAGCTTAGCCGTTCTCTGCCGACATTTCGCTGTGTTTCTCATTCCCCTGCAGCTGACCTGGCCAAGATGAGGACTTCCTGCGCAGACGTGTAATCTCGAGAGCGGTACAATGCATTGTGAAACAGAAAAAGAACAGAAGACAGGTAGGTTAAACCTGTCAAATGCAGAATCTGGAGTTTAAAGGGAACAGAAGGAGAAGTTTGGGGAGTATTTGAGAACTTCCAAGACTGTCCAATGTGGTCAAATAACCTGAATAACTCTAGAATCACCCCAAAGCCCCCACCAGATAGCCCTTCAATGGAATTAGCACATATGAGCCTCTTTCCAGGATGATTGAAAACTGCAGCACATACTGCAGCAGTTGGTACCTCCAGCTAGGGCAGAGGCGTGTCCTTGGTTCATTGACATTTTCCACCCTGATTTTTACAGTATTTTTCACATGACTCATTAGAATATTTCTGCATGGGAATCCACATACTATAGAAATGTTTTTGCTACAATCTGTTGGCCGACCAATAATATGCATCAGCTTTTGAAAATACTTTTTTATTGTGCTGATTTGCTGCCTGACCGACAGGATTACAAAAGTGGAGGAATTGGCAATCCTTTATACAAAGCACAGCAAGCAATTAAAATGGTTAAAGTCACAAAAGAAGTTCAGGAAAACTTTATATTAACTAAAAAAGTGCTCACAAAAAATACAATGTTCTTCTTTTAAGTGAACCTGCCACTCCGTTGGATATATCTGTTTAAGTGATGCCACACCATATAAATCATGCCAGCACCAATGCTTGGGGGGGGGGGGGGGGGGTACTGATCGATGATGCCCAAATAGCAGGCCAGGTCCCCAGAGCTGAAAGGCCTTCTACTTGGATGCTATCCTTCGGCAAACAGTTGCAGGATCAAAATCTTACAGCTGCTGTCCAACTGTGATGGTTGTGGAGGGACACACATTGATGTGCTACACTGCCCAGGGAATACTATTCACCATCAGCAGTCTTGGGGGCGGGTTCCGAGGCAGGAGTGAGGATGAGGTAGGTTTTGGGTTTATGGGCAGTTTCCGACTAGCCAAACTTAGGATCCTCCCAGGCATTGACCCAGGGCCACCATCAGGGTAGCACAAGACTAATACAAGATTTCTGGCTTACCCTGAGTATTCGGTAAATTACATTTGTTATTTGATCAATAAACACTGGATTTTATATTATTACAATCAATTGTGTTTCAGCTGAGGGGAGAGTCCCAAGGATAATTTCCTCTGATGGGCTCCACTAATGTTTTCCTCTGGTGGACCCAAAATGCACCCATATCACAGGGACAATCAAGAACCCCCCTCCCCCCAGTCAACAGCAAATGGCAGGTTTGTCTTGTTTAGGGGCTTGTCTGGGGCAAGGCCGCTTTTCACATTTTTATGGGCCTCATACAACTTGAATGTCTCATTTCTATTCTCACATTCATTATATTGAATTTCGATAGATGTGACATTAAGGAGCTGCTGTGGACACAGCCTGGACAGCACCAGTCTGCCACAACTGATGCTAATAAGAAGAATGTCTGGTAAAATGACCTCAGCTGCCCAATTTTTTATGGGAATTAGAAGTATTTTACACCGCGCCCCAGGCAAAAATGCTGCTGCAAAAAAAAATGCAAACTGTAAGCCAGCCCTGGAGTCTAAAGCTGCATTACCAGGGTTTTGGGCTGTGTAAATCTTGCTCCTAACATGCTCCAGGCCATCAAGGTTCTCAGCATGGCTGGCCTAGCCATGCTAACCTGTCCCAAATTAGTTAGGGAGCCTGCTCCCTTGTGCTTTAGGGCAGGATAGCATTCTTTTTAGCAGGGGTTCCCAAATTTTTTTCATCAAGTACCACTTTTTATTTTCCATTTATACAAATACACAAAACACCATTGTAAAAGGAATGAAACATGCACATAAATTGTTCTTTAACACCCTTTGGTGCAAATTTGGACTTAGCAAAAGATTTAAGTGATGTATAAATGGCAGCAGAGCAGATGGGGGTAATGGTCTGCAGCCCGGTCGAATACCCTCTGATAGGATCTCAAGAACCAGCAGTGGTGCTAGTGCCACTGGTTGGAAACCCCTGCTCTATAGTTTTGGGGTTCTAAATATCTACTTATGAACATGAGGCAATACTTTTTGGCTTGGAGCCCTTTGCAGCCATACTGTTTAACAAAGAACGCCTGGGAAAATTTGTTGAGTATCTCGCACTCTGTAGCCCTTGCTTTAATTCAAATACAAAAATGTAGTATAAACTGTGCCATACAAAGGAGAAGAAGAATACTTTACAAATGTGTGATCAGACACTATACTATACCTGTGTTTTCTTATGTAAATGCATATTTGTCAGTATAAAAACATTGTTTTCTTTGGCGTCATAGTTTGAACCTGCAATACATGGAAGTTAAAGCTGCAATACCTGCTCAAGCTCTCGATGTCCCATCCAGTCGTCCTATTACATAATGGGAGAGCTTTGGCAACTGTCCTTCAGGCATCGCTCTTACCACATCATACAAGCATATATGTGTCACAAGCAGATTAATACCTGGGTCTTTTTTTATTGTGTGTACCCTGTTTGGATGTAAACTTCTACTCTTTAAAGTTTTTGCCAGAAGTGCAATACCATATTTTGTCCTTTGACTCAATGGCTATCCTACAAGGCCACAGTCCTCATCTGCTGTGGCTGAAAATGTCCACATATCTTCTCAGAACTGGTTTCTAAACCTTCGTCTCCTGGCTTCTACAGCCTACAATAAAAATGAACTACCAAGTGCACATCACCTGACATTATATAGCATACTGGTGAGTTTAATCCTAACTGGAGTTCGCTTTTGATGTCCCACATGCTATCTGGAGAAAAAGTCTTCCTAAGGAAATTCGATGTCTGTAGCTTGTTGAGTTCACAGCTTGATACAAGTCACACCGGCATCTTCTGCATGGCCACAATTGGTCTTGCCCCAGCTGGAGAACAAGCATTGCATGATAGACTCTTCAGTGCCCTTGCAGGCAACATCATCCATCCAGATTCGTCCCACACCTGTGAAGCCAAAAAGGACATCTGCTTGTAACTCTTTGACATACCAAGTACCCAAGATCTATAAAAAGTTATCTAACTATCTAAATTTAAATTAAGGTTTTCCTGCACACCATAAAGCAGTGTTCCCCAACCCTCTTTTGAAGGCACACCAACAGATCATGTTTTGTGGATCTCCACATGTCTCTGCAACTTTGTTTGACCACTACTTACTTCACCTGTGCATCCATGTTAGGATAAGGAAAACATAACCTGTTGGTGGGCCTTGGGAAGAAGTGTGGGGGCCTCTGCCATAAGGACATCAAAGCTGAACAGTTGGCTAACCCAAGTACTTGACACTTAAACATAATAGGGTTGATTCAGAGCCCTTTTCTCGCCATTTTGTTGCGTGAAAATTTCCGTTCTCGTTCATTTTTCCTCCTCGTCTGAATCAGCAGAGCCTCTTTTCTGCATGAATTTTTGTGTGAAATGTTTTCATTTTTCTGTGATTTTTCGTTTGGTAGCAAGACCTCCATGAAAACGTTGTGAAAGGGGCTCTGAATCAACCCTAATGTGCTTAGGTAACTAAGAATCAACCATGCTAACCAGTTTAGCCTAGAATTACTTTGACTGTGGTTATTGGGTGTAAAACACTGAAATTCCAGAATTAAATTACAAATATCTTTAAAAGGTAAATTTCATATATTGTTGTTTTGGACATAATTAATCCAAGGGAATCTGTTGTCCCAAAGAAAAATCGAAATGCAGGATTTATTCCAGGTTTACCACATGTGCCATCAAGGGCTAAACACCATAAAATGCAATAAATCTGTAACAAGCCAAGTGCAAGCAAAAAACATGATTCTGTCTGCTTACTTACCAATCTTCCAGGACAGTTTTTTTGCTCATCTTTCAGGTTTAAAGGGATTTTTCAGTCAAAAGGTTAAAAAAAAATCTTACCTTGCCAAGTGGTTCTCCCATGCTGTGCCTCCTTTTACTTCTTTAACTGCCCCCTCAGCGCCACCCTGCCATTGTGGGCCACCAATACTAGCTGGAGGAGCTAGTCCAGACCACACCCTCCTCTGTATTGATGGCGTGAATGGCAGTCTCAGAGATGACATTCAAGGCCAGCTAACCCATCTCCCCTTCCTCCCCACCCATCTTCTTCTTAGCAAGCACTATCACTACCAGCATCACCCCACCCATTATGCTTATTATAACATCGCATCACAGCTCCAAGGACCATGCCCACATGCTTCAGAAGAGAAATCTTGGGGTAAAACTGTTAACCTTAACATCGCTGCTATTCCTTCTTGAATTTAAAAATTCAAAAAGGTTCAAGACAGTGCCAAATGTAGCCCCACACAATGGGCTAACAATTGTTTAGTGTAAAGTACAAATGCCCTACCCATCCCCCAATTGTGATTAGCAGAAATCTTTTGCCACTGGAAACAGAGAGTGAAGCCAATGCAGGGCCCAAACTAAAAAGTATACTGACCCTATAGCAACAGCAAAATAGGAAAGTGAGCAAGTAGCAACATATAAATGAATATAAATGAATATAAACAGATGCTGTGGAACATGAGGGGCTCCCCACATCATGGGCATGCTTATTTAGGATGTCTATTCAATGTTAAGACCCCAACAAGTAGCCACATTCAGGTATTAATACTTATACGCTCTCTGCTTCCTCGCCTTGTTGAGAGTTAAGAGAGAAAAAAGGGCAATTAAATGAAATACAAAAGTGAAAAATACAATAATATCCATTTAAAAATAGATATAAAAACAAATTCAGGACTGTGGAAAATACTATGGTTTATGGAAAACCATTTACTCTAAGTTGTCAAGAGAAAAACAAAGACTGCAGCACAGCTGACAGAAAGAAAAAAATTTAGGGAGACTCCGATATAAAACAGCTTCATCTAAACTATTTCCCATTTCAACACTCATTATAGCAGCACATTGTTCTTCCAGGGATTATGTCCTATCAGGGAATGAGACTGATTGTGTCTCTGCGACACATGTCCCTTTTATAGGTCAGCCCAGGCAGTGAGAGATGGGATCTGGATGGAGATCCGTGTTTCACAGCTGGCTGGCAAGTTCTAGATGAACTGGAGAATGCGAGGACTCTTCTCCAAATATGTCATCAGAGAACATTTATCATTCTGAGCCGATGACAAAGAAAGACACAGTGTACCCTGCTTGCAGATATTTGCAAAGTGCTGGCTGTGAAAAAGAAATATACTCTAGCTAAGGCTGATCCATATGTACCGTAGCATCTGGGGTTTGCCAAACATTGCTTGATCAGATACCACCATATTAACCTTTACAGAGTCACTTTGTCACCAGTTACTTGCTCTGAAGATCTTGTCCCCAAAAGAGCAGGTGACACTGTCTTTATCTCCCCCCCCCCCCCCCCCCACTCTGGATCAAATAGTGACTAGTCAATTAAAAAAGAAAAAAATCCTGGCACATGAAAAAAAATCTGGCATCCCAAAAAAGATGGGGACTTGTGTGGCAGCTCTAGCTCTATCTGAACACCATACTTCCAGCCCTGATTGTGTTATTATTTGGAACTATTTTGGTTGTTTCCTGTTTTGCAAGGGTTATATGGCTTCTACGATCTCTTCCCATTTGGCTCCAAACCTTTTTCTCAGAACTGAATGTGGCCCTCATTTTGGTGTTGTAGGGAAGTGCTTAGTTACCACAGAGTTGCCACTGGAACATTGCATGCCTGCTGGAGATCATAGATCACACTCTCACTCTCTAGCTGCTGATGGTACACTTCCGTCCCCTGCAAGTTGGGGTTTGCAGCCCCTAGCTGGAGGTATCAAAGACTATATATGCAGGACAGACTTCATGTATGCTAGGATAACTGAGCACATGGCTTGCTGCCTGCTGTGTACTCTGTGGAAAGCTTTGATTGCTGCTTCATATCCGATCTTTGACTCCTGCGTGTCAAGAGTAAATCATCTGTTCGAGTCAAGATCAGGGGTTTGTCCTGGAGGTATTTAGCTATGGACTATAGATATATCTGGGTATATGTGCACAGACTAACTAAAGTCCCAGCTGGGCCTTTCATTGTGTTATACTGAGTGTGATTCATTTCTATTGCCAAGTTAGCCTTTACTACATAAATCTCATAGTATTGTTATACTTGACTGTGTCAGTGAGTGACTTAGGTAAATGGTTGCTGGGAGAAGTAGTCCTTCTGCTCCAAATGTATTGTTTTGCTTTCCCAGAAAGTTGTTCCCTATTAGTTGCAAGGGCCCTATTCTGGGTGGAGCCACTAGCACACAAAACATTTAACCCACTCTTCCACTCAGCGAAGGCTCAGCCTTTTTTTGTTACCAACAGGTTAGCACCATAGCCTGTCTTGAGTGGGGTGTTTACCATCACCCCCAAAAAAACACCCCTGCAGTGTAATGCCTGTTTATTTTAAATAGACAGTCCAAGCAATGGTAATTATAAGGCAGCTCTCCTGACCTGTCATCACCTGCCTTATGTGCCTCTCCTTCATGTCTTGCAGCTCAGGGCAGAAGTTGTAGCAGGACAAAGATTTCTATCTTTTCAATTGCATTTTTTCAGGAACATGCAAAAAAACTAGTTTAACAGCCGCAGAGCACATGACTCAGCCACTCTTAAAAGAAAAGGGTTTTGAACAGAATACAAAGGGAATTGACATGTATTCTAAGATTTAGAGATACTTTACAATTGCTCATTTTAACTTCCTACGGGGAATAAACTAAGAGGAAGTTGCGTGCCTGGACAGGGACCTTAAACAGAACCCTGTAAACATATTTTTGGTATTGGTTAGGGCTAACTTTCTTTTTGCAAGTGCCAGTTACATAGTCCCTCCATTAATTACATATAACCCAGTGTTTTACAAGTTAGATTACTTTATTTTGGTGGCTTTGAAACATTTTTGCTTCCATATCTTTAATCCCTGCCAGATTTACAACCATAGACATGATGACATGACATGGTTATGACATGAGACTTAACAGTACCTGCCTCAAAACCTACACAACCCTTTACATTCCCTACTGTGAGATAGCCAGTAATAGTTTTCACCTGCCCGGTGTTTATTATTCACAGCAGACAGGTCCTCATAGGCTTACTCACACACGCTTTTAATTAAATGGGTACTCGCCAGTAAAATCATTACAGCACAAAACAAACACAAGGGCCAGATCAGAGACCCTTGGCTAAAAAGACATAAAGTGCAACTGCCAGGATTTCATTATGTTATCTGATATGCCTTCTTGCCATTACTTTTTGCCTTGGGGCATGTCCCCTCAACTTTCATGAAGCATTCATCTATCCCAATCTCAAGCTTTGCCTTTTGGCACTGTTAAATTCTGTTCCATTTCATCACATGGGGAAATATAGTTTACAGGCTTGACTGATTCTTGTTAAGTTTGATCTTATGGTTCTCTGGCAGAGACTGTTGTGCAATCATGTTGGACTCAGACAATGCAGAACACACACAAACAACATTTCTTGGCATTTGGGCCTTATGTCAATTGGCCTCCAAATGTTTTTCAACACATCTCTGGGGTTCTACCGAAAACATTGACGTACAGGATTTGTTTCCGGTCTGCCGACATTGCCGTTTTTTGCCTAATCACCATTTATCTTGAACAAGCCAAGTACAATACAAAGAATATGATTGTCTGCTTATTTAACCAACACCCTTTATAAGTAGTAAGGTAGGCCTCGGAGATGAGGAAGGACAGTCTTTGTTCGAGAGTGAAATTTGTAAGGGAAGTAATTGGGTGGAGTCAGGTGGGATGATAAGCTAAGCTAAGGTAGCTCTAAAATTGTCAGTTTGATTTTTGAAGAATAACACAGATGGCTCTGCCATGTGCAAATGGTTTAATGGGGTTGGTTGAAGAGCTGGTGATGTTGAACAGCTGTTTAGGAATCCAGGCTTGTGCAGATATAAAAGGCATAAAATATACAATATTAGCAGATGTAAGGGAAGCCTGGTTTCCATAACTGTTTTTCTGCAGGTTTGTGGATTGCGGGCATACTTAACAAATCATCCATCATGCATTTGCTCCTTGTGCATCAGTTCCAGCTTTATTCTTCAGAATGACCATGGTCACAAGCAAATGGCCAACATCATAGATAATATTACATTTCTCCTGTGTCCACCCTTGATTAGGTGACAAACTATTTAACGGAGTCCACGGAGTGAGAGTTTTTCTTTTATACCCCATTTTATATACCAGAAAAAATGGATTGTCCAAAAACACTCTTTGCAATCCCATACTCAGACCCTCATGTTTTTTCAAAAAGTATGGTTAACACAGTGGTTAACGAGAAAAATCTTTTACATGGATTAGGCCATACTTTTGGGCCCTAGTCCGCAGTGATTAAGTGCTGATAAGAAGGAAAACAGTAGACAAGCAAGCATGACACAACATTGGGGACAGAACTCCTTCTACTCTCTGTATCATCTCTCTTAGAGCTTCAGATGACCTGTTCATAACAGGAGGGAGGGCAATCCATGTATAAGGTTTAAAGTGATTTATATTGTCCTTTTTTATGCATTGTTTCTAAAATTAAAGTGTAAATATTAGGATTGATATTTCTGATTTTATTTTTTCTGGTGAAAAGACAAATAAAGAATCAAGTAAGACATAGTATGGGCACCCAGAGGCCTTAGTACCCATGCAACCAGTATTAGATCAAAGTCAGTAGGGCAACCACAGTTTTCACTGAGAATATAGCAGAACGCTTTGATCGTTTTCCCAAGCAAAGGCTTCCAAAAATAACAAAAACACTTTCAGGCTAACCAGGTAACCATCTTATAAACTTGATTGAGAGAATGTCCAGAGTGTGCCAAGCTGTCATAAAAAAGGAGGATTGAAGAATCTATAAAACATATTCTAGCTTGTTTAACTATTTGTTGTTCCCTACTTAAGGTCTACCAAAACATTGGTACAGCATAACATTTGGGAATCCTGATTTAGCAAGCCTCCTAGATACCCCAACTCTCCCCAATAATCTGATAATCCTTTGATAATCAGGTAATCCCAAAGTGAATTGCGGGGGGGCGGGGGGGGGGGGGGTCACTGGCGCCATCCCTGGTCTGGGCACACAATCCGTCAGACAAAGATTGGTTGCTGACAGATGCACACTAGGTGGAGAGGGCATGCCCTGCACTCAACAGCATGGTCACTTCCTCCACCCTGGGCAAGCCAGTGCCAGCAATTTATGTCTGCCTGACATGATCCACGTATAGATTGAGTATGGTGAGAACTAGTGTGGGGGGGTTGAGGCGAGTTCACAAAAACTAAGATGAAGTTGTTTGGCCTTTTAATTCTTCTAATTTTCACCAGGAGTGGGAACAACCGGTCATGACTTTCTCATGTGGGTGACACATGCTTGGCTCCAACCCTAGTTTGGAAAAGCTTGTTTCTATAGATTAAAACACACAGCATGCAATTAATGAAGATATGTTTATGCAAACTGACGGTGGTCTAATGTAGCTCCAATCTGTTTATTTTTACCACATGAATGAGGAGTGAAATACTATAAGTTAGATATTAAGCAGAGTCATGGGCCTCCAACATGTGCAAGCCTAGAGACCGATATGGAGCTGCCTGTCAGATCAACAATTGGTAATTATCAGTTACTAAGGCCTTTATTCAATATAATTAAGGAAATCAGTTCCATAATGGCATCTCGGATAGCTGAGATTCTATGTTTTCCTTATGTAATCAAACATTGCTATGCTGTGTATTTACTCTACAGTACAGACTGTATGCTATGCAGCTCGATGTTGATCCTGGCTTCATTTCCTAGTAAGCACTCCATTGTGGTTTCATTCCATACACATAAGGTTTTCAATACAAGCAAAAGAAGGCCACGCATTTACATAGTGCATTTAAAAGTGGGCTGGAAATATCCTTCCTAATAGCTTTTCTAATTATACACATGGGCAAATACTTGCCAACATCACAGGGCCAAGGTACAATGTAGCACCTGCTCTGGTCCCCCACATCTAAGGGAGTCCCTGGGCTCTAGCACCATTATTAACTAGGGGAACATAATCAGGGCTTGGGTATTGGGTGGTTACCCTTGTCGCTTAGGAAGCCTTCAACACTTGTTTCCAGTTGGCCCCGGAGCCACGAGACATGATGTATTGGGCATTGCGGCACTTAAGTGGGTGGGTCTGTGATAAAGCTGCAATCTGCTGTAATTCAGCAGGCTGTCTTTATCTGGGGGGAGTTGAGGGTGTTTTTCATGTGGTTTGTTGTTGGGGTGGGACAGTGGGGGAAGGACTTCATGCGATGGAGGGTGTGGTTTTGGGAGAACCCCATAAGATATACTGTAGTAACTCTTAAACTGACCCTGAACCTCACACCCAGATACTGGAACACTAATGGTTGCAATAATTTGCTTCCATTGAAATACAAGAGCATTAGGAAGATCAGGCATGTAGTAGATGATGTCACGAGTTGGCTTTGTGCATGAGGCATTTCCATGCAACTACTAGAGCAGGGCTGTCTCTCTAAAGCAGGTGTGTACATAATGTTTTGGTCTGAGGGACGCATTGTCTTATCAAGAGGAGGTTCAAGGTTTCTCTAAGCCCTAAGTCACCCCTCTCCCAATTTGGAGATTAATATACTAAAGCATCTCACCAGTAATCCTTCCCTGATGCTGATGCAGAACAGGGCTCTGCATGGCAGCCATAGGTTTGAGTGACAGTTGGACTTCAGTGAAAGACCATTACAGTCACACTGCTGCACAAGATTGGGTGACTGACCTGTCACTCAAAGTCCCAGCTTCAGCTTCTGTGCAGATTGCCCACTGCCCAGTGACTTGTTTTTTATGTTATTGTCCAAATTGGGGTTGGCGCAGGAGGAGGGACTTCTTTAAGCTGAAAGAATGCTGGAAAACAGAGGGAAAAAGGTATGATAATTGTTATGTTACCTTAAAATGTTAAGGTGCATCCAAGTGGACCTCCCTACAATTGTATTGTTGATTTTTGGTTACACCTAATTTACAGCTTGGAAAAATGCAATAACGCTGCTATTGTACTCAGCTTATGTTAAGTCTTCTTTTATTAGACCTCAAAAACTCATGTAAGATATAACCTTACTCTACTCAAGTCTTTTAACCTCATGTTTGCAAACTGACTGAGTGGTGTCCTGGGGCTCACAGGCTGTAGTGATTCAACATGTGTTTTAGGTGGACTGAAATGGAATTTTCACCAGACATGTCCAAGCTCATAAGAAAACTCTTGGGTTACTCTGCTTACTGTTTCACACACAGAAAATGAAAATGTAGGAATATGTAATATGTTTGAAAGTTCCCCACAGATATGTTTATACCCCACATAATCTAATGAAAACAGACTTGTGGCTAGACTCAGGGATTTGCGAACAGTAGAAAAATCGAATCAGGAACTAAATGGAAATCTGTGGCTAGCAATCTACTTCTAAAGTATTTTCCTTACTCTGTTCTTCAATGCCACAATCTGTCAAACATGGTGTATGTCACAGGGTACGTCATATCTACTGGGAATGTCCGAGTTATCCAATATACTGTGTAACTGGAGCCACGCAACAACAAGAGGTACATCAGGCTCTGACATAATATGTAATGCTATAGTCACGGAAGGCAAGTGACATACAAACCACAGCCCTGCATTAGCTTCAGCTTAAATTTATTGAGCTCCATCACATCTTTAAGCAAAGCTGCCGTTGATGGAAAACTTAATGTGACCCTAAAAATGGTGCCAAACTGCAACTGAAGGCTAAAAGCAGAAAACGTATAGTGCTGGTGTATGGTACTCATTTTCCAAAGTTCTGTTCGCCAGGCTTCTCTAAAAACGTTTGGTTCAAACTTTCGTCTAAAATGCAGGGAAAACAATGCCTGATGGTCCTGAAACCACCAAAGGCTCTATAAAAACACGTTTTAGTGAACTAATTAGCTGTGGCTAATTAGCATACAAATTACCCGCAGCCTAATTAGTATTTCAATTGCCCGTGGCTGTCTTTGATAGTTTAAAGCACATAAAGAAAATAGGGAGAAGCAGCAGGGTTGGTGTTTCAGAAAAAGTAAAAAGAAGAAATGGCTTTTTACAAGAGTTGAAAACTGTACCCATTTTGGGAAACACAGGGGTAGACCTTCTGTTGTGTAGACCTGGCATTAACAAGCAAGCCCTCAAAAAATTGTCTGATTTGTAATGGGTTTAGCGGCGGGACTGGCACCCTTAAATTTTAGCTGAAGAAAAAGCAATGGCTTTTTTGCAAGCCTTGAAAAATTTGCCCAGTTTGGGCATCAAAAGTTTGACCTGCGTGTACACTGGCCTGGCAGTAGCAGAGGGTGGCAGGCTGGCAGCGGAGCTGCTGTTGGTGGTAGTAGTAGCAGCATTATAGAAGAGGTTACAGCTGTTAAAGAAAGACTAGGTCGTGGCACAGGAAACCTTTGGTGGTTGTGTAAGCCTGGCAATAGTGGGCAAACCCTCAAATAATTGTCCCACTTGTAAAGGGGGGTGGCAGCGGGTTTGGCATCCTGACAATTTAGTTGAAGAAGAAACAATGGCTTTTTGCAAGCCTTGAAAAATTTGCCCATTTGCCCACAGGGTTGACCTGCATGTGTGTTGGCCTGGCAGTGGCAGAGAGTGGCAGGCGGGAAGCAGTGGCGCTGTTGCTGGTAGTAGTAGCAGCATTTGCAGAGGCTTCAGCTGTTGAACAAAGATTAGGCCGTGGAACAGGAGAACTGTGGTGGTTGGGTAGGCCTGGCAGTAGCGGGCAAGCCCTCAAAAAATTGTACCACTTGTAAAGGGGGGTGGCAGCGGGATTGGCATCCAGTAGCAGGGGGTGGCAGGCTGGCAGCAGAGGTGCTGTGGGTGGTAGTAGTGGCATGCTAATCAGTGGCATCAGGCAGCATCAGGGGTTTTAAAATCATCAGCAATCCATGCCTTATTCATCTTTACAAAAGTTAGCGTTTCCACACTTTGGTGGACAACCTTGTCTGCTTAGGGGTGATGACACCACCTGCATTGCTGAAAATCCTTTCCAAAGCTACGTCTGAGGGTTGACAACACAGGACCCACATGGCAAACTGTACTAGCTGTGGCCAATGGTCCAATTTGCTCGCCTAAAAGTTCAAGGGTCTAAGCTCTGCGTATCTGCTTGCAGATCCGGCACGGTGGCAGGTTTTGTTCCTCTGGGAAGGTACAAAAGAATTGCCACACGGCAGAGTACCATATAGAGCTAGCCTTTCCAACACCACCACCATCAGACTTTGCTCCTCCTCTGACAGGCTCAGTGTTACTGTCTCCTGCTCCTGAGTGGACCATACCAGCAGACCTAGCCCTGTGCCATTTGCAGATGATAGCCCTACTGGCTCAGCTCTTTGTCGCTGTCAGTGCTATAAATACCCTCCTGCTCTGATTATGTCCCTTCCTTGTTGCCTCTTTCCCAGGTCCTGTCCAAAACTACATCATCATACTCCTCCTCCTGATCCCCGCCATTTCCCTGTTCTGATTTTTCATCATGGTCTACTTGCCTCCTCACACCACAACCACCTTCATAAATGCCAGTATGTCCATGTCTATCACCACTTCCACTGCCACGGCTATACATCTTGGACACCGCTTCCACCTCCATCACCTCCACAACACACTCTAAAGGCTGACTGTCATCAAACTAATTCTCCTTATCACTCTCCATAGCAACCAGTTTGCTGACAAAAGCTGGTGTCCCACTAGGTGGGGGCAGTAAAGGGACAGATAGAAGAGAAAGGCTCATTTTACTTTGATGTGTAGCTGTAGAGGAGGGAGAATCCTCTGAACCTTGGCTCCTCCTGAGATGAGTGAGAGCAAGTCAACCAGTCCACATTGGATGTATTGTCCAAAATAACATTCCCTCTGGAGGAAATGGAAACTCTGGCTTGCTGATGCTGCTACTACTACCACGTATATTACTGCTGCTGCTACTACTACTACTGTGTACATTGCTGCTGCTGCTACTACTGGCAGTGATGGGCCTGGGCAAATGGATTCTGCCACTACTATGGCTGGGCCTGGGAAAATGGCTGGTGCTACTTTTACTGACCCTGGGCACATGGCTGCTGACCACAGTGTTGGTACTGGCACCAATATCCTTATCCTTAGTGGCAGAAGGAATTGCAGAGATATCTTTTCCTCTACCCCATGCTTTTGTTAGTTTTAGATAGAGGATCCCTAAAATATTCCTTGGCAGGTGAAAAAGATTGCTTTTTTTCAATTGTATTTATCAAAGAGGCACAGTGGACCCCACCTTAGAGACAAATGGGGCTTGCATAGTTAAAACAGAGCTTCCCCCCAAAAAAATTCCTTGGCAGGTGAAAAAGATTGATTAAAAAAAAACTGTATTAAACACTGAGGCACCCCACTTTCCCCAATGCAGTGACAGGTTCCAGCTAAACCCTCATTGAAGCTTTAAACACTTTACAGGGTGGACTACAATGACCAGCAGATCCCAGCACAGGCAGATGCAGTTTTTCTGTGCAGTACACACCCCCCTCAGCCTCCCACTGTGTCCACTTACTTCCTGTCTCTTCTTTTCTCCTATGCTCTGGTTCAAGATGCCTTAAACGGTCACTAAACTGTCCCTGCCTAAGAGCAATGCTCTCTTTGCAAAAACTAGCTGGATAATTGTAGTTACACAGTGCATCACCTGACTATCTCCTGCAATAGCGCCTCCTGATTGGCCCAGCTACCCTGACCTCTTAAGCTGCGAATATGTGACCCTATCTATATGTTTCTCCTTGGCTGGCCGTGACCTGTGGGGTGGTGGCAGTGAAATCCCGCCAGGTTCATTTTCCATGTTCCACCGGGAACCACGTGAAGTTCAGGTTCACTGCAAACCAAACTTGGATGAAATTCGGCTTGAAACCGGGTTCTACCAGTTCAGTTTGCTTATCTCTACACACCCATCCACACGTTTACTCGTAACCATGCTGTGTGGCAGACATCCAAAGCAGCAAGTATCCTACTACGGCCATAAGGGGTTTCCCTTGTTCCTACATAGGTTAACACCTGCTCACAATTTCCAAATGGAAAAGTTCTCCAGATGAAGTACAGATTATAGATGAGTCACAAGGCACAATAGGCCTAGGGGATTTAATCCCCAAGGCTTGGGAACTTAATGGTCAGCCATGCCAGCCACTTTGTCTTTTGGGCTGGAGCAGTGCTCCTCCAAGAACACTCGGCCCATGCTGATGAACATTCACAATTCCCGGGGGGGGGGGGGGGGGGGGTTAATCAGATGGGGGTATTGGCAAACCAATCACCACATACCACACCAGAAAAGTAGCTTGCCAACCCCGTCTTTTGAACCAGAATAGCGACCTGGCCAATCCTTGCCCTTACTAGGTCACAAATAAAGTAAGAAATTAAATAGAAAGCATAACCTTTACAAAAAAAACACATTTCACTCAACAATGGCATCTTACCCTCAGTCCCCAGGGTCCCCATTTAATGTCCGCACCAGGACTTTACAGTTAGTAACTCCACTGCACAACAGTGCCTGTGGTGTCTTCTGATGTTTTCTTTGCAGGAGGACAGATGTCTTCTAATGTGATTCTAGGGGAATCCCAAGAAGCCATTCCTCTAAACAGAATCTTTCTGCAGCGGCAGTGAGATAAAAGGTTTAGCAGGAATCTCAGGGCACTTTTTAAAGGCCCCTAATTCCAATTAAATTTATGACTGGAATGGTGATGGTCAGGTTCTGGCAGCTGAGTTTTTAAAACTCTGCCCTTCCGCCAATCAGTGTAAACCTGCAAGCCCATGCAGATAGCCTAAATTAGTGTTCCTCAGCTTCGAAAGTCACCAACAGGTCATGTTTTGCGGAACTCCATCCAGACATGCAGGTGGAGTAATTAGTGCAGCAGCAGAGCTACAGAGACAGCTATGTGGAGATCCACAAAGCATGACCTGTTGGTTGCTCTCGAAGAGAGGGTTAGGAAATAGTGGCCTAAATGGTGTTTGGGATGCAGAGATCAGCATATGCAAGCCTGGGAACAAAGATGTAGAGTGATTTTAAGTCTCTATAAAGTAATTTAGGGCATGGATTCATAGAGTATTTCCTTAAGGTCTGGTGCACTGGACAATCCAACCTGCCATCAGAGGTGGACTGGCTATAGAAATGAGAAGGAGAATTATGGGTGGGCGGAATTGTTTTGGGCTGGCTTGGCTACCCAGCTTACCCACAGCCTGGACCAGAATACATAAATCCTTTATTTAACCCCCCTCCACTCGTTTTCCCCCAAGCCCCCGCCATACCCAACCTTACTGCACCCCCACAGCCAAAACACCCTGCTCATGTTCTGTCCTCTCAACTCTATAGCCTCAGTTTAATGCCCTTTACAATACTAAACACTTCCCTACACAATACTAAAACTGTAGCTCCAGTGGAATAATCACGAGGATTTTCACCAACCTGGTGATTGGTCCCTGCGCGGGGGGGGCATCGCAATGTAGTATGCCCCTGTGTGAAACCCCCCAGATGGCCCACTCCACTCACATTCAGTCCATTCCCACGGCACATGCATGGGTGCTCGTCCAGTCAGCGCTTTATGCCATGCATAATAATGCACAGCACAAAGCCATTGTTTTGGGCTAACATAGGGAACACTGGGGTCGCATCCACAGCTCTCCTATGGAGTCCTGTGTGCCCAGGCTTGTTAATGGTTGGGTGTGGGAGCACGCACAGCTGCAGTGAGGGGTATGGCCATCGATGAACACAATGTCGCTGCCGGGAATGGTAAGATTACCATCAACCATGCTCTGGGGGCAGTCTACCGGCCGGCCTTAGGTGGTTGATTGATCCACTTTAAAAGTGGTAAAATCCACCCTGCCCATGATCTGTCCCTGCAATGCCATCACCCTCAGCTAAAAACTCACTCATCAACTGGCTCTGAAGCACATTGGGGGAGGGTCTCATCATCCCTTATGGGCTGGCCAGGGCCATTTAAATCCCCAGCTGATTTTTGGCCCTGGTCCATACATGCTTGAAGTGTGTTATCACCCAGTTGTGTGTCCTGAAGAGGTTGGGGTACCAATGGTTACTGACAGCTTGCTTATATAAGGTGGATTCTACTTTGACAATCTTGTAAACTTCAGTAGAAAGTATTGTAGCTTGTTATGTTTAGAGAGAGCTAATTTATATTTACAACAAGCTAGAAAGCGCAGTGTGGCCATTACAGTTTATGATGTAATTATTTCCATATGAAAGTTTTGTCACAAAACTAAAATACCTTGCACACGCCTATTATCTTGAGAATTGTAACCTTATCTCAGCTGGATATAAGGTCAGATCTCCTCTGTTGAACAGAGAGTTCTTTTGGTTATGCAATGATTAAGGGGGGTTATGGTACTTTTCATTCAGGCTTGTGGTTGGCAGCTGGTAATTTATATTTTACCAAAAGCATTTAAATTGACTCTAGAGCTTTGTTTGACTGGAACACTTAAACTGGAGTCTTACATTCTGGACAGATTTAAGTGTGAATATTTATAAAACAAGGTGATCAAATACCTTTGGCCAAAGAAAAAAGGCACAAAATGATAATAGTCTGTATCACACGGGCAAGTAGAAAATTGTACATTGTTCAAACTGTTCACGTTTCACATTAACCCGAACTAAATCCAGCCATAGATAGGAAGAGAAAAGAGCCCCAGAAATGTTATTTGTGTATTATTCTCTGGATTCAAACAGTAAGGAGGCATCCCAATTGCACATGCCCCTCTGCTCGTTAAAGGTGCGGAAAAATCTGATCTTTATCCTAGGTCCCCTAGAGAAATCCAGCACTCTGATTGACCAGCGTGGTCACGTGGGTGCTGGCTAGCCCAGTTTCCGGCACCCCGTGAGTGCACTTGCCAATCAGAGGGCTGGATTTCTCTGGGGGGCCAAGGAGAAAGGTCAGAAAGGTCATAGAAATGGATGTTATTCTGGTGTAATTGGTTTGTGAAATAATAATGATAATTAGATGTATAGTTAAACTGACCAGATATCCCATTTTTGAGGCATCCCCCCCCCCCCCCCCCAAAAAAAAAAAACACTGGGCACAGTAAATATCCCATTTTGATGACATTATGCAAAAGACTATCCCACCAAATCTGGACGTCTGGTCAGTATAAGACTGGCCCTGCTCCAGCTCATTGGCTGCTCAACTGCACTGTAATGTATGGATTGGCTGAGTGTTAAATCTGTCTTGGAGATCATTTACAGACCAGAGCATGTGACCAGGGACAAGGCTACACCTACTTACACAAATATTTCCTCAAAAGGCAGTGGATAAGCCAAACCCCCAAACTACACACTGGTGAGCCTAACATCCTGTAATTTGGTCATTTATACAACAAGCACTATACATAAATTGACTATTTGTTTGGGGCCAGCAAAGTGGGACATTTAGATTAAACTGACCTAATTAAAGGGTGATGGGCTCACCAGGGAGTAGTTTAGGGGTTTGGCTTATCCACTGCCTTTTGAGGAACTCTTTGTCTAAGTAGGCGTATCCTTGAATCTTGTCACATGCTCAAAACACAACTCAGGGATCTCTGGTCTGTAAAGGATGTTGGTGACTTTTGAGAAATCTGAAATTAATATCAAGGAAACGTGTGGTGGAACCACAGTGATGTTAAAGTAGACCAACACCTGGGATTTGGAGCATCCCTGGCCAAGCTGTGTTTTCCTGGGTCACCCCGATATGGGATGCCCCATTGTGTGGAACCCCGGGATCACCGAGGATGATGATTCGCTGACCCAAAGTACCAGAGTATTGAGGGGTTTAGCATATTCCTGCCAAACTGCAGGCAGAATGGTGACTTTTGCTTTGCGGGAGAGCTTTGTGCAACCCATGTCTTTTGCCTGGGCTAATGCTTTGCCTTCTTTGCTGTGGGTTACAAATTTCAAGAGGAAGTCAAGTCAATGAACCATGCAGCAAAAGGCAGCCATTCATGTGACTGACGGCAACCATTAAGGTTTGATGTGCAAGGCCACTCAGCAAACTCGATTGGTCACATAATTTGCAGCCATACAATGAAGTGGTGAACATTGGCTGAAATGACTTGACTTCTGCTTTAAAAGGCCAGTCTAACTAACTCTTACTGTTCATGGGAGCAGCCACAATGGAATTACTGCATAACACCGCACCATTATCTTCTTTTGAGAGGAGAAGGGAGTGGTAGTGCTTTGACCTATACATCTCAATAGAAGACAATGATGTGCCATTATGCAGTAATTCCATCATGGCTGCTCCCCTGAATAAGAGTAAATTAGACTGGACTGGCCCTTTAAAGTGGACCAACACCCAGGATTTTGACTATCCTGGGTCTTGGTCCACTTCGGTGGGGCACCCCCGATCGGGGTGCCCCGCTGTGTGAAACCCCCCCGAACCCCCAGAAAAACTCACCTCTCCCCGCTCCCAGTGCCGACGGACAAGCGGCTCCTCCGCCGCCGCCTCCCGCGCGTCACTCTAGACGTGCGCGCGCCGGCGCGGGCGCGTGCACGTCTAGAGGGGCGCGAGGGAGGCGGCGGCAGCCGTCCGCCGCCGAAGACAAGGTAAGGGGATTTGGGGTGTTTGGGGGGGTTTCACCCCGCGGGACATCCCGATCTCGGATGTCCCACGGGGAGGGAGGTGATCGGCCCGGGAATCTTATAGATTCCCGGGCCGATCACCCCTGGGTGACGGTCCACTTTAAGAAGATACATACAGGTCTACCTCCAATGAATTGCAAAAGATTGCAATACACTCTTGGTTTGTTAGTTACATAGAAAAATAGAGGGGTGATGGCAGAAGGAGACCATATGGTCCATCTAGTCTGCCCTTATGTGTATACTGTATGTACTATTTATCTTACGATAGATGTGTGCTTTTCCCAGGCATGTTTAAATTCACTAAAGATTTTTCAACTACCTCTGCTGGAATTTTGTTGCAAGCATCTACTACTCTTTCTGTAACATAATATTTTCTAACATTGCTCCTAATCTTCCCTCCGACTAGCTTCAGGTTTTGCCCCTTGTTCTATCATTAAGTTTCTTCTTAATAACACTTCCCTCCTCAACCGTATTCAATCCTTTCACATATTTAAAGGACTCAATCATGTCCCCTCTCTCCCATCTTTTCTCCGGACTGTACACTGTACACTGTTCTTTAAGTCTTTCCTGATAAGTTTTAAGTTTAAGTCCTTCCACCTTTTTGTTACCTGCCTTTGGGCACGTTCTATTTGGTTAATGTCTTTTTGCAGGTGAGGTCTCCAGAACTGCACACAGTATTATAGCTGTGGCCTCACCAGGGCTCTATACAGTGGCATCACAACCTCCCTCTTCCTACTGGTGATGCCTATGCAGCCGAACATCCTGCTTGCTTTTCCCACTGCCTGGCTACACTGTCCACTCATCTTGCAGCTTTTAGTAATCAGTATCCCTAAATCTCTCTCCTCCGAGGTCCTGGATAACACAGTGCTGCCCATACGGTGCTCAGAGCAGGGATTCCTTCTACCCAAGTGCAGGATTTTACATTTGAACTCTGAACTCTAGTTTCCACAGTTTTCACCATCTATGCAGTAAAGTATGTCATTTACAAACATATTAAAAAGAATAGGGCCCAGGACAGAACCTTGCAGCACACCACTTGTAACTCGCCTTTAGTTGGGTTTTTTACTTCATTCCTCCACCAGTGATTGACTCTTCAAATAAACTGAGCTGGTTTTTGTTATTCCCGAGTTACTAAAAACATAGATGTGGCACACTGTATTTTATAACAACAAATTCTAATAGCCAAGTAGAAGATTACTTGGCAGTTTCCCTGTGCACTTAGCTGTACAGAACAGGAATACAGGATTTCTACAGCTCATATTTAGCACAGACGCGGGATGAATGATGACATATTTCCAGCAGGGCATGACGGTGTGTTTCGGCCTGTACTTTGCTTGGAAAGAAATATTGTATTGGCTCTACTAGGATTATTTCTGTCTTTCCTTATAACTGGCCTTTGTTCTCAGTGAAACAATATGGGCCTCGTCTATCTGTCATGTGAAGAGTCTGTACATCTGTGTCTGATTATTTAGGAAGGGACATCTATATAAATAAATGTAATTGTGTTAAAAGATTTATTCCACCTTCAAAAAGTATTTTTGGTTAGCTGAATAATCCTTTGTTGATATGACCCCACACCATAAAAACCAATAGCCCCTTCTATGTAAAATGAATTAAACCCTCCAATGCTAATGCCACCAAACCATTTGACTTTAAGCCAAATGAGCAGGCCAAATTGACCAAATTTACTTATAGACACCATTTCTGGGGGAGTGTTTAACAGTAATAGGGGCTGGTAACCCAGGGTTCAGAGGTCAAGTGACTTGCCTCTGGTTCGCCATGTGGACCAGCTGCTATGCCTTATGGCGCTTTCTAGAGGTGCCTCCGGAAAGAAAACTAGTGCCTAGTGTCCAGGAAGGGGTGTGGGAAATCAGGGGAGTACTGGTTATATGACGTCTGTGTGGTGGCTTTCCAGCCCCCCCTACCCTTCCTCCCTGGATCCTTGGGGATCACTTACCAGTAGAGATGAGCGAACCAATTCGTTTGAATCAGAATTCGCTTCGAATTTCAGGGGAAAAGATCTGCATCCCTACCATTAGAGGTCATGTTCTAGATCAGATGGGTTTCTGTGGATCTCCAGAAGCTTGAGGTAGCACCAGTGGTGCAGGCGCTTTGTTCCAGTCTCGCTGTCACGCTCAGGTAACTCCCATCCTCCTGGTAAGCCCTCAACCCCCAATCTACGCAGCCAGCTTCACCTGTAGGAGCCCCCGCTTGCCGGGACGCAGTACACGCCTACCCGGGATCGGTTGCCCCCAGTACTTCAATGGCTTAAAGGATGAGAACATACTGGGTGGAGGTCTGGAGAACCAATAGCGAGGAGCGAGAACAGAGTGGGTCCCAGTGATGATGCAGGAAAAGCTAGGAAGTTCAAAGACAGGCCAGAGTTCAAACTAGAGGAGCAGAGATTGCGACAGTACAGTAGGATGAGGCAGCTCGAGGTCAGAGTGCGAATCAGGGGTCAGCAACGGAGATCAGGCAGAGAATGGTTGGTTTAGGCAGGGGTCGGCAACGGAGATCAGACAGAGAATGGTTGGTTCAGGCAGGGGTCGGCAACGGAGATCAGACAGAAAATGGTCGGTTTAGGCAGGGGTCGGCAACGGAGATCAGATGGAGAATGGTCGGTTCAGGCAGGGGTCGGCAACGGAGATCAGACGGAGAGTAATTCAAAAGACAAACTAGGTACAAGGCTCTATCACAGGCACTGAGTAACTGACAAGGTGAAGCCTTTATAGGAACCAGATCTGATTAGAGATGGGGGAAGTGAGTGTGATTGGTGCTGACTTCAACTCTGACAAACATTGTTTCACATTACCACAAAGGGCGTATAGCCCAGAACCTCCTTTGGGCTCATGGGCCCAGACCCAGAACTAGGGGTGTGTCTGCCCCCACAGCCTTTGGCCACATTGGCCCTTTATTTCAACCTCCGGCGGGCGCGCGAGCACGAGAACTGGGGACGCGGACAGGAAGGAGAGCGGCCGCGCACGGCGCCGCAGGAGACGCTGCGGCCGTCACTGGGCACGGCCGCCGAACAGGAAGAACTTCGGCCAGCCGCCCGGAGACACGAGGGGCCTCCGGACCCTTACCAGGTTTCCCTGGATTGTCACGATGGAATTTCTTACTTAAAGTTTTAGCATGTACATCCCTTGCCGCAACCCAGCACCTCTTCTCTTCTTCACAAGATGTTGTCCAGGGATCTTTCACAGGGTGCCTTTCAATATAAGGGCTAATCTGTTCAGACAAATATCTGCTACTGGCATTTTTGTTAGACAAACTTTGTGTGGGTGCGTGCTGCTCGGGAACTCCTGCTTTGCCATTCTGGGTGGGGGGTAGTGTAGTCAACCAGCTGGTCCAGCAGAAAACAGTTCCCTGCATTGAGCTGTCAGCGGCTGTGCTTGGTGGCTTATGTGCAGTGAGCGGCTGCAGATTGACAGCTTGGCACGCACCCATCACTGCAGCGTTGCTGATGGTGGCTTTGCTGCTCTGGACTCTCTGTCCTGCCCTGTGGCGGCTTTAGTTTGCAAAAACAAAAATAGGCTTGCCCAGGAGCCCCCCCCCCCTTTCACCGATAGCTTGTTGCCGGCCCCATGGTCCATCAGACCAAATACTGAAAAGCCTCCTGGACTGTGGTGGAGGCCCTGGGGTGCTTGCAACTTGTGCCCCCCCCCCCCCTCATAATCTGGCCCTGGGTGATTTTAATCACTAATAACCAATTCGAACTAATAAACCTGAATATTTGAATTCAGGGGAAATGCAGTGAAAGGAATATAAAAGTTGTGGTATGCTGGGGTGTTCCAATGAAGATCCAATGAAGCAAGACAAGACAACAAACTAAGGATTAGTGAAAAATTTTCTACTTACAGAATCAATAGTCTTTAGGTCAAATCCTGGGGAAACTTCCATTAAAAAAATATTTATCTAAAAGCTTTATAAGGTATATCATACAATAGGGAATCTTATATGTAATTTTATATGTTCTCAACTAAAAAAAATGGAATCCCTTGTCAGATTGCTTCCTACAGATTGCTCCACTGTCAGTTTGAACAAAAGTGATCTAGGAAAAGCAATGTTCACAAAGTGTAAGGTGAGAAGCTATTTCAATCAATTAAATAATAGACTTCTGTTCTCACAGAAAAGGGTACAGTAAATGCTCGATTTATCTGTTATGATTTTAGAGCTGGTCCAAGACCATCTTACCTTGTCCAAATCTGGCAGTCCTGTAGACCTCTTCAGCTCCTTTAAACCCCAACATTCTGCAGACCACATCGCCATCCTTCTTATCCCAACCATCATCACAGACTGTTCCCCAACGTTTTTCATGGTAAACTTCCACCCGACCTTCATGGGGACCGGATCCATTCACAAGCCTTACTATTCCTTCTTCTGCTGGCCCTGAAAAACGCCATAGTGACATTTGAAAAATTTCCATAATAATGTGGTACATCTACATCTCCAACTGTACATTTTCCGTAGCTCACATTTCGCTCATTTAGAGAAAGAAAAAACTCACCTCCGTCTAGGTTCCAGTATGAGGAGACCCCTAGCGGGCCGCTGATCTGCTGTCTGAGGTCTTCAGTGGGACATAAAACACAGATTATCTGTCCTTTGCTTAGCTTCTGATAGCTCCCTCCCTGCTGAGGTCAGATCACTCCACTGGTATAAAAGGCCCTTCCCTGCAGCAGGAGTAAGCAGCGGTAGCCGGGAGCGGGAAAGAGAACTCCTGGCTTATATTGGACTGCGTGGGACCTTTCCCAGCGATGGAAAGATGGAAGGAGGAAAGTAGTATTATAAAAAACAAATAGTGTGTGTGTTTTTCTTCACTTCACACTTTGTGAACAGTTCAAAGAGCAGGAGGTACCAGTTCAAAGGCAGGAGGGGCCGGCAGGTAACTCCCAGCTGATGACCTGATATGCCAAGCCCCAGGGGTGCAGAAGAGCCTGATGACTGTCTGGGCTATGTGGGATGGTAGCCTTACAAGGGGGGAGCTGCTCGGCCTTCTATCAGCCCACATAGTTGGAGCGGGGGTTGGTGCTGCTGAAAAAGTGGAGGCCCCTGACATTAAAAAAAATATGGTAAAGGCTTAACTCTTGATTGTAGTTCTTAATAAAATTAAACATTTTATTTTGAAAACCTCATAAAGTGCTCTTTTCAGGAATGGGTGTCTACCTACACTTATGGTACCATTGTGAATCGGGGGAAGGGGGTTTTTACAAGCATGATTTTCTTGAAAAAATAAAAACGTATTTTCTATTAAAAAAAATTTCACCCAAAAATATTGAGGAAGCACTGAAAAAATTACAAACAAGACATTTCATGTTAAAGCCCAAACTCTACTGAAAAAAACGATTTATTTTCCTGCAAAAATCACAGTTAAATGCATATGGTGCAAAATGCTTAACAATTACTTGGCAACAAGAGGTGACTCTCTCTAGGTAGTCTGGCATCAAAAGGGTTAATGGATAATGACGGCAACACTCTCCATTGCCCATCCTTTTCCTTAACATGTTTGTTCTGAATCAGGATAAAAACTGAACCTAGTATAAGTGAAATAGCACAAGACTTTCAGCTGTGCAGAGGAAGAAGGCAGCAAAGCCCATCTGTGAAGGCCCGATTTTTGCATTTAAAGAGGAACAGCACACAGGAATTTCACTTTCCTGTGGTTTGTTCCCAAATTGAGATCGCCCGCACTATGTGTACCCCCCCAGGTCACCCCATTTCACTCACCTTCATTCTCCTTCCACTCCCACAATGAAGACTCAGGCAAGAGAGAGTTCGCTGATTGGCTGAGCGGTGAGCTCAGCCAATCAGTGCACTCACTGTCACTTGGTTCCTTTCGGTGCTGCTGATAGCTAAGCCATGCGGGGGAAAAGGTAGCTGAGCAGTGCCGACAGCCACATTCCCTGCCCACCTTGCAGCCGTAGCCTGCCCACGGCTCCCACTTAGAAAGGTCGGGTGTGTGCACGGCTAGAGGTGAGCGGGGATGTGGCCAAAGTGCACAGACGCGGCAAGAGCTCCAGAAGAAGGTGAGTGAAACTGGCAATTGGGTGGAGGGGGGGTTCACACAGCAGGGCTTCCGTATTTGGGATGCCACAAGGAGTGAAACTCAGATGGCCCTGAAGACTCCAGGGTCTCTGATGTTCCTCTTTAAATGGGATCCATTTAAAGTCAGTATTGTCCTCATTGGGGCACCATCTTACAGTCATGCACAGGTAACCTTCCAATGTAAGGCTGCCCCTGACTCCAGGCACATCAAAAATGGGTCCCAAAAGGAAGCCTGTCACAGTTCTGAAACTTTGGCTTTGTACATTTTTTCTCATTTTGGATGGCTATGGATTATATATTTTCTACAATATAATTGACTTGTATAGCTGGCTTTTTGTACACTGATTTGTAGAACTTACTTACAGTATCTTCGTCTTCACCCTTAACCTTTAGATTTTAAGCTGGCAAGGGCAGGGCCCTCACTCCTAGTGTATTTCAGTATCTATATGTATTTGTGCCTCTCTGCCCCTGTGTGTTATAAACCGGAACAACACCTATTTTTACTTTAACGGGTGTTGGTCCCACTGTTTGGCGATTGCAAGAAGCTTGGGGGGCATCCAGAATGCTGATGCACCCCTCGCAGCTAACCGCACAGAAAGCTTGTAATACTCACATTCATTATGAGCCTGGCGGCCAATCGCGGAACTCTGTTTTTGCCGTTGGCTCGTAATGAAGTTTTACACTGTCTGTAATATCTACATTGTACAGTGCCATGGAAGATGAAGACGCTCTCTATAAATATATACTAATAGTATCATCATACCTCCCAAGTGTCCCTGATTTGGGGGGACTGTCCCTCTTTTGAGTCAATGTCCCGCTGTCCCTTGTTGTTCTCATTTGTCCCTCTTTGAGGTGTAACATGCAGATCTACTTCAATAAATGATTCATTTGCCTATATAAAGTGTTTATATTGTTGTAACTGTTACACCCCTATCCATCCCTCAATGAGGGGGAGTGGCCTAAATTAACAAATGTTCCTCTTTCCCACCCTGAAAAGTTGAGAGGTATGGTATCATTATTACTCTTAACATCATCTTCATTTTTATTATATAATAATAATTCCAAATAGGACACCACATTAATGAGGCTACAACTCTGTACCATATCTAAAACTAAAGGGAAAAAAGTAATTGTTAGAGTTCAGATTTAATTCAGGTACAGGAATGTCCCCAGTGTTTTCTGTCTGTTTATGTAATTGCTGTAGCTATATATATTTATATATATTTCCATAAAACTCAATTATCTAATCAGTGAGTAAGAAGCACCTCTATGCTATAATTCTCACAAATTAGTCAAAGCCAATTTTTAAAGCTGGAATAACCAGGAATCCTTTAATGGCCCATTCCAGCATAACAAGTGATCCTCTGGGAGGAAAGGTCAACGAGTGTCAAGTCCAAATTCAACTTCACCATTGGAAGATATTTTTTCTTTAAACAGATTTGTCTTAAATCAACAGAAACGCAGCATGCACTTCATTTTAATTAAAAGGGGGAATAACTAAATGTTTATAGACATCATTTAGCTTAATATCTTGGATATTAAACTGTGTAGTCTTCTTAGACCTTTGCAGTAGATGGCTTACCCTAAAGAGCTCATTGACTCAAGGTACTGTCTTATAGGTATTGTCCAGGCAAAAAAATAAGAAAAGCTATACTCATCTTTTGCCCCCACTGCTCCTCTATTTGGCTTTGCTGTTTTGAAACTTGGCGATATGGAAGAACGAGCACCATGCGGTCCTATGCTGGTCATAAGATTCCAAATCTTTCAAGGCACTCATGGCCACTATATTCATTACAATGGAGGGGGCATGCCAATGTGGGGTTGTACACCCCTGCATCAGTACGCCCCCTCGATTGTGATAAATAAAGTGGAAATGCCAAGGGGCCTAACTTTGGGGGCCACCAAGTCTGACTGACGCTGGATGCTGGGATGCTCCTATTTGGAATTCAGACCATTTATGTATTTGGTTACCACTAGTTTACCCCTTTAAATACCAGTCACGTATGGTGGTGCCCGTCTGATGGTTAAGTCCAGTGCCGTAGATTCTACTTTGTTGGAATTTTGTCCCCACTGTGAAAAAAAATGCTCACCTCTGTCTTTGATCCAGCGTCTTCCACCTGGGGGCCTCTGATCATCCTCCCAGTGGTGTTAATCAGGCAGAGAACGCCTGTTCCCTGCCCCTCGTGCCAGCTTCTGTCATCTCGCTGGCTGCCATCGGGAGGGGCCTTTTACAGGAATAGTGAAATGAAAGAAGCTGGCTGTAGATTGGTGGAAGTAGGTGCTGGTCTACTAGCCCCCATAGCTGGTTTTCCCGGGCTGGTTTTGCTTGGGTAGAGGGGATCTCACAGGGTTTTAATTTTTTTTAAGGGTTTAATAATTAGAAATGTAAAAAAGAGTGCGGGTTCGCTCCCCCTTGGGGAGGGGGGGCCCCACACCAATTTTTTTTTAAATGTAACCCTTGATAGTGTGCATAGTAGTTGTATTTTATTTGAAATGTCATAAAGTGTCCTTTTCAGTTTGTAAGGGGTACTGGGCAGGAACGGGTGTCTATATACTGATACATGTGGTACCGTTGTCAGGAGGAATTGGGCCTTCGTGAGCAATATTGTTTTATTGAAGTATTTTTTCAACATTTTTTACCCAAAAATATTATGAAAGCACTGACAAAATTACAAACATTTCATGTTAAGGCCCAAACTCTAAAAATAATGCAATATCCTGGAAATTCCAGCAAAAATTACAGTTAAACATAGTGCAAACTGGTGAAACATGGCCTGGCAAAGGAGGGTGACAGAAATCTCAAGTAGGCTGGCAGTTAAAAGGTTTAGGTACCTATGCATGTTGGATATTGTTTTGTTCAGGGGACCTTGCGGTTTCAGATTTAGCCTGTTTTTGCAAGTTTGCATATTATTTCATGAAAATTTGGTTTTTAATCTTTTTTTTTTGAAAAACCTGTGCAACCAGTAAATTCTTCAAGGGTTTGTATCCAGAAAACTGTGCCCGTGACATCAAGTCTGGTACCCCTAGAAAGCATGAGGTGTGTACTTTGAGCAAGTATTGTTTGTGGCCGGTATTTCAAATGTAAAGGGGTGTTTTTCTTGAAAAACTGCAAGCTGCGCATATTATTTTATTTGAAAATTGCAGTTTGCAGTGTCTCCTGGGTAGGAAAGGGTGTCTTCCGATACATATGTGGCACCATTGTAACCGTGATAAACGGGGCTTTTGTCTGCAATATGATTTTCTCCAATATTTTTGCCTCAGCGGCACTCAGTATGCCATTTAACAAGCAAAAAACAGGCAGTGTTGATGTGGCGGCCAGCCTGCATCTAATTTATCACTAGCGCTATATAGTTTGGGCGGACATTGTTAGACAATTGTGTTGGGCTAGGTCTGGCACTATCCTAAACTGTTTTTAAATTGAAGAAGAAATGACCAAGATATTATGGTTTACAGTTTCACTTTATGATGTTTCTCTTGAAAAAAGCGGGTGTAGCCCTTGGCTCTGTGATGTGCATGATAATCAGCATAATGGTCAGGTTCTGTAAGAGGCCAAGATATTGTGCTTTCTCATCACCATGTGCACACTCCCACACATTGGTTACAGTGGTTATATTCATTTCAATGACACATGTTTTTTAGACAAAACTATGCCAATAATATTTTATGCTATGGATTTATAAACTATTACCAGTGTTCTTATACATTGGTTAGAATCAGTTGTTACCCACTGAAAAAATGGTCAGCTTACTTTAGCCCTCTGTGGTGCTAAAAAAGCAACCATGCGAAACATGTTCGCCTAGACAGCTTTACATCTAACATGGACTGACATTTTCATACATAAGATTAATATCTGGTATACATGTATGGAATAAGCTGGAGGGCTTTTTCCAAATAAGTAAAATGAAAATGAATCTGTATGTCCTGATGAATGAATGTGTGATGTATTTAGTTTTTCTAACTATTCAATTCAGCTTTTTTAAAGATTTATATGAAAAAATAGGAATATTTTATACTGTCAATCATTGATAATTGATTGGATCAAGACATGGACAGGAATAACATAGGCTCAGGGGTACCCATCCCCAGTTTTTCAATACACTTTTAACATTTAGACCTTCCCTAGACCAGCCTTTTCTAAAATTAACTAACCCAATAAAAACCTAAGCTGAGGGATAGACAATCTTTCCTAAAGGTCTTATTATTCGCCCATTCATTTTGGGGACACTAAGAGAATCATGTGGCCATGGCAGCTTGTAATAGCACATTATTAAGATTAAAAGCAGTTTATGTTGACAAAGTACAAAGGGGAGTCATGACGTCCATGCATAAATATGCTTAGTGAGTTATGCAGAAGGATCGTTTAAAGCAGTCAGTAAAATGGTGACTTATTGTAGTGGGTTGCTGCTTATTGTCTTTTTAAATGTCCTGTTAGTGATTAGGAAGTAATATCATCTGAACAGAACTCATCGGCTCCACTCATTCAACATACACAACTATGTAAGACACATTCCCACTACATGTAGTCATACTTGGGGTGGTACACGTACGTTCTGGCGACTTTTGACATTACAGGACTCATGCAGATTAAAAACGAAACGTCTAGTTGATAAATGAAGTGTTAGCTGTCTGGTCATCTTGCAGTCTATTCATCAAAGGGACAAGTTAAATATACCCAATTATTTTTTCTTTTGTATTTTTTTTTGTTGTACAGACCAATCTGTACAAGATAGTGTGGGGGGCAATCAGTAAGAAGCATGTAGACATGAAGTCACTGCACCTCTAAGGAAAACATGGTGGATTATTTCAGTCTCTTAGAAACTGCCTCTGTTGAAAGACGCTCAGTGATCAGAACTTGATGTCAGTTATTTAGCAGTAAAGTCTTACTTGAAGTGCTTTTTCATTTAAAATGTCCTATCATGATAGTTGTCACCAATTCACTTCTTGTTGTTTTCAAAAGTTTGACACATACAATAAGGCACCCCTGAGAAGCATGGATCTATGTCAAAATGCATTAGGGTTGATATGCTGTCACCAACTGCTATGTCTGGTGTGCTGAGCTAATATATTCAGGGAGGGGGCACATTTTTTTAAAAAATGAAAAAGAAAAAGTCCAAATCATTCTGCCAATTTTACCCCTTTAGACTTTAATGGTATTCAGGGTTACCAAAAGCCAGATACTGGGAACTATCCAGCAACCAGCTATCTTTTGGCTAATCAAGGCCAGTACATCTCAAAACATTTTGAAACACCCACACTGTTTTACCCCTTTAGACTTTAATGGCATTCAGTGTGCTGAGCTAATATATTCAGGGAGGGGGCACATTTTTTTAAAAAATGAAAAAGAAAAAGTCCAAATCATTCTGCCAATTTTACCCCTTTAGACTTTAATGGTATTCAGGGTTACCAAAAGCCATATACTGGGAACTATCCAGCAACCAGCTATCTTTTGGCTAATCAAGGCCCATTTGGCTTATTAAGGCCAGTACATCTCAAAACATTTTGAAACACCCACACTGTTTTACCCATTTAGACTTTAATGGTATTCAGCATTCAGTATTACCAAATGCCAGATACTGGGAACTATCCAGCAACCAGCTACCTAGCGGAATAGAGGCCCATTTGGCTTATCAAGGCCAGTACCATCTAAAAACATTATGAAACACCCACACGGTCTTGGAATATGTCTTACACAATCCACACTGCTAATATTTACATGATTGGCTGATAACCATATCAGCCGGTCCCTTAGCAAGCACTTTTTCGGTTGTTTATAGGGAAGAATGCAGAATATATTTTGTACAGTAGGAGAACATGTTGTGCACCAGCCACTTTAGATGGTAGGTTTTAATGTAACCAGGAAATGGTCTCACCACTTTAGTAGGTTATTAGGTAGTTAGGAATTTGCAGCAATTTGGAAAGTCTGAGCAGCAAACAGCAAATCTAAAGTCACAATGGCTTTAGGGGTCTGTTCAATACCTTATCTGACATGGCAGCAAAATGTGCACAAAGCCGGTTCTTTGCTCCAGTTCTTCAGGTGTCTCTTGGACAGCTGCACACTGTTACAAGTTACAACAGAACATCCGTTTTAACCAGATTTCAGAGCCAGGTTAAAAAGTGCTGGGGCTCGTTTACAGTGGGGAAAATACAATATTTTAAATTCTCCCACCTACAAGGAATGGAGAGGTCTGTCATTTTTTATCAGAGGTACACTTCAACTGCGAGAGGCAGAATCTCTAAAAAAAAATCCAGAAAATCACATTGTATGATTTTTAATTTATTTAGCATTTCATCGCATAAAATAAGTATCTGTTTACCAACCAACCTGGCTCTCTATTTTTTTCCTATTTTAGAAGCCCTCCTACCCTGCAATCATTGCCTGTATTCCTTGTACTTATTAGAACACATTCACTGTATGAAAAACACCTGTACACACAATCAATCACATTCCAGCTTTTCCACCATGGCCAAAACCAAAGAGCTGTCTAAGAACATCAGGGACAAAACTTTAGACCTACAAAAGGCTGGGAGTGGCTACACGACAATAGACAAGCAGCTTGGTGAGAAAGCAAAACTGTTTGCGCAATTATTAGAAAATTCAAGCAAAACAAGATCACTGTCAATATTCCTCGGCCTGGGGCTCAATGCAAGATCTCGCCTCATAAAGGTTAGGATGATTCTGAAAAAGGTCAGGAATCACTCTGAGCTGGGACCACAGTCTCAAAGATTAATGTTAGTAACAAACTACACTGCCATGGATTAGAAGGTCCCCCTTCTCACACTAGCATAAGTCCAAGCCAGTTTGAAGTTTGCCAGTGACCATCTGTATGACCCAGAGGAGGCATAGGGGAACGTCATGTGGTAAGATGAGATCAAAACATTTTGATATCAACTCCACTTGTTGTGACATGGATTAAAAGGTCCCCCTTCTCAGACCAGCACATGTCCAAGCCAGTTTAAAGTTTGCCAGTGACCATCTGGATGATCACAAGGAGGCATGTGGTCAGATGAGACCAAAATACATTTTGGTATCAAATCCACTTGTGTTTGGAGGAAGAAGAATCAATACAACATAAGAGCACAGTCTAACTGTGAAGCATTAGGTTGGAAACATCATATTTTGGTGGTGATTTTCTACAAATGGGACAGGACGACTCTGCTGTATTGAAGAGAAGATGTATCTCAATATTTTGGCTGGGTTTTCCAGCATGACAATGACCTAAAACACACAGTCAGGGCAACTAAGGAGTGGCTCTGTAACAGTCATTTCAAGGTCCAGGAGTGGCCTAGCCAGTCTTAAGACCTGAACTCAATAGAAAATCTGGAGGGAGCTGAAAATCAGTATTTCCCAGCGACAGCCCTGATGCCCTTAGTCATGTGACTAAAGGCATTGTCCGAAATGTGTCACCTGGCTCAAGAGGAGACACTCTTTCATTCAGTATTACTTGTCTCTGGGTTTAGGATTCTAACATGAAGGATTAAAGGTTACGTTTTATGGTTGCTTGATTAGGACCACGCTGGCTGTCTCTACAGTACAGGAAACATCTGACCTCTGTAATGGCAAAAACAGGTTTCTGTACCAAACATTACATTCTGCTTTTCTAGTGTATCAAATACTTATTTTATGCCATAAGATGTAAAATAAAATCAGAAGTTACACAATTTGATTTTTGAGGATGTACCTACGATAAAAATTACAGACCTGTTACATTCTTTTGTAGGTGGGGAAACCTGCAAAATCCACAGCATATCAACTACTTATTTTACCCACTGTAACGGTTGTCTAAAATGCATACAACTAGTCAAAAGAAAGTCCTAATCTGTAGGCTAATGTAAAATCCAAACATATCTCCCTCCTAGCTTGTCTGCTTGTTTAAAACCATTTAAAATGCTGTTGCTGATTACCCATAATCTTCTCACTAGCCCCTGTTTAAATCACTGTCCAATTCCTTTTTCATCAACTTATTGTAAACCAAGCTTTCTCTTTTCCACTTATGGAAAAAAAACCTAAAACAAAAATATAGGATTTTGTGTCTGTTAGTAACTGCAAGAATTAATAATGGTTAGAACCCTTCCTCATGATATTAATTAGACTAGAAGAGTGACAGGCATTTAGCAAACTGATTTAATAAGTTTGAGGTAGCAGCAGATACAAAAGATGTCAGTAGTAAGAATTAATTTGTAGATAATAATTTGATTGGGCCAAGAAGTTTTAGCTAGAAAAATGGAGGAAAATAATCCTGGATCTGGTCAGAACTGGTCTGAGCAAGTTAGGAGAGGACATGTCAAATGTGGTGTGGCCATATGAAGCATGTGAGCGGGAAGTAACCAATTAGTTACATTGTTGAGGCTGGGCCAGTCCATAGGAGATTTAAGAATGAACACGTGTCTTGAGCCCCGTCTTATAGCAGTATTATAGCAGAGGAGCCTGGGAGAACTGACGCGTTGGTGAATTGATATGCCCCCATCCCAAAGCAATGAGAACTACAGTGACTTAGAGATCAGTGGTAGACTAAGGAATGCCTCAGAGTGGAACAAATACCAAGGACACCAACCAACAGGGGTAAATGCACCTGTGATCAGCGGTCTGTGCTTTTATGATGTATGCGAGTAGAATAACATCTTTGTATTGTCTCTGCACCGATAAAGTGCCTCCAAAGAATAAATAACGTTTATGCTGGTACTTTTACTCTGTGGAGTCCTACCTTTTGCCTAAACACTGCAGAACTGTTAGAAACCAGGAACTGATACAACCGTCACCTCCATGACATTGGACAACCATGGATCTAAACAAAACCCCCTCCTCCCCACACCATCACTAACCAAAGTGCGTATATGCAAAAAAAAAAAAAGCTCAGCTAAAATTATTTATACGCTAAAACTAAATTGCCCATTAACCCCATACAACCTATTTTTCCAATATGGTTTTCCATTCACCCTGTTTTACACAGAGTCTTGAGTCCTTAGAGGATAAAAGCTATTGGCATTAAGAAATATTTTAATTAAACATTTGGAACCTGTGGATTTAATTGTCACTTTTTTTTACTAATATCTTTTCTATATTTTATTAAATTCATTTTGGTTTATGGTCGGATTGGAGTCTTTATAACTGTATGGGACATAGTCCTTATTGTAAAAAATTATTTCTCTTGTAGATATCAGGCAGTTGTACAGTTTTATTATGACATGTAAAATAACCCAGTATAGTAATATATTCTGCATTTACTTTCATGCCGTGTCGGTTGAACACGTGGAATATGTGGAATGTAACTTGGCATTGGAGTTTGCGTTACACATGCTAGAGCTGCGCCGATGACTGGACGGTGGCCAAATACTGGAAAACACAGCAAGGAAATACTACTCAGGCCTCTGCTAAGAACTGACTCTGTCAGTGGGATATAGGTTTTAATATATGAGAATATTGAGAAGGAGGGGATAAATATGGTGGGACATCTAGTTCATCAATATAAAATAAGGGTAATTATGACATTCAGAGATTAAGCACTTTAAGAGAGTGAGAGCGCACATTAATAGATGCTATCGACATTTTTATTCTATAGAAATTGGACTATAGTTGAGGATTTTGTTGCCATGCAGAAACTCTTTTATTTGCAAACCTAGAAAAGACGAAAAGCCAGCACTCCAGCAAATCGGCTGTATTAAAACCAAAAGTTTAAAGATAGATGAAAAAGTCCATGCAATCTTTATCAGCAGATAATAAAGTCCATACAATCACAGTCTGACATTTTGTGGCGGCATGCGCCCGTTCATCAGGGATGAACAAGCAAAACAGAGAACCAACACAAGAAGAAGGGTTAAATACCCTCAAAATAGCCCAAAAGCCCGTCTGACGTCATTGATGACGTCATTGCTGATGTCAGTAACTGAAATGACAGTAGACACAAAATACTAACAAAATACCATAATAATGTTGATATAAATGTGAGGACACCCTGTCACGCGGCCACGGCAGTCATGCCTGGCATATTTGCCTGGCGTGGCCGCGTGACAGGGTGTCCTCACCCCGTTGCTTGTTCATCCCTGATGCAAGGGCACATGCCGCCAAGAAACGTCGGACTGTGATTGTATGGACTTTATTATCTGCTGATGAAGATTGCACTGACTTTTTCATATGAAAAATCCAAAGAGATGAGATTGTGTGCAGCTCTACCAGCAATAGCAAAAGGAGACAGATCAGGGCACCGACAGGCTGGCAGTTCAGCCCCAATTCAAAGTCCAAAATATACAAATGTCAGCAAGATCCACTCCAATGACAGATAAAACTTAACTAAATTATCATAGTGCTAAAATCATTCAATAGTGGTGTGCTTACGAACAGGAATGGATGCCCTCCCCAATCCCAAAAGTGCTCTGCGTTTCGGGGGAAAAAAAACCTTCATCAAGCAGCAGCAGCAACATTTTTTTTATAGCGATCGTCCATGAAAGCAAAAGCGGAAGTTGGCTGTTTTGGGCCCTCTCCTGAAGACTGAAAGGCCTAGGGGGGGGAGGTGATCAGATGCCCCTCGAGTGAAGAGACGACCCGGCTGGATCGATTGAGGTCTATTGTGCTTAGAGGTTGAAGAAGCAACCATGTGAGACACAGAGCTATCAAGGTTCTTAAAGCTTAAATAGACTTTGATGATTTAAAGAGCCTCGTTAAAGTTGCCAGGGGCAGCGAAACACGTCGGCAGCAGCAGGTGGTTTGCTATTACTTTTATCAGCTGAATATTTGTCGTTTTGGGATTTGAAGTGGATGAGAACAACGGAGGTGATTTTAAAGCGATACACACTTGTTTTTATGTGAGTGCATTTTTAAACATTAAATTGTGTATTTGGTCATACAGTAGTGCACTAGATTTGTCTTTTCTTTTTATGGTTGTTGTTGACGTTAACACCCATTTTTGGAGCAAGCACCTATGGATGCTGGAGCTGGATCAGGATTATTATGATCAAGTGGAATAAACCAATGAGATTTTGGATACATTGAATTGTGTGAACCATTGGAGAGCTGGTAAGAGGCTTGACACTCTGGTGGAGGTTTTTTGTGCACTAGAATTAGTGTGCATGCACCGTGGGATTGGCCTGCTTTCAGTGCGTGGCTTCAAGGGAGCTCTGTGCTTTTCAGTTGACATTTTTGGTGGACGCTCGGTGGATTGAGGAGCTTTGCATGTTGAGCACTCGCATTTTATTAAAGCGGACCTTCACTCTGAATAAGAGCATATCTTATATGTTTCCCACACCCTGTACATACAGATTACTCACATTAAAAATCATCCTACCTGCATTTACTGCATGTTATGAGCCTTTAAACATCCAAGATGGCGACTCATGGAAAGTCAGGCAGCCTGCAAACAGGAAGTTCCTTCTGACTGTGCTGCTGTGCATTCTGGGATTGCTGACCTTTTCCTGACCTCAGCTCTGAGCAAAGCACAGCTATAACCCCCCCTGCACTTTATCCCGCTTTTCTCTCCTCAGTAAGTGTGATGCTTCTGAGTCAAGATGGCAGCGCCCATATCCTAAAGTCCTGAACAGAGTTGCAGCCCAGTGGGGGAAAGAATAATAAGAAATTGACTAAAAACTTAAAATATTTTAACTTTTGATGCTGGGGAATAGTTTTTAAGGGTTTGAGCTTTTCAATAAATCATGGTGAAGGTCCGGTTTAAGAACTTTTGAAAGGACTGATTACTTGCCTATATCTTAAAGTGTGGTATTTTTTCTGTATTGTTTTGAGACTTTGATGATTGCTGAAGTTCAACATGAAGTACACCACCCGCCGTTTTTTGAAAACAATATCCCATTGGATGAACAAATTGTCCTGCCAATTTTTTTTAAGGTTCGCCAAATGCTCATAAAAGCAGCTTAGCTTTGGGATCTCAGCAGGCCTATAAAACAGAAAAGTGTTTAATAACACAAGTCTGGAAACGTCGTCCATGAGTCTTGAATTAGCAGAGCACTACCCGATACAGGTGCCGCACAGAGCTATTCACAGCAATGTCATCATCATCAGCAGTAAAAGCAACTTTACTGACCCTTCAGCTGGACTGACGCCTGACCACTTGTAGAATTCGTTTGGATTGCATCTCTTCTGCCGACCTGGAGCTTATGAAATTGTTTCAGCTCAAACAGAGACTACAATTGCAGACGTCTATATGGCACCTATGCTCAACCCGTGGCCTTGGAGCCATCTGATGTGGCCCCTGAACTGCTGTGGGGAAAGGGAAAGGGGTAAACAGAATGTGGCGTGTAAAGGTAGTTGAATAAGGGCACAGTGAGTATAGTAGGTTGCAGCTAGAGCGATATAGGAGGGAGGCATTGGTAAAATAGAGGTGGCAGCGGTGGCTGGAAGGAACGCAATGACATTAACTGTACAAGACCACCCCTGGGTGAAATCTCTGGAACAATAAACACCTCTCTTTAGGCACAATCACTCTGGGAGAGTAGGCTCTGCATCCGCCTAACATGGGGATGGGATATAGAGGCCTATCTTGCTGCTATTCATCCAGGTTCAGTGGGGAAGCTGAGCCAAATGGCTGCTCCCCCAGATTCCTTGCCTGAAGTGATAGGCTCTTAGAGACCGCAGTGACCACAGGGCAGAGGGTTACTTGTTTAGAACCAATATATATAACCAACAGTCGTTAGTCAGTCACCTGAATAAGGGAAAGTGGATTGGCCTGTGAGCCTTCTGAGTATTGATTGGGCCACAGTATTTTCCCTGAATGAAGTTAGTGTTGTGGAGTTTATCATAAGCTGTTAATAAAGTTTAGGTGGACTTTCTAGTGGATGGCCTTGTTTGTTTGCGATTTGAAGGGATAAAGAGGTATCAAAGTTCTAAAAGTTTAAATAGACTTTGATGATGAAAAAGATAAGCTGCCCCCACCTTGCACCTTTCAGAAGGGCCACATCACAAGGCTTGGTAGGCCGGATCCAAGCGACAGGACTTGTGTTTGACACGTGTTCTATACCCTACCCTAATGCAACAGTTATTCCTTACTTTTGGGACACTAGAATAGGCGCTTAAACTTATCACCCCACTGCCCATGAGATACTGAGATTGTTGAGAATGTGTTGAAAAACTGTCCTGTGTCCTGCTCAACATAGAAAGAAGCCACTTCCATAAGAAATGAACATAAGGGGCAGAGGAGCCGCCTCTCATCTCCTGTAACACAAGTAGTAAGTGTTATGTCAGCACAGTTTATGGAGCCTCTATAAAACATTAGCAATCATCATCTGCAGACTTCAAAGCTACACAAATAATTAGACTCCGCTATTCTACGTCTAATTGAAGCGGTTTTGTTTTTCCTGGAATTGACGTCTGATTTCTTACAGCCACTGAGAAAATAAATGCGGTGACAGGTCTCAGCAAATGCTCTGGTAATGGCTGATGTTTGACAGGCGATAATACAGAACCAAACACATTCAAAGCTCATTCAATAAAATGTGGAGAGCTGTTCACCTGATGTGGGTGTGCATGTCACCTTATGAGACAAGTGCAACATGTTATGCAGGTAGGGTTGCCACCTGGCCAGTATTTTTCATTTGTATTTACTGGCGACTGGCCTGGCGGTGCCGTGATTTGTTTATTTACTGGTAATTGTAAATGTGGGTATGCTTTTCCCACCACCAGTAAAAAAACAAATACCGACACTGCCAGGCCAGTGGCCAGTAAATATGAAGAAAATACTGTTCAAGTGATAACCCTATATGTAGGGAGCTCAATGCATACCCACCAAGTGTCCCAATTGCTGCAGGACAACCCCTCTTTGGGGCCCTTTTCCCATTGTCCTGGGGGGCCCTAGTGTGTCCCGCGGGGCTCTATTGTCTCCCACAATGTTAGGAGGTTGCAGGCACTTGTGGCAGTGGCTGGGACATCCCGGTGGCTGCAAAGCTTTAGAAGGTGTAGGGAAGTGCGGAGAGGGGCGGTGCAGGTGTCGCGGGGTTGGGTGGCGGAGTCAGAGATGAGATGCTGGGGGGCGAGGAGAGGCTGAGCTGCCAGTCCATGTGAAGTCCTCGTTGGGGCCGGATGCTGAGCTGCCATTGGTACCGCGTGAGGTCCTCATCAGGTGGTGAGGAGAGACATAGCTGACACATGAAGTCCTCGTTGATGGGTGGTGAGTTGCCGGGGCATCCGGTGATGCGGTGATGAGAGACTGAGCTGCCATCTGAAGTCCTCATTGGTGGGCAGTGAGTTGCCAGGGCGGCGGGTGGCAAGGAGAGGCTGTGCTGCCATGTGATGAGAGAAAGATGATTGTGAGGGGGACCTGACTGTGTGTGGGGGGCTTGCCTGTATGTGGGGGGGAGGGGCTTGTCTGCATGTGTGGGGGCTTGCCTGTGTGTGAGGGGGGCTTTCCCATTTGTGAAGGGGCTTGCCTATAGGGGGTGCTTGCCTGTGTGTGAGGGGGCTTGCCTGTTGGGAGGTTTGCCTTAGTGTGGGGGGGGGGTGCTTGCCTGTGTGGGGGGCTTGCCTATATGAGTGTGTATGGTGGGGCTTGCCTGTGTGTGAGGGGGCTTGCCTGTGTGTGGGAGGGCTTGCCTGTGTGTGGGGAGGTGCTTGCCTGTGTGGGGGCTTGCCTATATGGGTGTGTATGGGGTGGGGGGCTTGCCTATATTATTTTTATTTAATTCTTAGGTAGTGTTTACCTTTAAGGGTGTGGCTGGGGAGTGGTTTAATGTAAAAAAAAAATCATGTTTTCAAAAGTTGGGAGGTATGTCACCGAAGTTTAGTGAAAATAAATGTCATCATTATATATAATATTTCATTATTGTCTTTCTCACTGAGGTTCACTTTGGCCCAATCACTAGATTCCCCCTACTGCGCATCCCATCTAATTCAGTGTTCCCTGGTAACTCTGGTGAGTAGCAAGGTATAATTGAGTTAATTGGTTCAGGTAGTTTGAGTTCCAGGGTAAAACTCAGAAAGCTTTGCCTGTCATCAGAGTTGCTTCAAAAGTGTTAGAGTTAAACAACCAGAAGATCTTGTAGTAAGTATGCAAGTTGTTAAATTGTGAACTGTAATCCCGGTCAACTTGGTAAGTGAAACTATATCTGGTTTGCTAGAAACTATATCTGGTTTATTCTCGTGAATCAGTGTGTTGATACTGACACATTTATAAAATAAAAGTGTGGGGGGGGGGGTCTCTCCTGTATCCCTGCTGAGTAGGAGGGGTTAATTGGTTCAGGTGGTTCAAGTGCCAGGGTTTTTCTCAGGGGTTTTGCTTATAAAGATTTTTCTTGTCGTAAGTGTTGCTTAAAAAGTGTTAAAAAATCAAAAGATAGGATGAGAAAATTCTTCAACTGTAAATACTTAAACCGGACCTTTAGCATGATTTAATGAAAAGCCCAAACCCTTAAAAAACTGTTCCCCAGCATCTAAAATTAATATATTTTCTTTCATCTACTGGGCTGCAGCTCTGTTCAGGACTCTTAAGATACGGGCGCAACCATCTTGACTCGCATCACATACTGAGGAGAGGAGAGCAAATTGCAGGGGGGGGGGGGGGCGGGTTATAGCTGTGCTTTGCACAGACAGAGCAGAGTTGGAGTCAGGGAAAGGACAGCAATCCCAGAATGCAGCGCAACAGAAGACACTTCCTGTTTGCAGGCTGCCTGATGCTCCATGAGCCGCATTGGATGTTTAAAGGCTCATAACATGCAGTAGATGCAGGTAGGATGATTTTTGATGTGGGCAATCTGTATGTACATAGTGTGGGAAACATATAAGATAGGCTTCATTCCGGATGAAGGTCTGCTTTAAACCAGATCAACAGCCTGGCACAGTTGGAAAAAATTAATAGTGGCCATTTTGGAGCTCCCAGCATCTCAGCCATGCTGCTGCCTGGATTCAACTGACAATGCACAGTAACAGGAAGCCCAGCAGCATTTCCTGTTTGCAGGTGGCCTGCAAATGCATAAGCTGCCATTTTGTTTTTAAAATTTACCCCAGTAGGAAAAAAGTGAATTATTTTTTATGTGCAGCATAAATTGGCCTGAGGAGGGATGAATATGAGCACTGTTGTTTGTTGTGTTGGTTTGGTTTGACTGTTGGTCCGCTTTAACTTTTTTTTTCACTGCTGTTTTTGTAACTGGGATAATGGTTAGCAACATTGAAGGTCCAATTCAGTGCACATTTTGTCATATGTATACACTCCTGGAGCAGCAGGGTGAATACCTCTGTGGTAAGTGTCAGCATTGTTACACATTGGGAGCTCGGGCTAACAATCTGGAGGTACAAAATGCAACACTGAGGGAGATTTCCAATTGTGAAAGGAGTCTGCTGCTCACTGAGCAAGCATTAAAGCAGACCGAAACTCACTGAACTTGTGAAATACATTTTTAGCAAAGCCCAAGTCAATACTCCCTTCTTAAGTTGTAGAACTAGAAATTGACACGTTTGCTTTTCTAATCATGTTGGAACACTGATTATTTGCTGTGCCCTTGTGTGAGATGGCAGGTGATCAGTCATTGCATAAGTGTGGCAATGACATCATTACCACACACAACAGTGGCAATGAATGGAGGAGGCGGAGCTTTACAGCTAAAACAGGCGCCATTATCTGGGATTAGCGTGAAGCGGGAGCATGAAAATAAGCAAAAGGTCCTATTCATGGCGGGAGCAATTCAGGGGATGATAGTTAAAAAAGTGGGTTTTGGTCCGCTTTAAGTGGGGTAGAAACAAAAGGTGGAGTAATGGGTCAGGAGGAGCAGTAGCTGGATAAATGTAGTTAGTGGGAGTAGAAAGGGAACACAGAAAAGGAAGACCATTGCTGTGTCTGTGCATCCTATGGAAATTGCCAGATTGGGTAATGACGCAAGTCTAAAAATGGCAGCTCTAGCAGATACTGCTCTATAAGATTCCCGGGCCGATCACCTCCCTCACCGCGGGGCATCCGAGATCGGGATGTCCCGCGGGGTGAAACCCCCCCAAAAGCCCCAAAAAACCTTACCTTATCGGCGACGGATCAGCCGCCGCCGCCTCCCGCGCGCCCCTCTAGCAGTGCGCGCGCCCGTGCCGGCCGTTTGTGAATGGCCGGCGCGGGCGCGTGCCCTGTAAGAGGGACGCGCGGGAGGTACGTTTTTTGGGGCTTTTGGGGGGGTCTCGGATGCCCCGCTGAAGTGGACCAACACCCAGGATAGTGAAAATCCTGGGTGTTGGTCCACTTTAAGGAACTAGGCACCAAATTGAAGGCAAGGGCATTCTCTAGAATAATGCCTATGCCTTACTGTCAGGCCAGAGAGTTCTCCAATATAAACTCTCCGCCAGGGGTGCAGATTGTTTTGGCAAATAGCAAAGACACAACAAAGAAAATGTTCTATCAAGGGTTTTATTAAAGAAAAAGGAAACAAAAAGATATTTGATTCAGATAAAAAAAAATTCTTACACATATGCTACACACGAACAACAGCGGGAGCTTAGAGAGTTAAACACATGGTAAAAATAAACATTTGTGTTAGGATTGTGCCCCCAGACCTGTGATTTACTTATCAGCACACTGCTTCCATGTTTCTCATATCCCTGTGTCTTGGTAGAGTAGTAGTGGTCTTGCCACTACTCTTAGCATACTTTCTCACTACAAATCCCAGAATGCTTCCACTGTTACAAGTGAGCTCATTTAGCATCTTTGGCTAAACAAAGCAGCAGTAATGACCCTTCCCAGCTGAGAACATTGCCAATAACCTTTTAGCTACTGGAACACAATACTGTGTTCCCGACCTGGAGAGGTAGAACTAATGCAGATGGGGTTAAAGCTGTCGTCTCTGCCTCTGTCAATGAGATGATTAGCATGTAAGAGTGAGGAAGTATCTGAAATGTACATTAGCTTGCTATGGTTAGCGTAATAGCAGTGTTGGACTGATGCTTGTAACACTCTGGACATTACTGTTAAAGAGAACCAAAACCCACCTTGGAGTCTATGAGACTCCAGGGCATGCATACTCGCTCCTTCCGCTGTGTGAAACCCCCCAGGTCGCCCGAAAACTCACCTTTTCTCCTGGTCCAACGGCGCATCCCCGCTATCCCTTGGGTGCGTGCCCTTGCTTTTGTGAATGGCCAGCACGGGCATTACCCCTTTTTAAAGGGTAGCAGGGGATGTGGCCACCAGTTCATTTGGATCCGCTCTCGTTAGATGAGCTCCTATTCGAAGGGGCTTGAGCGTATCGGAGAGCGCTGTGATTGTACGAGAGGCCGTGTCCCAGAGGCAAGAACCAAATCCCAGGACACTCAAAATCCTGGGTTTTGGTCCACCTTATATGATCTCCTACTGTGTCACGATTAATACATATGTGAGTGTAGATCTTCGTAAAACCGGTCAGCAGCTAAAAAAATAAAGTAAAAGTAAAAGGAGTTTTAAGTTTCACAGGTCTGTCCCTATTTTGAAGCCATGTCCACCTCGTTGGCCTCATTTCTCCCTCTTTCAGGTTTGAGGACTGTAGACTCTAATTGATAAATAATTTATGTAGCTAACCACGGTTGTTATTTTTGATTTAATAAAATCTGTTTCACTTTAAATGTGTTTTTTTCTTGAAACTGTAGCATAAAACAAAGGTTCTCCACAATAGTGTAACTAAATGTGATTGGCCCCTGGGGCAAACATTATATAGGGCCCCATCGGGGGTCCTACAGTAACCCATTACCTGTAATTTGGACTCAGTTGGACACAACTGGACTACTGAAGACCGAAACAGAAGAGACAAATTGTTCTTCCTTTTTCAGTACATGATACCATATGAGCACAAATCAGATAAATAAGGTGGTGGAGCCACAATGACGGCACTCTCCTGACATTATGGGCCTGGTGCGGTCACTTCCGCTGCACCCCCTAGAGTTACACCCCTGGTCTGCCACCTTTTTGCCAATGTAAGTAGGTGACAAGTCTCATAGTACTTTTACAACAAGAAGGATTGTTAAAATAATATGCCAGACCCATCTGACCCATGTAGGTGCCCCCCCCCCCCCGAACACTGCTGCGTACTCTTCAAACTGTGGCTGGTACCCCATGGGGTACAGTTATAACAGGCTGAGAAACAGTGGCAAAGAAGAGCACCATATATATATGAAAAAAGGAAAACAGGCATGGCGTCATTCTGAACTCCTTTCTCTCGTCTCCAACTCAAAAATATCTCCCGTATCCGTCCCTTCCTCTCACCTGACACCACTAAAATGCTAGTACACGCCCTGGTCATCTCCCGAATGAACTACTGCAACACCCTCCTCTGTGGTTTGCCAACAAACAGACTGGCACCCCTCCTATCTATTCTAAACTCTGCTGCTCGCCTCATCCACCTCTCCTCTCGCTTCTCCAGTGTTGCCCCTTCTGTCAATCCCTCCACTTGTTACCTGTCTCCCATAGAGTTCAGTTCAAACTTCTAACACTTACCTACAACGCTCTCTCTAACCAGGCCCCTTCCTACATTTCTTCTCTGATCCAGAGTTACCAACCCAAGCGCAACCTTCGCTCTGCCTCTGACATTCTGCTGTCCTCTTCCTTGGTTACCTCCTCGCACTCCCACCTTCAAGACTTCTCCCGCTCCACACTTCTCTGGAACGCACTCCCCCACTTCTCTGGAACGCACTCCCCCACTTCTCTGGAATGCACTCCCCCACTCGATCCGCCACTCTCCATCGCTCCAAGCCTTTAAAAGTGCCCTCAAAACTCACTTCTTCAGACAAGCATGTAACCTGGCTAAGCAACTCCTATAGCCTTGAAATGGCACATGCAGCCCATCTCAAGCTCTACCACTTGTGATCCTGCCCCTTTGTCTCCACCCTTTCCCATAGCCTGTAACCTTGCAAGGGCGGGGCTCTCTTTCCTATTGTCTCCTGTGCTCACAACACCTGGTCTAAACCTTGTAGCATCTAGTTGTTCCCTGTACCATATAGAAACATAGAAGGTTGACGGCAGAAGGAGACCATACGGTCCATCTAGTCTGCCCTTATGTGTATACTGTATGTACTCTTTATCTATGTACTGTATGTGTATACTGTATGTACTATTTATCTTTATCTATAGGATAGATGTGTGCTTATCCCAGGCATGTTTAAATTCAGTGACTGTTGATTTTTCAACTACCTCTGCTGGAAGTTTGTTCCAAGCATCTACTACTCTTTCTGTAAAATAATATTTTCTAACATTGCTCCTGATCTTCCCCCCGACTAGCTTCAGGTTGTTCCCCCTTGTTCTGTCATTAAGCTTCTTCTTAAAAACACTTCCCTCCTGAACCTTATTCAATCCTATATGTTTTACCCTGTTTGTAATCACACCTTGTAAAGCACTACGGAAGATGATGGCGCTATATAAATAAACTTTAATAAATGATAAATAAATAATAGCAGTTTCTGAGCCCTCTGGATAGCAACCCCTATGTCTGGTGCACCAGGCTGGTAGCCTCAGCAGTGGGGACCCAACAGCGATTTATATATAAAAAAATACATATTTTAATTCTTAAATTCTTAATTGTTTATTAATTTTAAGGCCTCTTATGTAGTTCTGGTTCGAGACAACAAAATTGCATTGGTTTGGTTGTATTGCATCCTATCCGATCCTATCCTACCCTGAAGCATTAGTTCTAAGCCTTCTACAATCTATTGAAAATGAAAATAAGTCGTTTAAGCCGGATCTGAATTATTGGCAGGTTGATTATTGAACATAACACTGGAGAATCAGCATGGCAGCTGGGGAATATGAATAAATATAAAAATAAATATATAAAAAAAAAATAGCATTGGGCAATGGCAGCCCCTTTTCTCCCGTCTTTTAGTTTCCTGTAACCAAAGCCCTTTTGCAGAAAAGTCACTTGATGTTCTTCTACCTCTAGAGGGCGCTCAGGCATCAGATATTCCTCGGGTGCTGTTTTTTGCTCCTCTGTTCTCATTATTCTCATTATTCTGCGGTTTGGAGCTGGCCAGGTTTTGGCAGCCTCTTGTTTACCGCACTTCATTATTCATAATAGGGAACAGGTTTGGACATCTAGGCAACGCGCTTAAACATGATCGCTTGCTGAATATGAAATCTGATTTATGGAGAGGAGGGGACGCACCTGCCTGCACCTCTTCTATAAAGCTGCCTGTATCAACCACTTCATACAAGAAAAGCCCCACCTTCAAGAAAAACAATCTATATAGGGGTATGGATTTAAGGTGACATGTAGGGATGAGCGAATCGATCCGGACGAACCCGGATTCGATCCGAATTTCAGGAAAAATTCGATTCGGATCGAATCCGAATTTCCCCGCGATTCGATCACTCGAAGTTTTCCTTTAACATCCATTCATTTACATTACAGGCATTCTAAGATGGCGGACGGGACATGTCTGGACATGTATCCCGCGCCAGTGCAAGCTGGGGCAGTCACATGCAGCCTATCAGCAGCCAGCAAGCCCGGTGACGTCACACAGCGGTATTTAACGGCGGCCATCTTGCTTTTCCTCATTTCTCTATTGCATTCGTGACAGACAGACAGAACGCTGTGTAGCTGAGGCAGTTAGACAGGCTGGAGACAGGGACAGACAGGGACAGGCTGGAGACAGGCAGGAGACAGGCAGGAGACAGACAGGAGACAGACAGAAAGCCAGGGAAGGGTAGGAAAAACGGAGCTGGCTGACAGGGAGATTTTTTTTTTTTCATCCAGCCTTTGTTAGCGTTTTCAGGCTGCTTATAGTAACTAACTGTGCATATATACTGAACTGATCTTAAGTCTGCTGTGAGGCATCCCATTCTGTGACTAAAGCAGCCTCTGTTTAAGACCATATAAGCATTTGCTCTTATCATATTTGAAATTAGGCCTGATAAAGACACTTTTGCTGGCCAAAGCACTACTGGACCCTGCCAGCTCGATTCCTGCCCGGGGCATCCCATTCTGTGACTACAGCAGCCTCTGTTTAAGACCATATAAGCATTTGCTCTTATCATATTTGAAATTAGCCTGATAAAGACACTTTTGCTGGCCAAAGCACTACTGGACCCTGCCAGCTCGATTCCTGCCCGGGGCATCCCATTCTGTGACTACAGCAGCCTCTGTTTAAGACCATATAAGCATTTGCTCTTATCATATTTGAAATTAGGCCTGATAAAGACACTTTTGCTGGCCAAAGCCCTACTGGACCCTGCCAGGTCGATTCCTGCCCAGGGCATCCCATTCTGTGACTAAAGCAGCCTCTGTTTAAGACCATATAAGCATTTGCTCTTATCATATTTGAAATTAGGCCTGATAAAGACACTTTTGCTGGCCAAAACCCTACTGGACCCTGCCAGCTCGATTCCTGCCCGGGGCATCCCATTCTGTGACTACAGCAGCCTCTGTTTAAGACCATATAAGCATTTGCTCTTATCATATTTGAAATTAGCCTGATAAAGACACTTTTGCTGGCCAAAGCACTACTGGACCCTGCCAGCTCGATTCCTGCCCGGGGCATCCCATTCTGTGACTACAGCAGCCTCTGTTTAAGACCATATAAGCATTTGCTCTTATCATATTTGAAATTAGGCCTGATAAAGACACTTTTGCTGGCCAAAGCACTACTGGACCCTGCCAGCTCGATTCCTGCCCGGGGCATCCCATTCTGTGACTACAGCAGCCTCTGTTTAAGACCATATAAGCATTTGCTCTTATCATATTTGAAATTAGCCTGATAAAGACACTTTTGCTGGCCAAAGCACTACTGGACCCTGCCAGCTCGATTCCTGCCCGGGGCATCCCATTCTGTGACTACAGCAGCCTCTGTTTAAGACCATATAAGCATTTGCTCTTATCATATTTGAAATTAGGCCTGATAAAGACACTTTTGCTGGCCAAAGCACTACTGGACCCTGCCAGCTCGATTCCTGCCCGGGGCATCCCATTCTGTGACTACAGCAGCCTCTGTTTAAGACCATATAAGCATTTGCTCTTATCATATTTGAAATTAGCCTGATAAAGACACTTTTGCTGGCCAAAGCACTACTGGACCCTGCCAGCTCGATTCCTGCCCGGGGCATCCCATTCTGTGACTAAAGCAGCCTCTGTTTAAGACCATATAAGCATTTGCTCTTATCATATTTGAAATTAGCCTGATAAAGACACTTTTGCTGGCCAAAGCACTACTGGACCCTGCCAGCTCGATTCCTGCCCGGGGCATCCCATTCTGTGACTAAAGCAGCCTCTGTTTAAGACCATATAAGCATTTGCTCTTATCATATTTGAAATTAGCCTGATAAAGACACTTTTGCTGGCCAAAGCACTACTGGACCCTGCCAGCTCGATTCCTGCCCGGGGCATCCCATTCTGTGACTACAGCAGCCTCTGTTTAAGACCATATAAGCATTTGCTCTTATCATATTTGAAATTAGCCTGATAAAGACACTTTTGCTGGCCAAAGCACTACTGGACCCTGCCAGCTCGATTCCTGCCCGGGGCATCCCATTCTGTGACTAAAGCAGCCTCTGTTTAAGACCATATAAGCATTTGCTCTTATCATATTTGAAATTAGCCTGATAAAGACACTTTTGCTGGCCAAAGCCCTACTGGACCCTGCCAGGTCGATTCCTGCCCAGGGCATCCCATTCTGTGACTAAAGCAGCCTCTGTTTAAGACCATATAAGCATTTGCTCTTATCATATTTGAAATTAGGCCTGATAAAGACACTTTTGCTGGCCAAAGCCCTACTGGACCCTGCCAGCTCGATTCCTGCCCGGGGCATCCCATTCTGTGACTACAGCAGCCTCTGTTTAAGACCATATAAGCATTTGCTCTTATCATATTTGAAATTAGCCTGATAAAGACACTTTTGCTGGCCAAAGCACTACTGGACCCTGCCAGCTCGATTCCTGCCCGGGGCATCCCATTCTGTGACTAAAGCAGCCTCTGTTTAAGACCATATAAGCATTTGCTCTTATCATATTTGAAATTAGCCTGATAAAGACACTTTTGCTGGCCAAAGCCCTACTGGACCCTGCCAGGTCGATTCCTGCCCAGGGCATCCCATTCTGTGACTAAAGCAGCCTCTGTTTAAGACCATATAAGCATTTGCTCTTATCATATTTGAAATTAGGCCTGATAAAGACACTTTTGCTGGCCAAAGCCCTACTGGACCCTGCCAGCTCGATTCCTGCCCGGGGCATCCCATTCTGTGACTACAGCAGCCTCTGTTTAAGACCATATAAGCATTTGCTCTTATCATATTTGAAATTAGCCTGATAAAGACACTTTTGCTGGCCAAAGCACTACTGGACCCTGCCAGCTCGATTCCTGCCCGGGGCATCCCATTCTGTGACTAAAGCAGCCTCTGTTTAAGACCATATAAGCATTTGCTCTTATCATATTTGAAATTAGGCCTGATAAAGACACTTTTGCTGGCCAAAGCACTACTGGACCCTGCCAGCTCGATTCCTGCCCGGGGCATCCCATTCTGTGACTACAGCAGCCTCTGTTTAAGACCATATAAGCATTTGCTCTTATCATATTTGAAATTAGCCTGATAAAGACACTTTTGCTGGCCAAAGCACTACTGGACCCTGCCAGCTCGATTCCTGCCCGGGGCATCCCATTCTGTGACTAAAGCAGCCTCTGTTTAAGACCATATAAGCATTTGCTCTTATCATATTTGAAATTAGCCTGATAAAGACACTTTTGCTGGCCAAAGCACTACTGGACCCTGCCAGCTCGATTCCTGCCCGGGGCATCCCATTCTGTGACTACAGCAGCCTCTGTTTAAGACCATATAAGCATTTGCTCTTATCATATTTGAAATTAGGCCTGATAAAGACACTTTTGCTGGCCAAAGCACTACTGGACCCTGCCAGCTCGATTCCTGCCCGGGGCATCCCATTCTGTGACTACAGCAGCCTCTGTTTAAGACCATATAAGCATTTGCTCTTATCATATTTGAAATTAGCCTGATAAAGACACTTTTGCTGGCCAAAGCACTACTGGACCCTGCCAGCTCGATTCCTGCCCGGGGCATCCCATTCTGTGACTAAAGCAGCCTCTGTTTAAGACCATATAAGCATTTGCTCTTATCATATTTGAAATTAGGCCTGATAAAGACACTTTTGCTGGCCAAAGCACTACTGGACCCTGCCAGCTCGATTCCTGCCCGGGGCATCCCATTCTGTGACTACAGCAGCCTCTGTTTAAGACCATATAAGCATTTGCTCTTATCATATTTGAAATTAGCCTGATAAAGACACTTTTGCTGGCCAAAGCACTACTGGACCCTGCCAGCTCGATTCCTGCCCGGGGCATCCCATTCTGTGACTAAAGCAGCCTCTGTTTAAGACCATATAAGCATTTGCTCTTATCATATTTGAAATTAGCCTGATAAAGACACTTTTGCTGGCCAAAGCACTACTGGACCCTGCCAGCTCGATTCCTGCCCGGGGCATCCCATTCTGTGACTACAGCAGCCTCTGTTTAAGACCATATAAGCATTTGCTCTTATCATATTTGAAATTAGGCCTGATAAAGACACTTTTGCTGGCCAAAGCACTACTGGACCCTGCCAGCTCGATTCCTGCCCGGGGCATCCCATTCTGTGACTACAGCAGCCTCTGTTTAAGACCATATAAGCATTTGCTCTTATCATATTTGAAATTAGCCTGATAAAGACACTTTTGCTGGCCAAAGCACTACTGGACCCTGCCAGCTCGATTCCTGCCCGGGGCATCCCATTCTGTGACTAAAGCAGCCTCTGTTTAAGACCATATAAGCATTTGCTCTTATCATATTTGAAATTAGCCTGATAAAGACACTTTTGCTGGCCAAAGCACTACTGGACCCTGCCAGTTCGATTCCTGCCCGGGGCATCCCATTCTGTGACTACAGCAGCCTCTGTTTAAGACCATATAAGCATTTGCTCTTATCATATTTGAAATTAGGCCTGATAAAGACACTTTTGCTGGCCAAAGCACTACTGGACCCTGCCAGCTCGATTCCTGCCCGGGGCATCCCATTCTGTGACTACAGCAGCCTCTGTTTAAGACCATATAAGCATTTGCTCTTATCATATTTGAAATTAGCCTGATAAAGACACTTTTGCTGGCCAAAGCACTACTGGACCCTGCCAGCTCGATTCCTGCCCGGGGCATCCCATTCTGTGACTAAAGCAGCCTCTGTTTAAGACCATATAAGCATTTGCTCTTATCATATTTGAAATTAGCCTGATAAAGACACTTTTGCTGGCCAAAGCACTACTGGACCCTGCCAGCTCGATTCCTGCCCGGGGCATCCCATTCTGTGACTACAGCAGCCTCTGTTTAAGACCATATAAGCATTTGCTCTTATCATATTTGAAATTAGGCCTGATAAAGACACTTTTGCTGGCCAAAGCACTACTGGACCCTGCCAGCTCGATTCCTGCCCGGGGCATCCCATTCTGTGACTACAGCAGCCTCTGTTTAAGACCATATAAGCATTTGCTCTTATCATATTTGAAATTAGCCTGATAAAGACACTTTTGCTGGCCAAAGCACTACTGGACCCTGCCAGCTCGATTCCTGCCCGGGGCATCCCATTCTGTGACTAAAGCAGCCTCTGTTTAAGACCATATAAGCATTTGCTCTTATCATATTTGAAATTAGCCTGATAAAGACACTTTTGCTGGCCAAAGCCCTACTGGACCCTGCCAGGTCGATTCCTGCCCAGGGCATCCCATTCTGTGACTAAAGCAGCCTCTGTTTAAGACCATATAAGCATTTGCTCTTATCATATTTGAAATTAGGCCTGATAAAGACACTTTTGCTGGCCAAAGCCCTACTGGACCCTGCCAGCTCGATTCCTGCCCGGGGCATCCCATTCTGTGACTACAGCAGCCTCTGTTTAAGACCATATAAGCATTTGCTCTTATCATATTTGAAATTAGCCTGATAAAGACACTTTTGCTGGCCAAAGCACTACTGGACCCTGCCAGCTCGATTCCTGCCCGGGGCATCCCATTCTGTGACTACAGCAGCCTCTGTTTAAGACCATATAAGCATTTGCTCTTATCATATTTGAAATTAGCCTGATAAAGACACTTTTGCTGGCCAAAGCACTACTGGACCCTGCCAGCTCGATTCCTGCCCGGGGCATCCCATTCTGTGACTAAAGCAGCCTCTGTTTAAGACCATATAAGCATTTGCTCTTATCATATTTGAAATTAGCCTGATAAAGACACTTTTGCTGGCCAAAGCACTACTGGACCCTGCCAGCTCGATTCCTGCCCGGGGCATCCCATTCTGTGACTACAGCAGCCTCTGTTTAAGACCATATAAGCATTTGCTCTTATCATATTTGAAATTAGCCTGATAAAGACACTTTTGCTGGCCAAAGCACTACTGGACCCTGCCAGCTCGATTCCTGCCCGGGGCATCCCATTCTGTGACTACAGCAGCCTCTGTTTAAGACCATATAAGCATTTGCTCTTATCATATTTGAAATTAGCCTGATAAAGACACTTTTGCTGGCCAAAGCACTACTGGACCCTGCCAGCTCGATTCCTGCCCGGGGCATCCCATTCTGTGACTAAAGCAGCCTCTGTTTAAGACCATATAAGCATTTGCTCTTATCATATTTGAAATTAGCCTGATAAAAACACTTTTGCTGGCCAAAGCACTACTGGACCCTGCCAGCTCGATTCCTGCCCGGGGCATCCCATTCTGTGACTAAAGCAGCCTCTGTTTAAGACCATATAAGCATTTGCTCTTATTATATTTATATTATAAGACACTTTTGCTGGGCATAGGCTTACTGCTGCCTGCCAGGTGCACTTCTGTTGAGGCATCCCATTCTGTAACATAGCATACCCCTCTTTATTTACACTAAGCAGCTCTCTTATTTACACTAAGCAGGCCTGTTGGAGGCTGAGTGTTACTGCTCACTTTTGGTGTGCATTATATTCTGTTTTATATAGACCCACTGCTGCCTGGGGGTTCTTAAAATATCACCTACTACCACGCCAGTTAGACTATGTCGGGCAGACAAGTGCCTGGAAGTGAAAAGAGGAGTGGCAGAGGCCAAGATTCCGCAGGCAGAGCTCGCATCAGACTGGGGGCCAGTAGCAGCAGGAGTCACGCTGAGAGACCTAATCTGCCAGTATCTGCTAGCGGTCGGGTCTCCACCAGTAACGCATCTGCCGTGGTAGATTGGCTGACGCGCTCATCAACAACATCATCACAACTTACATCTGAGACCCCCAGTCTAGGGTCGGTAGGTTCCTCTGACACAACCCTGAGTTGGCATGCCCCGAGAGCAGTCCCTGTCCTCCCATTGCCTCTGTCCTACGCCGTTCCCTCCCCCAGCGACGTATCCTATGCTTTGGGTTCAGCTCCACTCTTTAGTGAGGAGGACGATCAGATACAGGAGGACAGTCAGCAGCTACTGCCCAGCCAAGAAATGGAGGTGGCTTCTTTAGCTAGGCAGACAAATAGTGATGTGGACAGTGTCGTGGGTGCTGCGAGCGTTCCAGCTCCTGCGCCAGACACTGTTGACGAATCCACGAACATCAGTGACGTACAGCCACAACCCGGTGATGATGATGATGATGACGATGAAGCCGATCGCACTTGGGAGCCGGGTGATGAAGGGGCTTCATCGTCATCATCAGGAGAAGAGGGGCGCAGGTTGCCCCGGAGTCAGCAGCTGAGGCAGCAAGGTGGTAGCAGTCAGCATGGGGGCACAATTCCAAAGGCTGGAGCCGGCCGGGGCCGGGGCCGGGGTAGAGCACCTGCTGTGCGGCAGTCTACCTTATCGGGAGGTAGTGGAGCAGGGGTTCCTGGAGTTGGCAACAGCAGCAGTGAATCAGTGAGGCCAGGGGGTGGGAAAAGTAGCTACTCGGCAGTGTGGCAGTTTTTCCTGAGGCATCCGCAGGAGGGTAACATGGCCACATGCAAGATATGTAGGCAAAAGGTGAAGCGTGGCCAGGGTCCAAATGTTGGCACCACGGCCCTGCGTCAACATATGATGCGTCACCATAAAACGACCTGGGAGAACCGAGGCTCCCAAGGGGTGGTCCAGTCTGCTTCCTCACCAAGTGAGCTCCCAATTTCTGCCAGCCAAGGCTCCAGCACCTCAGCCGAAGGCAGCTGTGCGTCACACCCATCCTCTGTCGCTCCTTCTCCTCCTCCTCCTCCTCCAAGTCATGCATCCCGCCAGCAATCCATCAGCGAAGCCATGTCCAAGAGACAGCAGTATGCGCCCACTCATCCTACGGCGCAGAAGCTGAATGTGCTCCTGTCCAAGTTGCTGGTGCTGCAGTCGCTCCCTTTTCAGGTGGTGGAATCTGCACCTTTCAGAGAACTGATGGCTTGTGCCGAGCCGAGGTGGAGAGTCCCAAGCCGTCATTTCTTTGCCAAGAAGGCAGTACCAGCGCTGCACACTTTTGTTGAACAGAAGGTGGGCCAGTCCTTGAGCCTGTCGGTGTGTAGCAAAATACATGGCAGCGCCGACATCTGGAGCTGTAACTACGGTCAGGGGCAGTACATGTCGTTTACGGCCCACTGGGTGAATGTGGTCCCTTTGCAGCAGCAACTTGGACAGGTCACGCCGCTTCGGCCTCCGCGCTCTCTGCCCATTGGGCCTGTGACACCGTGCGACTCGGCCTCCTCATCCTCCGCCATCTCCTCACCCTCCACTGTAGGCTCAAGTCTCAGTGCCCCTCCAGTCTACCATGTGTGCAGGGCACGGAGGTGTCACGCAGTGCTTCACATGGTTTGTCTTGGCGAACGGAGTCACACAGGGGAGGAACTGCTTAAATGTATTCATCAGGAAATCCAAACATGGCTTACTCCGAGAAAACTTAAAATGGGAATCATGGTTACCGACAATGGGAAGAACATTTTGTCTGCGCTGCGCCAAGGAAGCCTGACCCATGCCCCCTGCATGGCTCACGTCTTCAATCTGGTTGTCAAGCGGTTTCTGAAGTGTTCCCCCCATCTGCAGGACATCCTAACAACTTCACGGAAACTTTGCATGCACTTCAGCCACTCCTACACCGCCAAACACACCCTTCTTGAGCTACAGCGTCAGAATGGTATCCCCCAACATAGTCTGATTTGCGATGTTTCCACCCGTTGGAATTCCACCCTTCACATGTTGGACCGATTATATGAACAGAGAAAAGCCATCACGGATTTCCTGATGATCCAAGCAGATAGGGGGACTCCCCTGTGTAACTTCAATGTCAACCAGTGGCAGCTCATACGTGACACCTGCCGTTTGCTCAGGCCCTTTGAGGAAGCCACTTTATTTGTCAGTCGGCAGGATTACGGGATGAACGACGTGATTCCACTGCTTCATGTACTACAGCACATGTTGGAAACCATGGCTGGTCAGGGCACTGGAGACATGGCGTTTACATCTTACGGCCACATGAACCCCCTTGGAGCTGAACTGGAGGAGGAGGAGGAGGAAGAGGAGGAGGAGGAGTTGCCCAGCGAAACACAGTTTAGGCTTGGCGAAATGGCTGGTTTATCTAGTCAGCGGACAGGAGAGGAGGAGCAGGAGCAGCCAGAGGAGCTAGAGGTTTTTGAGGAAGGAGAGACAGAGGACCCGGGCACACCGTGGCAGTATGCAGTGGAGATGGAGACAGGTAGTCCATCCGAGTCACTTGCGCAAATGGCACGAAGCATGCTCACGTGCTTGCGTAGTGACCCCAGAATTGTTTCCATCTGTCGGCGGGATGACTTCTGGCTGTCCACCTTATTGGACCCTCGCTTCCGGCACAAAATGGGGGCATTTTTTAAACCCACCGAGAGGGAGGACAAACTCAACTACTACAAAGACATTCTACGTAGGCAGTTGGCCGATGCCTATCTGCGCCATGGTCCATACTCTCGCAGGTCTGACTCGAGGGGACCTCTGCGCTCACCTTCCACTGCCATGGCCGCTGGGGGGGTTGGCAGGAGCAGCAGCAGCAGCTCCATCAGCAGCAGCAGCCTCAGTCTTCAGTCGCTAATGAGTAGCTTTCTACACCCGCATAGTGAGGCTACTCATGAGCAGCAGGAAGACCTGGAGCAGGACCTGAACCAGCAGGTCATGTCATACTTTGACATGACCATGCCAACACACCTTGAGGATCCGCTGGACTTCTGGGCAGCCAAACTTGATTTGTGGCCGCAACTAGCAGAGTTTGCCCTGGAAAAGCTGTCCTGCCCGGCAAGTAGCGTGCCATCTGAGCGGGTGTTTAGTGCGGCGGGGGCCATAGTTACGGCGAGGAGAACTCGTCTGTCAACTAAAAATGTGGAGAGACTCACCTTTGTCAAAATGAATCAGGGATGGATCAGCCAGGATTTCCACCCACCAATGCCTGATGCATGCGACTAGATTCAGCATGGTGCCACGTTTTACACTTTCCAAATGGTGCAAAACATATTTATGTCTTTAGGCCATTTTTTGGGCTCCTGCTGCTGCTACTGTCAACTCCTGCCAACTCCAGGGTGTGATTCATCCAATTTTTGGGCTCCTGAGGCCAACTCCAGTGTATATTTGGGCTCCTGCTGCTGCTGCTGCCAACTTCTGCCAACTCCAGGGTGTGATTCATCCAATTTTTGGGCTCCTGAGGCCAACTCCAGTGTATATTTGGGCTCCTGCTGCTGCTACTGTCAACTCCTGCCAACTCCAGGGTGTGATTCATCCAATTTTTGGGCTCCTGAAGCCAACTCCAGTGTATATTTGGGCTCCTGCTGCTGCTGCTGCCAACTTCTGCCAACTCCAGGGTGTGATTCATCCAATTTTTGGGCTCCTGAAGCCAACTCCAGTGTATATTTGGGCTCCTGCTGCTGCTGCTGCCAACTTCTGCCAACTCCAGGGTGTGATTCATCCAATTTTTGGGCTCCTGAGGCCAACTCCAGTGTATATTTGGGCTCCTGCTGCTGCTACTGTCAACTCCTGCCAACTCCAGGGTGTGATTCATCCAATTTTTGGGCTCCTGAGGCCAACTCCAGTGTATATTTGGGCTCCTGCTGCTGCTACTGTCAACTCCTGCCAACTCCAGGGTGTGATTCATCCAATTTTTGGGCTCCTGAAGCCAACTCCAGTGTATATTTGGGCTCCTGCTGCTGCTGCTGCCAACTTCTGCCAACTCCAGGGTGTGATTCATCCAATTTTTGGGCTCCTGAAGCCAACTCCAGTGTATATTTGGGCTCCTGCTGCTGCTGCTGCCAACTTCTGCCAACTCCAGGGTGTGATTCATCCAATTTTTGGGCTCCTGAGGCCAACTCCAGTGTATATTTGGGCTCCTGCTGCTGCTACTGTCAACTCCTGCCAACTCCAGGGTGTGATTCATCCAATTTTTGGGCTCCTGAGGCCAACTCCAGTGTATATTTGGGCTCCTGCTGCTGCTACTGTCAACTCCTGCCAACTCCAGGGTGTGATTCATCCAATTTTTGGGCTCCTGAAGCCAACTCCAGTGTATATTTGGGCTCCTGCTGCTGCTGCTGCCAACTTCTGCCAACTCCAGGGTGTGATTCATCCAATTTTTGGGCTCCTGAAGCCAACTCCAGTGTATATTTGGGCTCCTGCTGCTGCTGCTGTCAACTCCTGCCAACTCCAGGGTGTGATTCATCCAATTTTTGGGCTCCTGAAGCCAACTCCAGTGTATATTTGGGCTCCTGCTGCTGCTGCTGTCAACTCCTGCCAACTCCAGGGTGTGATTCATCCAATTTTTGGGCTCCTGAAGCCAACTCCAGTGTATATTTGGGCTCCTGCTGCTGCTACTGTCAACTCCTGCCAACTCCAGGGTGTGATTCATCCAATTTTTGGGCTCCTGAGGCCAACTCCAGTGTATATTTGGGCTCCTGCTGCTGCTACTGTCAACTCCTGCCAACTCCAGGGTGTGATTCATCCAATTTTTGGGCTCCTGAAGCCAACTCCAGTGTATATTTGGGCTCCTGCTGCTGCTGCTGCCAACTTCTGCCAACTCCAGGGTGTGATTCATCCAATTTTTGGGCTCCTGAAGCCAACTCCAGTGTATATTTGGGCTCCTGCTGCTGCTGCTGTCAACTCCTGCCAACTCCAGGGTGTGATTCATCCAATTTTTGGGCTCCTGAAGCCAACTCCAGTGTATATTTGGGCTCCTGCTGCTGCTGCTGTCAACTCCTGCCAACTCCAGGGTGTGATTCATCCAATTTTTGGGCTCCTGAAGCCAACTCCAGTGTATATTTGGGCTCCTGCTGCTGCTGCTGTCAACTCCTGCCAACTCCAGGGTGTGATTCATCCAATTTTTGGGCTCCTGAAGCCAACTCCAGTGTATATTTGGGCTCCTGCTGCTGCTGCTGCCAACTCCTGCCAACTCCAGGGTGTGATTCATCCAATTTTTGGGCTCCTGAAGCCAACTCCAGTGTATATTTGGGCTCCTGCTGCTGCTGCTGCCAACTTCTGCCAACTCCAGGGTGTGATTCATCCAATTTTTGGGCTCCTGAAGCCAACTCCAGTGTATATTTGGGCTCCTGCTGCTGCTGCTGCCAACTCCTGCCAACTCCAGGGTGTGATTCATCCAATTTTTGGGCTCCTGAGGCCAACTCCAGTGTATATTTGGGCTCCTGCTGCTGCTACTGTCAACTCCTGCCAACTCCAGGGTGTGATTCATCCAATTTTTGGGCTCCTGAGGCCAACTCCAGTGTATATTTGGGCTCCTGCTGCTGCTACTGTCAACTCCTGCCAACTCCAGGGTGTGATTCATCCAATTTTTGGGCTCCTGAAGCCAACTCCAGTGTATATTTGGGCTCCTGCTGCTGCCAACTTCTGCCAACTCCAGGGTGTGATTCATCCAATTTTTGGGCTCCTGAAGCCAACTCCAGTGTATATTTGGGCTCCTGCTGCTGCTACTGTCAACTCCTGCCAACTCCAGGGTGTGATTCATCCAATTTTTGGGCTCCTGAAGCCAACTCCAGTGTATATTTGGGCTCCTGCTGCTGCTGCTGTCAACTCCTGCCAACTCCAGGGTGTGATTCATCCAATTTTTGGGCTCCTGAAGCCAACTCCAGTGTATATTTGGGCTCCTGCTGCTGCTGCTGCCAACTCCTGCCAACTCCAGGGTGTGATTCATCCAATTTTTGGGCTCCTGAAGCCAACTCCAGTGTATATTTGGGCTCCTGCTGCTGCTGCTGCCAACTTCTGCCAACTCCAGGGTGTGATTCATCCAATTTTTGGGCTCCTGAAGCCAACTCCAGTGTATATTTGGGCTCCTGCTGCTGCTGCTGCCAACTCCTGCCAACTCCAGGGTGTGATTCATCCAATTTTTGGGCTCCTGAGGCCAACTCCAGTGTATATTTGGGCTCCTGCTGCTGCTACTGTCAACTCCTGCCAACTCCAGGGTGTGATTCATCCAATTTTTGGGCTCCTGAGGCCAACTCCAGTGTATATTTGGGCTCCTGCTGCTGCTACTGTCAACTCCTGCCAACTCCAGGGTGTGATTCATCCAATTTTTGGGCTCCTGAAGCCAACTCCAGTGTATATTTGGGCTCCTGCTGCTGCTGCTGCCAACTTCTGCCAACTCCAGGGTGTGATTCATCCAATTTTTGGGCTCCTGAGGCCAACTCCAGTGTATATTTGGGCTCCTGCTGCTGCTACTGTCAACTCCTGCCAACTCCAGGGTGTGATTCATCCAATTTTTGGGCTCCTGAGGCCAACTCCAGTGTATATTTGGGCTCCTGCTGCTGCTACTGTCAACTCCTGCCAACTCCAGGGTGTGATTCATCCAATTTTTGGGCTCCTGAGGCCAACTCCAGTGTATATTTGGGCTCCTGCTGCTGCTACTGTCAACTCCTGCCAACTCCAGGGTGTGATTCATCCAATTTTTGGGCTCCTGAAGCCAACTCCAGTGTATATTTGGGCTCCTGCTGCTGCTACTGTCAACTCCTGCCAACTCCAGGGTGTGATTCATCCAATTTTTGGGCTCCTGAAGCCAACTCCAGTGTATATTTGGGCTCCTGCTGCTGCTGCTGCCAACTTCTGCCAACTCCAGGGTGTGATTCATCCAATTTTTGGGCTCCTGAGGCCAACTCCAGTGTATATTTGGGCTCCTGCTGCTGCTACTGTCAACTCCTGCCAACTCCAGGGTGTGATTCATCCAATTTTTGGGCTCCTGAAGCCAACTCCAGTGTATATTTGGGCTCCTGCTGCTGCTGCTGTCAACTCCTGCCAACTCCAGGGTGTGATTCATCCAATTTTTGGGCTCCTGAAGCCAACTCCAGTGTATATTTGGGCTCCTGCTGCTGCTGCTGCCAACTCCTGCCAACTCCAGGGTGTGATTCATCCAATTTTTGGGCTCCTGAAGCCAACTCCAGTGTATATTTGGGCTCCTGCTGCTGCTGCTGCCAACTCCTGCCAACTCCAGGGTGTGATTCATCCAATTTTTGGGCTCCTGAGGCCAACTCCAGTGTATATTTGGGCTCCTTCTGCCCCTCATAGTGATGCCACTTCAACTCTCTGCAATTGTGCCGCTCTGCGATTCTATTAGCGATGCCTCTGATCTGCATGTGATATTTCTTCAAAGTATTATTTAACTAACCCAGCACGCATCCTGTGCGTGTTACAGCAAGGCTGAATGGTTTACAACCCTATTGAGGCTGTAGGAGGCTCAGAAATAGCCGTTTTTAATAGCGATTCGTCGCGAATTTATTCGGGTCGAAACGATTTTTGTCGGAAAATTCGGCGAATCAGTCGAATCGAATTTTTCAAAAGTTCGCTCATCTCTAGTGACATGTGTAAGAAGAGATTAACCTGGTACCTGCATAAATTTGTTAAGATCTCCTGTAAACAAAAAGTATCATATTAATTCTGAGCTTCAAATAGTCCTTGTATATTTTGGGGATTATTTAAGAAATGCCACTAAGGCCACTTAGTGCCAGGTGAACGTCAGGTGAATGTCAGGTCCCAGTGAAAACAGTGTTTTTATCAAGGCAAAAATCCAGAGCGCCTGTGATAGTGCCAGGTAGTGTCCCATCTATCATCAGCACCAGCGATGGTATGAGTTCCCTACAGTGCCATATAGGACCAGGCGCTCACCCTGCACTGTGTGGCCTTATGCCATACATTTCAACGGGCTGGGTTACAAATATTTAGGCATTTTATAATCATTATTTACATTTGTTTGGGCTGCTTCCTGTGCCACGGGATCTCTGGGATGGTTGGGATTATTTTTGAATGCATCTTTAGCACTTTTGTGTTGCGCTGCAAACTTGCACACCCTAAACACTGCTGCTGTCACTGCTAGATGAGGGTGTCTGCCCCCTTCCCTGGCCTTGTTCCTTGCGGCCAATTCAATCTAGGGGCCAAGCCATCGCACACAGGTTACAGAGGGGGCCAGACTCTGTAGAGCTTATGTTGTGTCTTGGCCCCTCATAACCTATAATTTTTCAGTTTCATTTATGACCTTAAAAATGAGGTAAGCCTGGCTGCCTTGGAGGCAAAGGTCCAGGTCAAATTAAGGCCCTAATCATCACATATAGGTACTAGAGGGGCCCAGTCTCCCCTATTGTGTACAGCTCATATTGTGTCTGGGACTCCCATAACATATAATATGATAGCTGGACCCCTAGCCCCTAGAGTTTTTGTTTTCTATATTATCGGTCTGGATTTTGAGGTAAGCCTGGTTACCTTGGGGCCAGAGACTCAGTTTAAACTAGGGCCCACGCCTTAACACATTGATGCTCTATGGGGCCTGAAAATTCAGGATGGTGGCAGGTAGGTAAGGTTTGGCAGGTCAGTGCCATATTTTGGGGCAGCCTGAATAGAAACTCAAGACAAAATAACTTAGCCAATGTGCCCTCTATTACTCAAGTTCATGTGGTTTCTGATTAAGTGAATACAAAGTGACACAAAGCTCCTGTGAAACACTTCTAGTCTCCGAAGGTTGAGTCCCTTGTTTAGGTTGTAGGTTATTTCCATCAGTTTTCAAGCAGTTGAGCATCAAAAATTGGGATGCCGACCAAGAGGGACCCAGCAGCCCTGAGGGCCACTATGGGGTTTACATAAAATCAGTTTTGATTGCAGCACAGTGTGGCATCCTCATTGCTGATGCCTCCTGTGCATACACCCCATGCAAGTCCAAATCTTCCTACCTTCTCCTCGCTCCCCCCTGACAAAACTGGAATGGATCAATAGCTCTCTTCCGGTGACCGAAAAACTCAGAATCGTGAAAACTGATGGTCAACTGCCAAAAGGTAGTTATAGCTTGTATAAGACGTACAGTATAAGACTACTAAACAAATAAACATACACTGTGTATCAGAACAAAGTAAAGCCACAAACATTGTCTATGGTTCACAGCTGATTGTACATGGTTTCATGTTGACTTACTGATTTCACACCAGTTACACGCAGGAAAATATATCTGAATATTATTTGATATGGCGTGCTGTCTGGCCAGCACTTGATGTTTTTATCCTTTGCTCATTTCAAAGTTTATGGATATTATATCATTTGTGGCTCAGGGCCTAAAATCCTGCCCTCTTTATCTTTTAGTCTCTTTAAATCAGTACAAAAAAAAACAAGCAGACTGATCGGCATAATGCGGGAAATTGCAAATGATCGGTGATTAGTTAAACTACAGGATAATCAGGAAAAGACAAGACGCTAGATTAACACACGCCCTGTATTGCATTTTCAGGCTGAAAAGGAAGAATAATGGAGGAAACTGAGATTGGCAAAGTTACAACACCCTGCCACACCATACCACATGCTGTAATGTCAGACTATTGTTATGATGTCCCATCATAAACCATGCCAGCACTGTAAACTAGACAACCATCTAACTCTTCCGTTACATGACAGGAGTCAATCTGGATGGCATAGTATTTGATCACAACATCACCATCAAAAAGATGTACCTATCCCAAATCAAATAATATTCAGACAAAATTTTACAGCCTGTCTGTTTTGCACCTCCCTCAGATCTACCTTCTATGTCATGTAGTTAAATCCCAAGCTTTATAAGTGTAGCTGAATCCCAGGTCATCTAAAACACACGTGGCCAATGCTTGGTGTAGTGGTGCCTCTATGGTCAACATTAACATGTTGAAGAAGACTAGACTCTAAAGTATGTTCAGCCAGTTTACTTTTTTGCTGCAACATGTACTGCGAAGATTCACGCATCATAATTTGACAGGTATGGCTAGTAGGGGATTCTCAGCTGTATACTGCGAATATGGAGATGTATATAGATAAAGGCCCCAAAGTATGATACAAAGTCCATCTGGAGAGGGTTGAGATGGGACCAGGGAGTTAATCTGTCTGAGGTAGTGGGATCAGTCTTAGTAAATACTTTTTCCATTCCTAGACTGGGTAAGACAGACTAGTGGGGGTAGTTAGACCATAGGAAATGCTCCATTAAGACTGCAGAGTCCGGGTATGAGTTCTGATCCCGAAATCACCTGGTTTGAGGGGGGTCTCCCACCTTGTTGCACCTACATGGGAATTGTCTTCATTTTAATGGCCTTATATTTAAGTCTTATAGGATCTAGTGCAGCTGGACACTTTTGGATTATGAATGTAGGCTGTGGGAGAAACTTGGTTATTTTTGGTGTCTTTTAGAGAACAGTTAGAAACTGAAAAGTCAAAGTCTCAGATTCACATATAGCCTAGCCTTTCTAGCATTTGCCTATTCTAATAGGTCAAACAGTGTTGCAAAGGTAAGAGGAAACATACTTATTAGTAGAATGCCAGCTAAATCCCCTTTGACTTTTGCACAATGAAGTTTGCTGAGGCCATGAAACCTTCTAGGCTCACTTATAAAATCTAAAGGGATGTCCAGCATTTAGGCGTCTTCCAGTAAAATGTAGTTTTAATTGAAAAAAAAAAACATTACTGGACCCAATATATATATATATATATATATATATATATATATATATTCCCATAAACCCTCACCCATAAACCAGGCCCCTTTCATCTCTAATCCAACAATATAAACCTAGATGCATCCTCTGCTCTGCTACCGACTTTCTCCTTTCTTCCACCCTGGTCACCTCCTCTCATGCTCGCCTCCAGGACTTCTCATGTGCTACTTCAATCTTCTTGTAGTCCATGACAGCTTCACTGGATTCATTAGAACAGTAGAAAAACTTTACAGGAGTAATGGATTGATCCTCACTATCCAGCAGTTTGGCAGAGGGATCCGGCTTTAACCGGACCAACAGTCAAAAATGAATTAAATTAGACCAACACAACAAACAGTGCTCATATGCATCCCTCCCCAGGGCAATTTAAATTGCTGCAAATTTTAAAAACAAGATGGCTCCTCATGGGCTTGCAGGCCACCTGCAAACAGGAAGTCGTGCTGGGCTTCCTGTTACTGTGCATTTTCGTTATGTCAGTTGGGAGAGCAAGCTCCAAAATGGCCGCTACGTTTCTTTTCCAACTGTGCCAGTCTGTTGGTCCGGTTTAAGCTGATGCCATCTTTAAATCTTAGTGGGGAAGAAATAATAGCTGGGCCTCCATTTGCTCTGTGGGATTGACAGAAGTGAGTTCAGAGATCTGGGAGATTTCACACAGCAGGGCATCCCAGATAGGGAGGCACATAGGAACATATTTTGTTCCTCTTGAAGTGTTCTGAGAGTTTTTCATTACATTTGCTAATTATTAAAAATTAGGCTTTATATTGTGCAATTACAAGATTAAAGGGGTCACAAGTTTTGGTGGACCTAAAAATCTACTTCCTCTGGCAGGTCCCAATTATGATTTTCCTCTAGTTGGCCCCTGTAAAGATGCCTCATTTATCATTTTTAAGCGTAATTTTGACATCACAGCTGGCAGCTCAATGGAGAGGTCACTCTCACAGTTGTGAAGCTGTTTATGTTGATGTTAACATTGTAACATAGTACACAGCAGTCAGTATTACATTGTGAAGACAGCCACTCTCCTGGATTCTTACAATGTAACACAACAGGGAGTCAGTTGTATTTTTGCAAGGTAACGACAGGGCCCTTGTCCTGTTTGTTACAATATACACTGTGGCAAATTCGTGAGTTACAAAATTCCCAACGCAAGCTTTATTACTGTTAGTGCTGCCTCTGTGTTTTAGTCTGACACTACTTGTAAAGGCAAATCAATGGCTCGATTACACAATCACTATTCAAATGGAGAATAGGAAATTGTCAGGAATAGAAGTTCACCACATAAGTTAATTAAAGTCAACATTTTGGGACAAGGCAGGGTTGGTTTCTTGAAGCATCTGAATGTGTCGTTTCATTTAATTTTTGAGCCTCTGTCACAAAACACAAAATTAGTGTTTGCTTGCAGAGAGCTCCCACACACCAGATGTATCAGGACATCCAGCTTATCTGTGGTTTTGGATGGTGCCGTCTGCCATTAAAATGTTCCTTTAGTTTGGGGGCTCCGCATGGTCAGCTGTGTAAAATAACAACATACACACAGCATAAGATCTTCATGCTGCAAAAAGTAAATGAATGTTTTCTTTGATAGTCTATACGAGAAGGATCTAAGTAATGAGCCATTAGAGTTATGTAACCCAATGAATAATTGATTGTAGAGCAGCACTACAAGCCAGACATAAACACAGACATGGGAAGTCTTGCTAGAGATAGGACTTATGTCTTTAGTCAAATGCTGGAGGTTTGGAATTGTCGCATATTGCCTCAAGAGACCAGAAGGGTTTTAAATCAATAAACAGTGTAATAGTCTTGCGGTGAGATTTGGAGGAGTTGACATGGCCCACCTTACAAAGCTGTTGTGGAGCTCAGAATATTTACATTTCCCTTCTATATATACCTACTAGCTTTACTTTCTATGAGAAATAAAGATAATAAAGATGACACAACCAATAAAAGTAAATCCAATCAACCAAGACCTATTGTTATATCTTAGAATTATGACAAGTGGTCATGTGCTACCTGAACCTGGCTACCACACTTGATCTACTGATCTTAGCCCGTTCCTCACCTTGGTTGGTAACACATAGATTGCCATACCCTTGACTTTTGAACCTAAATCATTATTTATCAGTTATAACTTTGATTTGTTTTGGACTAATCTGTGGTTTACCCTCCATCTCTTTAGCAATGTACCAGCATCATATATGAAATGAAAGGAGCAGGGGTTGACTGTAGGTGCCCACATACCTGATCACATCTACTACAAACATTACACGTGCTAGAGGATCATCAGTAGCAGTCAGAGGCTGCGCTACACTTTTTGCAAAAGAGTAAAAATATTTCTCCCAGGCTCTTGATGGAGTATTATTAGCCACGAAAGAGTACAAGATATGCAATAATGAATTTAAACTCTATAGAGGCATACATGGGCCTTGATTCACTAAGAGTTGAAAAAAAATTTCATGGGCTAAAAAATTCAATTCATAAGAAAAAGCCTGAGAATGTCACTGTTGATGAATCACCAGATAGGAAAACAATGAAAGTCCATGGCACTTTCTTACTCCTGAGAAAATTATTTAACTTTTTACCCCTTTTTACCTGTAGTAAAAAGTACCATTGACGTTCATTGTATTTCTATCTGGTGATTCACTAACAGTGAAATTATCAGGCATTTTTCTCATGAATTGAATTTTCTTCTAACATGAGAGCATGAGAGTTTTTTTCAACTCTTTGTGAATCGAGGCCATGGTGTTAAAGACTTTTCATACTGAAAAAACTCACCTTGTGTCCTACGCAGACCATAGCTCTTGGTCTGGGGCTGCAGCTCTTACATGTACAGCTTGATTGCTCCTCTCTTCTATGTCCTCCAACGGGCAGACGGCCCCCTCTATCAGTCACCTTGAGCTGCCCCCCCATTCACTGCAATCAAAAGGGGAATATAAGGTTTTCATATGCCCCCTGATGGTGGGAGTGGCTCCCTGTTGGAGGACAAGGAAGAGATGAGCGATCGGGCAGGCATCTTGGGACATGGATACAGCTATCAGGTAAGAGCTGCAGCCACCCGACCAGGTGCGATGGTCTGGGACACAAGGTGAGTATATTTTTTTTAGTAAAAAAACACTTGAACATTCAAACAATTTACATACATGGAAAGATGTAAAACAAAGACCACAAAAATAACAGGAGACCTCAACCACCCTATATTCTTTGTTCCTTGATCTGGTTCAGGCTTGAGCTATCTTTGTCACCCTGTTCTGGCTACCTTGTTGACTATATTGATATGCTTCTCTGAATAAAATTGCTCCATAACATGGCTTCTAAACCAACTTTCCTGATAAAAGCCCTGACTTGTACCTAACCCTGACTCTGTCTTTCTTGTCTATCTGTTGTGTGGGTGGTATCTCTGCAGCCCTACATCAGGGGTACGTTATCCCCCCCTTTCGCTGCAGCCCAATCAGCCTACCAGCCTCCCCCCCCCCCCCATTGCAACTTGCATAATTTTTTCAAGAAATCTGGCTGGGTGCTTCCCTGCACTTTCACAGAGCCCTACTGCTCCTCACGTACCTTCCAGGGGCTCAATGTGATATTAAGCCCTATCCAAATCCAAATTCACACTCAGATCTTTAACCATTACATCATCTCTACAGTCATTGATCTCCTAGGCCTCCCCTGCAGCCTCCCTGAATCATTTGTATATGCGCCCAGATTTTCCAGTATCACACTGAAACCCCTTATGGGAAACCCCTTATGGGAGTCTAACCCATAATTGATTATTTTCTTCCTCTTTGGATCAGGACTCAAACAATAGGCAGCCTGGAACTGACTCAGCTGCTTCTTGAACAGACAGATCCCGCTATGCTCTCCTTAGCTCAGTCATAACCCTACTACCTACTCCTGGCTAGCTCCCCCCAACATTACTACTTTCTATTTAGTTCTCCAAATAGGACTCCCTGTGTTGCCCTGGAATGGCTGGGTATCTGGACAGGTAGTTCTTGAATTAGAAAATTCCTTACATTACCTATATTATCTTTTTATCCATGAAGAATTGTTATCCCTGCCCATGCTAAGTGTACTTAGCCTCCTATCGCAAATAATTTTGTGTATGTAAGTATATACTTGGCAATAAAAAAAAATAGTTCAAATTCTGATATAGGTAACCAGATTAGATTGTGGAAAAACTATTATATATATAAGTGAGTGCAGCAAAAAATGTATTTAGTCATTTCCAAACATCTGTGAGTCAATATACACTTTCCTGCCTAGCCAGAAATGTGCATAACATGTCTACCCTTGTTCAGATAACTTACAATAAGAGAATTTTACTTTAGATACTTGATGTCCTGGTGGGAAACCCCCCTGTGTAATGACACAGACATCAAGCTGTAGTAAAAATACACACAACCACTCTAATGTCTGTTGTGTATTTACTGAGTATTTTAAGGGAATTGGGCTCATGAAAACTATGAAGAGTTCACAGCGGGGTTCGAAATAACAAATCTGGTTTTGTTTTATACTAATTGAAATGTTTTTTTTTCTAAACCAGAATGCCCTGTCATCTAGAAGGGTCCATTATAAATGTATAAATAAAGTCATAGTGCATGAAGGACGGCCATAGTTAGTACCAACTACCAATAATGTAGTATTTAAAGGCTATGGCCTATCATACAGCCCAGTATTCTCCATAGACGAGGCCATTTCAATGGATGCCGTTTTATTTCTTCTCCGTTGGCATAAAGCAAATTATGCAAGCTCAAATAATATGAACACTTGTTAAAGTGGACCAACACCCAGGGGTGATCGGCCCGGGAATCTATAAGATCTGAGATCGGGATGTCCCGCGGGGTGAAACCCCCCCAAAGCCCCCAAAAAACCTTACCTTATCCGCCGCCGCCGCCTCCCGCGCGCCCCTCTAGACGTGCGCGCGCCCGCGCCGGCCGTTTGTGAATGGCCGGCGTGGGCGCGCGCCCTGTAAGAGTGACGTGCGGGAGGTGGAGGCGGACGCGCTGTCACCCGCTTGGACGTTGGCGGGGATTGGACGGCGCGGCCACGTGGGAGCGTGGTGAGGTGAGTTTTTGGGGCTTTCTGGGGGGTTTCACACAGCGGGGCACCCCCAATCGGGGTGCCCCCCCGAAGTGGACCAAAACCCAGGATAGTCAAAATCCTGGGTGTTGGTCCACTTTAAGGAAAAGCTCATTGCTGTCATACAATACTGCCTGGAGTCACTACTGTAGGTCTGAATGGCCTGGAGGTAATTTTCCAGGGGGAGGAGGTTATAGAACAAGAAAAAGAGCCAACATCCATAAATAAAGCTTAACTATCCCTCCAAACTTGACAAGCTCCCTTTTACCACCTCACTTTTACCACATCCAATGGGTACTTTATTGCAGATTATTTTGGTACAGATCCTTTATACTCTGCAACCAGCCACCCACCCAAGAAACATACTCCCAGCAAACCCTCCTCCCTGAACACCTTACTCTCCAAATCTTTTTTCCATGAAATGCTCTTAAAGATTAATTCCACTTACGATGGCATTTTTAAAAGTTTCCTTTATTGTGTGGCTATATGATTTAATCAATGTGCTATCGGTTAATTTTTTTGTTTCTGATTTGTTAGCAACTAACATGCAGAATATACAATAGTACCGAGTGTTATCCTGACATGTACAGAGCTTCTCACTAGCTTCTGTGAAGTGCTAATGTTGCTACGTCCTAATCCACCCTCAAACAATATATATATATATATATATATATATATATATATATATTGGGCTAGGAGCACACATTTCCGTATATCCTCTAAAGAGAAACAAAATACAGTGCAGCCGGGCCAGATCACAATGCCCCACTGTGTGAAACCATCCAATTATCCTGTAACAGCTTACCCTTACCCAGTCTAACGGCACATGTGTGGCTCTAGGGCAATCAGAGCTGTGTGCCATGCCATGCCATTCTGATGTTCTATAATGGGAAGCGCAAGCAGCCACATCCCCCGCAGCGTGCACGCTCCCTTCCTAATCTATCTGAATGGCTGGGGCAGGAGTACGTGCACAGCTTGAACAGATGCAGCCACTCTCGCTCCCCATTGCAGAACATCATCATTTGCGAAATGACGTAGGCATGGCAAACTGCTCTGATTGGATGAGAGACCGAGCATGCGCCATTGTACTGTTTTGTTCAATTTTAATTCGAAGGTGGGGGACCCAAATCATGGTTACAGGGGATAGCCAAATGTAAGGATATGGGTGGCAGGAGGATCTGTTGGCTGTGCTCGCGTATTTGCCTGGCCTCCAGGAGTAAGGTACAGGAAGCCACAGCCCAGACTGTGGTAACTCATGTATCCTCTGATAGGAAGCACTGGTTACTACAGGGTGTGCTGCAGATTCTGGTCCCACCTTATCACAGGGAAAAGGTAAGATACAGGTAAGAATAGGTAAGATTTTTGGGTTATGGGTGTCAAGAAGGGGTGTTTTACAGCAGTGCAGCAGTGGTTGGAGGACATGGACAAATGCCCATTTGGTCCCCTAATGCTGGCCCTTCTTGTAATTTCCCATCCCATGGGTATCTCAGATAAGTATGAATCAGAAAGATGAATTGAAATGCCCCACAGTGAGTAGGCATACTTACCCCCTCCTTGCACCCACAGTGCTCCTGCTGACCATGCCACGGCGATGGTATCACCATATTGCACTCTAGCAGTTAAAAGGCCCTATCTGTCACACAGTAAAACATGTCTGGAAATTGGCCATAATACTCACTCATCTACATTCCGGGGTTACTGACAAACACACTTCCACACACTTGCTGTGCATAATGCCCATCACACTCATACAACTATCCTAATTGGTGCCGGTGGTCATGTGGGAATGTGTGATGCTGGTAAGTGGATTAGTCGATATTTTGCTCAAATTTTCAGGCTTCTAATGGGGCATTTAGTGGATGGACTTCCCAAATTGTCATGTTCTGGAGGTGGGAGGTGCAGCGGTCCAGAGAGGCATTGCAAGAATTATGGGTTTATTCACCATGTACGGTCCATGTCTATATCAGACCTTCATTGAAAATAGAAATGAAAAATAGAAAATAGAATAAAACAAGAATGGAGCATAGAGGACCAGCAGACATAGCTGACAATCCGTTCATTCTTCTAGAAGTTGGACCAGAAATAAAAGGTCTCTCATAACCGGCCTGCTCTATACAAGCACCAGGAAATTGCTTACAAATTAGACATTCTTAAGTCTAAAACAGATGCACGGGCTTCAAAATTGTTTTCTTTTTGGAAAGGCAAAGTGTCTCTTTCGATCCCACAAGAGGTTCTGGACATGACACAATGAGGTTCTGTTTACCTATAAAAGCGGAAAGCAGAATAGCAGCCCTGACACGCGCCCACATGGGAGGTGACCCCTCTACAGTTGCTGGATCTGGTTTCATGACTGTGGCCACAGCTATGCAGACATGTGCTCACTACTGCTGTGGACACTTCAAGGCTGTTTGTTTTCAAAAGACGTTGTGAAAAAGCATATTTAAATTATACAGTAAGTGTTGAGCATATAAAAGTAAAAAAAATGCAAATGTTTTCAAAACGGGGAAATAAAGGTCACGTAACCCTTTGCAATGGCCCCTGCAGCTCTCTTGGATTTGGATGGCAATATTAGCTGCTGTAGCAGGGGTTTAATAAGAATCAGAGTTTATTTTGCTAGGTACTATATATACATACATTTTAAATATATTATACATATATACATACTAATATAAGGGGTATGGTAAGAAGAGAACTGGAGTGTCATGAGTGGTAGTGGAACCTAAATTAGATATGGACTGGGGCCAATTGGAGACAGAAATGAGCCTGGACCCAGCCAGCCTATGACTGGAATATGAGCTTCATAGCCAGTCAAAATGTGTGTTTGTCAGCTGGGGCCATAGCATTGCAAGGGAAGATAATGGGTTGGGGTGCATATAGCCACCCTCTAAGTCATTGCTCAGGCATAGCCAAGTGTTAGCCTGTATATAGCCCTATATAGAGCTACACATGGCACTGTCCTAAATAGTGTTAGGAGAACCCCTATAAGTCACCTACCCCCTTATCATGTCCCCTACCCCCTGCCGCTGTCATCTATCCCCCACCGTGTCCTCTACCCCCCACGTGTTCTCTACCCCCTGCCGCTGTCCTCCACCCCTGCCACTGTCCTTTACCACTCACCTAATCTTAACCTCTCCCCTTGCCGCTGTCCTCTACTACTAACCCCACCACGCCCTGCTGCTGTCATCTACCATTCACCCTGCCTCTGTCCTTTACCACTCATCTAACCCCTCCACCACCTACTACTGTCCTTTACCCCTTGCTGCTGTTCTCTATCACTCACCTAACACCTTCACCCCATGCCGCTGTCCTCCACCCCCTACTCCTCAACTAACCCCTCCTTCCCCTGCTGTTTTCCTCTACCGCTCACCTAACCACTCCATCCTCTGCTGCAGTACTCCAAACTCAACTAACTCCTCCACCCCTGCCGCTGTCCTCTACCACTCACCTAACCCTTCCTCCCCTGCCACTGTCCTCCACCAATTACCTAACCTCTCCACCTCTTTGCACTGTCCTCTAACACTCACCTAAGCCCTCCACCCCCTGCCACTGTCCTCTAACACTCACCTAACTTCTCCACCCTCTGCGGCAGTCCTCCACCACTTTCCTAACCCCCTCACCCCTGCTACTGACCTCTATCACTCACCTAACCCCTCCACCCCCTTCTGCTGTCCTCTACCACTAACCTAACCCTTCCCCCCTGCCACTGTCCTCTACCATTCTACTACTCACCTAACCCCTACATCTCCTGCTGCTGTTTTCTACCACTCACATAACCCCTCCACCGTCTGCCGTTGTGCTCTAATTCTCACCTAACCCCCCATCCCATGCCTCTCTCCTTCTTCACCTACCTAACCCCTCCACCCCCTGCCGCTGTTCCATACCACAGTAGTTTTCAAACTTTTTATACCAAGCACCCTTAGCGACAAGAAGTTCCAAGCATGTGCCCAAAAGGGGTTGATTAATTTAAAAAAATACCAAAATAAGTAGACCATGTGCCACTTTAAAAGCAAGAAAGGATTAGGTTAGGTAATATACCAGACCAGTCAGACACCCCCTGAAGGTTTGACCCAGAACACTGCCGCATACCCCCTAGGGTCCTGCTGGTTAATAAATAGTGTTCTACCACTCACCAAACCCCTCCACCCAGTGCTGCTGTCCTCCGCTGCTTACCCAACCCCTCCACCTCCTGCCGCTGTTATCTATTCCTCACCTATCCCCTCCATCCCCTGCCTCTCTGCTCCTCCATTTCTTTCCTAACCCCTCAACCTCCTGCCGCTATCCTCTACCACTCCACTTACCAAACCCCTCCACCAAGTACTGCTGTCCTCCACTGCTAACTTAACCCTTTCACCCCTGCTGCTGTCCTCCATCACTAACTTAACTCCTCTGCCCCCTGCAACATCCCTCTATCACTCACCTAACCCCTACACTGTCCTCTATTGCTCACCTAACCGAACCCCCTCTACTCCTCACCTAACTCCTCCACCCCCTGTCACTGTCCTCTACTGCTCACCTAGCCTCGCCACCCCCTGTCACTGTCCCCAACAATCCCCAGGATTTTCACTGTCTTTGAGATTTCTCTCTAGCTAGACATCCAATATAATATTTCTATCCTTGTCAGTAGTCCCATGGCACATGCTCTCCTCCAATTAGTGGCTAGTGCTGCATTCAGCTTTACTAAGCCACCCTGAGAAAGTTTACATCAGAGTGGTTTAGTAAAGCTGAATAGAGTATGATTATGTTATGTTAGGGGTGTGGCTAGGCCATGAACAGGGGGCATGGCTTAATTGAAAAACTTTTTATGCACTACACGCCCTCTCCCTCCACTTCCCATCTTCAAAAGGTGTGCTACTCATGAGGTGCCACACCTCTTCCAGGTCATGCCCCCTCTTACCCAAACTGGACCCCCCAGGACAATATCTACCAACATAGAAAAATATTAAACTTTCCACACCCGTTGCTGACCCCTGTGTTACAGCGCTGTCACGCCTGTAATGTAATGAGTCACTGTAAAAATAGCCATGGGCCAGTAACGATACAAGAAAGTTGTGACACAACAGACCAGGAGGTGGTAAATTAAGTATTCTTTTTTGTTAACATAGCCTAAATGCCCTTTAAGTAAGTTTAAAGAAGAATTCCTTCGCAATCTAATGGGTTGTCCAGTAAAAAAGTATTGTTTTAAAAAGCTTAAATTATTACCTATTTCTCCTCTGTCGCCTCTATCGCCCTTCTCTCCTTTTGGCCCTCGTTCACCTGTAAAAAAAAATATAATCCACATTATTTTACATTGCACATATATTTCTCCCTACTATCATATTCTGTAAAAATTAGACCACAAAGAGAAAACAATTTCCAGCAAACCTGTCCTATGACTGGTCAAACTGCTAAAACAAGAGATCACGTACAGTAGTTCACAGTTTTGTATTTCTCCCATTAAATACCATCTGCTGTAGTTTCTAATCCAGTCCAACATTACCAATTCGGTCATTAAATACAAAGATGCAACATATCTTATATATACAAAATAACATACGCTAACAACTTCAGGTAGCTAGAAACTATAGATGGCTGAAGAAGTGGAACTGATGCAACCATCTCTACCAGAAGTGCAAAGAGATTGTGAGATCTGCTTCAGGCTACCCAGTGTTGGCAGCTCAGTGGAAGCCCCATTTACCTTTTACACAGATGCTACCCAAAAGGTGGCGGTATTCAATGACCATACTTATATAAAGGTTATAGTGGCATCAAGGTACACATTTTTTTCCATTTGTGACAATGTATGCCTCAAACAAATTAGCAAACATGCATTTGTATACATGAACAATCCAGGTCTAGGGCCATACCTGCCCAATATTAAAACAATCAGTAATGGCACACCACATGGCTGCATCCTCTCTCATCTGATTATTTATTGACTGCTTTTCCACTGCAGGTTGTGTGAAAGTTCACAAGTTTTCTGATTACTAGTAATGGGTTAACCCAAACTGCAGAGTTCAGGTTTGTATTAAACTTTGCAGTGTCGGGTTCCAAAACCCAAACACGGACTTCAGACAAAAGTCTGTGTTAGAGTTCGCCATCCAGCCCAAAAATGAGAAATCTGGTTGATGGGCTGCTGAAAAGCCCATGAATCCGCTTTACCTAACGGTAAAAAGCCAAACTCACATGAACCCCGCAATCCTCTTCTTTTCGATGGCATATAAAAGACTCCACAGTCGGGGGAACCCTACTAGTGCCAACACTGCCAGCTGGCACAAAGAGTGTCCTCAGCAGTGGCCCACAATCCACAGGAAGTGGATTGCGGGGCTCAGGTAAGTTTTTACAGCAGCACACTTTCTACTGCACACTGTGCTTCCCCCCACCACAGCCACCCCCATTGATTTGGGAGGTTTCCTCATCCCTACTGATTTCCATCATAGGGCTCATCAGGAACAATGATGAACATGAGTATTGCAGGGAGGTTTATAACACCAGCAGGTGATAAAAAGATACCTCACTGGCAATCAGTACCCCATAAGCAGTTGAATTGGTTGCGGACTTTAGGCAAGCCCTGCACACCCTTCTTTCAATCTCCGTATATAATGAAGAGAAAAAAATTAAAAATAACAATTTCTCAAGACCCAAGATGGGAAAAATGTGCATAATCCATAAAAAGGTATAGCAAAGGCTTTACTTCCTATATCAACCTTGGAAGTTTGGCCTACCACTAAACCTGTTAGTAATATTCTACAATTCTGTGATCCAGACTTGTGCATCTCTATCACATTGTTATGTGGTGTCCTCAGTGGGGCAGTCATTGCAGTTATTTCAGTCTCATGACCGGAGGGTTGCAGGTTCAATTCCCTGCCTCCTGCCACCTAGCCCCAATTGTTCCTCGGGAGCCGAGTTTAGGGCAACCCACCACTCCGGGCACATGTTCACTTCACTGTGTTTAGTCACTAATAGAGTGTTTATTCATTGGTGTGTTGTTCACAAGTGTGAACTGTGCATGGGAAAAATACAGAGGTAAATTTCCATATGTGTGTAAGCAAAAAATGGCCACTATTAGCATTATTACTATTATTACTAAAAGACAAAGAGAAACATACATGCTGAACCATCAATCAAAAACCAGTGACTGTCCCCTCCCTCTTATTCAAGACCTGCAGGACAACAGGACCAAATCTCATGCAGTAAGAATCATAAAGGATCCATCTCACCCTGGCCATTATCTCATTCAAAATCTTGTATAGTCAAAAATTCAGGGTCCCCTCTATGCAAACATCAAGAGCCAAAACAGCTATTTCCCAATGCCTGTCAAACCATTGTGCAATGTTCTATAAACTCTATAAATCTCACCTCCTGCTTCGTATGCATCTACTTGACTAATAAATGTATATACTGATTCTGATAAAGAAAATAGACATTACGTCTAATTCCTTAGGTTTAGGTAGGTTGGTTGCTGCATCTGATTCCTTAGGTTTACGTTGTTGATATGTTATAAGTGGTGTGTAATTATAATATAAGGAATCTGCAGGCTAATGCAGATGTGTAATGTGCAGCCAAATATTCTGGAAACATTCCAAAACTCCAGGCCTGTACTATCAGCAGGTCTCTGTTTGTTCATATTCTATTACCAAACAAGGGTGGAACTGTACAATGTTCAGAAACAGATTTCTTTTGTACTATCAGCGCCAATTATCTTGACGCAGCAGCGGCATTGAGAAGGGTCTGGTTACATAACATACAGAGGGGGGGGGGGAATATTTATGGGGAACAGGCGTTTCTGCACAAAGTATAATTTCCCATTTGGGATTGCAGAGTCACGAGAACATCCCTTCAATGAAGCCACAGGGCACAAATTTCCTCGCTGTGCTCCGTCCAATGTTAGAACCATCTGCTGAAAAATAATCATTTGCGTTTAGGAGAAACCTAAATAGGGGATGATGGCTTTCAACAAATACTCATTTTAAGTTGTACAGTATATTGTGGTGAAACACTACCCTCAAGAGTCCCTCAAAAGTCCAAAGCATTAGCTTGGGTTGTCACGGCCAGTGGAGGAGATAGCAGAGACACTTATAGTTACCTTAGTTTATTAAAAAAACAACATTAGGTGTATGTGTTTCTTTTCTGTAATTTTAAACTTTTGTTTAAAGCCTGAAAGATACATGGACCTGTGCCGAAGGGCATAGGGGCTGGTAAACCGACAGGGCTGGGGACAGGCTGCTCAGCCTCTGACCTTGGAAAGTTACCAGTCCCTATACCCTTTGGTACAGGTCTGGTTATCTACCAGAGATGGGGTGATATCCTGATATGTATTTTAATAAAGACTTATAGTTATAGTATTTAAAGTCTTTATATTTGATGTATTGTGTTTTTTACTACTTAAACCCAGTGGCGTGTTGCCTGTTGATACACCCCGCACGATTACCAGGACCCTCCCAGGGCAGTGGAGGTTCTGAAGAGTGTTCTTCCTTGAAAGTGCATATGGAGAATGGGATGGGGGGAATGCCACACTGCCTATGTGAATGGGATGAGGGGAATGCCACACTGCCTATGGGAATGGGATGGGGGAATGCCACACTGCCTATGGGAATGGGATTGGGGGGAATGCCAAACTGCCTATGGGAATGGGATTGGGGGGAATGCCAAACTGCCTATGGGAATGGGATGGGGGAATGCCACACTGCCTATGGGAATGGGATTGGGGGGAATGCCAAACTGCCTATGGGGATAGGATGGGTGGAACACCACACTGTAATGAGGTGATTTAGCACAACATGTGGTTTAGAATATTTTTTCTTATTTTCCTCCAAATCCTATGTGTGGTGCGGTGATTTATGAGATTTTATTTTCATGTATTTTTTTCACTTACCGTATGCAGTATAACTACCATATTTTCCGCCCTATAAGAAGCACCTGCCCATAAGAACCTGACAGGACATGGCAGAATCCCCCGATCACCCCTATAACAGGTAGTGTGGTAGATGCCCCCCATCCCCAAAAGCAGGCAGCATGCAGAATCCCCCTCCCCCCATATAATAAACTGCTTACAGAATACCCCCATAACAAGGTAGTGGGGCAAATCCCCCCATCACCAAAAACAGACAGACTCCCCCAAATAATAGAAAAATACGGTAAAAGAAAAATTCATGAAAAAATAATGCTTTTTTTTCTTTGCTGAATCACACTGAGTCTGTCTCTGCTTCTTTTTTTTTTCTTTTATTCCCACAACACTATTTTTTAATGACCTGTGTTGAATCGGGCCCCCTACTCTTTACATTCTCTTTCATTCCAAGCATTTTTTTTTGCCTTTGTGTAAGCGGAGCTGGTATATCTGACAATTTATATGGTTTACAGTATCTTGGCTGGAGAGCATTTGTTCTCCTGGAAGTCATCCGTGAAATGCAAGTTTTTTTTATAGAAGTGAATTCTACAATGTGGAAACCATAGAAGGAACATTTTATGCGGAAAAGAGACAATGGACAATAAACAACAAGACATAAATTGGTGTATCTATGTCAAGAACTGCACCCCACAGGGATGATCCCAAGACAGATGTTCCGCCATAATTAATGCTCACGCTGTGTTGCGCAGCATGATGTACTCTTAAAGTGCAGCACACTGACAACTTCCCTGATCGTTGCTAATGCATTTAACATATGAATGTGATCAATTATATGTTTGCTCAAGATCATCACTAGAGATGGGTTTTGGATCCAGGCCAAAGCCAATGCAGTGTGGTTTGCTCAATTCTGGTTACTGTCAAGATCTGGGTCAAATTTTCAGGCATGCCACCCGCCGATGCTGCTGGCCAACACTACCCTATGTACTTGTATAGATGTCCCTTAAACATGGAAGGGGGGAGATTCCACAGAGGCTCCTTCTTTGTGGTATAAAAGCCTTCCTGTGTTGTCAACACTAAAATCAACAGGGCTGAAACAGGGCTGAAACTGTGTGCTGCAGCCCACAGGACTATAGAACATAGAAGGTTGACAGCAGAAGTAGACCATACGGTCCCTCTAGTCTTCCCTTATGTGTATACTGTATGTTCTCTTTATCTTAGGATAGATGTGTGCTTATCCCAGGCATGTTTAAATTCAGTGACTGTCGATTTTTCAACTACCTATACTGGAAGTTTGTTCCAAGCATCTACTACTCTTTCTGTAAAATAATATTTTCTAACATTGCTCCTTATCTTCCCCCCGACTAGCTTCAGGCTGGGCCCCCTTGTTCTATCATTAAGTTTCTTCTTAAAAACACTTCCCTCCTGAACCTTATTGAATCCTTTCACATATATAAAGGTCTCCATCATATCCCCTCTCTCCCTTCTTTCCTCCAGACTGTACAAATTAAGTTATTTAAGTCTTTCCTGATACGTTTTAAATTTAGGTCCTGCCACCAATTTTGTTGCCGGCCTTTGGATCCTTTCTTTTTGCAGGTAAGGTCTCCAGACCTGCACACAGTATTCTAGCTGTGGCCTCACCAGGGCTCTATACAGCGGCATCACAACCTCCCTCTTCCTACTGGTGATGCCTCGAGCTATGCAGCCGAGCATCCTGCTTGCTTATATAACCACAAGAAGGGAGGAAGAGAAAATGGTGCTATATAATACCATAAAAGTATTGGAGTATCAAATTATTAAGAAAGGAGGAAATATATAAAGCAAAAGATAGAAAACACATGAAATCAAACTTCATATTTTCTCAATTAATTAGGGTGCCTAAAGAAGAACTAATCTCAGAATTTTGACTATCCCGGATTTTGTGCTTATTTTGGAAGCCCCATCATGTAAAACCCCACCCAGCTTTCTTGGTCTCCTTACTATTTCCACCATACCACGGCACATGTGAAAGCACTTCAATCAGTGGCCTATAGCGTGTGTATTAATGAGTGACATAGAAAGCTGAATGAATGGGACCCTCAAGCTCCACTCTGGCTTGGTGTGGGTGCAAAGAAGCGAGAAGGATACGCCACAGTGGCCTGTACATGCACTGGGGGGATAAGAGGAAATGTAAGATTCCTGGTCATCCTGGTCCAGAGTAATAGTTATTAAAGTTAAAAAAATTGTAAAATCAGTTGTCAACATCAAAGGAGTTGAAACCAGGGTTCCCATCCCATAACACAGATATGCTCAGCGATTTGAAGAAATAATTTTGGCACATAATAATGGAAATATATAAAATGCCATTGCAAGGAATTACCCTTTGATGAACCCATTTTAGGTGTTCTTATATACCATCATCCACACTCAACCATTACTGTAAGCATTATCTTACACTTTACAGTCAGGCTAGTATTTAGACACATGACAAAAGGACACTTGGCTTTTTTGGATTGAGACCAAGTCTTGTAATATTGTGTGCGACAAGGAATGAGGTGTTAGGGTGGCAGCATACAAATTCTAGTTAATGGATCCTAGTTCCAGAGTCCCCAAAGAATGAAAGCAGCTGTTGTTTATCCAAAGCTCTATCAGCACATTTTTGGTGGACTTTAATTTATTTAATGAGCAAAGATAAAATATATTTTTACTCATGTATATCATAAATATACAGATGGTAATCTAGAGTTGAAATATAAATGAGACAATCTTAATGATATATTTTCCATTAGATGCCCCAGAGCCAGTTTAATTCACATGCAGAAGCAAACTGCTTAAATATACACATTTATTTGCTTATGGCCATCTAAATGGAGTACATTCCTGCAGGTGAAATAGAGGACTCTGGGAAAGTATTGTTCCCTAGAGTCATATCATCTGCAACATATGATGGCCAACATAACTGATGGCCAGTTCTGAACTCTTGATGCCTTGATGAAAAGCAGATGAGTGTAAATAGGATTGTTAGATAAAGTGCATGCTGAACAATGTCAATTGTATGAGAGCTCCATGAAGAAGTGCAGTAGTGAGGTTGGTAATGGGTCACTTAGGTCAAAATGGATTAGGTGTTTAGCTTGTTTCCACAATATGATCAATTATTTGACAATTGAAAATATGCAGAATGTCACTGTTTTCTGATTAATCATGTAGGCCAAATTCAAATATCCTAAGTACAGTAGTAGCAGGTCCCTTTTGAACGGGTTCTGTCATCCAGTGCCATTGTAATGTGTTCTGTGGCTTTTTTGTCTCTAGTCTAACAGAGGTAGATAGTGCAACACTAGGTAAGAAAGCTCCCAGTTTATCCATTGCTGTACAGTATGTCCGAAATTTGAGTGTCAGGTCCCGTGGGACACCCGCCTTCTGAGTAAGTCCGCAACCCCCAATCTCCGCTGCTAGCTTTACCTATAGACAAGCCCCAGTCTGCCGGGACGCTTTATACCCCTCACCGGGCACGGTTTTCCCCAGCACTTCGTAGCACAAAGGATGTAGACTTAAGGGGAGGAAGGCGGATGAACCAGGAACGAGACTGGGCGAGGTCGGGCAAGCAGGGGTCATACACGAGATATCAGTCCAGATAAGCGCGGCACCAAAGGATGAGACGGAAGAACCAGGGGTCAAGCTGGGAGGTCATGGGTACGCAGTACAAGGGAGCAGGCAAATCGTAGGCAGAAACAGGCAAAGGTCGGTCCAGGCGGCAATCACGGGATGGTCAATACACGGCAAGATCAAACAGAAAGTACAGATAATCACACCCAGCAGCACACTATCACGGGCAAGGAACAACTGCGGGGAACCAAGCTTTATTAGAGGGGAACTGATGGGATTGGACGGGAGGGAGTAAGCTGATTGCCATACAACATTGGGCTGATTGCCCAGTTTATTTCTCAAAAGGGCGTTTTCGCACATTGAAGGCTGGACCGATTGGTCCACCTTAAATGCAAGGGCTCATTGGCCCACCTTAAATCAGCCTCAGCACGAGCACGAGCTGTCAGAGTGGAGTGAGGAGGAGAGGGGGCGTGTCTGCTCCTCCCCGCTCGCTCCGACGCTGCCAGCCGGAGATGCGGCCGCCGAGCGGCGACGGAGGCAGACGGGTGCCGGAGCCTGCGCCACCTACAGACGCCACGGGACCGGTGAGAAGGTGAGTTGTTCGTGACACTACCCCCCCCCTTCATGAGGGGCCTCAGGACCATTCCTAGGTTTGCCAGGATTGTTTCTATGAAATTCCTTAATCAAGACCTTGTACATCCCTAGCTGGAATCCAACATCTCTCCTTAGGACCAAAACCCTTCCAATCTATTAAATATTGTAACAAATTCCGAACCAATCGAGAGTTGAGAATTCTGTTAATCTCAAACTCAGGTTCATCTTCCACCAGGACTGGAGGGGGAGATGACACCTGAACATTCCTGGTGGATTTTAACAGTGATACGTGAAATGTACTCGGAAATTTCATGGACGGAGGAAGCTTAACTTCAAAGGTAACATTGTTTAGTCTATTAATGATCGGAAAGGGACCGATATACTTAGGGCCAAACTTTGGCGAGGGTTGTCGAAGACCAATATTTCTAGTGAATACCCAGACCAAATCTCCCACCTGAAACGGTGGTTCTTGTGACCTATGTCGATCGGCGAACACGTTATACCTCACCAAGGCTTTTCTAAGGTTTCCTTGTGCCTCAGACCATACATTCATTCTCTCTCGTAACCATTCCTCCAAGGCCGGTATATTGGAGGAAGGGCCAGAGAGAGAAGAGGCCTTGGGATTCTTGCCATAATTACAGAAAAACGTCGAAAACTTAGTCGATTCGCTAGGCGCGTTATTATTATTTATATGAGGGAGTGGTACCTGATCGCCTAGATGAGTTCCCTCAACCGGATCTAGGCGCTGTAGTTTCCTGCTGCCGGGGCTTTGTTAGGGCAATTCTTGGCGAAATGGCCAGGGTTTCCGCAGTACAGGCAAAGCCCTTGCGATCTGCATCTTATCTTCTCTGCCTGGGAGAGGTGAGTCACGCCAAGTTGCATGGGCTCCTCGGGTGCCAAAGAGGACGAGGCAGCAGGTCCCCTAGGGCTGAATTCTTGACGAGGAGGACACCATGGCTGGTCTTTAACTTTTTCTACACGTCTCTCCCTGAGCCGTCTATCCACTCTGATGGCTAGCTGCATGTACTCATCAAGGCTCTTTGGCTGTGGGAAATTAACTAAAGTTACCTTAATACTTTCTGAGAGCCCGATTCTGAACTGACTGCACAGGGCTGGATCGTTCCATCCGGAGTCGATGGCCCGTCGACGGAACTCGGCGCTGTATTCTTCGGCCGACCGTTTTCCTTGTTTTAAACTCCGTAACTTAGAATCAGCCATAGAAACCTGGTCAGGGTCTGCATACAGGACATCCATGGCGGCAAAGAAGGCGGAGACTGACTGTAAGGCCTCATCGGTAGGTGCCAGTCCAAAAGCCCAGATCTGTGGGTCACCTTGAAGAAGCGAAATGACTAGGCCCACTCGTTGTGTCTCAGACCCAGAGGAGTTGGGCCTCAGGTGGAAGTAAAGTTCACATGAATTCTTGAAATTTGAAAACTTCGAACGTTCCCCCAAAAATTCCTCTGGAAGGGGAACCTTCGGCTCAACTGAGGAAACAGGTGCCAGTGGTGCAGGTAGTTGGCGACTTTCCTGCGTAGCCACTTGTTGGGCTAGTTGATTGAGGGCGGTGGCCATAGCCTGCACCTGTTGCACAAGTTCTTCCATTTTCGAGGCCCATGATAATGTCAGGTCCCGTGGGACACTCGCCTTCTGAGTCCGCAACCCCCAATCTCCCTGCTAGTTTCACCTATAGACAAGCCCCCGTCTGCAGGGACGCTTTATACGCCTCACCGGGCACAGTTGCCCCCAGGACTTCGTAGCACAAAGAATACGGACTTACAGGGAGGAAGGCGGATGAACCAGGAACGAGACTGGGCGAGGTCGGGCAAGCAGAGGTCATACACGAGAGATCAGTCCAGATAAGCGCGGCACCAAAGAATGAATCGGAAGAATAGTCAAAAGTCGAGCCAAGGGTCAAGACGGGAGGTCACGGGTACGCAGTACAAGGGAGCAGGAAAATCGTAGTCAGAAACAGGCAAAGGTCGGTCCAGGTGGCAATCTTAGGATGGTCAATACACGGCAAGATCAAACGGAAAGTACAGATAATCACAAGATAATCACACCCAGCAACACACTATTACGGGCAAGGAACAACTGCGGGGAACCAAGCTTTATTAGAGGGGAACTGATGGGATTGGACGGGAGGGAGAAAGCTGATGCACAAACAACCTTGGGCTGATTGCCCAGTTTAATTCTCAAATTCTTTTCACCCAGTGAAGGCTGGACCCATTGGTCCACCTTAAATGCAAAGGCTCATTGGCCCACCTTAAATCAGCCTCCGGCGGGCGCGCTGCCTGCAGATCATAAGACGAGCTGTCAGAGAGGAGCGAGGAGGAGAGGGGGCGTGTCTGCTCGTCCCAGCTCGCACCCGGCGCTGCCCGCCTACAGACGCCGGGGGACAGCCGAGAAGATGAGTTGTTCATGAAATTGAGGCTCTCATAGACATACACAGTGGCACCTTGGTGCAAATTGCAACTTTCACATGCATTGGCAAATTGCAATGCATCTATTTTAAATCAAATTTTAGAGAGGGTTTCAGTGCTTGGACTCCTTTAAATGTGGCACAGGGGCAGTTAAGGCTGTTGAGTGGGGTGTCTTGAGGTGGAACTCCAATGTGCAATTAGCGGAGAAATTGGTGACATCCACCAATAAGATTTGCAGTAAAAAAAAAAATACACGTAGACGATACAGATACCAGTGTCTAGTGATTTAATTGGTTACAGGCACTACCAGGGTAATACAACTGAGAAACGTGTGTGCTAGTAACAAAGATTGGAGAGGTAGTTGGGCAGACTGAGCCAAGGAACCAAAACATAAACAGGGAACAGGCCAGAGTCGGGGGCAGGCAGCATCCATTTCTGAACAAAGATGAAGCCAGAGTCATGGGCTAGAAGTAATGGTTTGTAGCCACAAAGTTCATGAGGGTCATACACAGAGATGCAGTCCAGAAGATAGCTGGGTCATGAACAAGGCAAGGTCCAAAAATGTATTTCAAACAAATCAAGGTCAAACACAAAGAAGGGGAAATTACCCAGGATTCCAGGCCTGGGCTTCTGATTGTTGGTGAGCTGTGCTCTCTCTTTCTGTTTAACTAATGGATTGCAGATAGACCAACTGGTACCTTGGTCATTCTCTGATTCCTATATATAGGGTGTTTGCACATGCACCAGCACTGGAAATGCAGAAAGTATGCACTGGGAAGGTTAACCTGAGAATAAATGCACATGTGCAGATGTGTTTCCAGGGAAAATCTTTGGGCGAATGTCTCTTCTGGTGACAACTGACCTTACTAGCACACAGGTTCAGGTATGTACTGTTAGACCGTGTGAGTTGCTTCTTGAACCATCCAGACCGGTATTGTCCATGAGTGTAGTATGGGGTGAATGTACAGTTGATCACAACTTTTAATGGGGTCACCTACAACAAAGGACATGGAGTGGAATATAGATTTCCTCTCATAAACACGTAAACTGTACCCCAATTCTTCTAGGGGCCACCCTCAGTTACAAGCAAGCAGGTATACTACGACCCACCCTCTCACCAACACTGCCGCATATAGATCACTCCTTCTGTATGAGGTGATGGCATGAAGTGTGCAAGTCAGTTCTAGCAACCATACTGAAAAGGACCCCCTGCGAGCTCGAAACAAACTTTTGGATGATTGTCATCTTTGCTAATTAATTTGGAATATGCCCATTTGAAGGATTTGGAGTGCTGGCTCTTTTCTTCTGTTTGCTTGCATGATATGGTGCCTCCGTGAGTCTTACACCAACAAGCTGGTCGACCCAAGACTTCCCACATGTGATCCCACCAACCATAATGCCGGGGCTATAGCATTGAGGACTGGGGTTCCTTGGCTTGTGGGTACAGTGAGGCTGGGTACAGGGGGCTGACAGGGACACTAAGAGGCAGGGATTGGAGGTGGGTGTTAAAAGCAGCAGCCCAACTGGCCCCACAGCAATCTGGCCCACCGCGCATTGTCCTGGGTCTCCTTATGGCAAATCCACCACTGCCTATGAATATAATGTGGTCGTGTATTTGTCATACTGTACCAACACAGTAGGAGTGATGCATCGTGTATTGAGAGTATTGCCATTTTCAGACTTTTCCTGAGGGATATTGGGAAAGTCCAGGTGATGAGGCATGTAACAGCCCTGTCCAAGTTAACGCTTATACGTTCAGCCCAGGCAAAATTACAATCACATTATAGAGTGTTTATTAGGAAAATGTAACATCATCGATGAGTTTTGCAACTCAGCAGTTGCATGAGCATTTGGGAATTCTCGTAGATTTTAATGTCCTATTATAATCTCCTGTGTATATAAAAAGGCAGCTTTTGATTCCAAACATGACACAAAGGGGAAATATGAGCTTTGGGTGAAGCTGGCTTTAGATGAACTGAGAAGAACCTTACTGCCTTAACACTCCCAGACACAAGAGGAAACATGAACTAACAAACACATGTCCAAGGATCTTAACAAAACATCCGCCTATTAAAAAGCAATTTCTGTACTTTGTACAGCAAACAGGCTCTACTCTGTGAATGAAAAAATCTCTTCATATCTGTGAAAAGGCAGAAAGGATGAGGCAGCACAGAGACCTCACACCCTGATCCTTGTCCTGCCAAACCTTGTGCTGATAATGGCAAAGGAGCAATTATTGCTCAGTGTCAGCACATACAAATACACACCACCCCATGCCATCGTGGACAACTCAATTGCTCCACCACTCTGACACCTGTGGATCTAATCTGAAGATTCACCCCCATGAATTGTTTATTTGTTCAGGAAAGTGGGAACAAAGCGGACTAAATATTTAATTGCCTAAAACTTTTACCTACAGTATTTCACATTTCAGCCTTTTTATTTACTTTTTATATTCAGATTCCAGATTCATGAACTAGAACTGTGATAAAATCTAGTATCTGGAAACAAGCTACGTTGGGGTTTTTACTTTAACCTGTTGTCACGGTGGTAAGGTACTTCTGCTATTTTCCCCTGTTAGCAAACAGCAAGCCGACCATCACTACCCTATGTACTGGTATAGTGGTCCCTTTGACTCCTTAACAGTTCACAAGCAGTTAAAAAAGAAAAAAAACACAGTTTTAAAATAAATAAAGAACGTCTCCCTTCATCTGTCCCCCCACAGGGCGGCATCCTTTCTGCAGGCCCGCCTTGGTCTGGCAGGCGGTGGTCTGTTGCTGAAAGAAAAACGCCTTTGCAGCTGCCCCGCTGACATCATGAAGAGAGGTCCCCTCTACTCCTTCCTCCGTGTTCCCCCAAGCTAATTCCAGCTAATCCCCCCTATCCTGACTAATTACTTTACTGCAGGGGGGGACATGGAGGGGGGATTCCAAGATCAGCTTGGTGGGACACAAGGAAGGAAGAGAGAGGACCTATGCCCCCTCTCACTACAGGTGTCATAGCAGCTACCCACCAGCAGCAGACCGCCCGAAACAGGATGGAGCTCAAAACAGGGGACATGTTGCCGGGTGAGGGACAGACAAAGACAGTGGGTTCTGTTTTTTCTTTTTTTAACTGTTTGTGGATGGTACTGGTTCCATGAGACCCCTGTGCCAGCACACATATTGTGGTGGCCAGACCTTTTGAATATGGAGTAGTAGGGGGCACAGTGAGCATGATGAGCCAAACAAAGGGGCCAAAATATAATCAGGGAACAGGCCAGAGATATAAATGAATTTATGCAATTCTTATTAAAGGTAAATGCTATAAAGGGGATTGTATAAATTAATTGTGGATGGGTAACAAATTTGTTTTTTTATATTGTTGTTCTTGTGTAGTTGCATGTTTTATGTGTCAATAAAGGCAGGCCTTATTTAATCTTTAATGGGATCTTGGGCCACTGTATAAAACAAATGGCAAGGTGAGAAACGTGGTTGCGATACAAGATACACTAATATTTTTTGTGTAGGTACAAGTTGTTCATGTCACGATAAGCATTCACAAAGTTGTGCGTTAAACAACACATGGATAAGTGCCGTTAAGTCGGCAGTATTGGTTTTTTGTGTGGTCGGCACTCTGTGGTCTCTTGGAACTATGTGGTCTCTTAGTAAGGGTGGGCATCTGTAGGTGATTTCTGGAGTGAACTTTTTGATTTGTGGGATTTGTAATAACAGAATCCAGTGATTCTGCAAAATATTTAGTATTTCCTGATGTGAGGTGTTGAAGGTGGTGTTGAAGCGAATGGTGGGGTTGTCATGTTTGAGTGTTTTTTTGGGGCGGGTTTGATTTGTGGCTATATGGTATGCTGTTTTGGTGTTCTGCTTTATTGTTTTCCTCTTTTGCAATGTAAAATAATTATTAGTGTTATGATTGTACCCCCAGACCTGTGATTTACTTATCACCATGCTGTTTTCATGATTCTCATATTCGTGGGACTCTGTTTTGCTATAGAGGCAGTGGATTTCATGGCTGTATTTTCAGGTCAATCATCAACTTTAACTATAAGCCCAAACAACATACAACCCTCTGAAGCCCAAGCTGGCAAAATGTGTCAGGGACTAGGGCTAGATGTACCACTTTAACCATATATCTTGCAGAACAACATTTGGCCAACCTTAAGGCAATTACAACTCTTTTCTCAGTTATATACTACCAGGCACCAATGAGACTTGTATACTATGTTTATAATGTGATATTTATGCTATACCTTGTATATGCTGTGTATAATGTTCTTTCATCTATGTGAATGCTTGTTGTGACATGAACAACTTGTACCTACACAATAAATACCAGTGTATCTTGTATCACAACCACTTTTTTCACCTTGCCATTTTTCTTACAGTGGCACAAGGCCCAATTTTATTCCTTGAGTTTCCTATTATTTCATACTTCTTTGGTGTTGTTTTACCCTACTGAGGAAGATACAAAAGGATACAGTACCTACAATCTCTCTCCATTTTAACCCCTCCCTCCTGCCTCCCCACTGACTCTCCTTCTAGCAAGCACTCTTACTCCCAGCCCCGCCCCGCCCAATATGCTGATTATTATGCAGCATCACAGCTCCAATGGCCACACCCACTAACTTCAAAATATAATCACAGTGGTAGGTGCACACTTACATTACTTGATAAGGTGCCAGGTCCGCGGTGGCGCCGCTCCCAACTGTAGAAATGCAAAAGGCACTCCATACAAGGTAGTAATAGGGCAAAGCGGTATTCAAGGAAATTCTTGCAATATAGACAAATTCCAGAAGCAATGGCCAACATGTCATCAAGTCCATATCCGTAACACACAGTCCATATATAATCCAACGTTTCGGGGGTTTGTTAACCCCCTTCCTCAGGGAGGATTGCCAAACAGTGCTGTGTATCAAGGTCCAAAATATACAACTGAGTACAGAGATTCAAAAATTCCCGCCTAATAATGGGGACACTTTCTGCATACATTCCACAACCCGCTGACATCACTATGGCATCAGGCGGGAATTTTTTAATCTCTGTACTCAATTGTATATTTTGGGCCTTGATACACAGCATGGTTTGGCAGTCCTCCCTAAGGAAGGGGGTTAACAAACCCCCGAAACGTCGGATTATATATGGACTGTGTGTTACGGATATGGACTTGATGACATGTTGGCCATTGCTTCTGGAATTTGTCTATATTGCAAAAATTACCTTGAATACAGCTTTGCCCTATTACTACCTTGTATGCAGTGCCATTTTTTGCATTTCTACACTTACCTCAAAAGAGAAAACATGACAAACTATAAACCTTAATATCTCTGCCATTTCGTCTTCAATTTAAAAATAAAAAACAGTTTAGAACAGTGCTTTACGTAGCCTGACACAATGGCCTAACATTTGGCTATGCCTTAAATATCATTTTAATCTGATCTGAATTTGAATATTAGAGTAAGACTAGCCAATAAAGAGAGGCAACAAAATAAGTAGTGACATATACAATGATCTGGATGATTCCCAAGTTTCAGAGTCAGCACATGTTTTGCAGGTTCAGCAGTTACATACTGCACTGTGTACAGAGATGGGCGGTTATAGCGGACTGTTAAACTGAATACATCCAAAAAAAATGCCTGCGCTCATGAATTATTAGCTGTCAGGCTTTTCACTGTCCTAGAGGTTTTTCATGACTCATCAGTGGTGAAGTATTGTGTTCGGATTCCCCAATATAAATATGGAAAAGATTCAGCTTTGAGATTATAAAAAAAGAAGCCTAAAGATGCTTCGCTTGGCTAAAATTCACCTGGCCCAGAAGCCGATGCAAATACCGGACACATCATAACTAACCGTTAAATTATAAAAGCATGTTATCATCTAATAATTCAGCATCCTAAAAGACTAATCGATTTTTCTCTCCTGTAACTGTTGTCCCCTATTAATCTTTATACATAGAATGTGTTACGAGCTGAATGGACAAAATACAAACTGCTTAATAGATCTTATGCTGAATGCGTTCATGTTCCAGGCAAATTAAAGATTATCTTCTGCTTTCTGTTAAAAAGGACTTACTGCCAGACCGAACCTCTGCGGTTTCCAAGTTATGGGAGATTAGTGTTTTGTGGTCTTGGGAATATGAGCCTCAGAATCTAGAAAGTTATGGGATTATGAGGGAACGTTTGTGATGTGGGAAAATGAGAACGACAATGTGGTTCTGCTGGAAAAGAGGTTATGGCTAAGTGAAAAACACTCTCTTTCTTACACTATGCATTGATTTTGGATAATGGAAATGTTTGAGGTGGGAGATACGTGTTGAATTCTTATCTAATTTAGTTTTTGAATTTGGCAGATGGTTTACCCTCCAGATGTTTTGGCATCTTTTTTTTTACTTGGCCTTCATGATTTTGTTGTGGATTGGCAAATACTGGCCAGGCCAGCCTTGGAAATTCATAGCTACGTGAGCAATCATCCTGGGTATTTATTTGTATATTTATAAAGGGATTCTAGGTGCCAGAACTGCAATCTAAAAATATGTTTTTTTTTAGATTCCATTTAAACTTGATCTTTCCCCAGCTCAACTACTACATCACTCTTTACTGTGGTTTACTGGCAAACAGACTGGCACCCCTCCAATCTATTACAAAAAGGCACTTTGTACTGCCATGATGAGAGCAGTATTTGTGGAGTACAAGAGGTTTGTAAAGGGCATCAGAAAATTATTCTAGTCTACCCTAATTATTTCCTAGCAATACTACTGCAACACTCTTCTCTGTGGTCTACCGGGAAACAGACTGGCATCCAATCTGGTGCTTGTCTCATCCACCTTTCCTCTTTCTTCTTGGGTGCCTCTTGGGTAATCTTAAACCAGACCAACACCTGTTTTTTCTTTAACGGGTGTTGGTCCCACTGTCTGTTCATCACAATAAGCTCGGGGGGGGCATCCAGAATGCTGGAGCCCCCCCTCGCAGATAACCTCCCAAACCGCTCATAATACTCACCTTCATTACGAGGCAGTGCCAGGAAAGTTCTGCTTTTGGCCGCCGGCCAGTCACGTGGGCCATAGTCGCGTCCGTAATGAAGGTGAGTATTACGAGTGGTTTGGTAGGTTATGTGCGAGGGGGACTCCAGCATTCAGGATGCCCCCCCTGAGCTTGTTGTGATGAACAGACAGCAGTACCAACACCTGTTAAAGAAAAAACGAGTGTTGGTCCGGTTAAGCTACAAAGCACCTTTCCCGATACCAACCAACAAACTTCTGCTATTCTTCACCATGATTATTTTAGTGTAACCCTTGTCCTTAGGACTTCACATGTCACCATTTATTTAGACAATCATATTGACTGTATTAAGCAAATGACTTTACCAGCTTCTCCTCTGGTCCTATTTTGAACACTCTGCAAAGCATTTGCCACCATGCTTACAGTAATTGCAACCCAACCTCTCGCCCCCACCCCTTATCTTTTACACTGCAAGCTCTCTGGGGCAGAGCCCTCACACCTGCTGTATCTCCTTATTTATGTGTATTTGTGTCTTTTCAGTCACATTTGACTTATAATGCCCTAATAATAATGATATAAGTATTATAATTGTTTTACCCCATCTATAATCTTTTCCTGGTATGATGCCCTAGAAAAAGATGGCGCTTTGGCAGGGATGGGTTGCACCTCAATGGGGAGGGTGCATCTGTTCTGGGGGAGAGGATGGCTAAAAGGTTAGAGGAGTGTTTAAACTGAGCATTGGGGGGGAGGGTAAAAGCTATTACAAAGGGGAAGTTAGGAAAGAAAGTGACAGTGGGTGTAGACATGAAACTGGGGGTGGAGAGGGGGGAGGGGTTAGCACATCTAGCAGGAATAAGGGCAATATACAAAATTATCAAAATTCTCATAAGCATTTGAAATGCATGCTTACAAATGCTAGAAGCTTGACAAATAAAATGGATGAACTAGAACTGATAATAACAGAAGAACAATATGATATTGTGGGGGTAACAGAGACCTGGCTGGATGAAAGCTATGACTGGGCAGTAAATTTACAGGGATACTGTGTGTTTAGGAGGGACCGTAACAAACGCAAAGGGGGTGGAGTCTGCTTAATTGTAAAATCCTCTCTACAGCCTGCTCTGCGGGAGGATATATGTGAGGGGAATGACCATGTGGAGTCGGTATGGGTAGAAATACATGGAGGGAGAAACAAAAATAAAATACTGATGGGGGTTTGCTATAAACCTCCAGATATATCCGAATCCATAGAAAATATGATGCTAAGGCAAATAGATATAGCCGCTAAAATAAATGAGGTAGTGATTATGGGGGACTTTAACTACCCAGATATAGACTGGGATGCTGAAACATGTGTTTCGCAGAAAAATAATAGTTTTTTATCTAAAACAAAAGATGGCTACCTTTCCCAACAAGTACAAGCTCCAACAAGGGGGAAAGCCATATTGGACCTAATACTAACCAATGTACCAGACAAAGTAATAAAGGTACAGGTTGGGGGACACCTTGGAAGCAGTGATCATAATATCATTAATTTCCAATTAGCAGTCACTAGGGTGCCTTATCAAGGAGTCACAAAAACGCGGGACTTCAAAAAGGCAAAGTTTGACCAACTTAGAGATGCCCTACACTGCATTGACTGGGAAAATGTCCTTAAGAACAAAAGCATGGACGCTAAATGGGATACTTTCAAAGGAATACTTAATTTTCAGTGTGACAGATATATACCTTACAGGAATAAAACTATTAGACACACATGTAAACCGATGTGGCTAAATAAAAAGGTTAAGGGGGCAATAAACAACAAAAAAAAGGCATTTAAACGTTTAAAGCAGGAAGGGACAGCGGAAGCGTTAAAATACTATAAAGAAGAAAATAAACAATGTAAACAACAGATAAGGGCAGCTAAGCTGGAGACAGAAAGACTGGTCGCGAAAGAGAGTAAAACTAACCCTAAATTATTCTTTAGCTACATAAACCGTAAAAGGTACAAACCTGAGGGTGTGGGCCCCCTGAAAAGCAAGGATGGGACCCCTATAGAGGGAAATGAGGAGAAAGCTAATTTGCTTAACAACTTCTTTGCTTCTATATTCACAAAAGAATTTGACATGCCGAGTGAAATGCAGGGGAATAACCGAAACCCTCCATTAAATGTCACTGGTCTAACCAAGGAAGAAGTCCGGCACCGTCTCAAGCAGATGAAAATCGATAAATCACCGGGACCAGATGACATACATCCTCGTGTTTTAACGGAGTTATGTACAGTAATAGACAAGCCGTTATTTCTAATATTTGTGGATTCCATAACTACAGGGTTTGTTCCGATGGATTGGCGCTTGGCAAATGTGGTGCCAATATTCAAAAAGGGATCTAGGGGGGAACCTGGGAACTACAGACCGGTAAGCTTAACATCTGTGGTGGGCAAGCTGTTTGAAGGTTTCTTAAGGGATACTATCCTGGAGCACCTTGGGGAAAATGACCTTATTACTCCATATCAGCATGGATTTATGAGGAATCGCTCCTGCCAGACAAACCTGATCAGCTTTTATGAGGAGGTAAGTTCAAGATTGGATCAGGGGGAGTCATTGGATATCATATATCTTGACTTTTCTAAAGCATTTGATACTGTGCCACATAAAAGGCTGGTACAAAAGATGAGAATGCTTGGACTGGGGGAAAACGTGTGCAGATGGGTGGGAAATTGGCTTAGTGATCGGAAGCAGAGGGTGGTTATCAATGGTACACACTCAGATTGGGTCACTGTTACCAGTGGAGTACCACAAGGGTCAGTTCTGGGACCAATTCTCTTCAATATATATATAAATGACATTGGGTATGGATTAAACAGTAAAGTCTCAATCTTTGCAGATGATACTAAGCTGAGTAAAGTAATTAAAACAAAGGAGGACAACAGGCAACTACAAACAGATTTAGATAAATTGGAAGCATGGGCAGTTAAATGGCAAATGAAGTTTAACACAGATAAATGTAAGGTTATGCACATGGGAAGGAGAAATCTGTGTCATGATTACACACTAAATAAAGAAACACTTGGTAAAACAACAATGGAAAAGGACCTAGGGGTTTTAGTTGACAATAAGCTCAACTGTAGTAATCAATGCCAGGCAGCTGCTGCCAAAGCAAATAGGATCATGGGGTGCATCAGAAGGGGCATAGGTGCTCATGACCAGAGCATCATTTTACCCCTGTACAAGTCACTGGTCAGACCCCATATGGAATACTGTGTACAGTTCTGGGCACCTGTGCTTAAAAAGGACATATCAGAACTGGAGCGCGTTCAAAGAAGGGCAACAAAGTTAATAAAAGGAGTGCGGGGGCTAGAGTACCCGGAAAGATTGTCCAAGTTAGGTTTATTTAGTCTAGAAAAAAGACGATTGAGGGGTGATCTAATAACTATGTATAAATATATTCGGGGTCAATACAAGGATTTGTCCCACAATCTATTTATACCCCATAACCCGGGGGCATCCACTAAGGTTAGAGGAAAGGTGCTTTCTCCACCGACATAGGAGGGGATACTTCTCTGTAAGAGCAGTGAGACTATGGAACTCGCTGCCAGAGGAGGTAGTAATGAGGGATACATTAAAAATGTTCAAAAGTGGCCTTGATGCCTTCCTGGCTTGTAATAACATTTCCGGCTATGGCTACTAGACCACTGGAAGGAGTTAAACAGGCTGAACTGGATGGACTAAAGTCTTTATTCAGCCTTACATACTATGTTACTATGTTACTATGTTACTTTATAAATAAACAATAATAATAATTAAAAGCCTGTTATATTGCATTTTTATTCTCATTTGATTTTTTTAAATATTCCATCTAGACCTATTTTATTTAGTTAGACTATACAGAATGTTGTGACATACGCAGGACTTAAGGAATGTATCATATTAGAGAGATGTAAAAGAAAAATAGAAAGTTATACTGGTCCCGCGAGTAGTCCAGTCATAGTATTTCAACAAAAAGCTTTGGAAAGCTCCCTAAACATACCCAAGGCCCGATCTAGAATCTGCTGACAGTGAAAAGCACATGTTGTTGTATAGTACATCCTGTGTGTACGGTATGTTGATGCTGAGTTGCAAATAGAGCCATCCATGAAGAATAAAGGCATATTTTTACCCTACGTGGATGGCAGCTTCAGCCATCAGTTTTTGATTAGGATAAACTATTCATGGTTTATTTGTAAAAGCATTCTGAGCATTTTTTGCACAAATAACTAAAATAGTACTTTATGTATAATTGCAAAACATTGTTTTGTTTCAAAACATGATACAGTATTTCTATGGGCTCCGCTTTAAAATATTCCCTTTGATGAGCAAATGCAGAACATTTAGCCTCGAAAATGTCATAGCAAAATTCACTTCATTACTAACACACCCTGGGTCAGATTTCCTTTATTTTCCAAAAAGTTTTTAAAAAATTTGTAAGTACTGTTAATTAAAGCCATCACCCCACAAAAATATAAATCAAGATTTAGCGAAGGATATAGCAGTAAGGTTAAAGGTTATGAGGTTTCATTGGGTTCAAGGTAGCAACTTCACTACTTCTTACTAGTATTTTATTATTATTGTTTATTTATATAGGGCCATCAACTTCTGTAGCGTTGTACAAAGTAGTAATTACAGACAGGATAGAAACATACAGTACATAGACTATTACAAATGCAGTGTTACAGAGTTTTCAATAAATATGCTGAATACAAGATACAATAGGAGAGAGATCCCTCTCTTTGTGAGATTACAGTCTTTCATTCAGAATTCTAAGAAGTCAGCCAGTCAAGCCAGTATGTGGAGAGACCCATGTTAGGCTTAATATAGGGAGGCTAAAGGGACCAGAAAACCCTCTGCTTAGGTAAAGGAAAAGAGGAGCTTTCCTAGAACGGAAAGTATTTGCACAGTACCCAATACAAAGACAGATAGCATTACCCATCTATCCTTGCAGTAGGCGGAGCTATGCAAATCATCTCTTTATGTCTCTGTGCCATCCAAGGCCCTTAAAAATGATAAGGGTGCAATGCCAAGGATTAGCTTTAAATTTTACACAGCCAAACACATCCAACTAGTGGACACGTGTTTCAAGCTTTAGGCTCTCATCAGCGCTAGGGCGGATGTTTCTGGCTGTATGGGGGGTGAGACTTGGTGAGTACCAAAACAGAGTCGCAAGCCGTGCCTGTTACTTTCCGTTCTAGGAAAGCTCCTCTTTTCCTATTTAGAATTCTACAAACAGTGCCATACTGTCAGGATTCAAACCTTTGTGTACTACTCAGCTTTGTGTACGACAATGCAAACTGCAATCACTGTGTACTTCTAAGCAATAATCATTACAAAATCCACAAGACATGTACTGTATGGACACAGCATTTAGCAACTGGACACAGGAATTAGTAAGCCTTAAGGCCAGGTCCGTCACCAAAAACCAGCATACCCAGGCAAACGCTAGGGCCTCTGGAATCTTCAGAGGCCCAAACAGGCCCTTTAGAGGATGAGGAAAAAAGGCTGACAACTAGAGGATGACCAGAAGCATCAAAAGAAGTGGAAAAGATTAGAGGCTCACTGGTGGCAATGGGAGAAGTGGATAAGGACCAGAGGACGATCAACATCGACAGAGAAGATGGTGAGGGCTAGAGGACCATGCAGCACATGAGAGTCAAAGATGCAGTGAGGATTTGAGGGCAATCTGTGGCAGGACCCATTGATGGCAGCGGAGCTGAGGACAGAAGTGACAAAACATGTCATGTTTCATACCACAAAGTCCCCCAGAGCACCCAGTGATAAAGCAAATAGTAACTACCATTCGAGGAGGGAGCCTATTGTCTGCTCTCCCTATGTCCCCTGTGGAAGCCTAAACAGAGCAAATCACAGGTTGCATCTGGAGCATTGCATCATGAAAAAAGTAGAGCGAGTTTCCCGCTTTAATGGGTATCAAGTGGCAGGGCATAAAGTGCAAGAGGTCAAGAGGGCATCCTGGGAAATAAAAAAGTCCAACATTATGGAGGTGTCTGGAACCTACACCCAGGTCTGTAGTCGGTAGGCACCTTAAAGCAGATATACACTTGGTTAGACACTTAGCCCTGGCCCTTCTACTCCCCCCAGAACCAAAACCCATTCCCCTTGAGTATTTTCTCTAACAGGGGAATAGAAACCATGACACACAATGTTGCAACCAATACCAACTACTGATGCCAGACACTGAAGTGTATAATATAGTATCTCGTCACTCCAGTGCTGGGGGGCATGATAAGGAGGTTGGTTTACTGCAAGGTGGGGCGGGAAGGGAGGAGGGGTTAGTGACAGCCATATTGGAAACTCATCATGCATGCTTTATCTATTGCTCAGTATTTCACATATGATGTGACACCCCACAAAGGGCTCCCCATAAACCTGGAGCCAGCCCTAGGTAAACACAACATCAAGAATGTCACCCCCACAATCATCACCAATAACTGCTTTATTGTATTGCTGAAATAAATAGCCCAATCTGGCTTAGCTCCAAATAAATCCCATATTAACACAATTCCTACTTATATTTTTTTATGATTATTCATAACTTTTTTTCCAGACCCGTGCACCTCTACAACTTGGCTTGTCCCTTGTTTTTTATCCTCCCTAGACTATGCTTACCTTCTTGCAACCATCCTGGACGAGGCCTGCTTAGTGAACTAGCGTGTTTTAGAGGGGGTGCAACAGGTGCGACTGCACTAGTCTACTTAGAAGACTAAAAAATAAATCTGCAGCATTCAAGCAGGTCACATGCCCAATGTGCAAAGTGCAGGCTGGAGAATGGGCTTATTTTACTTACCAGGCTTCTTTAGTAAGTGCCAGCTATTTAAACCTTCTTGCGGAATAAGAAGAAAGCTTATGTAACTTTCTTGTACCACATAGAAAGAGCATAATCTTTCCCGGTCAGACTCTGCTCTTCAATCTCACATTTCCCACCCACATGGATGTTGCCGCTTGCGGCCCAGTATTCCCCCAGGTGTGTTGGCTCTGGGCCCTGGCACCTGCCCAGGTATGCCAGGGGTTGGCACCAGCCATGTTTACTGGATACTTCCCAACTAGAAATATTTGAAAAAAAATGTAACAACCAAGGTCATTGTGGCAACATAAACATTGATGGAGTATATACATGCAATTTTGAGGGGTTTTTGTTGTATAAGATGTTTTTTTTACAGATATGTTTAGAGTGATCCAGGTGCTCTCCGATATTAGGTTATTCCTTAAACGTAATTAAACATAATTTGTTTATTTATATAGTACGTATATGAAATAACCCCTGAACAAATTGTTGATTGTAATAGTTGAAAGCAACCATGTGAGAAGAAATTTGTGCAGAAGATCTTTGGTTACAATGCCGCAGGCTTAACATCTCCATCAGGAGTTACTGCATTCTGCACTTCAGTATTTCTTTCTAAAATCCTTCTCTCACCTCTCCTTAAAAATAAGGTTTCCATTGCTGTAGAGAATTCCCTATTGCTAAGATACTTCTGATGGTTTCTATTTAGATTAAGGCCTGGCTGATTCACTCTACTAGATTCAATCAAGCCTTTCGGCTTTGTACTTTAAAGTGGAATAAAACCTAGGATTTTGACTAGCCTGGGTTTTGGTTCCTGCCCCCAGGGGCACCCCAATCCGGGATTCCCCTGCTGTGTGAAACTCAGCAAATTGCCGAGTCCAACTCACCTTTCCCCAGTCCTACGGCATGTGCCTAGCCTCTCATCCAATCAGTGCACTCTGATCCACTCACATAAACTCATCTAGGCTCATCTAAGCACTCAACTCCAGACAAGTCTAGCCAAGCGAAACTGAGCATGCCTGCCCTGATACCCTCTGACTCCCGACAAGTTTAGGCGAGCGAACCTGGGCATGCCTGCGGCCGCTTCCCTGCTGCCGTCTGACTCCAGACAAAACTAGCTGAGCGAACCTGGGCATGCCTGTGGCCGCTTCCCTACTGCCCTTTGACTTCAGACAAGTCTAGCCGAGTGAACCTGGGCATGCCTGTAGCCGCTTCCCTACTGCCCTTTGACTTCAGACAAGTCTAGCCGAGCGAACCTGGGCATGCCTGTAGCCGCTTCCCTACTGCCCTTTGACTTCAGACAAGTCTAGCCGATCGAACCTGGGCATGCCTGCGGCCGCTTCCCTGCTGCCCTCAGGCTCCAGACAAGTCTAGCCGAGCGAACCTGGGCATGTCTGCGGCCGCTTCCCTGCAGGCCTCTGACTCCAGACAAGTCTAGCCGAGGGAACCTGGGCATGCCTGTGGCCGCTTCCCTACTGCCCTTTGACTTCAGACAAGTCTAGCCGAGTGAACCTGGACATGCCTGTGGCCGCTTCCCTTCTGCCCTCTGACTTCAGACAAGTCTAGCCGAGTGAACCTGGGCATGCCTGCGGCCGCTTCCCTTCTGCCCTCTGACTTCAGACAAGTCTAGCCGAGCGAACCTGGGCATGCCTGCGGCCACTTCCCTACTGCCCTCTGACTCTAGACAAGTCTGGCTATGTGAACCTGGGCATGTCTGCGGCCTCTTCCCTGCTACCCTCTGACAGAGAGCATGCCCCCACCAGCCATTCACAAATGCCTGTGGTGGCCGTGCCCTGCTAAGGGTATAGAATAGAGTGACCTGCTGCTCGTGCATGCACCACTGGATCGGGGGAGAAGGTAAGTTTAACAGGCGACCAGGGTTTCACACAGTGGAGTATCACAAATCTGGATACCCCGGGTGGAGGGCATCAAGTGGCCCTAGAATCATACAGATTCCAGAGCCATCAGGCCTGGATTTTGGTCCACTTTAAGTTTCTTCATTGGCATAAGAGTTTATTAATTTTAATTTTAAATTGAAGCTGTATATTTTTTCATTTACATTCAATCCTATATATTTGTCCTGGCATCCTTCCCATGTTCTCATTTCCGTTGCCTCATCCACTTAACAATATTTCCTATAAGCAGTTTGTTTGGGTCATAATTAAGGAAGGGCAGATGTCATAAACACTACGTGAGTGTTTGTATAAGGTCCATAGATTAAATGCTTTTAAGGGTCTGCCTCGACCATATGTGCAGGGTAAATATTGTGTGCTGTTGTGCATTAAAACATTGATAAATAGCCTGTGTGTTGCTCTTTAGAAACCGGGTTTCATTCTTAAAATAATTGCTCTAATTGCTCGATGAAGGAAATGAATGTTGGACATTATAACAAAATGGATGTGGACATCTTGGAGACATCAACATGGACCTAATGAATTCCTTAGAAAACTATTTTTTTCCTTTAATCAATTTATCAAGTAAGCTTTAGCTGGTTTACATTTTATTATTTAATTCTTATAAAGTTTATAGATAAATATTTGACTGGGCAGTTTTAAAGGCTGTGGCCCCAGACACTGAAATATTTCACCAACAACCCATATATTCATATTCACCCACCTTGGCATCCAGTTATTAACGTCCTCCCACCCCTCACCAGCATCCAGTTAACACTCCCTCCGACAGCCATTTTTTTACCCTCACCAGTGGTGTGTTTTTATGTGACCCCTTGTGCACCACCCAGATCAGTTTCCAATAGATTTGTATTTATTTTCAATTAAACACTTATCATACATAATGTCACAAAAAGGAAAAAGTGCAAAACATCTTCCATATTTTAATAGAATCCCTTCCATTGCCTTCACATATTCCATAAACTTAACCTTTCTCATAACAACTTACTCATATATTATATTAAGATGCAATAGGAAAGTGAAAAAAGACAATAACATACAAAAACAATACAAAAATCTACAAGGAAAAAATTGGAGGGGGGAAGAAGGTGAAAAAACAGGGAATAGTTGCTCTTCCCTACGAAAAGTTTAGGGGTCCACTCAAGCTCATTGTACAATAGTTTGTCAATGAACGTCCTTGCCGGAAACGAGTAGACTGTTTTATACATTAACCAGGTATTCCAAATTCTCTCAAACATCTCCTTATTGTCCTGGTATGTACTAACAATCTTATCATCGATCATAATCCAGTCTAATTTTTTTTGCCTCCCCGAGTGAAATGCTCTTGGGTTTCCATGACAAGGCTTATGCTTATGCAGGTTGTAATTATGATAAATTCCAGCAGGAGAATTGCGGTCTTTATCCCTGGCATAATAACAACCCCTATTAGAGCTTCTTCTGGGTCACTTTCCACGTTGCTCTTTAAAGTCTGACTCGCCATTTGATATATTCTACTCCAGAATGTTCTATCCAGAATGACTATCGGGCAAAGCCACCACACATGCCATCAATCTCTTTTTATTTTACAACCCCTAAAACAAAGTGGTGAAACATCTAAGTTCATCTTCGCTAGCCTCAATGGAACCATATACCATCTTGTGATAATCCTTATATTGGCTTCAATAACATTTGTGTTTAAGATGCCTCTGCTAGCTCCATAAATCTGTCTTTCCCACAAATCTTTAGGTAAGGACTTTCCCATATCCTTCTTCCATACCACGCATGTATGGCAGCTTTGCCCGAGAGGAGAAAATCATGGAGTACAACAAGGATATGACCCCAGGCCCTTTGGGGTCCTTTAAAAATACGTTGTCAAATTTAAGTAATATCATATGAGTCCACCTCCGTATCTTGATGTTTCAAAAAGTGTAAAATATGTCCAGCTCTAAAATGTTCTTGTGGTGGAAAATTGTTAATGTCCCATAATTGACATGTTGTCATTAGCCAATAGTTTTTTTTAGAAAAGACATATTCTACACATGAAGTAATTAACCCACCAAGTGAATCCTCTCACCCCCCCACCTCCCCGCTCCCTGGTTTGAATCTAAAGGTTATTTAGGATTGAAGTTTTGGGGGCAAACCAAAGATCAACAGTTTTTATAAGCACTAGGCAATTGCTTTTGTTGATGTATTTCCTGAGGAACCACAAAACATAGTGGATGGACTGTCCACTCATCGATTCCTGTTCCATCTGGACCCACAATGGGGTATCTTTTCGGGGCAGGTGCCAAAACCCAGGATAGTGAAAATCCCCAGGTTTGGTCCACTTCAAGTTCTAGAGAATATTTTAAAAATCTTTAATTTGTAAATATTTTAAGATTAGGCTTGGGATGGTATACTGCTTCGTAAGCACGTACAATGGCTGTACCCTTTATCCATTAAATCATAATACACCTTGATTAGTCCCTCCAGAACCCTAGATATAAAACTGGGTTATCCACAAATTTTGTCAAGGGTTGGTGTGGAGAAAGTAACTTTCCCAATTACTCAACCAAATCCCATAGATAGTTCAGTGGTTGACTGTTGAGTTGTTGGCTTACACATTAACTTGACTTATAGGCTTATGGGCTTATAGATTTATAGGCTGTGGAACTCTATGTCCATTACCCCCAACTAGGGTTGGCACAATGTGACTCCCTCTAGCACCTTGCCTAAACAGTATTCGACTTGTTTCGACTTTTACTTTTAACAACACCTTGCTTGATTTGACCTCAGGTTTGCCTAGCCTATCGCTATGTTGATCTTATGTCACAATGGACATTTGAAGATTGCTAAGTTTGGGCTTGGATGGCTGCTACTAATGACTCAGAGCTAGATCTTCAGTCTTGCACACTCAAGTCCTGGGGACACCTAATTGATGGGTACACTGTTAAAGCCATCAGTTTAGCAACAACTTATCTAAACTTGAATAATAAGAATTCTTATTCTGCCTGGCCTGATGAGAGCTTTATATTCTTGCAGCAGTATATGGCGTGTGTGAATATCCGCTCATTTCTATAAAGTTAAACCATGTGCAGAATATTATAACATCTGAAAGAAGACTCTCGTGGCATTTTACTGTGTTTGCCGTGTAGGTTCTTGAGTGCATGGCTTAAGCTGCAAAATGCCTGATTTTCATTTCATTTTTGGAAAATTCCATCATTACAGGAATCCAGAGCAGGGAGATGTTACAATAAATCTTTGTTTTTAGCCAGGTTACTTCCGTGCCTGTGGATTTTCCCAACAGACAATCTGTTTGTTTTCATTTACTTTCACGCCTAGAATCCGGAAGCACGATATTGCAGGCTATGAATTGCAGATGTACCACCTGCTGCAGGAAGATCCCTTGAGATTCTCGCTGATGTCACACGCATACATTGTACTGAAAGAATTATTATATCTGATACAATGTGCCTGCTGTACATAACAACATTTCATGCGCTCCTCTAGGCTCTGATGACCAACGTGAGCATATGCGCCTGGCCTAAACAGGGCTTAACAAATGCTTGCCATGATGATGCTGATACAGATGTTTCTGGGGAAAATCAACCCATTCTTGGCCCAGAAAAATATGTAAAGTAATGTTCTTATTAAGTTTTTTCAGGCAGGCAGCATTAAAGTTTATAATAAATGAAGATGGGCATCTATAATTGAAGTGTCTGCATAAAAAATGTGTCTCTGTCTCTTCTTTAAAAGAGCACTATCGCGAAATTGTGTAATATTAAAAACCCATATAAACATGTCGGCTAATGAGAGGAGGGGTCACTTATACACCCGAACTAAATAAAACTCCCACCAAGCTTGTAGTTTTCTTCTCCTGGTAGGACTAAAATCCAGGGGTGACAGGTTTAGTCTATGAGGGGTGACCTGTCACCCAATTTTTCTATTTTAAATGCAAGACCCAATAACTAACCTGGCACTAACCTGGCTAAAATGCCCTTTGTCAACCTAAAAGCTGTAAAGTAATCCCTGTTAGGCTTACCTGTAACAATGTTTCTACTAGTTCTTCAAGATGGCCATGGAGAGAGAGGCTCCTCCCCCCCATAGGGGAAACACAGGCTGGGACAGTTTAAAAACCCCAACCCTTCCTCCCAGCCCTCAGTATTAGGCAATAAAACTGACACTAATACAGCTGCACTAATCGGAAGGGTCGTATGGGCTGTCCTTCCGGACAGCCACAGAGAGAGTCAACAAGAAATGTATCCTAAGGGTGGGATACTGCCTGTAAAACTTTCCTACCAAAGAATTGTTGTTTATCAGATAATAGGTCTTGGCGGTAATGTTTTAAAAATGTGTGGGGCGAAGACCCCCCCCCCCCCATGTTCTCCTGGAGTTGAAAATATCTAAATAAAACAACAAACTGGACAACGCTATCCCAACGGTTTGCCAGAGAGGAAACACAAAAACAGAGAGCTGGAAGTAAGGTGTGGGGCATTTAAACTGTCCCAGTTTCCTCTATAGGGGGAGGAGCCTCTCTCTCTCCATGGCTGTCCTGAAGGATGACGGGAGAAAAAATTGATTTGCCTGCAGTTGCCTTTGGACCACCATGATCAAGCACATCTGTAAGTCTGACTTCAGCCTGAGGCCAATGGCTAGTACTTATATATAGGGGGCTCTTTAATGGATAGAGAAGACGCACCTAATCTGAAGTTGTGGAATGCCATGACTGTTTGGTGTGGCTAATACCCCTGAAGATGAAGTAGCAGTGTGGATCAAGGCAATCCCGTGGTGCTACAGCAATTTAAGTAAGTGCCTTTAAGTATCTATATGTAAAATCAGCTGTCAGTTTGAATATTGTAACAGGGTGGCTGATTAGTTGTTACCCTTATTAAATTAGCGTAGTTCGCTTGGATTTAGTTTCTAGATTGTCCATCTGAAGAATCTTGGATGTCCAGCTGGAGGACTACCCCCTCTGTAAGGGACAATTTCTGACACTCTCCCTGAGGGGTGAACAACCACACCTCTCTAAGTGTGTATCTTCCCTGTGGTTTAATAAAATAATTTTTAGTTGAACATTAGACTGCAGCGTTCTCATACTTTCAAGTGTACCTGAAGTCAACAAGGGCACTACTGATGCATCTCCCAAGAACTGAGCGTGTACCTCACCTGCCCTTCCCCTAGCTGAGGGAGAGCCCCTTTCTATGTGCTGGGCCTGTCTGAAGGTCGCTCCAGACTCCCCCTAAAGCACACACAAACTCGTCAAGGTGTCCCTGTTCCACTACTTTGCCCAAGAATGCATTATACATTTGAATAAAGGCAATGCAATTCACTCCAGACTGTAACTGGAGTTGGAACCTTTTGCAATCTGGGATGCCCCATATCATAAAACCCCCAAGGTGCATTTACAGGAATGCTGGAGGGTTTTCATCCTGCGGGGTATCATAAATGAGGATGGTACAAGGAATTGCCTGGCCCTAGAGTGTTTTATACTAGACAGGCTTTTGTACTCTTTAAAGTGGACTGAAACCGAGCTGGATCAGCCCGGGAATCTTATAGATCCATTCCCTCCCCTCGGGGCATCCAAAATCAGGATGCCCCGCTGTGTGAAACCCCCCAGGACACCCGCTACACTTACCTTACTTCCCAGTCCAATGACACATGGGCGGGTCATGGCCGCATCCACCGCTATCCCTCTAGCAGGGCGTGTGCCCGCGACGGCGATTTCTGAATGGCAGGCGCAGGCACGCTCCCTGTTAGAGAGGAGTGTATGATGAGGCCGCCAGAGCACTCGGAGCCGCTGTGCTAAGACGTCGGTTTAGAGCTCCGAACGTGCTGTTTGGACGAGCGGCCGCACACCTCACAGGGGTGAGGTGAGTTGATGTGGGAGGTCTGGGGGGTTTCACATAGCAGATCGGGGTTCCCCGGGGGGGGGAGGACCAAAACCCAGGATTTTGACTATCTGGCTTTAAAGGCCCTTATAAAACATTCATGGGGTGCATTTTTTGAATCTTGTGTGCTATTTCTAATGTTTTAAGTATTATCTCCTGTGACTGAAAAATAATTATATTATTTGAATAACTCAAGCCTTGTAACCCTTCTACAAATGAGTCATGTCCCTGGATTCAGCTGTTGTTACGGCATATAATGCTCAGTTATGCCTACACATCATAATAACTATACTCTAAATGCTATAAAAATGTGGAATTATTCCCTTGTGCTGCCTGAAAAGGTGTTGGATGGCTCCAAAGGGAACTCAACGAGATCAGCAAGAGTGAAAGAAAATTCCCAGGAAGGTGTCTCCTGAGATCTCTGCTCTGCAAATGCTGCACTAATGAGCAATTACTGGACGGGGCCCCAATTTACCCACTTGGGACTCACATTCCTTCATGTAATAAAAATAAATTGATCAGTGAAATGAAATATGCTTTTGTGATTAGAGGCACCTGCACGCTTAGACTTTTTATATGATTTTTCCAGGACCCAGCAGTGGATAACTATAGTTTGTAGGATGTTTGCACTGCCATTCATTTATGTCCAGTGTTTGATGATACTTTGCAAACTGCAGTGCTAGTTATGTTGTGGTAAGCTCTGGACAGGGGCGTACATAGGTTTCACAGGGCCCCATAGCAAAAGTCTTAGTGGGCCCCCCAAAAAGGGGCTTAGCTCCAGCATTAAAGTGGAACAAAACTGATGAACCCTAGAGTCAAAAAGACTCCAATACTAGATGAAATCCCTCCCCAGGGGCATGCCTAGTTGAAAGATTGCGCTGTGTGAAACCCCTTGGTATTACCCTTAATCTTCCCATGTACCTCAATCTCATAGTGCATGTGCGAGCCTCTGATGGCATCCCTTGCACTACTCCATCTGATGTGTGCACCCTCGCTGGGCAATTTGTACACAGTTGGAAGGGAGGTGCCCAAAGGACAATTCATTTAGCATGCATTAATATGAACACCAATCAGTGAGCCTGTGCATGCGCCATGGGAACAGGGATATAAATAAGATGTCAGATGATCCTGGTGATTCACACACACACAGAGTATAGGGTCTGATTGGAGTTCTAAGCAATGTTGACACAGTGTGGTGTCTGGGTCCTCAACAGTGGGGGGAATGAACACCATGTGTTATGCCATTAAAGTCATGTTTTTTAATGCTCATAGGTGTAATTTGTACAAAACAATGAAAAAATATATACAGTGTATAGATAAGGTTCTATGGTATAGCAGCAGTGACCTAAATAAGGGCACATGAGCATATAGCACATCAAAGGGGTCATACAAATTCAAAGCATATAGAGGAAATGCATCAAACGCAATTAAAGTCCATTATACATTATACATAGTCCATAGTAGTAAAGAACCCCTTGCACATGAAATTTCAATAGGCATATCAGCAAAATACAAGATGATCATAGAGCATGAAGAATAGCTTACAGGCTGACCGCTGGGCAGAAATACCTTGACGCTTCGGTCAGTTAGGACCTTTATCAAGAGGATGCGGTATCCCAGAGAGAGGAGAGCAGGTTTTTAAATGCTGTGGTCTCCAGTGAATTGCCTGGAATGGCGCCAAGAGCGTCGTGCCCGTGCGCGGGAGCGTGCCGTCATTCGTGACGGCCGGGGTTCGTCCCGATCATCCCTTCAGGCTGACATAAACAGCAGCCAATGGGGGATGACGCGCGGGGCGGGCCCGGAGTCACACAAGGGGAAGAGAAGGAGTATGCATGATCGGTCATTGATATTAGAAATGGGCGCACAGAATCCTCTGTTGCCAGACATTTTCTGGAACAGTGCCACCATATTAGCCAACTTAGGTTTGTGGGCATAGAGGTGGTAAAATTACCCTATAGGGGCGTGATATAGAAAGAAAGCTACTTCAGTGGGAACTTTCTTGGGTAATTCAGCTGGGTACGAAAAGCCCCCAAGGTTTAAATGAAGAATTAGATTTTTCAGTCTTTAACTAATTAGGTGCTAATAGGCACCTCTTTTCTTCAGTACTACGTTTTGAAATTTGTGCAATAACCGTATCTGGATTTGCGGTCCTTTCCGCATTTCCTATGCAGTATCCTATTTTTTAATTTTTTTATTTTTATCCCACCACATGCACTAACGGTTCTATTTTTATCCTCACTTTAGCATTGGTTAAATTGCGCAAGTCTGCCCAATCATTTGCTGTGTATGGTCTCCAGTATGGTCTCCAGCTGCCTCTCATCTTTCACTATGCATGGTCTCCAATATGGTCTCCAGCCACCTGTCGTCATGTATCTCACTGTGTGGACATCTAATACGAGTCGTGCGCTCTCTAGTGCCGAAGGATCCGGATGTGACATCACCTCCTGTGTCTGCAGCTGCCCATCAGGAAAACCAACTATCACTGGCCCTCTCACGTGCACTCCAGCAGCCATCTTTTTAAGGGCAATGCCCGATCATGCACACTCCTTCTCTTCCCCTTATGTGACTCCGGGCCCGCCCCATGCGTCATCCCCCATTGGCTGCTGTTTATGTCAGCCTGAAGGGATGATCGGGACTGCCACGAATAACGTCATGCTCCGGCATGCGGGCACGCCGCTCTTGGAGCCATTCCAGGCAATTCACTGGAGACCACAGCATTTAAAAACCTGCTCTCCTCTATCTGGGATACCGCATCCTCTTGATAAAGGTCCTAATCGACCGAAATGTTGAGGTATTTTTGCCCTGCGGTCAGCCTGTAAGCTATTCTTCATGCTCTATGATCATCTTGTATTTTGCTGATATGCCTATTGAAATTTCATGTGCAAGGGGTTCTTTACTACTATGGACTATGTATAATGGACTTTAATTGCGTTTGCTGCCTTTCCTCTCTATCCTTTGAATTTGTATGACCCCTTTGATGTGCTATATGTTTATGTGCCCTTATTTAGGTCACTGCTGCTATACCATAGAACCTTATCTATACACAGTATATATTTTTGCATTGTTTTGTACAAATTACACCTATGAGCATTAAAAAACATGACTTTAATGGCATAACGTTGCATTGTGTTCATTCTCCCCTACTTTGGTTATATATGGATTGTATCAGGTACCTACACAAGCAGAGGTACCAGGAAATTTTGAACCCTATTCTGTTTTTTCTCTTTTTACTATAATTGATTCTGTGACAGTGTGCTGCAACCAATCTCTAATAACGCCCTCAACAGCGGGGCCCAGTGAGTTCTATTTTTTTCCAGGGCACTACCACAGTATGCAGTGTTGGTGCGCTGTCTGCAGAGAGCACCAGGGGCCAGAGCTGTAGGTTCCACAGGTCTGCAACTCTCCTCCCACAGGCCTGGTAGCAGCTGCATCCCCTGCCTCTTTGGTATGTATGCCCCTGGCTCTAGGACTATACAGAGGACAACCAGGGCTAGATTAAAGTGGACCAACACCCAGGATTTTGACTATCCTGGGTCTTGGTCCACTTCGGTGGGGCACCCACGATCGGGGTGCCCCGCTGTGTGAAACCCCCCCTAACCCCCCGAAAAACTCACCTCTCCCCGCTCCCAGCGCCGACGTACAAGAACGTCTAAGCGGCAGCCGCCGCCGCCGCCTCCCTCGCGTCACTTTCGGCGCGCGCGCGCCCCCCGCCGGCCATTCGCAGACGGTCGGCGCGGGCACGCGCACGCCTACAGGAGCGCGAGGGAGGCGGCAGCGGCCGGCCGCCGCCGAAGATAAGGTAAGGAGTTTGGGGTGTTTGGGGGGGTTTCACCCCGCGGGACATCCCGATCTCGGATGTCCCGCGGGGTGGGGGGTGATCGGCCCGGGAATCTTATAGATTCCCGGGCCGATCACCCGTGGGTGTTGGTCCACTTTAAGGGTGTCCATGGTATGGACCCGTTCTTATATGGAGCCCCTACCAACATAACACACTCCACCATCCTTTCCCAAACTCTCCCCCCCAATGTCCCCCAACCAAAGAGAAAAGCTAAAACAGTTTGGCACTTAACATTACTCTGGACCACATTGTGGAGGAGCTCCCCAACTTTAGCATAGGAATAAGTGGTGGATATTTACTAAGTGGGAAAGGCCCCAGAGCAATTTCCTAGATGCCCTCCCTCTCATCAGGGGGTCTCCTGAGTAGGGATTAGCAAACCCCTCAAATTTCAGGTATGGCAAGTTTAGAAGAAGTTTGAATTAGGTTAGGGTTTAAGTTAGGGTTTGGGGACCCGAACCTGGTCCCCAATGAAATCAATAGGGACTCAAACATTTGGGGGGTGGGGTGGCAGCGGACGCAGGGAATTCAGCAGGAAGTGCTGTTGAAAATCTTACCTCAGCCCCGATCTGATCCCTGGTCAACGGTGGTGTTCCTTTGAAATGTTCCATGGCCAGGGCCACAGAAAGATGGCCGCTGCTCCCATGAGTGAAGACACTCCTAGTTCCCCCCCCCCCTGCCCACTCTCCCTTATACAGATTTCCTGGCACGCTGGGAGAACCCTTCTAATACACAGCACATTACAATGTAACACCAGCTGAATGCCAGCTTGTTATATTATGCAGCACATGGCTTAGTGGCGGCAGTGATGGGAGTTTTATTCCTAAATAAATGCTGCAACTGTAGCTCATCAATTAAATGTATCTTTGCTTTCTTACCTGTGCATTTTGCAGTTTTATTTTGCTATGTTTCTTTTCTAGGTCTCTATCTCCCTCTCCCTCATAATTAGAGTAGTGTAGCTGCAGTTACCTAAGGAGCCCACTAGATGCTCCCCATAGGATAAGGAATAATATAGTCCCACTCTCCTGATTGGTTACTTTCAGGAGGGATAAAAGGGAATAGAGGGGGTGGGGCTAGAGGAGTTGGAGTTCTAGAGTGTTCCAGTCTGAGTGAGCTGAAGGATCCCTGATGTGTGGGCGTGGGAAGTGGGCCTTGGTAAGAGCAAGCCTAATGTAGAGGACTGACCAGGAAAAGCTGTCGACCCAGAGAGGGGTACCAGGCCAGCCAGCCACTGATGTAGGTGGAGATCCTGCCACCCACGAGCGTAGTAGGAGTGTCAGACTAAGGGGGACATGAAGTGGGAGTTGTTCTTGTTGCAAGAATGAACTCTCTGTCTGTGCCTCAATAAAGGGAGGGGCATCCCTCAGTTGAAACTGCACCTGGTCTGTGTCTGCAATACCTTCTCCAGCATTCCAGAGTCAAGTAGGACCACCAGTGTCTGCAGCACATGTGAGTATTTAGCCCTGTCCCTGGGTATCCCCCTGAGCCCATTTTGGCGGACTTTGGCCAGCCTTTGTTGGGCATCCCCAAGCGCATGCACCCCAAGCCCCAGGTTGTGTTTACTCAATTCTTTCCTGGAGAGCCCTTGTCAGGTCAGGTCAGGTTTTGCAGACCTCCATACAGATATGTAGGGAAAGTAATACAGTTTTCACAACGCACTTGCCTTCTGCGAGGTCTCGTGGCGTCTTCTGGCAGCGTAGGCTCAGACGGCTGGCCGGGATCCCCTTCGTGTGAACGCACACACAGCTGAACTAGGCCCTCCGGCAATGCTGCATACAGCGTCGCCGCCAGAGGTTAGTTAAAGGGCCAATGAGCCCTACAGTTACTATGGATGAAGTGCCCTATGAGCCCAAGTTTTCCCCTGAGCAATCCTATCCATACCTGTCCTATTTAGTGTCCCCATGCTCACAATCTTGCTGCCTGTGATAGCGTTCTGCTGGGTGCGATTGCTCCTGTTATTTCTGATTGTTATACCATTGCCGACCTAGCTTGCCTGACCATTCCGTGACTGCCTGCCTGAACTGACCTCTGCCTGAGCCTGCGCCGTCCGAGCACGCTGCGGGACTGGGCAGAAGGTAAGTGCATTGTGACAACACTAAGTGCAGCACTAACTTTATGAAGATCCAAAAAACGTGGCCTGTTGGTGGCTCTCCAGGAGAGGGTTGGGGGACACTGCCTAGTATATGTGCAAAAATGTCACCACTGCTTTTGTGAAGACATAGACCATCCTATTCATTCCAATGGGAATACCCCTGAGTCTACCTGTTGACAGATTCCATATTTTGACATTCTGAGCACTATTTGTCCCTTTCTATCTTCCCCCTTTTCTGACACATAGTTAAAAAGCTCCATGCAGAGACTGAGCTGAGCTCATAATAACCAGCCTGTGAATTTTTCAAAACAACTTCATCTTATACAGTTGCATCTACATGATCGATTCCATTTCCTAATAGTTTTTTATCAGCCATCGGCATTCTGTGGCTGTGAATTTGTACTGCTCTTACATGTAGAAGTCAGGGGAGACATTTATCTTCCTTCGGGAACGCTGCCTCCTCCACGCTTGTCTGCTTTTCATTATCTGTATCTGATCTCAAAGAGGAAATCTTCACTCTCTGAATGATGTCGGGTCATTAAGCAGGATGGAGAGTTGGTGGATGTTTCTTTCCCCTGGTGGTTTGGATTTCCATGTTTCAGAACATTTTAAATTCCAGTTGGAATTCTCTTCTTCAAACAACTTTTTAGTGCCCAAATTATTCTATAATACAAGGCTATGACCCTATAGGAGTAGGAGATATGTAATATGAGCAGTTTCACTTAGTTCATGATGTTTTTTTAACTTTCAGACTCCAATTTGTATGGTTACCTAATTTCCACTGATCCAGGTTCCTTTATCCAGCCCTGGGCTAGGAAAAATTGAAGCACAAAGCATGGCAGTCTAGCACTGCCTTAATGAAGAGTGGGACTAGTGAGGATTAGTCAACTAGCTCTTGGAGTGGAGGGTCAAGAAAATGAATGTGCAAAGTTCTGATTTCACTGACTGTCCCTTAGTGATGAGCACTTTACAATATGGGGCGTAGGCCTAACATGTAATGACAATTATGTGACCACTAGGGGCAAACTTGAGACAATACTTACAATTGCATGGCACATGTACCTCAAGCACTGTGGTGAAGCTGTGACAAACCCTCAGCTGTGAAGCAGCTGTTGCAGCATTCAGTGCGGGCCACCCCTCAGTATTCAACATCTGGTTGTCACGGGGACCACCACGCACTCACCTGGGACCACCACGCACTCACCTGTCCTCCGGTCCCACTCCGGCTGTTCTCGGTCGGCCGGCGCGCGGGCTGGGCGGCGTCTCCGGCAGGCGGCGGCTCGTCGTCTGCTGTTCCCGGCCGGCGCTCGGCTATTTCCGCTGTGAGCAGCCGCTCGGCTGTTTCCGTCGTGAGCGGCTGCTCGGGCGGCTTCCTCTTCGGCGGCGTCTGGAGCGGCCGTGCCACTGCCATCTCGGCGCGCTCCCGGCACGCGGCATCACGCTCGCGCGCGCGCGCGAGTCTCCTATACTTATGCTCTCCGGCGACGCTATACACAGCGCGCCCGCCGGAGGTAATTAGTTCTGGGCCAATGAGCCCAAGGTCATTAGTTTGAATGGGGCAATCAGCCTCAGGGTTCCTGGTTGCACCAATCATGTCCCTCTCCCTGCTCCATCATTCCTATAAAGGTGTTCCCTCTGCAGTTGATCCTTGCCCGTGATAGCGTGCTGCTGGGTGTGATTTTGGTGTCTGTTTTCCTTACGAATCTTGCCGTGTATGACCATCCCTGATTGCTGCCTGGACCGACCTTGCCTGTTTTTTGACCACGATTTCTGCCTGCTCCTCTGTACTGCGTATCTCTGATTCCCCGGTGTGACCTTTGGCTAGTCCTGACTATTCTTCTATCTCAACCCTCCTGTACCGTGCTTCCTTGGATTGATCTACCGTGTATGACCTTTGCCCGTTTGACTCTACCCAGTCTCGTTCCTGGTTCGTTTGCCTTCCCCTGCATAAGTCTGCATCCTTTGTGCTAACAAGTCTTGGGGGCAACCGTGTCCGGTGAGGCGTGTCCTGCGTCCCGGCAAACGGGGGCTTGGCTATAGGCGAAGAAAGCAGCGGAGATTGGGGGTTGCAGACTTATTGGAAGGTGGGCGTCCCACGGGACCTGACACTGGTATTCCCGAACACCAAATACTATTGAGGTCTATGAGAGGGAAAGCCCAGCAAAATTATTTGGTTCTCTCTTTGATGAAGGGCATAGGTGCTGGTAGACGTGGAGGGCCGGAAGCCTATTACCCGTATTTTGTGCCCTGAGTTACTAGATATGTTGCATCTAATGTTGCACACAGTGCACCCTGTCAAGCACCACCCCAAACACGAAAATACACATGGAAATAAGAGTGTGCCAATCCGGCATCCCTAATCAATACAACAGTAAACCAAAAACTCTGCGGTTCCAGCAAGCCGCAAAAAAGGGACTAGTACCAAGAAGGCACCACTCTCACCATTAGAGATGAGCGAACTTTTGAAAAATTCGATTCGACTGATTCGCCGAATTTTCCGACAAAAATCGTTTCGACCCGAATAAATTCGCGACGAATCGCTATTAAAAACGGCTATTTCTGAGCCTCCTACAGCCTCAATAGGGTTGTAAACCATTCAGCCTTGCTGTAACACGCACAGGATGCGTGCTGGGTTAGTTAAATAATACTTTTAAGAAATATCACATGCAGATCAGAGGCATCGCTAATAGAATCGCAGAGCGGCACAATTGCAGAGAGTTGAAGTGGCATCACTATGAGGGGCAGAAGGAGCCCAAATATACACTGGAGTTGGCTTCAGGAGCCCAAAAATTGGATGAATCACACCCTGGAGTTGGCAGAAGTTGGCAGCAGCAGCAGCAGGAGCCCAAATATACACTGGAGTTGGCTTCAGGAGCCCAAAAATTGGATGAATCACACCCTGGAGTTGGCAGGAGTTGACAGCAGCAGCAGCAGGAGCCCAAATATACACTGGAGTTGGCTTCAGGAGCCCAAAAATTGGATGAATCACACCCTGGAGTTGGCAGGAGTTGACAGCAGCAGCAGCAGGAGCCCAAATATACACTGGAGTTGGCTTCAGGAGCCCAAAAATTGGATGAATCACACCCTGGAGTTGGCAGGAGTTGACAGCAGCAGCAGCAGGAGCCCAAATATACACTGGAGTTGGCTTCAGGAGCCCAAAAATTGGATGAATCACACCCTGGAGTTGGCAGAAGTTGGCAGCAGCAGCAGCAGGAGCCCAAATATACACTGGAGTTGGCTTCAGGAGCCCAAAAATTGGATGAATCACACCCTGGAGTTGGCAGAAGTTGGCAGCAGCAGCAGCAGGAGCCCAAATATACACTGGAGTTGGCTTCAGGAGCCCAAAAATTGGATGAATCACACCCTGGAGTTGGCAGGAGTTGACAGCAGCAGCAGCAGGAGCCCAAATATACACTGGAGTTGGCTTCAGGAGCCCAAAAATTGGATGAATCACACCCTGGAGTTGGCAGAAGTTGGCAGCAGCAGCAGCAGGAGCCCAAATATACACTGGAGTTGGCTTCAGGAGCCCAAAAATTGGATGAATCACACCCTGGAGTTGGCAGGAGTTGACAGTAGCAGCAGCAGGAGCCCAAATATACACTGGAGTTGGCTTCAGGAGCCCAAAAATTGGATGAATCACACCCTGGAGTTGGCAGAAGTTGGCAGCAGCAGCAGCAGGAGCCCAAATATACACTGGAGTTGGCTTCAGGAGCCCAAAAATTGGATGAATCACACCCTGGAGTTGGCAGGAGTTGACAGCAGCAGCAGCAGGAGCCCAAATATACACTGGAGTTGGCTTCAGGAGCCCAAAAATTGGATGAATCACACCCTGGAGTTGGCAGAAGTTGGCAGCAGCAGCAGCAGGAGCCCAAATATACACTGGAGTTGGCTTCAGGAGCCCAAAAATTGGATGAATCACACCCTGGAGTTGGCAGGAGTTGACAGTAGCAGCAGCAGGAGCCCAAATATACACTGGAGTTGGCTTCAGGAGCCCAAAAATTGGATGAATCACACCCTGGAGTTGGCAGAAGTTGGCAGCAGCAGCAGCAGGAGCCCAAATATACACTGGAGTTGGCTTCAGGAGCCCAAAAATTGGATGAATCACACCCTGGAGTTGGCAGGAGTTGACAGCAGCAGCAGCAGGAGCCCAAATATACACTGGAGTTGGCTTCAGGAGCCCAAAAATTGGATGAATCACACCCTGGAGTTGGCAGGAGTTGACAGCAGCAGCAGCAGGAGCCCAAATATACACTGGAGTTGGCTTCAGGAGCCCAAAAATTGGATGAATCACACCCTGGAGTTGGCAGAAGTTGGCAGCAGCAGCAGCAGGAGCCCAAATATACACTGGAGTTGGCTTCAGGAGCCCAAAAATTGGATGAATCACACCCTGGAGTTGGCAGGAGTTGACAGCAGCAGCAGCAGGAGCCCAAATATACACTGGAGTTGGCTTCAGGAGCCCAAAAATTGGATGAATCACACCCTGGAGTTGGCAGGAGTTGACAGTAGCAGCAGCAGGAGCCCAAATATACACTGGAGTTGGCTTCAGGAGCCCAAAAATTGGATGAATCACACCCTGGAGTTGGCAGAAGTTGGCAGCAGCAGCAGCAGGAGCCCAAATATACACTGGAGTTGGCTTCAGGAGCCCAAAAATTGGATGAATCACACCCTGGAGTTGGCAGGAGTTGACAGCAGCAGCAGCAGGAGCCCAAATATACACTGGAGTTGGCTTCAGGAGCCCAAAAATTGGATGAATCACACCCTGGAGTTGGCAGAAGTTGGCAGCAGCAGCAGCAGGAGCCCAAATATACACTGGAGTTGGCTTCAGGAGCCCAAAAATTGGATGAATCACACCCTGGAGTTGGCAGGAGTTGACAGCAGCAGCAGCAGGAGCCCAAATATACACTGGAGTTGGCTTCAGGAGCCCAAAAATTGGATGAATCACACCCTGGAGTTGGCAGGAGTTGACAGCAGCAGCAGCAGGAGCCCAAATATACACTGGAGTTGGCTTCAGGAGCCCAAAAATTGGATGAATCACACCCTGGAGTTGGCAGGAGTTGACAGTAGCAGCAGCAGGAGCCCAAATATACACTGGAGTTGGCTTCAGGAGCCCAAAAATTGGATGAATCACACCCTGGAGTTGGCAGAAGTTGGCAGCAGCAGCAGCAGGAGCCCAAATATACACTGGAGTTGGCTTCAGGAGCCCAAAAATTGGATGAATCACACCCTGGAGTTGGCAGGAGTTGACAGCAGCAGCAGCAGGAGCCCAAATATACACTGGAGTTGGCTTCAGGAGCCCAAAAATTGGATGAATCACACCCTGGAGTTGGCAGGAGTTGACAGCAGCAGCAGCAGGAGCCCAAATATACACTGGAGTTGGCTTCAGGAGCCCAAAAATTGGATGAATCACACCCTGGAGTTGGCAGAAGTTGGCAGCAGCAGCAGCAGGAGCCCAAATATACACTGGAGTTGGCTTCAGGAGCCCAAAAATTGGATGAATCACACCCTGGAGTTGGCAGGAGTTGACAGCAGCAGCAGCAGGAGCCCAAATATACACTGGAGTTGGCTTCAGGAGCCCAAAAATTGGATGAATCACACCCTGGAGTTGGCAGGAGTTGACAGTAGCAGCAGCAGGAGCCCAAATATACACTGGAGTTGGCTTCAGGAGCCCAAAAATTGGATGAATCACACCCTGGAGTTGGCAGAAGTTGGCAGCAGCAGCAGCAGGAGCCCAAATATACACTGGAGTTGGCTTCAGGAGCCCAAAAATTGGATGAATCACACCCTGGAGTTGGCAGGAGTTGACAGCAGCAGCAGCAGGAGCCCAAATATACACTGGAGTTGGCTTCAGGAGCCCAAAAATTGGATGAATCACACCCTGGAGTTGGCAGAAGTTGGCAGCAGCAGCAGCAGGAGCCCAAATATACACTGGAGTTGGCTTCAGGAGCCCAAAAATTGGATGAATCACACCCTGGAGTTGGCAGGAGTTGACAGCAGCAGCAGCAGGAGCCCAAATATACACTGGAGTTGGCTTCAGGAGCCCAAAAATTGGATGAATCACACCCTGGAGTTGGCAGGAGTTGACAGTAGCAGCAGCAGGAGCCCAAATATACACTGGAGTTGGCTTCAGGAGCCCAAAAATTGGATGAATCACACCCTGGAGTTGGCAGAAGTTGGCAGCAGCAGCAGCAGGAGCCCAAATATACACTGGAGTTGGCTTCAGGAGCCCAAAAATTGGATGAATCACACCCTGGAGTTGGCAGGAGTTGACAGCAGCAGCAGCAGGAGCCCAAATATACACTGGAGTTGGCTTCAGGAGCCCAAAAATTGGATGAATCACACCCTGGAGTTGGCAGGAGTTGACAGCAGCAGCAGCAGGAGCCCAAATATACACTGGAGTTGGCTTCAGGAGCCCAAAAATTGGATGAATCACACCCTGGAGTTGGCAGAAGTTGGCAGCAGCAGCAGCAGGAGCCCAAATATACACTGGAGTTGGCTTCAGGAGCCCAAAAATTGGATGAATCACACCCTGGAGTTGGCAGGAGTTGACAGCAGCAGCAGCAGGAGCCCAAATATACACTGGAGTTGGCTTCAGGAGCCCAAAAATTGGATGAATCACACCCTGGAGTTGGCAGAAGTTGGCAGCAGCAGCAGCAGGAGCCCAAATATACACTGGAGTTGGCTTCAGGAGCCCAAAAATTGGATGAATCACACCCTGGAGTTGGCAGAAGTTGGCAGCAGCAGCAGCAGGAGCCCAAATATACACTGGAGTTGGCTTCAGGAGCCCAAAAATTGGATGAATCACACCCTGGAGTTGGCAGAAGTTGGCAGCAGCAGCAGCAGGAGCCCAAATATACACTGGAGTTGGCTTCAGGAGCCCAAAAATTGGATGAATCACACCCTGGAGTTGGCAGGAGTTGACAGCAGCAGCAGCAGGAGCCCAAATATACACTGGAGTTGGCTTCAGGAGCCCAAAAATTGGATGAATCACACCCTGGAGTTGGCAGGAGTTGACAGCAGCAGCAGCAGGAGCCCAAATATACACTGGAGTTGGCTTCAGGAGCCCAAAAATTGGATGAATCACACCCTGGAGTTGGCAGAAGTTGGCAGCAGCAGCAGCAGGAGCCCAAATATACACTGGAGTTGGCTTCAGGAGCCCAAAAATTGGATGAATCACACCCTGGAGTTGGCAGGAGTTGACAGCAGCAGCAGCAGGAGCCCAAATATACACTGGAGTTGGCTTCAGGAGCCCAAAAATTGGATGAATCACACCCTGGAGTTGGCAGGAGTTGACAGTAGCAGCAGCAGGAGCCCAAATATACACTGGAGTTGGCTTCAGGAGCCCAAAAATTGGATGAATCACACCCTGGAGTTGGCAGGAGTTGACAGCAGCAGCAGCAGGAGCCCAAATATACACTGGAGTTGGCTTCAGGAGCCCAAAAATTGGATGAATCACACCCTGGAGTTGGCAGAAGTTGGCAGCAGCAGCAGCAGGAGCCCAAATATACACTGGAGTTGGCTTCAGGAGCCCAAAAATTGGATGAATCACACCCTGGAGTTGGCAGGAGTTGACAGCAGCAGCAGCAGGAGCCCAAATATACACTGGAGTTGGCTTCAGGAGCCCAAAAATTGGATGAATCACACCCTGGAGTTGGCAGAAGTTGGCAGCAGCAGCAGCAGGAGCCCAAATATACACTGGAGTTGGCTTCAGGAGCCCAAAAATTGGATGAATCACACCCTGGAGTTGGCAGAAGTTGGCAGCAGCAGCAGCAGGAGCCCAAATATACACTGGAGTTGGCTTCAGGAGCCCAAAAATTGGATGAATCACACCCTGGAGTTGGCAGAAGTTGGCAGCAGCAGCAGCAGGAGCCCAAATATACACTGGAGTTGGCTTCAGGAGCCCAAAAATTGGATGAATCACACCCTGGAGTTGGCAGGAGTTGACAGCAGCAGCAGCAGGAGCCCAAATATACACTGGAGTTGGCTTCAGGAGCCCAAAAATTGGATGAATCACACCCTGGAGTTGGCAGGAGTTGACAGCAGCAGCAGCAGGAGCCCAAATATACACTGGAGTTGGCTTCAGGAGCCCAAAAATTGGATGAATCACACCCTGGAGTTGGCAGAAGTTGGCAGCAGCAGCAGCAGGAGCCCAAATATACACTGGAGTTGGCTTCAGGAGCCCAAAAATTGGATGAATCACACCCTGGAGTTGGCAGGAGTTGACAGCAGCAGCAGCAGGAGCCCAAATATACACTGGAGTTGGCTTCAGGAGCCCAAAAATTGGATGAATCACACCCTGGAGTTGGCAGAAGTTGGCAGCAGCAGCAGCAGGAGCCCAAATATACACTGGAGTTGGCTTCAGGAGCCCAAAAATTGGATGAATCACACCCTGGAGTTGGCAGAAGTTGGCAGCAGCAGCAGCAGCAGGAGCCCAAATATACACTGGAGTTGGCTTCAGGAGCCCAAAAATTGGATGAATCACACCCTGGAGTTGGCAGAAGTTGGCAGCAGCAGCAGCAGGAGCCCAAATATACACTGGAGTTGGCTTCAGGAGCCCAAAAATTGGATGAATCACACCCTGGAGTTGGCAGGAGTTGACAGTAGCAGCAGCAGGAGCCCAAAAAATGGCCTAAAGACATAAATATGTTTTGCACCATTTGGAAAGTGTAAAACGTGGCACCATGCTGAATCTAGTCGCATGCATCAGGCATTGGTGGGTGGAAATCCTGGCTGATCCATCCCTGATTCATTTTGACAAAGGTGAGTCTCTCCACATTTTTAGTTGACAGACGAGTTCTCCTCGCCGTAACTATGGCCCCCGCCGCACTAAACACCCGCTCAGATGGCACGCTACTTGCCGGGCAGGACAGCTTTTCCAGGGCAAACTCTGCTAGTTGCGGCCACAAATCAAGTTTGGCTGCCCAGAAGTCCAGCGGATCCTCAAGGTGTGTTGGCATGGTCATGTCAAAGTATGACATGACCTGCTGGTTCAGGTCCTGCTCCAGGTCTTCCTGCTGCTCATGAGTAGCCTCACTATGCGGGTGTAGAAAGCTACTCATTAGCGACTGAAGACTGAGGCTGCTGCTGCTGATGGAGCTTCTGCTGCTGCTGCTGCCAACCCCCCCAGCGGCCATGGCAGTGGAAGGTGAGCGCAGAGGTCCCCTCGAGTCAGACCTGCGAGAGTATGGACCATGGCGCAGATAGGCATCGGCCAACTGCCTACGTAGAATGTCTTTGTAGTAGTTGAGTTTGTCCTCCCTCTCGGTGGGTTTAAAAAATGCCCCCATTTTGTGCCGGAAGCGAGGGTCCAATAAGGTGGACAGCCAGAAGTCATCCCGCCGACAGATGGAAACAATTCTGGGGTCACTACGCAAGCACGTGAGCATGCTTCGTGCCATTTGCGCAAGTGACTCGGATGGACTACCTGTCTCCATCTCCACTGCATACTGCCACGGTGTGCCCGGGTCCTCTGTCTCTCCTTCCTCAAAAACCTCTAGCTCCTCTGGCTGCTCCTGCTCCTCCTCTCCTGTCCGCTGACTAGATAAACCAGCCATTTCGCCAAGCCTAAACTGTGTTTCGCTGGGCAACTCCTCCTCCTCCTCTTCCTCCTCCTCCTCCTCCAGTTCAGCTCCAAGGGGGTTCATGTGGCCGTAAGATGTAAACGCCATGTCTCCAGTGCCCTGACCAGCCATGGTTTCCAACATGTGCTGCAGTACATGAAGCAGTGGAATCACGTCGTTCATCCCGTAATCCTGCCGACTGACAAATAAAGTGGCTTCCTCAAAGGGCCTGAGCAAACGGCAGGTGTCACGTATGAGCTGCCACTGGTTGACATTGAAGTTACACAGGGGAGTCCCCCTATCTGCTTGGATCATCAGGAAATCCGTGATGGCTTTTCTCTGTTCATATAATCGGTCCAACATGTGAAGGGTGGAATTCCAACGGGTGGAAACATCGCAAATCAGACTATGTTGGGGGATACCATTCTGACGCTGTAGCTCAAGAAGGGTGTGTTTGGCAGTGTAGGAGTGGCTGAAGTGCATGCAAAGTTTCCGTGAAGTTGTTAGGATGTCCTGCAGATGGGGGGAACACTTCAGAAACCGCTTGACAACCAGATTGAAGACGTGAGCCATGCAGGGGGCATGGGTCAGGCTTCCTTGGCGCAGCGCAGACAAAATGTTCTTCCCATTGTCGGTAACCATGATTCCCATTTTAAGTTTTCTCGGAGTAAGCCATGTTTGGATTTCCTGATGAATACATTTAAGCAGTTCCTCCCCTGTGTGACTCCGTTCGCCAAGACAAACCATGTGAAGCACTGCGTGACACCTCCGTGCCCTGCACACATGGTAGACTGGAGGGGCACTGAGACTTGAGCCTACAGTGGAGGGTGAGGAGATGGCGGAGGATGAGGAGGCCGAGTCGCACGGTGTCACAGGCCCAATGGGCAGAGAGCGCGGAGGCCGAAGCGGCGTGACCTGTCCAAGTTGCTGCTGCAAAGGGACCACATTCACCCAGTGGGCCGTAAACGACATGTACTGCCCCTGACCGTAGTTACAGCTCCAGATGTCGGCGCTGCCATGTATTTTGCTACACACCGACAGGCTCAAGGACTGGCCCACCTTCTGTTCAACAAAAGTGTGCAGCGCTGGTACTGCCTTCTTGGCAAAGAAATGACGGCTTGGGACTCTCCACCTCGGCTCGGCACAAGCCATCAGTTCTCTGAAAGGTGCAGATTCCACCACCTGAAAAGGGAGCGACTGCAGCACCAGCAACTTGGACAGGAGCACATTCAGCTTCTGCGCCGTAGGATGAGTGGGCGCATACTGCTGTCTCTTGGACATGGCTTCGCTGATGGATTGCTGGCGGGATGCATGACTTGGAGGAGGAGGAGGAGGAGCAGGAGCGACAGAGGATGGGTATGACGCACAGCTGCCTTCGGCTGAGGTGCTGGAGCCTTGGCTGGCAGAAATTGGGAGCTCACTTGGTGAGGAAGCAGACTGGACCACCCCTTGGGAGCCTCGGTTCTCCCAGGTCGTTTTATGGTGACGCATCATATGTTGACGCAGGGCCGTGGTGCCAACATTTGGACCCTGGCCACGCTTCACCTTTTGCCTACATATCTTGCATGTGGCCATGTTACCCTCCTGCGGATGCCTCAGGAAAAACTGCCACACTGCCGAGTAGCTACTTTTCCCACCCCCTGGCCTCACTGATTCACTGCTGCTGTTGCCAACTCCAGGAACCCCTGCTCCACTACCTCCCGATAAGGTAGACTGCCGCACAGCAGGTGCTCTACCCCGGCCCCGGCCCCGGCCGGCTCCAGCCTTTGGAATTGTGCCCCCATGCTGACTGCTACCACTTTGCTGCCTCAGCTGCTGACTCCGGGGCAACCTGCACCCCTCTTCTCCTGATGATGACGATGAAGCCCCTTCATCACCCGGCTCCCAAGTGCGATCGGCTTCATCGTCATCATCATCATCATCACCGGGTTGTGGCTGTACGTCACTGATGTTCGTGGATTCGTCAACAGTGTCTGGCGCAGGAGCTGGAACGCTCGCAGCACCCACGACACTGTCCACATCACTATTTGTCTGCCTAGCTAAAGAAGCCACCTCCATTTCTTGGCTGGGCAGTAGCTGCTGACTGTCCTCTATCTGATGGTCCTCCTCACTAAAGAGTGGAGCTGAACCCAAAGCATAGGATACGTCGCTGGGGGAGGGAACGGCGTAGGCCAGAGGCAATGGGAGGACAGGGACTGCTCTCGGGGCATGCCAACTCAGGGTTGTGTCAGAGGAACCTACCGACCCTAGACTGGGGGTCTCAGACGTAAGTTGTGATGATGTTGTTGATGAGCGCGTCAACCAATCTACCACGGCAGATGCGTTACTGGTGGAGACCCGACCGCTAGCAGATACTGGCAGATTAGGTCTCTCAGCGTGACTCCTGCTGCTACTGGCCCCCAGTCTGATGCGAGCTCTTCCTGCGGAATCTTGGCCTCTGCCACTCCTCTTTTCACTTCCAGGCACTTGTCTGCCCGACATAGTCTAACTGGCGTGGTAGTAGGTGATATTTAAAAAAACCCCGGGCAGCGGTGGGTCTATATGAAACAGAATATAATGCACACCAAAAGTGAGCAGTAACACTCAGCCTCCAACAGGCCTGCTTAGTGTAAATAAGAGAGCTGCTTAGTGTAAATAAAGAGGGGTATGCTATGTTACAGAATGGGATGCCTCAACAGAAGTGCACCTGGCAGGCAGCAGTAAGCCTATGCCCAGCAAAAGTGCCTTATAATATAAATATAATAAGAGCAAATGCTTATATGGTCTTAAACAGAGGCTGCTTTAGTCACAGAATGGGATGCCCCGGGCAGGAATCGAGCTGGCAGGGTACAGTAGTGCTTTGGCCAGCAAAAGTGTCTTTATCAGGCCTAATTTCAAATATGATTAGAGCAAATGCTTATATGGTCTTAAACAGAGGCTGCTTTAGTCACAGAATGGGATGCCCCGGGCAGGAATCGAGCTGGCAGGGTACAGTAGTGCTTTGGCCAGCAAAAGTGTCTTTATCAGGCCTAATTTCAAATATGATTAGAGCAAATGCTTATATGGTCTTAAACAGAGGCTGCTTTAGTCACAGAATGGGATGCCCCGGGCAGGAATCGAGCTGCCAGGGTACAGTAGTGCTTTGGCCAGCAAAAGTGTCTTTATCAGGCCTAATTTCAAATATGATTAGAGCAAATGCTTATATGGTCTTAAACAGAGGCTGCTTTAGTCACAGAATGGGATGCCCCGGGCAGGAATCGAGCTGCCAGGGTACAGTAGTGCTTTGGCCAGCAAAAGTGTCTTTATCAGGCCTAATTTCAAATATGATTAGAGCAAATGCTTATATGGTCTTAAACAGAGGCTGCTTTAGTCACAGAATGGGATGCCCCGGGCAGGAATCGAGCTGCCAGGGTACAGTAGTGCTTTGGCCAGCAAAAGTGTCTTTATCAGGCCTAATTTCAAATATGATTAGAGCAAATGCTTATATGGTCTTAAACAGAGGCTGCTTTAGTCACAGAATGGGATGCCCCGGGCAGGAATCGAGCTGCCAGGGTACAGTAGTGCTTTGGCCAGCAAAAGTGTCTTTATCAGGCCTAATTTCAAATATGATTAGAGCAAATGCTTATATGGTCTTAAACAGAGGCTGCTTTAGTCACAGAATGGGATGCCCCGGGCAGGAATCGAGCTGCCAGGGTACAGTAGTGCTTTGGCCAGCAAAAGTGTCTTTATCAGGCCTAATTTCAAATATGATTAGAGCAAATGCTTATATGGTCTTAAACAGAGGCTGCTTTAGTCACAGAATGGGATGCCCCGGGCAGGAATCGAGCTGCCAGGGTACAGTAGTGCTTTGGCCAGCAAAAGTGTCTTTATCAGGCCTAATTTCAAATATGATTAGAGCAAATGCTTATATGGTCTTAAACAGAGGCTGCTTTAGTCACAGAATGGGATGCCCCGGGCAGGAATCGAGCTGCCAGGGTACAGTAGTGCTTTGGCCAGCAAAAGTGTCTTTATCAGGCCTAATTTCAAATATGATTAGAGCAAATGCTTATATGGTCTTAAACAGAGGCTGCTTTAGTCACAGAATGGGATGCCCCGGGCAGGAATCGAGCTGCCAGGGTACAGTAGTGCTTTGGCCAGCAAAAGTGTCTTTATCAGGCCTAATTTCAAATATGATTAGAGCAAATGCTTATATGGTCTTAAACAGAGGCTGCTTTAGTCACAGAATGGGATGCCCCGGGCAGGAATCGAGCTGCCAGGGTACAGTAGTGCTTTGGCCAGCAAAAGTGTCTTTATCAGGCCTAATTTCAAATATGATTAGAGCAAATGCTTATATGGTCTTAAACAGAGGCTGCTTTAGTCACAGAATGGGATGCCCCGGGCAGGAATCGAGCTGGCAGGGTACAGTAGTGCTTTGGCCAGCAAAAGTGTCTTTATCAGGCCTAATTTCAAATATGATTAGAGCAAATGCTTATATGGTCTTAAACAGAGGCTGCTTTAGTCACAGAATGGGATGCCCCGGGCAGGAATCGAGCTGCCAGGGTACAGTAGTGCTTTGGCCAGCAAAAGTGTCTTTATCAGGCCTAATTTCAAATATGATTAGAGCAAATGCTTATATGGTCTTAAACAGAGGCTGCTTTAGTCACAGAATGGGATGCCCCGGGCAGGAATCGAGCTGCCAGGGTACAGTAGTGCTTTGGCCAGCAAAAGTGTCTTTATCAGGCCTAATTTCAAATATGATTAGAGCAAATGCTTATATGGTCTTAAACAGAGGCTGCTTTAGTCACAGAATGGGATGCCCCGGGCAGGAATCGAGCTGCCAGGGTACAGTAGTGCTTTGGCCAGCAAAAGTGTCTTTATCAGGCCTAATTTCAAATATGATTAGAGCAAATGCTTATATGGTCTTAAACAGAGGCTGCTTTAGTCACAGAATGGGATGCCCCGGGCAGGAATCGAGCTGCCAGGGTACAGTAGTGCTTTGGCCAGCAAAAGTGTCTTTATCAGGCCTAATTTCAAATATGATTAGAGCAAATGCTTATATGGTCTTAAACAGAGGCTGCTTTAGTCACAGAATGGGATGCCTCACAGCAGACTTAAGATCAGTTCAGTATATATGCACAGTTAGTTACTATAAGCAGCCTGAAAACGCTAACAAAGGCTGGATGAAAAAAAAAAAATCTCCCTGTCAGCCAGCTCCGTTTTTCCTACCTTTCCCTGGCTTTCTGTCTGTCTCCTGTCTGTCTCCTGCCTGTCTCCTGCCTGTCTCCAGCCTGTCCCTGTCTGTCCCTGTCTCCAGCCTGTCTCCAGCCTGTCTAACTGCCTCAGCTACACAGCGTTCTGTCTGTCTGTCACGAATGCAATAGAGAAATGAGGAAAAGCAAGATGGCCGCCGTTAAATACCGCTGTGTGACGTCACCGGGCTTGCTGGCTGCTGATAGGCTGCATGTGACTGCCCCAGCTTGCACTGGCGCGGGATACATGTCCAGACATGTCCCGCCCGCCATCTTAGAATGCCTGTAATGTAAATGAATGGATGTTAAAGGAAAACTTCGAGTGATCGAATCGCGGGGAAATTCGGATTCGATCCGAATCGAATTTTTCCTGAAATTCGGATCGAATCCGGGTTCGTCCGGATCGATTCGCTCATCCCTACTCACCATAATAATGATTCAATAACACCATTTAAACTTGATATCCATCTATTTAATTCATCAAAAATATTTAAAATCACATTAAAGACAATACAACACTGCTACAATTAATAAAAACATACAAAACCAATGTGTTCATTCAAATTGTACATTTATTAATTTCTATTTATAGGCTGTATATATGATGAATAGGAGGAATTATATAGGTATAGAATGGATAATGGGGATTGATTAGGTCACTCCTGCTGGGGTTGGTTTTGTATGTTTTTTTTAAATGTTTGTAGCAGTGTTGTATTGTCTTTAATGTGATTTTAAATAATTTTGATGAATTAAATAGATGGATATCAAGTTTAAATGGTGTTATTGAATCATTATTAGGGTGAGAGTGGTGCCTTCTTGGTACTAGTTACTAGATATGTTGGGCGTTGGATTTGCGTGAAAGCTACATTCAACCATTATTTAGCACATTTGGATAGGCCAAAACAGAATACTGTCAAAATTCAGGCCCGCCTCTATTTTTTAACACTAATAATCTGTCTGTAAATAATGACAGAAGTCATTAACTCAGAAATCTATCATTAACTCTAGTAACTCTAACTTAGGTTCCTTTCATACTGGGGCGAGGCGTAGCAGCAACCAGAATCGTTGCCGCTATGCCTTGCTCCTGTTTTCTGGCAACTGACAGGCGTTTCTGCAGCGTTAGGGATTGTGATTGGTATTTGTTACACAGCGATCACATGCGGCATCTGTGCAAATATGCTGCTTCCAGGGCTTTTGCGAGGTGAGTGAAATCGCCCCACAATCTCCCTGCCAGTATGTGAATGTAGGCATAGGTTTCTATGGGTAGCATTTCACTGGTGATTGCAGGGCCATGGCGAGCGCTTTGCACACAGCGATGTGTTCACTCCATAATCGCCCCAGTGTAAGAATCATTATTAGGGTGAGAGTGGTGCCTTCTTGGTACTAGTTACTAGATATGTTGGGCGTTGGATTTGGGTGAAAGCTACATTCAACCATTATTTAGCACATTTGGATAGGCCAAAACAGAATACTGTCAAAATTCAGGCCCACCTCTATTTTTTAACACTAATAATCTGTCTGTAAATAATGACAGAAGTCACTATAAATTTAATCTATTTGAAAGTGAAGCAAGATATAAGAAACTATAGTACACTTCACAATTAATGTTATAGCCCCCTTTAACAGAGTGAAAGGATTTCCCTTTACTTTATGGTATAACATCTGCATATATAGAACAAAAATCTATCATTAACTCTAGTAACTCTAACTTAGGTTCCTTTCATACTGGGGCGAGGCGTAGCAGCAACCAGAATCGTTGCCGCTATGCCTTGCTCCTGTTTTCTGGCAACTGACAGGCGTTTCTGCAGCGTTAGGGATTGTGATTGGTATTTGTTACACAGCGATCACATGCGGCATCTGTGCAAATATGCTGCTTCCAGGGCTTTTGCGAGGTGAGTGAAATCGCCCCACAATCTCCCTGCCAGTATGTGAAAGTAGGCATAGGTTTCTATGGGTAGCATTTCACTGGTGATTGCAGGGCCATGGCGAGCGCTTTGCATTCACTCCATAATCGCCCCAGTGTAAGAGGAGCTACTCAAAGACCTTGAACATCCACCTCAATTGGGTTGCTTACTAAATTGTAACCTTAACATCCAATCAATTGTAAAACGATCCCCTGATTTTCCATGTGTACATCCAACCAGATGCAAAAGTGTTTTTTTCCAAGTCACTTAAACCTGAATGGCTTTACGTGAACAAGTTCTCCAAAGTTTCTCTGCACTCAACAGTAAATATATGCCTTTAGCAAGCTGAATGGGATGACAGAGCAATTAGAGCAGCTTTCTTCATTAAGATATCTAAATGTTAACTAAGACAACATCTCCTAGTACAGTGTTTCCCCCTATTCTCTTCTGGAGAGCCCCCGTCAGGTCAGGTTGTGCAGACCTCCATACAGATACACAGGTGAAGTAATACAGTAAGTGCAGCAGCAGAGACAACTTTAGGAAGATCCAAAAAAACCTGGCCTGTTAGTGGTGAGGGTTGGGGGACACTGTCCAAGTATATGTGCAAAATATCACCACGTCTTTTGTGAAGACTTTGACCATCCTATTTATTCCAATAGGAGTCTACCTTTTGACAGATTGACTCCATATCTTGACATTCCGAGCACTATTTGTCCCTTTCTATTTTCCCCCTTTTCAGACATATAGTTAAAAAGCTCCATGACAAGACTGAGCTGAGTTCATAATAATCAGCCTGTGAATTTTTCAAAACAACTTAATCTTATAGAGTTGCATCTACATGATCGATTCCATTTCCAAATTGTTTTTCATCAGCCATCGTTGCTGTGAATTCATACTGTTCTTGCATGTAGAAGTCAGAGGCAGGGTAAGTGGTTTATAGTAGATTGGGAGCCGGGGGCCTGGAATTACTGATGTATGAGACTGAGAAATTCTTGATGATGGTCCTGATCCATCCTGTATTATTTCGACCACCAGTATATCTGGAAGTGTGGACTTCTCACAGATTAGAGCAGGACTGCACCTAAAATAGGGGCATTGTGGTGTGGTGGCTCTGGTTCCCCATAAATGTGTGCCAACTGGGGCCTTTGTTTTTAGCTACATTTTAGAGACAGATTATAGGACTTGTTTTGGCTAACAGTGTTTGAGTGCTGGGACTCCTTTAGGAATTATTTCTACCAGCAGCCAGTGTGATCAGAAAAACCTTGTCCTTCTTCACATTCAGATGACCATGCTCTTATTATTTACAAAAAATACTATAGTAACTGACTAAAAGATAAATAAATACATGACAATCTTTAGAAATAATTACACACCCAGATGCTATAATTACAGCGAGGCATTTGTATCCTCATATAATCCTTTCATTGTACGCCCACAGTTTTGGCAGAGGAGTAAGTGACTTTTTGTTCTTGAGCAAGAGGTGGACTGCCAGAGACGTCGAGGATCGTACACTCACAAGTGTTTATTTTTGGTCTCAGGTATCATCCACCATGCTGAGCCCCCCCACCTCACCCTTGGCATTGCCCATGCAGCGCATTGTTCCACATGAATTCAGATTTCAGGATTCCAGAAAACCTAGTTTTTAAATCACCTTTCAAAAATGCAAAAGCAAGAAAGTCAGAATAATATTGGATACAGACCGGCAGGCTACCGGGAAAGAAACCAAAGATAAGAGAATTACCTGCTGTTACACTGAGCATGGCAGTGCTCTGCTCAGGAGCGAAATGTTGGATAAACATGTCTGACGGAATAGAATTATTAAGTGGCACAAGAACGTCTTTGTTCTGCTGGGGAAGCATGAGCAGATAGACTACCTAAAGAGCCCCCATGTGGAAATAAATGCATTTATTAGATAAACATTCCTCTCTTCAGTATGGATGCAGTCAGGTTGAATGATCCCCAAAATGTGGAATTCGGGCTGATTGTATTCTGAATTCCATTAGTCTATAGGTAAAATAAATGTGATTTTGCAGGGGCCTAATTTTTGTGATATTCAGCCAGACAGCATCTAAACAGAACCACTAGTTCACCACTAGATATATAGGACTAACGACAGTATCTAAGAAATGTTGAGAAACACATCTGACAGTCTCACAGTGGAATCCATTTATAGTGCACTGGCACTGTAAAAAAATAATAGAAAAAACTCCCTCCAGGATTGGTCAAATAAAATTATAAAAATAAAAACAACATTTAATTTCACCACCAGAAACTTCCTTTTGATTGGGCCTGCTGGCCTGGCAGTTTCTCTATTGCTTGCATGGTGCTGGTACTCTATCGTCCTCCCTCGCATTTTCTGCAGGGAAAACAGGTTCCCCCTCCTGGCTTTTTGGGATCTTGCAGCCTGAAATGCGTCACGGTGTTGGTGGGGGACGGGGTGTTTCACTTAGGCCATTGACACTGGCTTTCTGCGTCCACTTTTTTCATGGATTTGTTTTATTATTGTTTCTTCAGTAAAAGCTACGTTTTATTCCTTGAGCTGGATTTTTCCTGTTTCTGCACACTGGAAATGGCCAAGAGTTTTCCTGAATCCGTGCTGGAGGAATTTTTTCCAAACATGTGGTGAGCTGGTTACCTGCAATCAATTTTTGGGATCCCACCTAGTGCTGGGAAGGCAAGCCTCAGAACTAAACCAAAGTGACAAAACTTTCCAAAATGTAACTTTGACTTTCAACACTACTTATAACAGAGAGGCAGAAGATAAAACATGGTTAGGGCTAGGACATAGAAAGCTTTAAAATGAGTTTGGGGCCACTCTGTTCCTAATGTTCATTAAAAGATAAGGTGTGATGGGTAGTGGGGGGGCCCTAACTAGCAGTGCCATAAGGGGGGACTGCTAGCCTGGGGGGCAATACTTTCCTAGTAGGAACTCAGTTATAGGCTGCATTAAGACTGTGGTAGTCTAGAGCCTGTAACAGAAACAACTTCACTTATAGGAATTCTACACATCTAGACATCTGCATGCTATTCCAATGCTGATATATATTGGGAGAGAGTGTTAGTTATATATTAGGTCTATAACTAGTTAAAACCGGCTGGGTTTAGTGGCGCTGCAGGTATCGGATGAGTCAAGCATGCCGAGATGCTTGTGCAGGAGGAGCAGCCAGGAGCCAGATATAGGCCAAACTGCAACTACCAGGAGGAACCTGAGAAGGGAGATAAAGGCCCAGGTACCTACTTGTGTGAGTTTGGCTGGACTATGCCAGCTGGAGCTACTAAAGTGGGTAACAAGGCCTGGGACTGCAGGATGAAAAACGTACTGTGAACTACTATTGTTAAAGTAAACTACTGGAACATATTTCTTTGATGTTGGAGTTGGCTTCAAAAAAGTAAATGGAACTCTCAAGAAAGTGGTTTGATACTGTGTTTGTACTCAGAAGAATCTGTTCTTTGCACACTGCTTAAAGTCCATCAGGAACCAAAACTGCAAAATCCTGCACTATAGTCATAAATTTGGTCCCAAGTCTGAACATAAAACAACAATTGCACTAGGCACCAAGGCCTGGTAATGTCAACATCATGATACAATCATCATCAACCATCGAGTGGGACCTAGCAGTCAGGCTGCACACATACACCTGGGCCAGTGAGCACCAAGAATAGCGCTATCATATTAAACATAACTGTTTCGAAATTAATAAACATTGTTTTTGGACGTTATCCTAACCAAAGAATAACATGTCATCATAAGTGAATGTTCAAAACACAAATAAAGCTTAATAACCACAAAGACCATACTTACATCACACTAATAAACATCTAGAACTCCTTTTGGCTGACAAACTCAAAACTGTTTCCAGTCAGGGCGACCCAAAAATCTTGGTTTGGCAAACTGCCTTCATGCCATTTTAACTTTTTTATATAAACATAATTCTTTTAAGAAAACAAGCATCATACAATGTTCCCAAAATTGAAATTGAAAATGGCTCAAAAACACAAACAAGTTAGATAATTTTTCTCTGAATGTGGGCAGTTTGTTGCATGCTAGTAGGCTGTAGGAATGGTGTTACCTAAGCCTGAGTAGCTAGCTTTTCATATCATTACAGGGAAGCTCTTCTGTATAGATACATGAAACAGAGACAAGGGTAAAAATAGACAAGGTCAGTTACAGACAATACTGGTCCTGGCAGAAGTAAAGCAGTGGTCAGGTACAAATTTGGCTGGTAAGAATATAGGTATCACAAGCCAAAAACCAAATGAATGAATGCTGTAATGGTTCATGATGATTAATAGTCAGACATCATTTATCTTTGCATAGGTTCACTATAGCATTGATTCATAGACACATTCGTCTGGACTTCCGTAGATGTCTGTGTATGTTTTTGTGTGTTTGTAATTTTTTTTGTTTTTTTTCGTTGCTTTTTTTATTCGTACATTCGTTCGAGCTCATGCGTCTATGCGCTTTCGATGAACGAAAGTAAATCGGATCATTTGCGTTAGTTCTGATCATTTTCCCATCTAAATCTGATAATTTATTTATTATTATTGGGATGGGCTTGCATCTCATTCAGAGAGCTGATTGCCGAGGGACCACCGCCCTATAAAACCGTTTCATTTGCGATCCCCTTACGGGACCATTTTGACCTCGGATACCCTTGCTATCAACATGTTTTGTGCGTTTGTGGAGGAACATCACCAGCTAATGGGGATTGAATGTATCAGCAGGGCCGAGGCCAGATTGCACCGGCGACGCATGCATATCGATGGCATGCATGGTGTTGAGCTGGTCGAGCTGACCAGACTTAATCACGCTTTTCTCCATAAGTTGTATAGTGAGCTGCGGCCATGGTTAGCCCGCACCACAAGGAAAGGGCAAGCAATTCCAGGTATGACCAAGATGCTTGGTTGCATGCAATTTTTGTCGAACGGCTCATTCCAGAGGCTGGGTGCCCTCTCCGTGGGGATGTCCCAGTCTACGCTGAGCCGCGCGCTATCCAAGTTTTTGGAAGGCATGGCTACCATTAGTCAGAAATATATTTATTTTCCTGACGACATGGTAGCCTGGAACGCACTTAAGCTGGCATTTTATAATATCGCCGACATGCCCAACGTCATGGGTACCATTGATTGCACCCACGTTGCATTGGTCCCTCCGGCAGCCGACGAGTACATCTATAGGTAAGTTCAATCGGTCATTTTTTAATATAGTTTACATAAATTGCATTTTAACTATCGATGAATCCCTCCTTGTAAATTGTCCCTGTTAAATAGCTTACACTGTATATCTATTAATCCCTCCTTGTAAATTGTCCCTGTGAAATAGCTTACACTGTATATCTATTAATCCCTCCTTGTAAATTGTCCCTGTGAAATAGCTTACACTGTATATCTATTAATCCCTCCATGTAAATTGTCCCTGTAAAATAGCTTACACTGTATATCTATTATTCCCTCCTTGTAAATTGTTCATGTGATACATTTGGCCGTCTTTAGCTTCATCAATGTTTTTCATGTCGGTCAAAGCCAAACATTTTCATGTGGACCTTTATTAGTCATTTTCAAGGTAATCTTTAGTTGATCCAACATACATATCCTTTTTTGGGCTAAAAAATACTTAGGTACTTAGTGTTATTTGTATTGCCCAACATGTTTTTGGGAGGATGTTAGGAGTTAATATTTGAGTAGTTTACCTAGCATTGCTAATTTTTGTTGTTTTTCTTTTTTCCCAGGAACCGCAAAATGGGCCACTCCCTGAATGTCCAAGCAGTGGTGGCCCCGGACATGTAGTTCCTTAGTGTTCTCGCCGGGTTTCCAGGCTCATCCCATGACACGTACATAATATTGCGACGATCTGGATTGTACCGTCGGTTTGAGTCTGGAGAATTCTCAGGTGGATGGCTCCTTGGTAAGTTGACGCAAATAACGCCATTCACTTTTCAATGTATGCCTATGAATATAGTTGATGACCCATATCTGAACCTATGGCTGTTTTTACCCCCTGATGACATGTTAAACCAAACCTTAACCATGATCTTTAGCAAAGCACAAACCCTTACAAATTGATTTCCCACCATTTCTAAATAATATATTTCTACTTTCTAGTAAATTACTTATTATTCTTCCCCACACTCGGCTGCAATTCTGTTCTTGGCTTTATGATAGGGTCTGCGTCATCTTTGCTCAGAAGCATGACACTTACTGAGTAGAGGAGAGTGGGATAAAGTGCAGGGGTGGGTTAGAGCTGTGCTTGGCTCAGACAAAGCAGATCTGGGGTCCCGAAAAGGTAAGACATCCAAGAATGCTGAGCAGCACAGTCCTAACCCAATTCCTGTTTGCAGTCTGCCTGATTTTCCCTCATCCGCCATCTTGGATGTTTAAGGGCTCAGAACATGCAGTAGATGGTGTTAGGCTCTTTTTTGAGGTGAGCAATCTGTATGTACAGGGTGTTGCAAAAATATAAGATAGTCTCTTAGTCAGGGGGAACGACCGCTTGTCCCAAAAATGTTTTGTTGAATTGGGTAATTAATGTAAGTATTTTCTAATTCTTTCAGGGGATTCCGGCTATCCGCTTCTTCCCTGGCTGATGACGCCCGTCCTTCAGCCACAGAATGCAGCCCAGGATGCCTACAATCGGGCCCACCGAAAAACCCGGGCCATTGTGGAGAGGGCCTTTGGCCTTTGGCCTCCTAAAAACTAGGTTCAGATGTTTGGACCATACCGGGGGGGCCCTCCAATATACTGGCATGCTCTGTGCTACACAACTTTGCCATAATGCAGCGTGTCCCCCGGTATGTGGATCTTCCCCCCTCTCCACCCAGCCAGAAGCCTGATGCCAATTACCTTGGCACACCTAGTGCCTTTGGGCAAGCTGTGAGGGCAAATTTGATTAGGACCCATTTTGCCTAATTTAGTTTTCCTGTTTTTGTTTGTTGTATGTATTTGTTGTTTTTGCTCTCTTTTGCCTTTGTGATGGCTTTGTTATTTTATTATTTAGAAACAGTAATTAGAGATGAGCGAATCGATTCTGACAAACCCGAATTCGTTACGAATATCGCCGTGATTCGATCGCTCGAATCGCTTCCTTAAAACTCCATTTACTGCTATACAGACCATCTAAAATTGTAGATCCACATGTCAGGACATGTCCCATGGGGCAAGGAATGCTGAGTAGGTGTCACATGCTACCTATCAGCAGACAGGCTTACCGATGATGTCACAGCCCCATATAAACGGCGACCATCTTGCGGAAGATCATTCTGACACTGTATTGCGGCCAAAGCAGATCAGGCAGGGAGAGAGCGAGGGACAGACAGACAGACAGATAGAGAAGGAGAGAGCCTGTGACAGTGACAGATAAAGACAGGGACAGTTTAAACTGTTTGCATTAGCTTTCAAGCCTATTTAGTGTTAATAACACTCCTGCCTATTTAGCTTTTCCTTTACCTGGTGTCATTCTTTAAAAAGCGTGCTAGCATTAATATTTCAAGACTACCTGTGTAATAACTGCTTGCATTTTATAATTAACGTCACTTTTCCACAATCAAGGAAGGCCTCCTCTGTATGTGAGCAGGGGGCATCCCAAACACTAGCATAAATATTTCAAGACTACCTGTCTAATAACTGCTTGCATTTTATAAGCAAAGTCACTTTTCCACAATCAAGGGAGGCCTGCTCTGTATGTGAGGAAGGGGCATCCCAAACACTAGCATAAATATTTCAAGACTACCTGTGTAATAACTGCTTGCATTTTATAAGCAAAGTCACTTTTCCACAATCAAGGGAGGCCTGCTCTGTATGTGAGGAGGGGGCATCCCAAACACTAGCATACATATTTCAAGACTACCTGTCTAATAACTGCTTGCATTTTATAAGCAAAGTCACTTTTCCACAATCAAGGGAGGCCTGCTCTGTATGTGAGGAGGGGGCATCCCAAACACTAGCATAAATATTTCAAGACTACCTGTCTAATAACTGCTTGCATTTCATAAGCAAAGTCACTTTTCCACAATCAAGGGAGGCCTGCTCTGTATGTGAGGAGGGGGCATCCCAAACACCAGAATAAATATTTCAAGACTACCTGTCTAATAACTGCTTGCATTTTATAAGCAAAGTCACTTTTCCACAATCAAAGGAGGCCACCTCTGTACGTGAGAAAGGGGCATCCCTTGTCTTTTAAGAGTACCTGCCTACTAACCTTTTGTATAAAACAAGTCTGGTTTACAAGTTTAAAGCACCCATTGCCTTTCACCGGGGGCCATTGTCAGTGCTAGCACTTATCTTTTAAGAGTACCTGCCTCCTAACCTTTTGCCTTTTGTATAAAACAAGTCTGGTTTACATGTTTAAAGCACCCATTGCCTTTCACCGGGGACCATTGTCAGTGCTAGCACTTATCCTTTAAGAGTACCTGCCTTCTAACCTTTTGCCTTTTGTATAAAACAAGTCTGGTTTACATGTTTAAAGCATCCATTACCTTTCACCGGGGACCATTGTCAGTGCTAGCACTTATCCTTTAAGAGTACCTGCCTTCTAACCTTTTGACTTTTGTATAAAATAGTCTGGTTTACAAGTTTAAAGCACCCATTGCCTTTCACCGGGGGCCATTGTCAGTGCTAGCACTTATCTTTTAAGAGTACCTGCCTTCTAACCTTTTGCCTTTTGTATAAAAAAGTCTGGTTTACAAGTTTAAAGCACCCATTGCCTTTCACCGGGGGCCATTGTCAGTGCTAGCACTTATCTTTTAGGAGTACCTGCCTACTAACCTTTTGCTTTTTGTATAAAACAAGTCTGGTTTACAAGTTTAAAGCACCCATTGCCTTTCACCGGGGCCATGGTCAGTGCTAGCACTTATCTTTTAACCCTTTAACCGCCAGCCTACCTGGAGTTTTTGTCACCCTTTGTTGCCAGACCATTTTGCACTATTTTGCGCTCCCCTTGTTCAACTGTGATTTTGGAAGGGATTTCCATGGATTTCCCAGGAAAATTATATATTGTTTTTTTCAGCAGAGTCTGGGCTTTAACATGAAATGTCTTTTTTGTCATTTTTCAAGTGTTTTTTTTAATATTTTGGGGTGAAATATGTGCAAAAAAATTTAAAAAATCTATTTTTTACAATTTGTAGTTTTTTTTTTGTAATAAAAAATTTAAGTTTGTCAATAAAATCTTATTGCGTGTGAAATCCCAATTTCTCCCAGTTACAACGGAACCACATATGTATTGGTAGACACCCTTTCCTGCCCAGGAGACTCCCTCAAACTGAAACAGCACTTTAAGAGATTTTTAGATCAAATACAGCTATGCTAAGCGCTATGTGCACCTTGCAGTTTTTTAATAAAAACAACCCTTTACATTTGAAATACCCCCCCACAAATGATATATTCTCTGGAAATACACACTTCAAGCTTTCTAGGCATACCAGGCTTGTTGATGTTGCCACAGTTTTCTGGAAGTTCTCCCTCAATGTATTCTTTGGTTACACAGAGCTTCCCTAAAAAAGGATAAGAAAAACAGTGAATCTGAAAAAGCAACATCCCCCGAACAGAACGATACCCAACATGCATAGCTACTGTCAAAAGAAGAGTTGCCAAACACCAAAAAGTAAAGCATGTGCACAATGGTAAGTTTGCTTGAAAATTTAAACTCTGCAGACAAAGTGCGCACCTTGCACTTTTTCTGCGAAAAAAAACCCTTTACATTTGGAATACCCCCCACAAACCATACATTCCTGAAAGTACACATGATAAGCTTTCTAAGCCTACCCAGCATGTTGTAGTGGGCCCATCTTTCTGAAAGTAATCCCTCAAAGAATTCTTTGGTCGCACAGGGTTTCCTTAAAAAATGTATAATAAAGCAGAATCAAAAATGAGTTTTCCTAAAATATCAATATGCAAACAAAAAAAAACAAGCTAAATCTGAAAGCGCAAGGTCCCCCGAGCAGAACGATACCCAACATGCATAGGTTCTATTAACCCTTTTAACTGCCAGCCTACTTGAGGTTTTGTCACCCTCTCTTGACGGGTCATTTTTCACCATTTTGCGCTATGCTTAACGGTGATTTTTGCAGGAATTTCCAGGAAAATGATATATTTTATTTTTGCGGCAGAGTTTAGGCTTTAACATGAAATGTCTTGTTTGTTCTTTTTTTTTAAATATTTTTGAGTAAATTTAACAAAACAAAATAAAAAAAAATATTTTTTAGAAAATTGTCTCCTTTATTTCAAATAAAACCTTTTTTTTTCTTTAAAGAAAACCATATTGCATGTGAAAGCCCCATTTCTCCCGATTACAACGGTACCACATATGTATCGGTAGCCCCCCGTTACAGTTCAGAAGACCCCCCCAAATTGAAAAAACACTTTATAACATGTAAAAATAAAATACAACTACAATCCACACTATAAAGGGTTAAATCAAGAAAAAAAATTGGTATGGGGTTCCCCTTCCAAGGGTGGGGGGGGGGGGGTAATCCCCATTTTTTTTAATTTTAAGGGTTAAAAACCCCTTAAAAATTCCCATAAAAAATTACATGGGGTCCCCCCTACCCAGCATAACCAGCCCGGGGATCAGCTATGCAGGGCTTGTAGAACAGGGCGCAGGGGCCAGCTTTGGTGGCCCCCCACCCTGCCAGGTATAAGCCCGCACCTCCTAAATCTGCCCGGGCCCTTCTGCCCCCCCTGGGCTTCGGGGAGACAGGTAATAGGGGGGCCGGGGTTAATGGCAAATCACCAGCTCGCCGCAGGTGACTTGACAGCCCCCCAGCCTTGTGAACTGGTATAGGGGTTTCATGGACTCCTTACAAGTTCACAATGGGTTAAAGTGGACCAACACCCAGGGATGATCGGCCCAGGAATCTATAAGATTCCCAGACCGTTCTATTTCCTCCCCCTGGGGCATCCAAAATCGGGATGCCCCTCTGTGTGAAACACCCCGGAACACCCGCTACCACTTACTTGAATCCCGGTCCTACGGCGCATGCGCGGGCCGCAACCCCGCTAGCCCTCTAGTAGGGCGCTTGCCCGCGCCGGCTATTTACGCTCCCTGTTAGAGGGAAGTGGGGGATGCACCCGCTAGCGCGCTCAGAGCGGCTGAGCTTAGACGTCCATAACTCAGCCCCTCTGAGCGCGCTGATTGGACGAGCGGCCGCGCATGCGCCGTAGGACCCGGGTGAGGTGAGTTATTGTGGGTGATCGGAGGGGGTTTCACACAGCGGGGCATCCCCGATCGGGATGCCCGGGGAAAAGGACCAATACCCAGGATAGTCAAAATCCTGGGTGTTGGTCCACTTAAAAAAAAAACACACACACCACAAAATGCTGGAAGCATTTATTACCAGCTGGGTGACAGGACATAAGGGGTTAATTTAAAAGAAAATTGACATATGGTTCCCCCTCTCAGGACTTTAAGGGCAGGCTACTAGCCCACATAGCCATAGTGGCCTGGGCCCTTCTGCCCCCCCCCCCTGGCCTTTGGGGAGGCAGGTAATGGGGGGCTGGGGGTTTTGGCAAGTCACCCGCTCGCCGCAGGTGACTTGCCATACCCAGAGCCATGTGAGCTGGTATAGGGGTCTTATAGACCCCTTACCAGCTCACAAAGGGTTAACTGAAAAAAACACACAGACAAAATGATTTTATTAAAAAAAAAAAAATTTTTTTTACTGTACTTACCTCCGATTGTAAGCTCTTGTCCCTCGCCGCTCTGATGACAGATGCCGGCGATCGGCATCCAGAGAAGGGGGAGGCAGGAGATCAGAGGATCTCCTGTCACCTCCTTCCCCGGGCACCGATCACCGGCATCTGACAGCTAAGAGAGCTGTAGCCGGTGATCGGGACTGGGCTGACGTCATAGCCCCGCCCCAAAAGGGGCGGGGCTTAGCGGGGACGACGGACCGTGCTGACGTCATTAGCCCCGCCCCCAAAAGGGGCGGGACTTAGCGGCAAGATGGCGGCCGCCATCGGAATAGCAGAGGGGAGAGAGCCTCTCCTGAAGATCGGAAAGACCTGGGGGGGGGATCAGAGGCCCCCCAGGTGAAGAGGAGGGTGGCGGGAGCCACGCACACGGAGGTAAGTAAATGTCATTTTTTTTTTTTTTTTTTACAGGAAAAGCCGGAGGAAGCTGAAATGGGGGGGGCACCCTATTCGGAGACCACCATCTTGAAGAGGAGACCCGGCTGAATCAAACGAGGGGTCAGGTAAGTGACTTTTTTAAAAAACTTTTTTTACTATTACTGGGGAAAGTCAGGCACGTAAAATTTACGTGGCTGGCGGTTAACTGCAGGAGAGGCAGCCACGTAAATTTTATGTGGCTGGCGTTTAAAGGGTTAAGAGTACCTGCCTCCTAACCTTTTGCCTTTTGTATAAAAAATGTCTGGTTTACAATTTTAAAGCACCCATTGCCTTTCACCGGGGGCCATTGTCAGTGCTAGCACTTATCTTTTAAGAGTATCTGCCTACTAACCTTTTGCCTTTTGTATAAAAAAGTCTGGTTTACAAGTTTAAAGCACCCATTGCCTTTCACCGGGGGCCATTGTCAGTGCAAGCACTTATCTATTAAGAGTACCTGCCTCCTAACCTTTTGCTTTTTGTATAAAACAAGTCTGGTTTACAAGTTTAAAGCACCCATTGCCTTTCACCGGGGGACATTGTCAGTGCTAGCACTTATCTTTTAAGAGTACCTGCCTACTAACCTTTTGCCTTTTGTATAAAACAAGTCTGGTTTACAAGTTTGAAGCACCCATTGCCTTTCACCGGGGGACATTGTCAGTGCAAGCACTTTTTTAAGAGTACCTGCCTACTAACCTTTTGCCTTTTGTATAAAAAAGTCTGGTTTTAAAGTTTAAAGCATCCATTGCCTTTCACTGGGGAGGGGGGGGGGCATGCAAAATACTAGCACTTAGCTTTTAATAGTACCTGCATCTTTACCTTTTTTACATTTTGAACAAAAAACACATTTTAAAACTGCCTGTGGTGCATTTAACTCTGACCAGGGGCATCCTGTGTAAGACCATCTGACAGTGTCTTTTTGCCTTAGCTTTTAGCTACAGGGTGTGCCTATTTTGATCTAACTTTTCTACACACCTGCTTTTGCAAAAATTCTGTTGTAGGTGCAGTGTAGACTATTGTTTTCCCCTCCTAAACGCAGTAAAATACCATTTTGTGAATACTCACCTGTAAAATGGGTATTATAAGTATGTCACACACCCCGCTTCAAGAAATTCATAACGTGTGGGTAATACTGACCTGTAGAGGGCGATATGCAGAGATGCCAGGAAAAAAGAGAGCCCCTCCCGGTCTATAGATACCTGGGACCTCCCACTCATTACCCAGTATAAGAACAGCAGTAAGGTAAGGGACCAGGAAGAGCCCAACACAAAGCATAACAATGCAAAGTTCACCATATAAAGGATCCAGAATACAAAAGGGCAGGGTGTGTGACATACTTATAATACCCATTTTACAGGTGAGTATTCACAAAATGGTATTATTCTAAGTATGTCACACACCCCGCTTCAAGAAATTCATAACGTGTGGGACATCCAACAGCAGTGTCCATAAAGGGCGGGGATCCAAAACAAGGCAACAAGGCACAACTTAAACCACTGCAGCTTGCAGAACTTTGCGGCCAAACACAGCATCCGCTGAGGCCCGAACATCAACCTTGTAAAACTTGGAAAAAGTGTGAACAGAAGACCAAGTAGCAGCCTTACAAACTTGCTCAACAGAGGCCTGCTGCTGAAAAGCCCTGGACGCCCCAACCGCACGAGTAGAATGAGCAGTAACAGGAAAAGGGGGTACCTTCCCTTTGGCAGAATAGGCCCCAACTATGGTCTGACGGATCCATTTACTAATGGAAGACTTGGCAGGCACCAAGCCTTTTCGGGGCCCGGAGGGCACCACAAAAAAGGCATCCGTCTTACGAAAGGAAGACGTTAACTCCAAATAATACTTCACAACACGAACCACATCCAAAGAATGCAGGGCCCTCTCCTTGTCATTGCTGGGATTAGGACACAGAGAGGGCAGAACAATGTCTTGGTTTAGGTGAAAGGCAGAAACAACCTTAGGAAGGAAATCGGACTTGAAACGAAAAACCACCTTGTCCTGATGCCCCTCAAAGTACGGGGCTTGAATGGACAAAGCCGCCAACTCAGAGACACGCCTAACCGAAGTGATGGCTACCAAAAAGGCCACCTTCTGCGTAAGTGAAGACAAGGCAATATCATTCAAGGGCTCAAAAGGAGAATCCTGAAGAGCAGAAAGAACCAAATTCAAATCCCAAACAGGGAGCAAAGATTTTCTAGGAGGCCGCACGTGCGTGACTCCCTGGAAAAAAGTCTTAACCAAAGGATGTAGGGCAAATGACCTTTGAAAGAACACCGCCAGGGCTGCCCCTTCAGAGTACTAAGCTGGAGCCCCAGGTCCAGACCATGTTGAAGAAACTCCAGGATTCTGGAGATGGAAAATTCCCTACAAGGCAACGCCCTGATCTCACACCAATCAATTTAAGACCTCCAAGTCCTATAGTAGATATTAGAGGAAGACCGCTTCCTAGCACTAATGAGAGTTCGAATCACAGCATCGAAAAGACCTTCCTCCTTCAAGATGGAGGTTTCAGCAGCCACGCCGTCAAAGCCAGCGTTGGTAAATTGGGATAACGTAGTTGACCCTGGGTGAGCAGATCCGGCAGCAGGGGCAGAACGAACTGATCCTCTGCTAACCTTACCACATCTGCAAACCAAACCTGTCTTGGCCACCTTGGAGCCACCAGAATTGCTGACGCACCCTCCAGGGCCAGCTTGCGCACCACTCTGGCCACCAAGGGAAACGGAGGGAACAGATACAGAAACCCCAGATCCCTCCAGTTCAGAGACATGGCATCCACTGCCAGAGCCAGTGGATCCTGTGAGAGAGACACAAATGTCGGAAGTTTGTGATTGTGACGAGAGGCAAAGAGGTCCACCACCGGGGACCCCCATCTGAGGCAAATCAAGCGAAACACTTTGGGGCTGAGAGACCATTCCCCCCGGCGAGCTGAGAACCTGCTCAGAGAGTCCGCCTCCGTGTTCTCCGCTCCCGGAATGTAAACTGCTGAAATGCACGGGACGTGGGTCTCCGCCCAGGCCAGAATCAAAGACACTTCCTTGAGGACACTCCTGCTGCGAGTCCCTCCCTGGTGATTGATGTAGGTGACCGCCGTCCGATTGTCCGACCGGACTTGAACCGGCAATCCTTGCAACTGATGAGTCAAGCGAAACAGAACCATCCTGATGGCCCTCAATTCCAGAACATTGATGGACTCGTGAGCCTCCTGAGGCCCCCACAGTCCCTGAAACTGACGATCCATCCAGAACCCCCCCCATCCTGATAGACTGGCATCCGTGGTGACCATCTCCCAACAAGGGGCCAGAAAGGATCTGCCCCTCGACAGATTGATTGGATCCAGCCACCACTGAAGGGAGCACCGAACTCGGGGGGTCATCAGGAAGGACTGATCCAATGACAGTGGCGACCCGTCCCAGGCCGCCAACAGATGGAGCTGGAGTGTCCTTGTGTGGAACTGAGCAAAGGGAACCGCTTCGAAGGAGGCTACCATCAATCCCACCAGCCTCATCCCCAGTCTGATGGCCGGATGAGGGATAGACAGGAGGAGTTGAACCAACTCCTGAATCAAGAGAACCTTGGACTGAGGAAGAAACACCCTGGCCTGGGAAGTATCCAGGGACATTCCCAGAAAAGACACTAACCTGGACGGAGAAAGGGAGGACTTGGGGTTGTTGATCACCCACCCGAATCTCTCGAGAGTGGACACCACAGTTCTGGTGTCCAACACCGCTTGGCTGAAGGAAGATGCCATAATGAGAAGGTCGTCCAGATAAGGGACAATGCGAATACCCTGGGCTCTGAGGAGAGCCATCACCCCGGCCAGTACCTTGGTGAAAACCCTTGGAGCCGAGGTAAGACCGAAAGGAAGTGCCACAAAGTGAAAATGCCGATCCTCCATCACGAACCTGAGAAATCTCTGGTGCGCTGGAAAAAACGGCACAAGCAGATAGGCGTCCTTGATGTATACGGACGTCAGAAAGTCCCCCTGTCGAAGAGAATGGATAGCTGAACGCAGCGTTTCCATGCGAAATTTCCGCGTACGCATGAACCTGTTGAGGATCTTTAGATCCAGAATGGGTCGAACCGAGCCGTCCTTCTTGGGCACCATGAACAGATTGGAATAAAAGCCCCGACCTCTGTCTGAGGGGGGCACTGGGCAAATAACTGCCATATCCAACAGACTCTTTACTGCCGCCTGAAGCTCCTGCGCGGCCAGAAGGTCCGAAGGCTCCCGAGACCTGGGGAATCTGGGAGGGGGCCGGAGCTCGAACTCCAGCTTGTAGCCGGAAGTCACCACTTCCCGGATCCATCTGTCCGAGACCTCCCGGTCCCAGACCTGGGAGAAGTGTTGCAGCCGTCCCCCCACCCACATGGGTGAGGGCGCCCCCTCATTGCTGAGCTGGCTTGGCAGCGGGTTTGGGCTTAGAGCCCCAGCTGTATCCTGAGCGGGCACGTCCTCTGCCCCTGTTCCAGGAATCTCCTCTGGCTGCGGGGAAAACAATTCCTTTGCCAGCTTTAGCCCCACAAAAGGAAGGAGCAAAGGAACCCGCCCCCCGAAAGGGCCGACGCTGTTTTTTACGTTGAGGTAACTTACCACTCTTGGCACCTGAATCCAACTTCTCACCAAAGAGCCGTAATCCCACAAAGGGAAGAGCGGTCAGCGACTTTTTAGACACACAATCAGCCGCCCACTGGCGCAACCAAACCGAACGCCGAATAGTCAACAATAGAGCCGACGTTCTGCCACACATCATCAGTGTGTCATCCAAGGCGGCTAGTACAAATGACAAAAACAATTCACGCCTTTTAAGGCCAAGGAACTCGTCACTATCCGGATCTAACCCGGAAGAAGTCAACAGGTCCCTGACCACCGACCTGGTAGCCACCACCAGCAGCGCTGAAGCACAAACCGGCCTCATGGCTGACCCAACACTGGCAAAACCATGACAAGCCATTTGGTCAATGCGTTTATCCTCATCATCTTTAAGCGTGGAGCAATCAGGAGAATTTAAAACAGTAGTGTTGGATAAACCCAGAATCTGTGCATCCACCTCGGGAGGCGACGCCCAACGCTTAACCGTATCCAAGGGAAAGGGATATTTTTTGTCCCAACCCTGAGGGACACCTGGGAGCCGGGCAGGCCTCTCCCATTCCTTAGCAATAATCCCATCAAAATGCTTTTGGTTAGGAAATTCCAAGCGCGGCCTGGATTCTTCGAAAAATTCCCCCTTTTGCTGTGGAACCGCCTCAGGAGGAGAAATAGCCAAAACCTCAAACATCTGAGCCAGAACATTAGGAGTATCCGAAGACCTCCCCAAGCCCCGCTCGTATCAGCACCCACAAACTGATGATCGTCTGAATTATCTGATTCTTCATATACCTCCCCTTCCTCAAGTTGGGAGTAATCAGACCAGTCCAGATTATCAAGATCATCCAAGTCGGCTGCCGGTGAGGACGGCGACAAGTGCTTTCTCTTAGCCGGAGCCTTTCTGGTGACCGTGCTGGAGAATAATTTTTCAAGATTGGCCAATCGGGCACACATCTCCGATTGCAACTGCCCGCCCATGACAACGTCAGACTGGGCACGGATCAAACTGGGAGGGGGGGGGAGGAGAGACCGGCGGCACTGAACCAAACGCCTGGGGTCCAGACTGCCGCGCAATAGACTGCTGTGCGCATGGTATACACAGAAATACATCATTGCCAGTAAGGGATGCCCATCACCCCATACACTTCCGGGATTGCCCCGAGGGGAGCCCGAGCCCAGTATCCGGGGATGCCTCCATAAGGTGAACTTATAGTTGGTTGCAATGACCAAGGGAATTACGCATATAAGCAACCCGCAATGCCCCTTTAATGTCCCAAGTGGGAGGATTTGCAATAAGCCAATTAAGAACCCAGGGACCCTAGGACCGGGAGAAACCCCCTAACACCAATGTAGGTTATATCTGAAAGACATAATAAAAAAGGCTAATAAGAAAAGAGGAGTGTAATATATATATATATATATGACATAAAAATATATAATTATAGGTGATGGGACAGAAGGGGGGCCCACCGGGCCACTCACTGTGGTCCTGAAGACAGCTTCCTCTCTCCGTGAGGTAAAGAGCAACTCTGAGGAGAGAAGGGGGGCGTGGCCAGCTCCTTCTGAGGAAACAGGCACAGAGAAAAGCACCTCAGCGGTGCCTGTGACACAGGGGCAGGCCGCAGCGCTGGAAAGCCCGGCCCCGACCCCAAGAGTGAAAGCGTGAGGGGAGAAGCTCCCCTCCGCCATGACAATGCAAAAAGGCTGGCACCGCAGCCATGTGCGGCTGCGGCGCCGGTCTCAGAAGAGACAGAAGGAGGGGAGCGGGCTGTGGCTTTGACCCTGATGCCCGGCCCCGCCCTTTTTACCTCAGGGAGAAAGCCTGCATAAAAATGGCAGCCACAGCGCCGTTTTGACAGAGAAATACACGCTGTTATGAAGTAATAAATAAGTTAATAACTATTGGAAGGATAATTTCATAAATTAATACATTAAAACATTATTAAGAATTAATGATTACAAAATTTGGACCTAACACCGAATAAGGGGCCCTGCTCCTACCCTCCGCTATCCCGCTAGAGAGAGGGGCATTACCCAAAGGGGGGGACCACCCAAAGTGTAAGGCCAAGGGACGGGGCATCCCAAACCGGGGTCACCATCCCGGATGACCGCCTACCCTCTTATATAGGGTCTCACGGGAGAGCATTTGCTCTTAAGCACCGAGGGTGCTTTTCTATCCTCACCCGGACCGTCAGCCTAGGCTGGGAGGCATGAGGTAGCAGAAAAAAAAGATCCAGGCGGAAATAGATAACTAAAGGGCCAGGAGTCATCCCGGCTACCTGAAATCCCCCTGTGCAAGGAGGAGACCACATCTTCTGACTTGCTCGCCGACTGCAGAGATGAAGACTGGGTAATGAGTGGGAGGTCCCAGGTATTTATGGACCGGGAGGGGCTCTCTTTTTTCCTGGCATCTCTGCATATTGCCCTCTACAGGTCAGTATTACCCACACGTTATGAATTTCTTGAAGCGGGGTGTGTGACATACTTAGAATAAATGTCAGGCAGAGATGTGCCAGGATGTGCACCGAGGAGAGACCTAGATTCATCAGGCAGAGGTCGCAGCAAACTAGGGGCGAGTGGCAGCATGAGTCACGGTGAGAGGCCTGATCTTCCGGTATCTGCTAGCGGTCGTGTCTCGACCAGCAACGCATCTGCCGTCATCAATTGGTTGACGCGGTCATCGTCCTCATCACAAGTGACATCTGACACCTGTCCTTCCATTGCCTCTGTCCTACGCCCCCCCCTCCAGCCGCTGTATCTTATGCTTTGGGTTCAGCTCCTAACGATGTGTTAGAGGACAGTCAGCAGCTACTGCCCAGCCAAGAAATGGAGGAGACATCCGCCGCTTCTTCCGCTAGGCAGACAAACACTGAGGAGGAGAGTGGCATGGGAGGTGTGTGGGAGGTGGTGTGGTGAGCATTCCGTCTCCTGCAGCACACGCTCTTGTGGAAACCGAGGAGGACATCAGTGATGTGCAGGCACAACTCGATGATGATGATGAAGCCGATCGCACTTGGAATCCCAGTGCAGAAGGGGCTTCATCATCATTAGGAGAAGAGGGTCCCAGGTTGCCCCAGAGTCAGCAGCTGAGGCAGCAAGGTGGCAGTAGGGTTGGCAGTCAGCATGGTGGCAGTAGGGTTGGCAGTCAGCATGGTGGCAGAATTGGGATGTCTGGAGCCACACGTGGCCAGGGGCGGGGTAGACAACCTGCTGCGCGGCAGGCTGCCTTCCCGGGAGGTAGTGGAGCAGGGGTTCCTGGAGTTGCCAGCAGTAGCAGTGAATTAGTGCGGATTGTTGGAGGGAAAATTAGCTACTCGGCAGTGTTGCACTTTTTCCTCAAGCATCCGCAGGAGGGTAACCTGGCCACATGCAAGATGTGTAGACAGAAGGTCAAGTGTGGCCAGGGCCCCAATGTTGGTACCACGGCTCTGCAGCGTCACCATAAAGTGGCCTGGGAGAACCGAGGCTCCAGCCTGCTGCGTCAGTCAGTGCCACACCGCTTCCAATTTCACCCAGCCAAGGTTCCAGCACCTCAGCCAAAGGTAGCTGTGCATCATACCCATCCTCTGCCGCTCCAGATGCTCCTGGTCCTCCTACTAAAAGTCACTCATCCCACCAGCAATCCATCAGCGAAGCCATGTCCAAGAGACAACAGTATGCGCCCACTCATCCTACGGCCCAGAAGCTAAATGTGCTCCTGTCCAAGTTGCTATTGCTGCAGTCCCTCCCTTTTCAGGTGGTGGACTCTGCACCTTTCAGAGAGCTGGTGGCTTGTGCCGAGCCGAGGTGGAGAGTCCCAAGTCGTCATTTCTTTGCAAAGAAGGCAGTACCAGCCCTGCACAAATTTTTGTTGAGCAGAAGGTGGGCCAGTCCTTGAGCCTGTCGGTGTGCACCAAAGTGCACGGCAGCACCGACATCTGGAGCTGTAACTACGGTCAGGGACAATACATGTCCTTTACGGCCCACTGGGTGAATGTGGTTCCTGCACAGCAACTTGGACAGGACACACAGCTTCGGCCTTCACGCTCCCAGGCCGTTTTGCCTGTCACTGTGTACAAGTCTGCCTCCTCATCCTCCGCCATCTCCTCAGCCTCCACTGTATGGTCAATTCTCAATGCCCCTTCAGCCTACCATGTGTGCAGGGCACGGCGGTGTCACGCTGTGCTTCACATGGTTTGCCTTGGCGAACGGAGTCACACAGGGGAGGAGCTCCTGAAATTCATTCATCAAGAAATCAAAACATGGCTTACTCCGCGAAAATTGAAAATGGGTACCATGGTGACTGAGTAACATCTTGTCTGCGCTGAGACAAGGAAGCCTGAGCCATGCGCCCTGTATGGCACACATGTTCAACCTAGTTGTCAAGCGTTTTTTGAAGTCTTCTCCCCATCTGCAAGACATCCTAACAACGGGAAGGAAACTTTGTATGCACTTCAGCCACTCCTACACCGCCAAGCACACCCTTCTTGAGCTACAGCGTCAGAACGGTATCCCCCAACATAGTCTGATTTGCGATGTTCCCACCTGTTGGAATTTCACCCTACATATGTTAGATCGACTATACGAACAGAGAAAAGCCATCACTGATTTCTTGATGATCAAAGCAGATAGGGGGACTCCCCTGTGTAACTTTAATGTGAACCAGTGGCAGCTCATACGTGACACCTGCTGTTTGCTCAGGCCCTTTGAGGAAGCCACTTTATTTGTCAGTCACCAGGATTGAACAACGTGATTCCGCTGATTCATGTAATACAACACATGTTGGAAACCATGGCTGGTCAGGGCACTGGAGACATGTCGCATATATTTCCTGGCCACATAAGCCCCGTGGGAGCTGAGGAGGAGGAGGAGGAGGAGCAGCACAGTGAAGCGCATTTTAATTTTGACGAAATGGGTGGTTTATCTAGTCATCTGACAGGAGAGGAGGAGCAGGAGCAGCCAGTGGAGCTAGAGGGTTGTGAGGAAGGCGAGACAGAGGACGCAGACACACCGTGGCAGTATGCAGTGGAGATGGAGACAGGTAGTCCCTCCGAGTCACTTGCACAAATGGCACGATGCATGCTCACGTGCTTGCGTAGGGACCGCAGAATTGTCTCCATTTTTCTGCGGGATGACTACTGGCTCTCCACCTAATTGGACCCTCGCTTCCGGCACAAAATGGAGGCATTTTTTAAACCCGCTGAGAGGGAGGACAAACTGACCTACTACAAAGACAATCTACGTAGTCAGTTGGCTGATGCGTATCTGCGCCATGGTCCATACTCTCGCAGGTCTGACTTGGGGGGACCTCTGCGCTCACCTTCCACTGCCATGGCTGCCGGGGGGGATGGCAGGAGCAGCAGCTCCATCAGCAGCAGCCTCAGTCTCCAGTCGCTAATGAGTAGCTTTCTGCTACCGCATAGTGAGGCTACTCATGAGCAGCAGCAAGACCTGGAGCAGGGCCTGAACCAGCAGGTCGTGTCATACCTTGAAATGACCATGCCAACGCACCTTGAGGATCCACTGGACTTCTGGGCAGCCAAACTTGACTTGTGGCCACAACAGGCAGAGTTTGCCCTGGGAAAGCTGTCCTGCCCGGCCAGTAGTGTGCCATCTGAGCGGGTCTTTAGTGCTGCGGGGGCCATAGTAACGCCAAGGAGAACTCGTCTGTCCACGAAAAATGTGGAGAGACTCACCTTTGTGAAGATGAATCAGGCATGGATCAGCCAGGATTTCCACCCACCAATAGCTTATGCATGCGAGTAGCTGATGCATGGTAGCTCCTTCTGCTGCTGCCATCTCCTGGGTGTGTCTTTCAGGCAATATATGAGCTTCCTATGCTTCTGCCAACTCCAATGTGTTTTTCAGGCAATATATGGGCTCCCTATGCTGCTGCCAACGCCAATGTGTTTTTCAGGCAATATATGGGCTCCTAATGCTGCTACCAACTCCTGGGTGTGTCTTTCAAGCAATATATGGGCTCCCTATACTGCTGCCAACTACAATGTGTTTTTCAGGCAATATATGGGCTTCTAATGCTGCTGCTGCTGCCAACTCCTGGGTGTGTCTTTCAGGCAATATATGGGCTCATAATGCTGCTGTCAACTCCAATGTGTTTTTCAGGCAATATATGAGCTCCCTATGCTGCTGCCAACTTCTGGGTGTGTTTTTCAAGCAATATATGTGCTCCCTATGCTGCTGCCAAGTCCAGAGTGTGTCTTTCAGGCAATTTATGGGCTCCTAATGCTGCTGCTGCTGCTGCCAACTCCTGGGTGTGTCTTTCAGGCAATATAAGGGCTCCTAATGCTGCTGCCAACTCCAATGTGTTTTTCAGGCAATATATGGGCTCTTAATGCTGCTGCCAAGTCCTGGGTGTGTCTTTCAGGCAATATATAAGCTCCCTATGCTGCTGCTGCTGCCAACTCCTGGGTGTGTCTTTCAGGCAATTTATGGGCTCCTAATGCTGCTGCCAACTCCAATGTGTTTTTCAGGCAATATATGGGCTCCTAATGTTGCTGCCAAATCCAATGTGTGTCTTTCAGGCAATATATGAGCTCCCTATGCTGCTGCTGCTGCCATCTCCTGGGTGTTTCTTTACAGGCAATATATGAGCTCCTTCTGCTGCTGACAACTCCTGGGTGTGTCTTTCAGGCAATATATGAGCTTCCTATGCTTCTGCCAACTCCAATGTGTTTTTCAGGCAATATATGGGCTCCCTATGCTGCTGCCAACGCCAATGTGTTTTTCAGGCAATATATGGGCTCCTAATGCTGCTGCCAACTCCTGGGTGTGTCTTTCAAGCAATATATGGGCTCCCTATACTGCTGCCAACTACAATGTGTTTTTCAGGCAATATATGGGCTTCTAATGCTGCTGCTACTGCCAACTCCTGGGTGTGTCTTTCAGGCAATATATGGGCTCATAATGCTGCTGCCAACTCCAATGTGTTTTTCAGGCAATATATGAGCTCCCTATGCTGCTGCCAACTTCTGGGTGTGTTTTTCAAGCAATATATGTGCTCCCTATGCTGCTGCCAAGTCCAGAGTGTGTCTTTCAGGCAATTTATGGGCTCCTAATGCTGCTGCTGCCAACTCCTGGGTGTGTCTTTCAGGCAATATAAGGGCTCCTAATGCTGCTGCCAACTCCAATGTGTGTTTCATGCAATATATGGGCTCTTAGTGCTGCTGCCAAATCCTGGGTGTGTCTTTCAGGCAATATATAAGCTCTCTATGCTGCTGCTGCTGCTGCCAACTCCTGGGTGTGTCTTTCAGGCAATTTATGGGCTCCTAATGCTGCTGCCAACTCCAATGTGTTTTTCAGGCAATATATGGGCTCCTAATGTTGTTGCCAGATCCAATGTGTGTCTTTCAGGCAATATATGAGCTCCCTATGCTGCTGCTGCTGCCAACTCCTGGGTGTGTCTTTCAGGCAATTTATGGGCTCCTAATGCTGCTGCCAACTCCAATGTGTGTCTTTCAGGCAATATATGGGCTCCTAATGCTGCTGCCAACTCCAATGTGTTTTTCAGGCAATATATGAGCTCCCTATGCTGCTGCAAACTCCTGGGTGTGTTTTTCATGCAATATATGTGCTCCCTATGCTGCTGCCAAGTCCAGAGTGTGTCTTTCAGGCAATATATGGGCTCCAAATGCTACTGCTGCTGCTGCCAACTCCTAGGTGTGTCTTTAGGCAATTTATGGGCTCCTTCTGCTGCTGCCAACTCCAATGTGTGTCTTTCAGGCAATATATGGGCTCCCTATGCTGCTGCCAACTCCAATGTGTTTTTCAGGCAATGCTGCTGCCAACTCGTGGGTGTGTCTTTCAGGCAATATATGGGCTCCTAATGCTGCTGCCAACTCCAATGTGTTTTTCAGGCAATATATGGGCTCCTAATGCTGCTGCCAACTCCAATGTGTGTCTTTCAGACAATATATGAGCTCCCTATGCTACTGCTGCTGCCGCCAACTCCTGGGTGTGTCTTTCAGGCAATTTATGGGCTCCTAATGCTGCTGCCAACTCCTGGGTGTGTCTTTCAGGCAATGTATGGGCTCCTAATGCTGCTGCCAACTCCAATGTGTTTTTCAGGCAATATATGAGCTCCCTATGCTGCTGCCAACTCCTGGGTGTGTCTTTCAGGCAATATATGGGCTCCTAATGCTGTGTCTTTCAGGCAATTTATGGGCTCTTAATGCTGCTACCAACTCCTGGGTGTGTCTTTCAAGCAATATATGGGCTCCTAATGCTGCTGCCAACTCCAATGTGTTTTTCAGGCAATATATGAGCTCCCTCTGCTGCTGCCAACTCCTGGGTGTGTCTTTCAGACAATATATGGGCTCCTAATGCTGCTGCCAACTCCTGGGTGTGTCTTTCAGGCAATATATGGGCTCCTAATGCTGCTGCCAACTCCAATGTGTTTTTCAGGCAATATATGAGCTCCCTTTGCTGCTGCCAACTCCAATGTGTTTTTCAGGCAATATATGGGCTTCCTATGCTGCTGCCAACTCCTGGGTGTGTCTTTTAGGCAATATATGGGCTCCCAATGCTGCTGCTGCCAATTCCTGGGTGTGTCTTTCAGGCAATATATGGGCTCCTAATGCTGCTGCCAACTCCTGGGTGTGTCTTTCAGGCAATATATGTGCTCCCTATTCTGCTGCCAAGTCCAGAGTGTGTCTTTCCGGCAATATATGGGCTCCTAATGCTGCTGCTGCTGCCAACTCCTGGGTGTGTATTTCAGGCAATATATGGGCTCCTAATGCTGCTGCCAACTCCAATGTGTTTTTCAGGCAATATATGGGCTCCTAATGCTGCTGCTGCTGCCAACTCCTGGGTGTGTCTTTCAGGCAATATATGGGCTCCTAATGCTGCTGCCAACTCCAATGTGTTTTTCAGGCAATATATGGGCTCCTAATGCTGCTGCCAACTCCAATGAGTGTCTTTCAGGCAATATATGAGCTCCCTATGCTGCTGCTGCTGCCATCTCCCGGGTGTGTCTTTCAGGCAATTTATGGGCACCTAATGCTGCTGCCAACTCCAATGTGTTTTTCAGGCAATATATGAGCTCCCTATGCTGCTGTCAACTCCTGGGTGTGTCTTTCAGACAATATATGGGCTCCTAATGTTGCTGCCAACTCCTGGGTGTGTCTTTCAGGCAATACATGGGCTCCTAATGCTGCTGCCAACTCCAATGTGTTTTTCAGGCAATATATGAGCTCCCTATGCTGCTGCCAACTCCTGGGTGTGTCTTTCAGACAATATATGAGCTCCCTTTGCTGCTGCCAACTCCAATGTGTTTTCAGGCAATATATGGGCTTCCTATGCTGCTGCCAACTCCTGGGTGTGTCTTTCAGGCAATTTATGGGCTCCTAATGCTGCTGCCAACTCCTGGGTGTGTCTTTCAGGCAATATATGTGCTCCCTATTCTGCTGCCAAGTCCAGAGTGTGTCTTTCCGGCAATATACGGGCTCCTAATGCTGCTGCTGCTGCCAACTCCTGGGTGTGTCTTTCAGGCAATATATGGGCTCCTAATGCTGCTGCCAACTCCAATGTGTTTTTCAGGCAATATATGGGCTCCTAATGCTGCTGCTGCTGCTGCCAACTCCTGGGTGTGTCTTTCAGGCAATATATGGGCTCCTAATGCTGCTGCCAACTCCAATGTGTTTTTCAGGCAATATATGGGCTCCTAATCCTGCTGCCAACTCCAATGAGTGTCTTTAAGGCAATATATGAGCTCCCTATGCTGCTGCTGCTGCCAACTCCTGGGTGTGTCTTTCAGGCAATTTATGGGCGCCTAATGCTGCTGCCAACTCCAATGTGTGTCTTTCAGGCAATATATGGGTTCCTAATGCTGCTGCCAACTCCAATGTGTTTTTCAGGCAATATATGGGCTCCTAATGCTGCTCCTGCTGCCAACTCCAATGTGTGTCTTTCAGGCAATATATGGGCTCCTAATGCTGCTGCCAACTCCAATGTGTTTTTCAGGCAATATATGGGCTCCTAATGCTGCTGCCAACTCCAATGAGTGTCTTTCAGGCAATATATGAGTTCCCTATGCTGCTGTCAACTACAATGTGTTTTTCAGGCAATATTTGGGCTCCCTATGCTGCTGCCAAATTCAGGGTGTGTTTTTTAGGCAATATATGGGCTCCCTATGCTGCTGCCAACTCCACTGTGTGTCTTTCAGGCAATATATGGGCTCATCATGCTGATGCCACCTCAAGGCTCTGTAATTGTGCAGCTCTGCGTCAGCGAATCTAATAGCGACGCCTCTGATCTGCATGTCATACTTCTTTACAATAGTATTTCACTAACCCAGCATGCATCCTATGCATTTTACAGCCAAGCAAAACGTTCTGCAACCCTATGGAGGCTCTCAGACGCCCAGAAATAGCCGTTTTTAATAGCGATTTGTTGCAAATAAATTCGGACCGAAATTATTTTTCCCAGAAAATTCGGCGAATCAGCCGAATCGAATTTTTCAAAAGTTCGCTCATCTCTAATAGTAATTAATGAATTACTACAATTTTCAAACTTGATCGACGTTGCTGACTACATCTCCCAATTCCCCAGGTTTGAGCGCCTGCAGATGCTGGACCTCTAGGGCGAGCAAGAGTCGCAGATGTGCTCGGCAAATCCTCTGCAGCAGAGCTACCACTGGGGACTGTAGGCTCAGTCTCTGCATGCTGCCCACGATGGTCTGGCAGCATGTGTTCAGCTTCACTCTGCGCTGCAGAGGTTTTGGTGCAGTAGCATGTTGGGACCGTGGCAGATTATGTTCCAGGGAGGTCAGTTGTGAAGGTCCCATCAAGGTGGCATCCTCCTCCATCTCCTGGATTTCCTCCATCAGTGTGTGGGTCTGTTGGGACATGTGCAAAAAAAGGTTCAGTTTGGTCCCTAAATATATTAGTTATGCTAATTAGTCATGTTCATTCACATGCATCAGCAGATTCAGCAAAATACACTTACCGTATATATCTGCTCCTGGCTTCTAGGCAGCACAGAAGTTGACGGCGTGGCCAAACTGGATGAGGCTTCCACACTTGCTGAGGGTTGATGCTGGGCTGTATTGTAAATAAAAAGGCACGTAAACACCCAAATATCCATTGATGATCTGTATTACTACATATGCTTCAATAAAACACATGGGCAAGCAGGAATGGCAACTCCCCCTACGGTCCAAGGTGACCTTCACTATGAATGTCATTATCTGTTATATGTATGACTCACCCTGTACATACACATTGGTCACCTTAAATAATACAAACATGCATGTACTGCATGTTATGAGGCTTCACACACCCTAAAGGGGATTGGAAATAGCTTTTGGCTTAGGAGTATGCTGGTGGGCATTCTTCCTATGTAGACCTTTCCCTGACCCCAGATCAAGTATTTGAGACCAAAGCACAGCTAAAACCCAAACCCAAAAGACAAAGAAGGAAGTGTTGGATATGATTGAGTAGAATCACATAACAGGCAGTGCTTTGCTAATATTAAGACTAATATTAAGACTTTAATAGTGATCATAAATACTCTCCAAGGTAATGTATGGGCTGGCAAATTTGAAAATGAACATTCCGCAGACATTACACACCCTGCTAAAACTGTAACTTCCCCTACAAGCCACTCCCTAGGGGCATGTGTTCATATATGCCTGTGAGCCTCATTTTACACGTTTAAAACATTTCACATACACACTAACATTACTAACCTGCAGGAATAGTAGGGATGTCCATGTCCCGTCACCCCAGGTGGCCCTCTAATACCACGGGATGTATCAGCCCCAGCACCATCTCCTCAGCTCCGGTAAACTGTAATTTTGTGGGGAAGCCTCCGCCAGTTTGTAAGCTGAAAAATATAGATTTGCAAATTTAGGAAATTGTTGACAATACAAGAAGCAGACAAATGCACAACATAAATATGTACCTGCAATTGCACCGTTTATTTTCTTTCTTCCATGCTGCATAGTTCAGGTCAGAAATTTTGTGCTGGATCTGCTCCACATCTTTAAGCTCCTCCCCTGATGCATTGACCTGTCTGGTGAGCTCCTCCAAGATTTCATTTTTTCGCAATTTGCTTGTAGATTTGGATTTTTGCCCATATAGCTCGTCATAATGTAGGGTCAGCCCACTTGCCAATGCCAGAGTTTGGGCCTCACCAAACCTGCCACTCAACTGTCCTCGCCGCAATGTCTGGCCTATTTCTTGCTGTTCGGGCTCATCTCTGGATGTAGGTGTGAAGGAACGATCCAGCTTAAGTGCAGAAAACTCACATATACAAGTCTGGAGTTCCCCTTTATTTCCCCCCTGTTATAAATGCACAGGTTCTTATCTCTTCAGGAAGGGAAATTAGCATTTATGTGTTCCGAACAGGCAGTTTGAGCTTCAAAGCCCCCCCCCCTGCTGCTTTCCTGCTGCTTTCCTGCTGCTTTCCTGCTGCTCCCCGGCTGCTTTCCAAACACCTTACTGAGACACAGAGGAGCCTGCCTGCTTCTTCCCTGGAAAGGTGTGATAGCCTGGTGCTTCAAAGGAGTGATCCAGGATCTGTGTCTAGGAGTGGTGGGAGGGGTGGAGGGGCAGAGACCGTGCTTAAAGGTAGGGCAAGGGGATGAGAAGGTTGTCACTCCTGGAGAGGTCACGATTCCCGCGTGCCGGAGGTGTCCACCCACCCAGCTTGCCACTTAGCTCTTGTGGAAGCCATCATCACCACTACTCTGCAAACTGCATATTAAGGTAACTGACTCATTGTTTCTCTGTGTAACTCACTCTCTCCTGTAACCATCTCAGAACAGCATTTGTATCACCTGTATCATTTCATATTCCATCATAGCCAAATGTTTGTTATCACTGCCTAGTGTGCTTATAGCATTAAAACTTACATTTTAACTTGAGCGATCTGTTTGCCTTAACCCTTTAAGTGCCAGCCTACCTGGAGTTTTTGTCACCCTTTGTTGCCAGACCATTTTGCACTATTTTGCGCTCCCCATGTTCAAATGTGATTTTTGAAGGGATTTCCACGGATTTCCAGGAAAATTATATATTGTTTTTTTCAGCATAGTCTGAGCTTTAACATGGAATATCTGTTTGTCATTTTTTAGGTGTATTCTCATTATTTTTGGGTGAAATATATGCAAAAAAAATAAATAAATAAATCTATTTTTTCCAATTTGTAGTGTTAAAATCTTATTTCGTGTGAAATCCCAATTTCTCCCGGTTACAGCGGTACCACATATGTATAGGTAGACACCCTTTCCTGTCCAGGAGACTCCACCAAACTGAAACAGAGCTTTAGGGGATTTTCAGAAAAAATACAGCTGTGATACGCGCTAAGCGCACCTTGCAGCTTTTCCAGAAAAACAACCCTTTACATTTGAAATACCCCCAACAAACTATATATTTTCTAGAAGTGCACACCTCAAGCTTTCTAGGTGTACGAGGCTTGTTGATGTGGCCATAGTTTTCTGGAAGTAATCCCTCAATGTATTCTTTGGTTGCAAAGAGTTTCCCTAAAAAAAAAAGGATAAAAAAGCAGAATCAAAGCCACATTTTCTTAAAAAAAACTATATACAAACAAGAAAAAACAAGTTTAATCTGAAAAAGCAACATCCCCCGAACAGAACGATACCCAACATGCATAGCTACTGTCAAGGGAAGAGTTGCCAAACACCCCAAAGTAAAGCATGTGCGTAACGGTAATTTTACTTGAAAATTTCAACTCTGCAGACAAAGTGCGCACCTTGCGATTTTTCAACCAAAACAACCCTTTACATTTGGAATATCCCCCATAAACCATATATTCCCTGAAAGTACACGTGTTAAGCTTTCTAAGTGTACCCAGCTTGTTGTAGTGGGCTCATCTTTCTGGAATTAATCCCTCAAAGACTTCTTTGGTTGCGCAGGGTTTCCCTAAAAAATGTATAAAAAAGTTGAATAAAAAACACCTTTTCCTAAAATATAAATATGCAAATAAGAAAAAACAAGCTAAGTCTGAAAGCACAAAATCCCCCGAACAGAACAATACCCAACATGCATAGCTACTTTCAACCCTTTTAATTGCCAGCCTACTTGAGATTTTGTCACCCTATGTTGACAGGTCATTTTTCCCCATTTTGCGCCATGTTTTGCGACATTTTTGCTGGAATTTTCAGGAAAATTATATATATTATTTTATACAATATTATATATTTTTTGCAGCAGAGTTTAGGCTTTAACATGAAGTTAAAAAAAACATTTTTTTTTTTTAGAAAATTGCCTCCTTTTTTTTTAAATAAAAAATGTATTTTATTAGAAAACCATATTGCATGTGAAAGCCCCATTTCTACAGATTAGAACGGTACCACATATTTATCGGTAGCCTCCTGTTCCTGCCCAGGAGACCCCCCAAACTGAAACAAGTAATTTTTTACATTTACAAATAAAATACAACTACCATCCACACTACAAAGGGTTAAATCGAGAAAAAAATGACATAGGGTCCTCCTTACCCAAAGTAACCAGCCCGGGACCAGCTATGCAGGGCTTGTAGGAACAGGGCGCAGAGGCCAGCTATTGTGGCCGCTGGCCCTGCAGGCTACAAGCCCGCATAGCCCATAGCCACGGGCTCTTCTGCCCCCCCCGGCCTTTGGGGAGGCAGGTAATGGGGGTGCCAGGGGTTAATGGCAAGTCACCTGCTAGCCTCAGCCTTGTGAACTGGTATAGGGGTCTCATGGACCCCTTACCCGTTCACAAGGGGTTAAATGCAAAAAAAACACACCACACAGAGAAAAAATATTTTATTTTTTTTTTTAATACGTACCTCCCATCCATCCTGGAGCACTCTGTCCCTCGGCAATCACTGGCTTCTGCTCACCTTCTGGAAGCCTTTTATAGCTGCTGGGTGACAGAACATAATGGGTTAATTAAAAAAATAATCGACATAGGGTCCCCCCTCCCTTAAAAACCCTTAAAAATCCCCCCAAAAATGACATGGGGTCCCCCTTACCCGAAGTAACCAGCCCGGGACCAGCTATGCAGGGCTTGTAGAAACAGGGCGCAGGGGCCAGCTTTTGTGGCCCCTAGCCCTGCAGGCTACAAGCCCGCATAGCCCGTGAGCCTGGGCTCTTCTGCCCCCCCCCTGGCCTTTGGGGAGGCAGGTAATGGGGTGCTGGGGGTTAATGGCAAGTCACCCGCTAGTAGCAGGTGACTTGCCATCCCCCCAGCCTTGTGAACTGGTATAGGGGTCATGGACCCCTTACCAGTTCACAAGGGGTTAAAAGTAAAAAATATAGACACAAACATAGATATAAAAAAAATGACATTTATTTTTTTTTACTTTACTCACCTCCGATCCTAGGTCCCTCGTCGCTGTCCCGCGCCGCTCACTCAGCTCCGGCATCTATCAGATGCCGATAGTGATCGGTGCAGGGCGGATGAGAGGAGAGGAGGCCCTGACAAATGCCGGTGCTCGGTGAGGGTATAGGAGGAGCGGGATGAAAAGGCGTGGCCCCCGCCTCACACAAGAGGCGGCGGCCATCGCCGCCATTAGAAGCGGTGAGGACCCGGAAGAGGGTCACCTGAAGCCTGCCGAGCACGGTCCTCCGGGATGCTGAGGTTCGATGATTGGCTTCTGGGAGAGCCCTGGCTGGGCCCCTCCACACCCAGGGTAACATCGGCAGCCACATCCCTGCTTCTGGCCCTGGTGCCACTCGCCATCCCTGCAGCTGCTGGTCACTGACAGATATTGCACACTGTTGTAATCACACAACCTACTGCAACCACTCTCAGAATATGCCTAGTGTTTAGCCGATCTTAAGATCCCAGCAACAGAAAAGCCACTGCTGGTAATATTTAGTGTATATGAGTATGGGGCCCACACTCACTTACACTATTTGTCTTATCCCACCGCTGCCACCAATTTGTCAGGGAACCGCGGGTCACGTGATCCAACTATAAACCAGGGACCGTGTTCCCCAAAACCCTTGTCCGAGTCCCTCCTATCAGGAATACCAGGCCCAAAGCCTGCGGACACACAGATTCTTGGTTTAACCCTTTAAATGCCAAGCACGTAGTTTCTACGTGGTTGCTTCTCCTACAGTTAAGTGCCAAGCACTTACAAACTACGTGCCTGGCATTTCCCCTTACTAGTAAAAAAATAGATAAAACACTTACCACTGGTATTCATGTAAAGATGGGGCTCCCCTCTTCCTCCGGGGGGCACCCGATCCCTCCCCCGGCGTCTTTAGGAGGGGGCCGATCTTCACCGGGGGGGGGTCCGATCCCCCCCCCCTGGGCTCCGCAGGCTTTGGTTGAGATACATAGATGATATCTTTATACTTTGGCAAGGTACTGCGGAATCTTTATCCAACTTTCATCTATATCTCAATCAATGCCTCCCAACCATCTATTTTTCATTGGAACACAGCACTAGGTCTATACACTTTCTTGATGTACTGGTGATATTACCACAGATGTATATTGGAAGCCCACCGACAGGGTAACTTTCTTACATGCCGAGATTTTCCACCCTCCTAATTTAATCAAATCACTCCCTTACAATTTATCCGAATAAGGCGGATTACTTCCACCGATGCACAATACGACCAAAAATCTGAAGACCTTATCAAGGGCCTGCTTACCCGGGGCTACAACCGTGCTGATCTCCAATCTGCACAGGCCAGAGCACGAGATATCGACAGACACACACTATTACGTTTTAAAGGTAAAAACACCAGTAATAGGATTTCCCTTGTACTTACCTACTCCGGGATCTCCAAACGGGTCAAATCCATTGTACATAAACATTGGCATGTATTGGGCAGTGACCAACAATTATCTGAACATTTCAGGGAACCACCGGTCTTTGCACATAAACGGGCACTTAGCATGAGAGACCTCCTTGTCAAAACTGATTTCAGGAGTAATACCACCCAGGCAAGGAGCAATTGGCTGTCTGACCTTCAAAGACCCACTGGTATGTTTCCATGTGGGCACTGTGCCCAGTGCAGTTTTGCTCTCAAAACAGTTGCTTTCACACATCCTATGACTGGTAAGTCTTACCGTCTGAGAGATTTTGCTAATTGCTCCACCACAAATGTGGTATATTTGCTCAAGTGCCCTTGTGGAAAGGGGTACCTGGGCAAAAACACTAGAGAAATCAGAAACCGTATTAGCGAACATTGCTCTGATATCAGGAATTCCAGGCTTGAATCACCGGTAGCTAGACACTTTATTGCACAAGGTCATCATATCAGCCAGCTCAGATTTTTGGTGATTGAAGAGGTTAGAAAACCAAGGAGAGGTGGGGATCTTAACAAGAAGCTCTTGCAACATGAATTAATTTTGGATCTTTGAGCTCCAGACCAAAAATCCCTGGGGCTTAAATGAGGAATTTGATTACTCAGTATTCTATTAAATCATAGGGTATCACCCTGTAGGTTTCTATCATACACATGGTCACTGATCTTCAGATTATACTGAATACTGATTCTGCTCTATATCCTGAGTATTGTGCTAAGACACAGTTTTTTTTGTGTCCTTTTTCATAGTGGACCTTAAACCCGATTAAGTATCCTTCTTGATTTTAACATTGCACACCTTTTTTTCACACTTTATTCACCTTCTGTTTTTATTTTGCAGACACATGTCCTGTACATGCCTTAGTGCAGCACTGTTCCAGCAACAGCATTGTTCCAGCTATTACATAATTACTGGTAATGGCACTGGCGTATACAGCCATCCAGCAACAGAATGAATTCCATGTGAGCATAGGCTTATTCAGCCATCCAGCAGCAGCATGAGCTTCACTGTATTATGGGCTTATTCAGCCATTCAGCAATTCTTCATTGTGCAACACCACGCCCACTACTGACTCTGGACATCAACCACACATCAACTACAGCGCGACAGCTACTGAGCCTCCGCTTCAAAACGCTACTTCCCTTCACAGTAACTACAACCATCTGATTGGCTTCAGCATCCTGATGTCACATCCGGCGCTAGCCATCATCATGCATCTGTTGTCGCCAGAACGGCGGCCGCCATCTTGTCGGCAGGTTACCCTGCACAATGAGGACTCATTCTTATTCACTGATGTCACTTCCGCCGGAAGCAGCGCGGTGGCCATTTTAGTGGAGACACTCCACGTAATACAATGGATGGGACTGTAACAAACAACTTACATACAGCGGTTAACACTTTCTCTTTTCAGATCTTTCTCACACATTATACGCAATCGGCACCCACCTGACCCCATGCGCCCATCTGGGAAAATATGGCCAGTTTTACCATGCCCCAGCTCGGCCGGGATCGTGAGGGGCGACCGGCAGTGACGTCATCACCCGGCGCCAAAGCGCGCGCTGCTGATGCACGCCACTTATCTGGAACAATGCTTTTTCTCTATATATATCTGGTTACAATTTGGATGGATACAGCATGCCCTCCTGATGAAGGTCTAGGTACCAAAACGTTGGGGGTTTCTCATGGTGTCACATATCCACTAGGTACTTTGCCTTGTCTTTCTTCATGTTTTGACTTGCTACTTACTGAGTCTGAATAATATCTCTCTTGCTTCATCGTTCTATGCATTTTAAGTTATTGGGTTATCTATGCATATTGGAGGACCAATATACTGTGTTTCAGGTATCTTAACCATTTATGAATTATTTACATTGAAAACCTACTGGTACCTCCTCATGCTTTAACCTTATATGTAACCTAGTGATTTTTGCCTGGGTATATAACTGTTATCCAGATTAGCAAAGTACTGTATATACTGTTTATACAAATGTTTTGTAATGTACTCTTTGTATATAATTTCCTGTCACTTGGATTAAATATACACACTTTTTTGCATAGTTACGTTTCCTGAGTGTTCATATATAGCCTTCTAATATTGTGTTTGGTTATCCATAAATGCGCAGTGAGTGGGCACATTTTGCTATTATTAGAACTAGAGATGAGCGAACTTCTTGAAAGTTCGATTCGGGCGATTCGCCGAATTTCCCCAAGAAATTCGGGTTCGCCCGAATCGAAGTTTCACGAATCGCTCATCTGAAAAAAAAAATGCCAGCATGGTGGGAGCGGGCAGGCCGGCTATGCCTGTCAGCGGGCCGCCGCCGGCCCGCTGACAGCGTAGCCGGCCTGCCCGCTCCCACCATGCCGGCAGCGGGCAGGCCGACTACGCTGTCAGCGGGCCGCCGCCGGCCCGCTGACAGCGCAGCCGGCCTGCCCGCTCCCACCATGCCGGCATTATTTTTTTAAGTAAAAATGCCGGCATGGTGGGAGCAGGCAGGCCGGCTACGCTGTCAGCGGGCGGCGTAAGCCGGCCCGCTGACAGCGCAGCCGGCCTGCCCGCTCCCACCATGCCGGCATTTGTTTAAAAAGCAAACACTTACCTGCATGGTCGGAGCGTGGAGGCCGGCGCCGCTCTCAGGTGACGCGTCCTCTGATGACAGCTGAGAGCGGCGCCGGCCTCCACGCTCCGGCACCGCTCTCAGCTGAGGGCGCGTCATCAGAGGGCGCCTGAGAGCGGCGCCGGCCTCCACGCTCCGACCATGCAGGTGAGTGTTTGCTTTTTAAACAAATGCCGGCATGGTGGGAGCGGGCAGGCCGGCTGCGCTGTCAGCGAGCCGGCTTCCGTCGCCCGCTGACAGCGTAGCCGGCCTGCCCGCTCCCACCATGCCGGCATTTTTTTTTTTTATTTCAGGGAAAATTCGATCGGCACGAACCAAAAAAAATTCGGGTTCGTGCCGAATCGAATTTTCCCTGAAATTCGGAGCGAATTCCGGTTTGTCCGAACCGGTTCGCTCATCCCTAATTAGAACCCCATACCTTACGCTTTCACATTTAACTAAACCATGTAAATTTGGTGTGCAACTATAACCTAATTCTTAACCTTGATGGGCAGGGAGTCGTATCAAGCAACGGAGCCGTTAGCCTCGGGTATGTGACTCTCAATGTAACCGCAAACACATACATGCTATTTAAACAAAAGCTGATTCCCTTAATCTCTTTTTCTAGCTGAATATGTAGCGGGTGAAGGATCTGTGGAAGAGTCCGAAGCAGATCAGGCCCAGGAGGCACATGGAGAAGGTGGGTGATGTCACCTTAGATTAATTACTTAGCATAATGACATATGCCCTCTTCCATAGATTAATTACTTAGCATAATGACATATGCCCTCTTCCTTAGATTAATTACTTAGCATAATGACATATGCCCTCTAAAAAACATTCCATCCACAGCTGAGAAACATGTATTTGCCAACAAATAATGTTTGTTTTTTTATACAGGGACCACACGTGCCAGAGTGGGAGCAATGAGTGAAAGGGTCCTTCAGTTGGTGGCCAGAAATGCAGGAGCTGCGTGACTCGTTGGGGACCACAGAAGAAGACTATTGTTCTGGGTCCTGCCATTGCTTTGTATATAGTTTTGAATATTTATATTTTTTAAATTGTTAAAATTTAAAAATGTTATATTCTCTTAAAAACAAAAAAAAAGTTTATACATTTACTGCAAATTTTTTTTTTTAAAAAAGCCATAAAAAATTGAATTTTGTATTAAAACAAAAAAAAAAAAAAAAAACTGTTTCAGTGTCATTTTATTTTCCAAATACATTAACACAAAATGAATGGGCCAAGAAATATTTAGAGATGAAGATGACCGCGAAGTGATTTGGTTAAGTTTTAGGGGTGAGAAATAGAAGAAGAACATGACCGTGAAGTGATTTGGGTAAGTTTTAGGGGTGAGAAATAGAAGAAGAACATGACCGTGAAGTGATTTGGGTAAGTTTTAGGGGTGAGAAATGGAAGAAGAACATGACCGTGAAGTGATTTGGTTAAGTTTTAGGGGTGAGAAATAGAAGAAGAACATGACCGCGAAGTGATTTGGGTAAGTTTTAGGGGTGAGAAATGGAAGAAGAACATGACCGTGAAGTGATTTGGGTAAGTTTTAGGGGTGAGAAATAGAAGAAGAACCTAACCACGATGTGATTTAGCTAAGCATTGTAGCGCAAGTGAGTGAACCAAATTTGTAAGCGAGCACTTTCTATTTCTTGTAAAAGGTAAACAGAATCTAACGGGAAACGTAAAGGATTCGTGGGAGGAGACGATGGAAAAAGGGCAAAAACGAAAGCCGACGTTGTAACATGAGAAAAAAAAACGGAAAATGAAAGCTGGAAAATGACTGGAAAATTCTCGTTGGCATACGAACGGACGAAGACTTTACAGAAGGCTTGCAATGCATGCATAGAATCGCTCGTACACTCGTACGAGAGCAGGAAAATTTAAAAAAATAAACAGATCGACAGAAAACGAAAGTCTTTTTTTGTCTCTCTGAATCAACCCATATGTCTGTAAACAAGCTGAGGGCCAATAGCTGGGAACAGACAAATAGTTAGCACCCCTGCTTAACATCAGGCGGTTCAATGCCCTTTCCAAAAACTTGATAGCCCCCTCTCAGGTCCACAAGAAATGGTACCTGAGCTGACAACAACAAAGACATCCAATTAGGGGTGCCAGAGGTCAGTATTCTCTCCCTCCTCCTAAAATATCCCAGTGTGTTAAGCTTGGTCCCTTTGTATCCTCAGGTATGGAATGAGTCAAGCATTCTGAGAAGAGAACCAGCAGAAGCTTGTGCAGGAGGAGCAGCCAGGAGCCAACAATATTCCAAACTGCAACTACCAGGAACCTGAGAAGGGAGATAAAGGCCCAGGTACCTACTTGTGTGAGTTTGGCTAGACTATGCCAGCTAGAGTTACTAAAGTGGGTGACAATGCCTGGAGGAGAGAAGTGCAGGACGGAAAACGTACTGTGAACTACTACTGTTGAAGCGTACTACTGGAACATATTTCTGTTGGAGTTCAAAACAGTAAATGGAACTCTCAAGAAAGTGGTTTGGTACTGTGTTTGTATTCAGAAGAATGTGTTCTTTGCACATTGCTTAAAGTTCATCAGGAGCCAAAACCGCAAAATCCTGCACTATGGCCATAAATTTGGTCTCAAGTCTAAACCATAAAACAATTGCACTAGGCACCAAGGCCGGGTAATGTCAACGTCATGATACAATCCCAAAAAACTTGATAGCCCCTCTCAGGTCCGCAAGAAATGGTACCTTAACCGACAACAGAGACATCCAATTAGGGGTGTCAAAGGTCAGAGGTCAGTATCCTCTCCCTCCCTCCTCCTAAAATATCTGTGTGGTTTAGAAGCTTCCTCATAGGTCAATCCCAGTATGTTAAGCTTGGTCCCTTTGTATCCTCCTCCATGACAATCAATATTGTGCCACCTTAGGACTTTGTACTGTCAATTATGCTCTTTGCACTTACACTATATAAATGACTGCAGGGTCATAGATAGGTTGTTCTGGTGTGATTCTAGTGTCATTGGATCGATCCAGTCAAGTTTGGGTTAGGCTTTGAGACCAAACATGGTTTTTCTACCTGGCTTTAAATATTCCGCCATGCTAGGAGCACTAAATTGTGAGAGTACTCCAAGGACATTCGTTCTGGTCCCCAGAATGCAAAAAATGTAATACATAGTAGCTTATAGTAGCATAATTCCTTATGATATAATGGTATCCCTCTGTCTGTATGAATGCTTTCAAGTCGAGAGCCTGTGTGTGCTGTCAGTAGGGCAGTAGGGAGCTGTTCCTGCATATAGCTGCATGAGATGTAAACCTTATCTGCAGAGACTGCACATTTTAAATGAGGTCTATTGTTCCTCATCTACCATAATCAGGAAACAATGCCATTATCTATATTCATTTCTGACCTATGGAGGGCTTCTTCTTCACACAAAAAAATCAGATGCAGGTGCTCTGGAGCTATTACCAGCACACATTAAAAAAGTGCAATACGCATTGTGGCAAACCCAACTGTCTGTACAAATATTTCATTATATGGAAACATTATAGCATTATTACGGATGTTTTACTTTAGTTAAAGGGGCTTCTTTTTCGCTAAAAAAAATGTGGTATAAAATGGACCTTTGCCATTATCAGCCGATGAAAGATTGGAAAGAAGAGGAAATTAATCTGTTACTGGAACTGAAGCAACATTCGGGTTAAACTTAACCTGAACCTGAACCTGAACAGCAATACTACTAAGTAATGCTGCCAAGAAATTCTGAAAAAAAGTTAGAGCTGCATATTTGCAAACCTAGACCAGGTTAAGGGTTGAGCATTAAAGTAAAAGTCAACTTTTGTGGACCTTCCCACAGACTTCTGGGCTGGGCAGTGCTGGCAGTAGCTAGAATATTCGCTTACCTTACCACTGGTCCTGAACCTCCTACTGCAACCCCCATGATGTGAACCCGAGTTATGGATTCCGACTGGCCTTGGCACAACTGGCTTCTAATGAAAACAATTGGGGTCTCAGTACATCAGGAACTTCTGTGTATGGAGGATGCCACTGATTTAAATGGGAGCCTGTCATGCCCAGGCCACTCCAACTTGCCAGCTGGAACATGGAAGTGCAGGAGGGTGATTGGTAGTATAGGCACAGCGGTAAGGTAACTGGATCTTTTCCTTTAAAGCTGATGCCAAGTATAAAGAAACCCTCCTGCAATATATCCCTCCCCTGGCACTGAGGCAAGACCACGGGGGGGGGGGGGGGGGGGGTCCAGCACTGTAATTAATGCATGGACGGCACCTGCATTTCCCGCTCTGTGGGGGGCATTCTCTGTTCAGCCCAGCATTGGAATTGCCAGGGAAATGGTGCTGAGTAGCGGGTGAGGTGTTGTTTGTTGTACTCTCCCCATTCCAAGCGCTAAGCTAACCTACTTAATCATTTACCATCAGTGCACCTTGCATTAATGAGAGACTCACATTTAAGTAGCTTGTGCCAGGTTGATACCCCTACTGTTAGAGGCAGGCTAGAATGGAGCCCTTTACACTGTCACTCAACCCCACTCACTCCAATACAAAGCACACCACATGTTTGCATCATTCAGCCCTGCACAAGAGGTGAAACTTTATTTTATAATTACTCTGGCAATTGCAGCTGTTTCCAAAAAATTGATAACATTGTCATGTGTAGCCCTTCCCTATGGGAATACTTTTGACTATGACTAGACAATGACTTTAAAGGGGAACTGAAAACAGCTGCACACATGTTCGACAGATGAACCTATCCCAACAGGCATGCTTTACATTGCTCCAGGGAAAGATGAGTATCTTATGAAATTGGGGCTTGTATGTGGGTTAGGTTCCTTGTGGGTTTGGACCCTACTTGACAAATAGTTCCAATGGAGTATTTATGTCCGTCTTAAGATGAATAAGAAAGAAGGTCAGCCAGACGACTAACATGCTTTGAAAGAAGATTCATATAACACCAATATAACACTTGTGACAGGTTTCCTTCAAACCCAATATGAATAACAATTTTCCACCGCATGTTGTTTTATTCGTTGCATGAGTTTTAATCGATTATTCCACATTTAACTGAATCATACTTTTTTCCTGTTTTGCAAGATTACCACCCCTGTGGAAGCCTCGGTGTACGTAAAGTCAATCCTTTTGGCTTGGCACCTCCATAATTGCGGAAAACTTGGCGGAGAAACTGGAAATCGCTTACCTATGAAAGCATCTTATAAGCTTCAATAACACGAGAAGTGCTTACAGCCATTACAGGAATCTCGGTAATCTCCATGAACGTGCTGCAGTCACAGGACCCCATGTAACGGAAAAGAGGGACTTACTCTAACCAAGCTTCAAGTGGAGCTTCCATGTGTTTCCTTAACCTGTCCACAATACTCTCACAAGGTGAAATTACTCTTGTTACAAAAAACAATCTGACTATTCAGAGAAATTCCAAACTTGATTATTTGCCAGACTTACAAGTGTTAGATTGTGAATGTATTGCCTCCGATGGAGCGGCCATACTGGATGCTGGCAACCTAGGGGGCTCATGGGGCACCAGACTGCTTTGCTATTTTATTTTCATTGGACTACCGCCAATCGGTCCAGATGGGGGGACGTCACCAGCCAGATTGCTTTTTGGGGATAAGTGGGGTTTATTAGTGGGAAGATAGTGTATTTTGTCCCAAGAGGGGAGGGCAATTACCTGCTTACCTTTGCCAGATGCATAAAATGACACACAGTCTGTTTGGTGGGCACCATTCTTTCATATTGAACAAGGTGAAATAATGCAAAGTAAGGCCGGTGTGTCAGGTTTCCATTTAAAGTTAGCTACTAGAAATAAGAAGGCTTAGCACCCTCCCAGGGTTTTTTGTAATAATAATGCTGGGAGAGGCCATTGGTTTATAGCCAGTTTCAGTTGTAGAGATAGTAAAAAGGCTCCAGATCAGGGGTGCACTATCTGCGGCCCACACTGTTGCGGCCCCTGGCACATCTGGCTACTGCTACCCACCTGTGACCACCTAACCTTCACTTAAAACAGACCAACAATCAAAAATGACTTAAACCAGACCAACACAACAAACAGTGCTCATATGCATCCATCCCCAGGGCAATTTAGATGGCTGCACATAAACATTCATTTACCTTTTTCTAAATCCTGTAGTAAATTTTAGAAACAATGTGGCGGCTCATGCATTTGCAGGCCACCTGCAAACAGGAGGTGCTGCTGGGCTTCCTGTTACTGTGCATTGTCAGTTATGTCAGATGAATCCAGACAGCAGCATGGCTGAGATGCTGAGAGAGGAAGCTCCAAAAAGTCACTACCTTTCATCTGTGCCAGGATGTTGGTCCAGTTTAACTCTGCCCACCTCACTTCTTCCCACCTCTCCCTGAATAAACTCTACTTATCTTAACTCCTCCTACCTCACCTTTGCCCTGCATAACTCACCTTTTCTCACCACACCCCTGCCTACTTCCTTCTACCTCACCTCTGGTCTCCTCTCCTGAGTCCATCTTACCTCTACCAACCACACCTCTGCTCACCTTTTCCTGCCTCACCTTCCTTCACCTCTCCTCTGCCCGGTTTACCTCCTCCTATACATTAAAGCGGACCTTCACTCTGAATAAGAGTCTATCTTATATGTTTCCCACACCCTGTACATACAGATTGTTCACATTAAAAATCATCCTACCTGCATCTACTGCATGTTATGAGCCTTTAAACATCCAAGATGGTGGCTTATGGAAGCCGCCATCTTATCAGGCAGCCTGCAAACAGGAAGTGCCTCCTGAGTGTGCTGCTCTGCATTCTGGGACTGCTGACCTTTACCTGACCCCAGCTCTGCTCTGTCTGAGCAAAGAACAGCTATAACCCGCCCCCCTGTACCTTATCCCACTCTCCTCTCCTCAGTAAGTGTGATGCTTCTGAGTCAAGATGGCGGCACCCGTATCCTAAATTCCTGAACAGAGTTGCAGCCCAGTGGGGGAAAGAATAATAAGTTAGTGACTAAAAATGCAAAATATATTAATTTTAGATGCTGGGGAACTGTTTTTTAAGAGTTTGGGCTTTTCATTAAATCACGCTGAAGGTCCGGTTTAAGTCATATATAATGCTTTAGGTTTAAAGTTTTGCTGCAGCAAAATATTTGCACTTTTTTCTGCTTGGGATTTGGAGTGGAATAATGAGATAGTGTGGCCCTTACACCAAAAAAGTTTGTGCCCCCCCACACTCTAGATAGAGACAGTGAGCATATAGCCAAAGGAAAGCATAAGATGCCATAGAAAGAATAGCAAGTAGGTGAAAAGGGTAAAAGGGGAGATTCGGAGTTAGAAATTGAACAACTGTTAAGGGGTTAATAGGTAGGTTAAGGGTTAATAGTGTTGTATAGTGTAGGTTGGGTGTTTTAGGGATGGTAGCAGGAACGCTTTTTATTGCTTCCTCCCTGCCACTGAGGGGTTACATTTTAGACATTTAATTAGGGACTGCCCACCTCATCCCTGATTGGTTCCTGGGTCTTATATAATGAAGATCCAGGGAGTGAGCAAGGGTCTACAGTTGAGGATGCCAGACTTGAATGCTGAGCCAGGAGGTTGAAGAGAGGATAGGGACCAGTGTCCAAAGGTAGAAGCACTGACCAGCATCCAAGCCAATCAGTTGGAGATGGGCACCTCAAGGAGTATGCCTAATTGTTGGGGACCCATTATCCATAAGAGGCATCCAAATAAAGAGGCTGCACCACGGAACACTATGACCCACCTTGGATTGCTCCTGGAGAACCCGGGGACCTGAGTGGGTCAAGGTACTAGTGAGAACTGGTCTGGACATCACCCCTGTCTCGCATGTAACATGTGGCCTGGATCATGTGCAGCGTGTGACTGGAAGTTGTAGTGGGTTTTCCCAGGAGGCTTGTAGCAGTATTGATGGGCAGCCCTACAGACAGCCAGAGTTCTACATTCCATATCTGAGGGGAAAGATCAATGTGAGAGAGGAGTGTGGAAAGACAGAAACACCTGGCCCAAGGAAGACCCTGTGGCAGACCCATGGCAGAGCAGGCTGGAATAAAGCCTCAACCAGAACTTATTAGAGGGATTAAGCCCAACAGTGACCAATCCTACATCTACTATACTAACTGTATTGGATTGGGACATTAGGCTTTTGCTACACTGATGACCAAACAAATTATGTAAATATGAACCAAATATGTCTCTCTACATTCTGTACAGATGATAACAGGGCTGGCGCCAGCACAGGGCCCACCTGGGCAATTGCCAGGGCCCCTGGCAGCTTCAGGGTTCCACTCAGGCTCATGCTTGACCATGGTATTATTTTACAGTGGACCTAAACCACCAAATGCTGGGTGCTGTGTGCAGACCTGCTCATGGTTGGCCTCAGCTACAGGGGGTGATCAGCAACAATAGAGAAGATGGCCTGGAATGCAATTGATGGAAGCTCAGAACATGACGGGAACCAGGTGACAACTGGCAAGGACTAGAGGGTGATCAGCAGCAGAAGATGACCCATTTGTGGCAGCAGAGCTGAAAGGTGCCATCATGTGACTCACTACTTTGGGGCCTACTAAGGCTCTGTTGCCCAAGGGCCCCCACAAACCTGGAGCCGGACCTGGATGATACCCTAGTGCCATGTTAAAGCCTAATCATTTTGGCACTATTAAAACATTCACCAATCAGGGTAAACCTTCATAGCCTATTGGTACAGGCTTGTTACTGTATGTGAGAGGCATCAAGGAACCAACAGAAGAAATATTAGGGGCCACTATATAAACATGGAGAACAGGAATGCTTTTCCTAAATCAGCAAATTATGGAAAAAAATGCAGCTATCTGAACCAAATTCAATACAATAGAGTACAATAGACAATATGTGGGTGGCACAAGCAGGGGAGCCCCCAGTGACACACATGGCTTTATTTGGTTGGTGACCAAACAGAAAGTTCATCCTACATAGTACAGAATTGTACAAACCATAGAGGCAGGGGAGGCAACTGCTACCCATAGTGATCTATTGGCCCATAGTGGAGGAGGGCGCAGTGTAAGCTGTCTCCTTTGCCCAGGGAAAAAATCCCCCAGGTCCATTTCTTGCCCCAGCTGTAAAGTATCATGGGGGGCTGCAACATATGTGTGAGGATAGAGGGGGGCACAGCATTGACCTGCCAGTATGTAGCTGAAGAGCAAGTTGCTTTCAACTCCCCTGAGTGACTCATCTAAGTAACAGTTTCTCAGGGAACAGAAAGCAGGATGCCACAATTTGGTGAGTAGAAAGGCATTGCCTCCCAGCCACACTCTGCCCTGTCATGGCCGGAGGGTATTGCTTCAAGGTCAGGGAGATGACGTCACATATAACTGAAACTAAACAAAAGCACAGCAACTCTATTCTCTTTCCGCTGTATCCATAACAAAAAATTGGAGGATAAGCTGTCGCTTTTCTATTTTGATTTTCAAATATTTATTGGCACAGTATATAGTCAGTCTTACCTTTAAACCCTCTCTGTCCAGCTGGCCCTGGTGCTCCCAAGTCTCCTTGATCTCCTTTTTGTCCAGGCAGTCCAGGAAGACCTCTTTCACCTGGAAAACCTGGAATAAACAAACCATGGAGCTTTACGATATGCATCTGCCTTTATTAATATACAAATATTCCAACCTAAATTAGGCTACATAGAGTTCCACCCACATCTCTTAAACATGAACTCCAGAAACCATTGTTAATTAAAGGAGCACTATCACAAAATATGTCCCAATGATAAAAATCTATATAAATGTGCTGGACGGAGGGGGAAGGAGTTACTTATAGACCCGGCATCAAGAAATATCCAGCCAGGCTTGTTTTTCTTTCTTTTAATGATAGGAAGAGGACATCTGGGGTGACAGGCTCTGTCTAAACCTGCCACCCCTGGATTTTATTCCTACCATGAGAGAATAAACCACAAGGCTGGCGGAAATTGTATTCAGTTGGGGTGTATATGTGACCCCTCCTCTAATTAGCTCACGTGTTTATATGTATTTTTACTATTACACAATTTCGCAATAGTCAATAGTTTTGACTATCCTGAGTTTTGGTCCTTTCCCTGGGGGCACCCCGATCGGGGTGAAACCCCCCAGGATGCCACAGCCAACTCACCTCTTCCCGGTCCCATGGCGTGTCTAAGAGCAGCGGCTCTGACTGACGTATCCTCCGCCTCTCTCTAACAGGGAGCATGCCCATGCCAGTCATTCACATCTGCCTGGTGCAGGCACGCACACTGCTAGAAGAATGTGGAGGATGCGGCCGTCAGAGCCACTGCTCTTAGATGCGCTGTGGGATAGGGAGGAGGTAAGTTGGCTGTGGCGATCTGGGGGGTTTTCCACAGCAGGTCACCCCGATCGGGGCGCCCCCGGGGAAAGGACCAAAGGATAGTCAAAATACCGGGTTTTGGTCCACTTTAAATACAGTTATTAAAGTGGCACCCAAGTGGCGCAGAGAGGGCGCCTGTCCCTGAAGAACATTAGCACTGTTTGAAAGCAGGCTGACCAATTAAAAAAAGGACTTATGTCCACCCTAGTCATTTTGAGAGGAGGGAGTTTTAGTTTGAAAATAGGGTGACAGGTGCTCTTCAAGCAGTGTTTCTGCACTTGCATAGTACAGACGTCCAGATGCCAGAAAAAAAAAAAATTCCCAGTATTTCTGCCTGTAGCCAGATGCCTAATTTGAAACGCAGCATTCCATGGCAGCGACTATAGACATATTTCCAGTGTGTTAAATAAGTAATTTTAGAAATGCTATAAATGTTGAAAATTAGAGGGGATGATCACGGGATTTACTAATCTACAGCTCTCTCTGTAACAGCAGCAGAGCCCAGGTTGGGTGGAATATAAATGATTCTGGTTGTTTCCAGTAGGTTCTAGCAGACAAAAAAGTGAGAGGATGTTCTTGAATTATTCATTACATTTCTGAAAATCAGATATAGAAACCAAGAGCCTTGCCTAAAGCAGCCCTAAAGACAATCCACCCAGGGTATCCCAGTTCAAGCTCAGTAGATTACTATTTGGTCCTTTTTACCTATCTTTATTTTCCAAGATAGGAGTGGCTTGGATTTGCATTATGGTATAGCACAGCTAAATTTGAGCTTTGGGACTACCACATTGGGAAAGGAGAAGATACTAATAAGAAAAAGGAATGATGACATAAAGCTAGGACTAAAGCTAGGACTAACTATGACTGGCTCCAAATATAGCAGTTGGATATAATATACTGCCCCATGCACTGATGGACAGAATACCCTTTACACTTGTCTCAATCTGTCTTGGGTCATCACAAGGACTTTGATTCTCAATGGTCCAATGTTGTACATAACCTAGAAGCAGGGAAGGCAGCAGCTACTGGGCCCATAGCAAAAGGGGGCCCGTGAAATGTAATCACCAATGTCATTGCCAAGTAGGAAGTTAGTAGTGCTAGTCAACATGGCCAGCTTATAGGCAGGGCACAAGGGGAGCGTGACCCTGGGCCTCTGCCATGTGCCCTGCAAGAGGGCCTCCACCAACATTAGGGCTATGGTTAAGGGTGTACTGGGACTTTGTGGTGCCACCACTTGGTCCGGCAGCCCCAATCGACATGCCCTTGATGTGTTTACCTGAGACTCTCCCCTTTTAAATGACCATCAGCCACCTCCAATGGGTCATTAGCCCCCCTAGGTACGGAGATCCGGAACCTGGGATTGTACCACTCTGGCACCTGCGAGCAACAGTGCCAGGACTTTGTGGTACTTCTGCTTGGTCAGGTTTGTATCAATCTACATGCCCTTACAGGAGTGTATATTTGAGGCTCTTTCCTTTCCAACAACACCGTGTGACGACGCACTTACCTCCAGCCCGGTCCCGCAACGTTCTCAGGCGGCTCGAGCGGCGTCAGCTCGTGCAGCGCCGAGTGCAGCCGCTTCCTCCTCTCACCACCGTCTTCCCAGCTCCTCTGTACGTGTTCACCTGAGTATGTCTCTCTTATGCCCTCTGGCGGCACTGCAGTCAGCGCAGTAGCCAAAGGTTGATTTAAAGGGTCAATGACCCCAAACGCCCTAAAAGGTTTAAACTGGGCAATCAGCCCAAAGTTTGTAAATAGCACCAATCACATACATTCCCCTTGTCCAATCCCATTAGGTTCAGCCCTATAAAGGGTCCCCCCCAGTCTGTCATTGCCCGTGATAGAGTTTAGCTGGGTGTGCTTATCCTGAGTTCCTGTGCTGACCTTGCTAGCCTGACTATTTTGAATGCCGCCTGTACTGACCTCTGCCTGAATTACGACCACGAACCTGTCTCATCCCTGGTGCCACAAAGCTATCTGATCTCCAATGGTTTGACCATTGACGTGACCTTTGACCTTGCCTGTTTTCTCCCTCGGAGTTCCCAGAACTGTATTCTGTACTTACCTTGGCTACCCCATTACACCCAGTCTTACCTTCGGTTCATCCGTCTTCACCCCTGTGAGCTTACATCCTTTGAGCTAATAAGTCCTGGGGGCAACCGTGTCCGGCGAGGCATTTAAAGCGTCCCGGCAAACGGGGGCTTGGGTAAAGGTGAAGCTAGCAGCGGAGATAGGGGGTTGCAAGCTCACAAAGAAGACGGGTGTTCCTGATTTTTGACACACCTACAGTGGATAAGCCCCACTAGGTCTGGAGATCTGGTGTTCTGAAGTGTACCATCTTGGTCGAGGTGCCCAGCTTCCCAGAATGATTTGAAGTCTCAGTTCTCCAGGTCCAAGGGGGGCTGGCGACTCACTGGAGCTGGGGTCTATAGCTCCGGCTACCCACTTACTACTGTACGGACCCACTTACCTACCGCATTTTTGCTTCATAAGATGCAACTAGGGTTTACAGGAGGTAAATAAGAAGAAAAATATTCTGAACCAAAAAGTGTGCTAAGATACCCCCTCCTAATCACCCCATAGCAGGCAGCATGCGGAACCCCCACAATCACTCCATTACAAACAGTGTGCGAAGTCCCCACCAATCACCTCATTACAGACAGTGTGGAGGGAAGCTTCTTCCAAGTCTCTTCATTTGTGCCTACAGGCCTCATAATTGGAAAATAAATGGGCATAAAGTCCCCCTAAGTGTAGCCAAAAACAGATCCCCATATTCCCGATTAATACAAAAAATTATGTATTTTAATAATAAATATACACTAACATCAGCTTGAACATACACAAAATATAAGGTTGAAATCATTTTTTTCTTTTGCACATTTGTGATCCTCAAAGTATGTTGTGTATAATGTTAGCATTACTATTTGTTACATGTGTATATTTATATACTGTGTTCACACTGACAGTGGATACATTCTGCAACATTGCTACATTTTGCTGGAGATAAATGTGCTTGAGGACAATCCCCTGATTGATTTTAACCTTGTATTTTGTGTATGTTCAAGTTATTTTTGGCTACACTTTGGGAAAGCATTAAGTGGGCATATTGGCTATTTGCCCACTTAATTCTTTCCCAAACATCCCTATGAGTGAACGGGTAAAAAAAAAATTCTTAGTATTCCCACTATAAGCTACCCTAACACCTCCCCCCCCCCCCCCCCACACACGCCTCTGGGGGCGAAAAATATGGTATATACCTTCCCACTGACCCACCTACATATCTACCTGCCTACTGACCCACCTACCTGCCTACTGAACCGCCCACATACCTACCCGTCCACCCACCTACATACCTATCTACATGCCTACTGATCCACACACTCAACTACCTACTTATCTACCTTTCTACTGACCCACCCCTACCTACCAGCCTATCTACCATACTTCTGCTGTTCCCTGATTAGCAAACTTCACAACAGTCTGTGCTAATAGGATTCATCTGCCCCCTCTCTCTCTCTCTTTCTCTACAGTCCCATAACCTGTTGTGTTTTTCTTTTTTGATAAAAAATAGAACAAAGATTTTTTATTGCACTTTTTTGTGTGTTAAAATGAAAAAGCTCAGCCAGACCCAGGTTGCAATTCACACCCAGATGTGCAGCCAAATTAAAGCTTGCTTCACCAGATAATTAGCATGGCCTCCAATGCTTCAGACAGTGCTGGCTTCTAAAATTGTTTAGTTAGTCTTAGTCGTCATGAGTTGAAGCTTATGGAGGAAAAGTGTAGGTGAGGTTGGAAGGACCTAGGACAGGATACAAGGGTACTTTTCTGAGAGGAAACAACTACCACAATCCACAAAAACTTGTTGCTGGATTTCTGCGGCCATTATTGTTAACTATATTTTAATGCACTTATTTAAGCTCGCATAGCCTTCCATCTGGGTTTGGGTGCTCATTCATGCATGCCCAAAGTGTTGGACTTCTTGAATTTTCTAATTAAATGTAAGTTTCCAAGCTACAGCTTGCAGGTCTAAGTACATTAACCATTAAAAGAATATTAACTGGTGATCATTAGCTCCTTTCAACATGAGCACTTAGTTGGAACACATCAATCAATCACATATTGAGGTCTGTTTTTTATGTTTGGAATACTACCCTTGAAGTGCCGTGTGTCAAATGTGCTCCCTTTAATGAATCTTTGAGATGGTGATGTTACTGTTACTGGACCTGGAGCTGTGCTGACTTTCCTTGTGTTAGCTGTTGCTAGTTCTTATAAACATAGCCTCAATAGGTTATTATTTCGTCAAAGTGCCCTTACACAATGTCCATTTCCACTGAATTGTGAGAACAATATGGCGGCAGCATCTGAAGGGATAAAGGTCCATGTAGGAGGGGGACAGGGAGGACCTAGACTCAGAGGTAGGCCTCAAGGACATCGCACTGGTGGTTGAGGACATGAGGCAGAAGTACTTACACAGGTTCCCCGACAAGCAGCTGTCCAAAGCTGTGCTCCAGCAGGTCGGCTATACAAAGGCAACTCAGTCTAAAATTTCTTTTATGGAGCAAGCTCCCCCTTAGTTCAGACAGGGGCTCCCAGACACTTTCCCAGGACGTCCCAGACTCTCTCCCCTGGATGGAATGGCCCTCACCTGATCAGGCCTCAGGTCGGGAAGCTTTCCTCTCTGAAGCAACATTTGGGGGTCAATTCAGAGTCAGGTGAGAATGAAAGTAAATTGCCATTCACTTTCTTTGCCTTCCTTGGGGGTGATTCAGAGCCAGGTGAAAATTCATACCCAGTAGACAATGAAAGTGAATGGCAGTTTTCTCACCTGGCTATGAATCAACCCCTTTGGTTGTGACACACGTCGGAGTGATGATGGCCCGTTAGGTGTGTTAGCTGAGACGCTTCATTTGAGTACACCTTGCTTCCCAGTTTTTTTTTAATCTGTACATATATGGTTTCTAGATTCGTGCTTTCGGGCTTGTCTACTGTTCTACTGTTTCATTATTCACTATCTCTGGGCTAGCGGAGTTATAACTTTTAACCTGGCGGTGAGGTTGCTTTACAATAAGAATTGATTATCTTTTTTTTCACTGGACAAACCAGTACTTGTTGGGCCCCCCTTTTATAGACCCAACTGCCAATCCATATTTTGAGGGGCAGGACCTGACTCAACTACTATAACTCCTCCACCCTTAGAGGCAGAGAATCTTTTAAACCTCCGAGTTCCTGCCCCTAGCCCAACTCACAAACCCTGTACCCTGGGTTTCTCTGACAGGTTAACCTTTAGACAGATGGTGGCTAGCCTGCCATTTCTGCTACAGATGGATACTGAGGGCAGAGAAGGCAGGGCTTGGGGGCGATGAACCGTAAGTCAGCTGTATGTATTGGTCCTTTCACTGCACAACAACACAACACAGGTAAATTGCAATACATGCGCTTTACCTGCACTGCCCATAGACTTCAATTGTCTGTGTTGGAGTTGAATGTTTAGAAATACTCAGCCCAGAGATGTGAAAGGGCCCTTTAACCTCATTGGGACGCATTTTCTTCCCATCTTGTCACAGTAGTGGGAAGCTGTGAAAGGGACCTAAATCTCCAATGCCTATCAATAATAATAAGTTAAAGTGGACCAAAACCCAGCTGGATTGGCCCGGGAATCTTATAGATTCGGGATGCCCCGCTTTGTGAAACCTACCAGGTCCCTCGATACACTTACCTTAATCCTGGTCCAACGGCGCATGCGTGGGCCGTAGTCGCATCCTCCTATCCGTGTAGCAGGGTGCATGCCCGCGCCGGCCATTCACAAATGTGTTCCCTGTTAGAGGGAAGCACAAAATGCGGCTGCCAGCGTGCTCGGAGCCGCTGAGCTAAGACGTCGCTCAGCATAGCTGTTGGCGCTGTTGGACCGCGGTGAGGTGAGTTGATGTGGGGGGTTTCACATAGCGGGGAGCCCCGGGGGAGTGGACCAAATCCCAGGATAGTCAAAATCCTGGGTTTTGGTCCACTTTAAAGCAACACAATAGAGTGGCATGTCTTGACTATAGTAAACTAAACTGGACTTAAAAACAAAAAACAAGTCCAGAGACAGCAAGCTGTATTAAGTATCAGACAACAGGAAAACAAAAGAAAGCAGTTCCATTAGATTGGCAGAATTCAAGACAGAAGCATAGGGTAGGCTTTGGTTAGCAGGATAGGGAGGTGGACTAAGAAGTGGAACAGGTACCAGTATCAAAATGTGTCAGATCTCTTAGAGTGCTACCATCAGTGGCATAACCACATGTCACAGGGCCTGAGAACAAACATGCACATGGCTCATACAGTAGGCCATTTCCTGTCTTTTTAGTTGACAGACAACTTAAAACTGAAGCAGGGAAAAATTTTAATTTTTTCTTCTGTACAATATACCATGAGCATCCAAATCTAATAAATACGGTGGTGGAGCCACAATGATAGGGTCCCCCCTGACCTGCTGGGCCCAGTGCGGTCACTACCTCTGCACCCCCTAAAGTTACACAGCATAGCTATGTGTTATTTTACCTCTTAATCCAGGTAATCCAGGAACTCCAGGTTCACCCTCCATTCCTTCATGGCCTTGATCTCCTTTTGGTCCGGGAGGACCTAAGAAGTAAAACAGATGTCAGCTACTGCAGATAAAATAACATCAATAAGCAGATTATTAATATCATAACATTCTCTGCAGATCCGTTCTAACTTTTACAAGCTAAGATGTTTCAACCATTTTGACGAACCCTAAAAGCTTCAACCAAACTGTAAAGAAAGGTCAAAGGACTTAAACACTTCACTCCTGGGTAGTCCTGTAGCCGCCATTAATTCAGGGGTTAACCCACAACCCCAAAGCAGATCTGTTCTGACGTTTTCAAGTTAAGATCTTTAGATAATTCTGACGAACCCTAAAAGCTTCAACCAAATTATAAAGAAAGGTCAGAGGACTGAAAAAACTTCATTACTGGGTAGTCCTATAGCCGCTATTAATCTAGGGGTTAACCCAGGATCCCAAAGCAATTACATATCAAAAATACACATGCGTGCGAGCACGGCTGTCTTATTCCCTTCGGCGGCTCTGCAGACAGATAGTTTGAATGGGCCAATGAGCCCCAACATTGATGTGGAGCAGCTGCCGCAATTTACCAGTGGGCAAATCAGCCCTTAAGATGCTCAGGAGCCTAGGTGCTTCGAGTGCCCCAGCAAATTCCCTACATCATCGTACTATAAGAGGATCCCCTGCCATACTGTCATTGCCCGTGATTGCGTGCTGCTGGGTGCTTTAGACCTCTGTGATTGCTCATTGTTTTCCGACCTAGTTGGCCTTACCACTCCGTGGCTGCTGCCGGGACGCCTACCTGAACTCTGACTTTGAACCCGTCTCTTCCCTTGTACCGTGAACTCTCTGACCTCCCGGCTTTGCCTTTGGCTTTACCTTGACCCTTGACCCTTCTTCCTTGGTGCAATGCATCATGAGGATTGCTAACCTGTGTATGACCCCAGGCTAACCCGACATTACCCAGTCTTGCCCCAGGTTCATCTGCTTTCACCCCTGTAATCTTCACCCCACAATCTTTGTGCTATTCCTGGGGACAACCAGTGTCCCAACAAAGTGTCCCAGCAAATAGGCACTTGGCTATAGTTGAAGCTAGCAGCAGAGATTGGGGTTTGTGGACTCACCTAGAAGGTGGGTGTAGCTTGGGACCTGACACTATTTTTGTTAAAGATCTCTTTAACTTAAAATACTGTAAAATAAAAACTGTGAGCATAATTGGATTTAATGTATTTTTTCTATTTATCAGATTGGCAGTTCAGTGAATTATTTTACTTGCTGCCTGGGATTGTTCATTAACACTTAAATGTTTGTGTTCACTAGACCCCCCAGACAGAAAATAAGAAGGTTATTGGTAGAGGCATCTTGGCACGATAAAATGGGGAATTATAATGTTTATATCGGCTTTCACTTTTGTTTGTGGGAAACAAGCGGCGTGTCCTAGGTGAAGACAGACCATGTGTCTGTGTCAACACCAACCTGATCCCCCTGCCAGAACATTTGTAACCGCAATTTCCAACCATATGAAAAGAACATGAAAAATGCTTGAACTGTCTTAAGCTTTCTTGATGTGGATCATGTAACACAACATTCTAATGGTAGAAATTTTCTGCAGGAAACTCATTACAATTTTTTGGTTTAGGTTTGCAAAAAGTGTAACGCACCTACAGCCAGGTTAGCGACAGCGTAGCAAGGAGCAGATGTGCTTTGGACCCAGGGTACCCAGTCCTCAATTACCTCCAGTTCTACTGCATAATGTAAAAAGCAGGACATCTTGGCTTAAAACAAAGATACGGGCCTCGATTCACTAAGAGTTAAAAAAAAAACTCTCATGGTAGTAAAAAATTCAATTCATGAGAAAAAAGCCTGAGAATTTCACTGTTACTGAATCACCAGTCAGGAAGACAATGAAAATCAATGTCACTTTTTACTACATGTAAAAAGAGGTAAAAAGTTCACTACTTTTCTCAGGAGTAAAAAAGTGCCATTTACTTTCATAGTCTTCCTATCTGGTGATTCACTAAAAGTGAAATTCTCAGGCTTTTTTCTCATGAATTGAATTTTTTACTACCTTGAATATTTTTTTCAACTCTTAGTGAATCAATTTCCTCTGGAGTGACCAGAAGGCTTGCAGGTTCAATTCCCGGGCTTGGGACATGACTGAAGTACATACCACATCTTTGCCCCAATCTATAAGCCATAGGCCACTGTACAAAAACAGAGAAGGGAGGTAGAGGAATGAACCCTTTACCGCAACCCCCTCCAAATAGGAGCACCAGACAATATAAAAAGTCAAGATTTCATTTTGCATATTTAAATAAATAATTAAATACCAAATATAGTACCAATTAGAGATGATCGAACTTCTTGAAAGTTAGATTCGGGCGATTCGCCGAATTTCCCCAAGAAATTCGGGTTCGCCTGAATCGAACTTTCACGAATCGCTCATCTGAAAAAAAAAATGCCGGCATGGTGGGAGCGGGCAGGCCGGCTACGCCCGTCAGCGGGCCGCGCCGGCCCGCTGACAGCGTAGCCGGCCTGCCCGCTCCCACCATGCAGGCAAAAATGCCGGCATGGGGGCAGCGGGCAGGCCGGCTACGCTGTCAGCGGGCCGCCGCCAGCCCGCTGACAGCGCAGCCGGCCTGCCCGCTCCCACCATGCCGGCATTTTTTTTTTAAGCAAAAATGCCGGCATGGTGGGAGCGGGCAGGCCGGGTACGCTGTCAGCGGCGCCGGCCTCCACGCTCCGACCATGCAGGTAAGTGTTTGCTTTTTAAACAAATGCCGGCATGGTGGGAGCGGGCAGGCCGGCTTCCGCCGCCCGCTGACAGCGTAGCTGGCCTGCCCGCTCCCACCATGCCGGCATTTTTTTTTTTATTTCAGGGAAAATTCGATCGGCACGAACCAAAAAAAAATCGGGTTCGTGCCGAATCGAATTTTCCCTGAAATTCGGAGCGAATTCTGGTTCGTCCGAACCAGTTCGCTCATCCCTAGTACCAATATATACAATATGCAAAAAAGAGTTTTATGATTATGTGCAAAAAATGCCTTATTTATATATACATATAACCATTAAAGAATCACTAAACGTGCAACAACTTAAAAATGGTCAAATTCTGAATTATGGGCCCAAAAAATACCACAGTAAAGAAAGTGATCAAAATATATTGAAACGAATACTGAATAATGAAGGATGGCAGCACACAAATGCCCTGGGAATGGAGGCTATGAACCGAAATGCTGCAAAATCCACTCTGTAATCAGTATCCCCGCCCAGCTGATCCTCATTAGTATAGTGGTCAGTATGCAGTTTTGCATATTGTATATATTGGCACTATAGGCTCGATTCAGAGAGACACAAAAAAACTTTCGCTTTGGTGCCGACGTCGTAAGATTTTCAAAATTTCCCGCTCTCGCATGAACGTTCGAGCGATTCTATGCATGCTTCGTAAACCTTCCGTAGCGCGTCCGTGTGCTCGTATGCCAGAGTACGCAGACGAGGCTGTCATTTTCCTTCGAAAATGTTCAGATTCATTTTTCACAACTACCAACGTAGCCTTTCGTTTTTGCCCTTTTCCCATCGTATCCTCACACGAATCCTATCATTTTCCCGCTACATCCTGCTTCATTTTTTCCGAAAATATCTGGCCAGACGAAATTCTTACGATATTGCGCCTGCGCACTACAAACTTCTCTCATTAAAGTGCTCGCCTACATAATTTCACTTCCATCACTAAACTCACCCTAACCACTTCGCGCTATCCTGCCTTTTCCCTTGAGGTCCCTTAAAGCTCACCCTAACCACTTCGCGCTATCCTGCCTTTTCCCTTGAGGTCCCTTAAAGCTCACCCTAACCACTTCGCGCTATCCTGCCTTTTCCCTTGAGGTCCCTTAAAGCTCACCCTAACCACTTCGCGCTATCCTGCCTTTTCCCTTGAGGTCCCTTAAAGCTCACCCTAACCACTTCGCGCTATCCTGCCTTTTCCCTTGAGGTCCCTTAAAGCTCACCCTAACCACTTCGCGCTATCCTGCCTTTTCCCTTGAGGTCCCTTAAAGCTCACCCTAACCACTTCGCGCTATCCTGCCTTTTCCCTTGAGGTCCCTAAAACTTACCCAAATCACTTAGCGCTTTGATTCTTCTTCCATTTTCACACCCTAAAACTTACCCAAATCACTTAGCGCCTTGTTTCTTCTTCCATTTTAGGTCCCTCAAACTTACCCAAATCACTTAGCGCCTTGTTTCTTCTTCCATTTTCACACCCTAAAACTTACCCAAATCACTTAGCGCCTTGTTTCTTCTTCCATTTTCACACCCTAAAACTTACCCAAATCACTTAGCGCTTTGTTTCTTCTTCCATTTTCACACCCTAAAACTTACCCAAATCACTTAGCGCCTTGTTTCTTCTTCCATTTTAGGTCCCTAAAACTTACCCAAATCACTTAGCGCCTTGTTTCTTCTTCCATTTTCACACCCTAAAACTTACCCAAATCACTTAGCGCCTTGTTTCTTCTTCCATTTTCACACCCTAAAACTTACCCAAATCACTTAGCGCCTTGTTTCTTCTTCCATTTTCACACCCTAAAACTTACCCAAATCACTTAGCGCTTTGTTTCTTCTTCCATTTTCACACCCTAAAACTTACCCAAATCACTTTGCGCCTTGTTTCTTCTTCCATTTTCACACCCTAAAACTTACCCAAATCACTTAGCGCCTTGTTTCTTCTTCCATTTTCACACCCTAAAACTTACCCAACTCACTTAGCGCCTTGTTTCTTCTTCCATTTTCACACCCTAAAACTTACCCAAATCACTTAGCGCTTTGTTTCTTCTTCCATTTTCACACCCTAAAACTTACCCAAATCACTTAGCGCTTTGTTTCTTCTTCCATTTTCACACCCTAAAACTTACCCAAATCACTTAGCGCTTTGTTTCTTCTTCCATTTTAGGTCCCTAAAACTTACCCAAATCACTTAGCGCTTTGTTTCTTCTTCCATTTTAGGTCCCTAAAACTTACCCAAATCACTTAGCGCTTTGTTTCTTCTTCCATTTTAGGTCCCTAAAACTTACCCAAATCACTTAGCGCCTTGTTTCTTCTTCCATTTTCACACCCTAAAACTTACCCAAATCACTTAGCGCTTTGTTTCTTCTTCCATTTTCACACCCTAAAACTTACCCAAATCACTTAGCGCCTTGTTTCTTCTTCCATTTTAGGTCCCTAAAACTTACCCAAATCACTTAGCGCCTTGTTTCTTCTTCCATTTTCACACCCTAAAACTTACCCAAATCACTTAGCGCTTTGTTTCTTCTTCCATTTTCACACCCTAAAACTTACCCAAATCACTTAGCGCCTTGTTTCTTCTTCCATTTTCACACCCTAAAACTTACCCAAATCACTTAGCGCTTTGTTTCTTCTTCCATTTTCACACCCTAAAACTTACCCAAATCACTTAGCGCTTTGTTTCTTCTTCCATTTTCACACCCTAAAACTTACCCAAATCACTTAGCGCTTTGTTTCTTCTTCCATTTTAGGTCCCTAAAAGTTACCCAAATCACTTAGCGCTTTGTTTCTTCTTCCATTTTAGGTCCCTAAAACTTACCCAAATCACTTAGCGCTTTGTTTCTTCTTCCATTTTAGGTCCCTAAAACTTACCCAAATCACTTAGCGCCTTGTTTCTTCTTCCATTTTCACACCCTAAAACTTACCCAAATCACTTCACGGACATCACAATCTTGATTTTCAAATATGTCATTGGCCCCTTGTTTTTGTTAAATGTATGTGTGCAAATAAATGGGACAACATGTTTTTTTTTTTTTTTTGATTTATTGGGCAATTGCCATTTGGTGTTAAAATTTTTGGCCCAACTTTGGCCCTAAAAAATTAAAAACTATATACAAATTTTTTGTTGGTTATTAAAAATATATACACTAATTTTTGATAAAAAACTTTAAAAACTATATACAATAAAAACTTTTTTTAAAAAATTAAAACTATATACAAAAAACTTTGGTGTTTAACCAATAAAACTATCTACAAATAAAACTATTTACAAATCTACAGGGCCAGGAACCAGGACACTAGTCTTCCTCTTCTGTTGTCCCCAACGTGTCCCGCATCGCCTGCAGATCGGCCACCAACTCAAGGACCCTCCGATTCATATCAGCAAGTCGCTGTCTTGTGGTCCCTGCCAAAAAAACAGAAAAACAAATTATTCGGAGAACAATACATGTTTCTCACCTGTGGATTTAATGTATTTTAAGAAACAAATTACCTATAATGCACAGATGTCATTAATGACAGGAATTAAGGTTAGGAAGTGGCCACAGGTCATTAAGCTAATTCAGTGGCCACAGGACAGTTGGGCAACTAATTAAGCTAATTCAGTGGCCACAGGACAGTTGGGCAACTAATTAAGCTAATTCAGTGGCCACAGGACAGTTGGGCAACTAATTAAGCTAATTCAGTGGCCACAGGACAGTTGGGCAACTAATTAAGCTAATTCAGTGGCCACAGGACAGTTGGGCAACTAATTAAGCTAATTCAGTGGCCACAGGACAGTTGGGCAACTAATTAAGCTAATTCAGTGGCCACAGGACAGTTGGGAAACTAATTAAGCTAATTCAGTGGCCACAGGACAGTTGGGCAACTAATTAAGCTAATTCAGTGGCCACAGGACAGTTGGGAAACTAATTAAGCTAATTCAGTGGCCACAGGACAGTTGGGCAACTAATTAAGCTAATTCAGTGGCCACAGGACAGTTGGGAAACTAATTAAGCTAATTCAGTGGCCACAGGACAGTTGGGCAACTAATTAAGCTAATTCAGTGGCCACAGGACAGTTGGGCAACTAATTAAGCTAATTCAGTGGCCACAGGTCCCTCTTATATTGGCATTGACTAGGGCATTATGTGTTTGGGGGTTCATGGGAATTTAGACAGAAATCTTTATAATGCCATGACTACTTACTTGGTTGGTGGCCGAGAGATGGCTCGTTGGGGACAACACCCTGAGGTCCTGGTTCCTGGCTCTGCTGTGAAGAAGTGCCTGTTGAAACATGGGCCAAATGGTTAGTTTGGATGTCTGATTCCGCAGTCCTCAAATGTTTTTAGCTAAGTCTGGGTCACATCACTCACCTTCTCCAGGGTCTTGTGGGCTCCTATCTGCTGCCTCCTCACCCACTACTTCACCCGCAACAGAAACATCTACAAAGACAGAATAAAGGATTCAGTTTGGTGATATCAGGAGCTAGCAATTAGATGTTTGGGTGTAGACATGAAGAGTGACATACCAGAGGATCCCGCATGCGTGGCAGGGTACGACTGCCTGCCCACGCTGTGCCGCCCCTCCTCTGTGGTAAGGTCCAGGGGCTGGTCTGAGGAGGCCACAGAGGAGGGGTCGGCCCGTCGCCCTGGAGATCCACCACCTTCACTCCCAGCTGCAGAATCATGCAGCACTGGTCGGCCTGGGCGCCGCCGGGTGCGGCGAATTCTGTAATCCATTTCCAACACTACAAAAGAGAAGGCATTCTAAATAAAAGGCCTAAAATCTGTCCTAGTTACATCTTGCATGCAAGCGCTATGTACTTACTTGGGAAATGGATTGCAAAAAACCTCCGCACCCGGGGCATGTGCAGTCGCTTCAGGTCCGACCAATGCTGCATGATCTGTGTGTGGGTGAAGGTGGTGTCGGTCTGGTGTTGTATCTCCGAGATGATCTCCAGGGCGACGTTTCGTTTGGCAAACGAGTTGGGCAGGTAGTCGTACCTGCGCTCCAGCATGGTCTGCAAAACAAAAAACAAACATAGCAAGAACTCAGAAATGCATATGTAGAAGAGGCAACAATACATTATTTGGTTCAATCACATGAACACATACACACACACACTTTTAGCCTAAGTTAACTTTCAAATATGGCAGCACTGTCGTTTGGCACGTGTGTGGTGTGCGCTTGGTTGTGCATGTAGTCCAACCAAAGCTTTAACAAAAATATAACTTTTAGCGCATCCTTAACATGTAGAGCAACAATTAACAATCCAAGCAAAGTCGTTAAAAGACACTTACAAGCATGATTATCTCTTCTTGTTGGCGGGTGAAGATAGTGGGCGCCATCTTTCTTCTTCTTCTAGGCAGCAGATAAGCACGGCCCCAGCGGTTTCCGGGTTTCGCACGGCCGTGCGAACGGCCGGACGTGCGCGTAAGCGAACGCGTAGGCGTCACACGCCGGAGACCTTATTTAAAGGTCCCTGCACACACAGCTCATTCTCTTTGAGAGTCCACACAAAATGGCACCAAAAAGACAACTTCCAGCTAAGAAGCAGAGCAAGCAGGCTGAGCAGGGCGTGGGTCCGCAAACACGGTCGCAAGAGCCTAAAGCCCGACTAAGGGCTACCACCAAGGCTGCGGCAAAAAAGGAGGTTGCAGCACCACCACAACCAAGGGGCAAGGTAACCAAGGCTGCTAAAACTCCTGGCCCACAGATGGGTAAGAGGGGACGAAGCCCCACCCCACCCTGCCCCACATCACCCCCCCCACGTGGCACCAAGGCCATAGGCAAAGGCCAAAAACACCGGGCCAGAAGCCGCAGCAGGGGCCGAACCACCTCCCGGTCCACAAGCCGCAGCAGGGGCCCAAGGCGCCGCAGGGGCCGAACCACCTCCCGGTCCAGAAGCCGCAGCAGGGGCCCAAGGCGCCGCAGGGGCCAAACCAGGACACGCTCCAGAAGCCCGAAAACCCGCCAAAGGCCAACGGCCCCCTCCCCCCCCCGCACGTGGCTCAAAAACGAAGGCCAAGCAACCCACCTCCAAGGCCCCACAGACCCAGCAGACCACCTCCAAGGGCCCACAGCCCCAGCCGACCACCTCCAAGGGCCCACAGACCCAGCCAACCACCTCCAAGGCCCCACAGAGCCACAGCAGCAGCTCAAGGTCGCCAACACCCTCTCTTGCTCGCCCACATTATCCTCCGGCACAGGTTGGCATGCATTCACCCTATGCCACATCTACACCTGCAACTTCAGGGTCCACCCAGCCAAGAACACCCAGTCCCTTCCCAAGTCCAGTAAGATCAACAGCCAGCCTCCAGTCCTTGAGGTCTCCTCCATCCCCCCAGGCCAGAATGTCACCCCATTTGCAACCAAGCAGTGAGGAGCCACAACCACCCCGAAGAGGGCGCAACTTGCGCAGAGGACACTTGGGTGGCCGTTTTGCTGAGTCCCAAACTCTGGCATTGGCTACTGGTCTCACCTTACATTTTGATGAGCTATATGGTAGAAGATCAAAACACACCAGTAAACAGCGCAAAACCGAGATTTTTGAACAACTCACCAGGCAAGTCAATGCAGCGGGTGAGGAACGTAAAGATATGGACCAGATTCAACGGAAGATTTCGGACCTGAAATATGCAGTGCGGAAGAAAGAGAATCTACGGCGGATGCACAGGTACATAGCTAAGGTTTGGGTTTTTATTATTCTTGTCTGTCCATCAGTGCGCTTAATTATGCTTACTATGTTTTTCAGCGAAACAACTGGCGGAGGTTTCCCAACCAAAATGCGCTTTACACCGGCTGAGGAGATGGTGCTGTCCTTATTACATCCCGTGGCCTTAGAGGGACACTCAGGCCAGCAGGACACCGACAACCCACCAATTCCTGCAGGTTAGTAATGTCTGAATGACCACACAAATGTATAGAAACATACACATACGCAGCACGGGCTAGCTAAGCACATGGCTGTAGGGGGTGGGAGCAAGGGCTAGCTAAGCACATGGCTCTAGGGGGTGTGAGCAAGGGCTAGCTAAGCACATGGCTGTAGGGGGTGTGAGCAAGGGCTAGCTAAGCACATGGCTCTAGGGGGTGTGAGCAAGGGCTAGCTAAGCACATGGCTCTAGGGGGTGTGAGCAAGGGCTAGCTAAGCACATGGCTCTAGGGGGTGTGAGCAAGGGCTAGCTAAGCACATGGCTGTAGGGGGTGGGAGCAAGGGCTAGCTAAGCACATGGCTGTAGGGGGTGGGAGCAAGGGCTAGCTAAGCACATGGCTCTAGGGGGTGGGAGCAAGGGCTAGCTAAGCACATGGCTGTAGGGGGTGGGAGCAAGGGCTAGCTAAGCACATGGCTGTAGGGGGTGGGAGCAAGGGCTAGCTAAGCACATGGCTGTAGGGGGTGGGAGCAAGGGCTAGCTAAGCACATGGCTGTAGGGGGTGGGAGCAAGGGCTAGCTAAGCACATGGCTCTAGGGGGTGTGAGCAAGGGCTAGCTAAGCACATGGCTCTAGGGGGTGTGAGCAAGGGCTAGCTAAGCACATGGCTGTAGGGGGTGGGAGCAAGGGCTAGCTAAGCACATGGCTGTAGGGGGTGGGAGCAAGGGCTAGCTAAGCACATGGCTGTAGGGGGTGGGAGCAAGGGCTAGCTAAGCACATGGCTCTAGGGGGTGGGAGCAAGGGCTAGCTAAGCACATGGCTCTAGGGGGTGGGAGCAAGGGCTAGCTAAGCACATGGCTCTAGGGGGTGGGAGCAAGGGCTAGCTAAGCACATGGCTCTAGGGGGTGGGAGCAAGGGCTAGCTAAGCACATGGCTGTAGGGGGTGGGTTTGTTAGGAGTGCTCACTTTGACTAGGGAGTGTCATGGGTGTGGCCTGGTAATGTGCAAATTGACATCCACATACATGATGTTTAATGAAATGTGTGACAAATATGTCACTTAGAAGTGTCAAAAAGGAATGGGTGCTATGTATTAATTGAGAAGCACACGCCACAATAACATCTTTGCCTGTTGGTCAATTTGTTTGGAGCTGGTTTAGTTGCACAACTGATTAAGATGGTTTTCTAGGAAGGGTTTATGCCATACAAATGTTCCCCACCAGAATCATATTGTAAGTGCTTTTTCCCACCTTAGTGTGTTAACTTCCTCCCCTTAAGGGGATGTTGCAACTCACACATCAGCCATTCTTTGCATGTTTGGTTTGAGACACGTGATGTGTCTAGTCTGGTTTAACAATCCATGCACTAATGTAATGGGATTCCTAGCGAATGCCAAGTGGCCACGTTGTGGGAGGGGCCCTTACTGCTTTGCCACGTTTCTTGGATTAGCATATGTGTTCTTAATCATAAACTATGCATAGTTGTGTGTATTAATCGCTGTTTTTCTTCCAAACCAGGCCAGCATCATCCCTCAGCTAGTGGGGACTCCTCTGCCATGTTACCGCGTCCGTCTTCTTCCGCGCTGCATAGGACCCAGGATCCGATGTCTACGGTAAGTGTATTTTGAGGGTGTTGTGTATGCATGTAGCTTGCCATGTTTGGCTTGTGTGGTTTTTATAGGTATTCCACACACTGAACCTGTTTTTTTTTACATGTCCCCAACAGAGCCACACACTGATGGAGCAAATCCAGGAGCAGGAGGAAGATGGAAGCTTCATAGGAGATTCTGAAGATCTTCCCCTGGGACAGAATCTGCAACTGTCCCAAAATGTGTCTCCGCCAAATCCACAGCAGCAGAGTGAAGCTGGCTGCATGCTGCCTGCACATCGTGGGCAGCATGCAGAGACTGACCCTCCAGTCCCCAGTTTCAGATCTGCTGCTGAGGATTTGGCGAGCAGACCTGTGGCTGTTGGGGGTCCTCGAGCCACATCATCTGCACGCCCCACAACCCGGGGAATTGGGCGGCGTACTCAGCAACGTCGCCCAGTTTCCCAGGGGAGGGGTGTGCAGATGATGGAGTCAGCATGGCACCATGAGAGGCGCCTTTTTCGGCGCCAAAACCAACAAAATCAGGAGCATATTAGGGGCCAATTAGAGTCCCTAAATACTACCTTCAGTGCCGTGCTGACTGAATTGAGGACTCATAACAGCCACATGGCCAACTTGACTTCAGAAATTAGGTCAGGCATGGCCGAAATGCACACTAACCAAAGACACATTTTGGAACAGTTGCAGATTCTGAATGCCACACAGGCCCATGTTATGGCCCCCCCCCACACAGGGCCACAACCTGGGTTCTATGGGCATCACACATATTAAGGTGTGTTAGGCATGAATCTGGTCCATATCTTTGCAAAACCTACCCACTGGATTGACTTGTCTGGTGAGGGCTAAAAATCACACATTTTGCGCTGTTCTTGCTCGGTTGCTTTTGATTATCCACCATATAGCTCATTCAAGGCCTGAGGTAGCCCAGTAGCCAATGCCAGAGTCCCAGACTCAGTGAATCGGCCACTTAAGGTGTTGCGCGCCTGCCCTGGCCACAATAACATTTGTGGTGGCTCCTCATGTTTGGCGGCATGATTGGGTGACATTCTGGCCTCAACATCAAAGACCTTGGACCCTGGCTGTGATTGTACTGGATTTGGATTGGGACTGGGTGTTCTTGTTTGGGTGGCCCACTGACTTACAGGTGTAGATGTGGCATAGCTAGGATTGCTTTCGACCTGTGTCGGTGGAAAATGTGGGCAAGCAGGAGAGGGATTCATTTTGTGCTATTTATTTTGTGTACAAATGTATTGAACATAATTGCATGTACAGGTGTGGTCCCAAAGTATGTGAGGGGCACTCACCTCCGATTCTGTTTGGCTCACATATACCTTTTACTAAGTAGTAAACATTTTGTTTTGAACAAGCTCATGTGTGTGGTGTTTTGATATAGAAAGATGAGTTCAAGTTGGGACGAAAACAAACAAGAACCAAGGTCTCCAAATAAATACTCCAACATATTTTATTTTTTGGGTTGCACAAATTCATTATTGTTTACTTCATAATGAAATTAAACATAGCCAAAATTTTTTAAAACCAAAAAAAAAAAAAAAAATAAATTAGGAAAAATGTGTGGCTATTAAATTTGCCCGCACGGCTTGCCCAGACGAACTTTGCTGGCCCACATAGGCGTCGTCTGCCTCATCGGAGGGTGGAGAGGGTGGGCAATCCAGATATCGGGGGACCCTTTGCATAATGGCTAAATTATGGAGCGCGGCACATGCCATTATAATGTCAATGACCTTTTTCGGGTCATACTGCAGGGAGCCCCCAGTGTGGTCCAAGCACCGAAACCGGGTCTTGAGGAGTCCAAAGGCCCTCTCCACCACTGCCCTGGTCTTTCGATGTGCACGGTTATAGGCCTCTTGTGCTGGAGTTTGTGGCCGGAGGACCGGAGTCATGAGCCACGGCAGTAGTGGATAGCCCAAATCTCCTAAATAACCCAAAAAAAACCAAAAAAATTAATAACAGGAAATCATACATTGCCACGCAACATTACTACTGCAATAAAAATAAAAGAGGTATGTGACATTGTCACACAAACATGAGCATACAGATTGCAGATGCTAAAACAAGAATTAAACATATGTGATAGATGTGGGTCCAAAGTAGGCAAATAATACTGGGGATGTTGGGCATTCAGGCAGACTGTTAGCAGATATTGTTTCCTGCCTGTGCTGCAGAACAATGTAGTATGGTCTAACTTGAGCTGCCCCTTTAGAATTCTTGCCTTACTCCCAAACCGGTGTAAGCCTGCCCCTGCACTTTATCCCGCTCACCTCTACTCAGTAAGTTAAATGCATGGAAGCAAAGATGGCGCTGACTCTCTGGTAAAGTCAATTACAGATTTAGAAAGAAAATGGTTTCGAAGGCTGTTTCAGACTTGGCCTCACATTACACTTATTAATTAAAACAATGCAGGCAAAACAATTTTGCAGCAAATGGAGTTTGTCTAAGCTAATGGTTCCAGTGTGCTTACACATGTTCACAAGGTGAGGGGCAAGGCAGCGTTTCTGAAAGGTAAATCCAACATCAAACTTGGCCATACATATAGAATCCAAAGCGATAATTTGAGCCAACTTACCAAGGAGCCATGCACCCGCAAATTCCCCTGACTCAAACCGGCGGAATAATCCAGATCTGCGCAGGATATACGCATCATGGGCTGAGCCAGGGTAGCCTGCCAGGACGCTCAGAAAGCGCAGGTCCTGGGCCACCACCGCTTGCACATTCAGCGAATGGCCCATTTTGCGATTTCTGGTGAAAAAGGAAACAGAAACCACCCAAAAATTACGTTTAGTAAACAAATCCAACGCACACTTCAAACAGCCTATGTCAAAATGTAACATGTAAAAGAAGAACACTGTTTAAGCCTTGACAGTCTTACTTGTTCTATTAAAAGGACACTTACAAATGTTTTACTTTGAAATAACTAACTTTGGGACTAATTTATAAATAAGGGCCGTTGGTGCACATACACTCTTGGCAAGGAGGGAGCATTAGCAAGGAGGGAGTGATTGCAATGAGTGAAGATGTAAAATCTGAGTGTATATTAACCTAGAGGGACTAAACAAAAGGAGGGACTATTGGCAATGAAAGTTACTACAAATGGCGAGATTAGTCACAAGGAAGCTTTGCAGGAAAGGAGGGACTATTGGCAATGAAAGTTACTACAAATGGCGAGATTAGTCACAAGGAAACTTGGCAGGAAAGGAGGGACTATTGGCAATGAAAGTTACTACAAATGGCGAGATTAGTCACAAGGAAGCTTTGCAGGAAAGGAGGGACTATTGGCAATGAAAGTTACTACAAATGGCGAGATTAGTCACAAGGAAGCTTTTCAGGAAAGGAGGGACTATTGGCAATGAAAGTTACTACAAATGGCGAGATTAGTCACAAGGAAGCTTTTCAGGAAAGGAGGGACTATTGGCAATGAAAGTTACTACAAATGGCGAGATTAGTCACAAGGAAGCTTTTCAGGAAAGGAGGGACTATTGGCAATGAAAGTTACTACAAATGGCGAGATTAGTCACAAGGAAGCTTTGCAGGAAAGGAGGGACTATTGGCAATGAACCAAACGAATAATGTGATTGAGCAAAGAAGGGACACACAAATATTTAGAGACAATGGAAGCCAAAACTTGCCTGTATATATACTCGTCGCTTGACGGAGGGACGAGGGCAACGTGGGTGCAGTCAATAGCACCCATGACATTGGGCATGTCGGCGATATTAAAAAATGCCAGCTTAATGGCGTTTCTGGCTACCATATCCTCAGGGAAACAAATATATTTCCGAGTTATGGTAGCCATGCCTTCCAAAAATTGGGATAGCGCGCGGCTCAGCGTAGGCTGTGAAATCCCCACGGAGAGGGCACCCAGCCTCTGGAACGAGCCGTTCGCCAAAAATTGCAGGCAGCCAAGCATCTTGGTCATACCTGAAATTGCTTGCCCCTTCCTTGTGGTGCGGGCTAACCATGGCCGCAGCTCACTATATAATTTATGGAGGGAAGCGCGATTAAGCCTGGTCAGCTCGAACAGCTCAGTGTCATGCATGCTATTGATGTCCATGCGTCGCCGCCGGTGCAATCTGGTCTGTGCCCTCCGGACGATCTCAATGCCCATGAGTTGCAGATCCTCATGCTCCTCAAAGGCAGTAGCCTCGTCCATGGCTGGCTCGCGCTCCCGTAGTCAAAAAGGTGCCGGGAATGTTTTTGCCCTGAAACGAATTTATGAGGTGTGGGACCATCGGCAATCAGCTCTCTGAATTAATCGCAAGCCCATTGCAATAACGAAAAAATTCTGAACGGACGAAACATTTCCGATTTGGTGGGAAAAAGCTCCCGAAGTAACGAAAATCTTCCGATTTTGGCACCATTATCGAAAGAGCATATACGCATGTTCTCGAACGTTCGTACGAGTGGAAAATATACGAAAAAAAGCCAAAAAATGACAAACACCCACCAAAACTTTCACAGACAGCTACGGAAGTCCGGACGAATGTGTCTCTGAATCGAGCCTTATATTTGGTATTTAATTATTTATTTAAATATGCAGCTTTTTGCACAAGTGGTATGAGATATAATAGGTTGTTATATAAATAGGTTGGTGTATGGTTTTTAGGTAGATACAATAGGGATTTTTTTGTGCCGGCAAGTTCCTCCACAGCTTGAATTTCTCCTGCTCTATGCCATTCCACCAGCAGATGGCTCTGTCCTGCGGAGGTGTTAGTAATCAGCCAGCACCTGTGCGACTTCCTGCTGTATATAAGCTGATCCACACATGGAGCCAGTGGATCAGCATTGATTTGTCTCTCTGTACCCCAAACCCTGTATCTCCCTATATCTTTAATGCTGTACCTGGACCCTGACTCTGGACTTTTGAACCTTGTACCTTGAAACCCTGGAATCTTGTACCTTGAAACCCTGGAATCTTGTACCTTGAAACCCTGGAATCTTGTACCTTGTAACCCTGGAATCTTGTACCTTGAAATCCTAGAATCTTGAACCTTGAAACCCTAGAATCTTGAGTCCCCTTTCAGACCAGCTCTAACCAGATCCTATTTACTCTTTCTTTCCCTCCATTTTCTAGTTATAACCTTCTTACCTAATCTAATTCCTATCCTATATTAAGTCTATGGTAACTCTCTATCACTTCCAATCTAATTAATGCAGAATGCGGGAGGGTCTAACTTTTGCTATTTTATGCAGTTTCTTTACTGTCCAATTTGTTCTAAATTTTTACATTTTCTGTTTAAAGTTACACTTTACTTAACGTTTTGTGTTGTCTTTGGGTGTGGTGCAGGCTTTCCGGCAATTTAAAGGGCCCCTTCAGCCACAGTTCAGTTCACCAGTTATAAATTGCTCCCTGTCCTACCACACTTCCCATAGCACTGAAGCATGACTAATAAGGAAAATAAGAAAAGACACTCACCTTCATCCAGCAGCAAAGTCAGGCGATGCTGCAGATTCAGCCCGATTTTCCACCGCCATCTTATTGAAGGCCAGGAAGGCCCCAGGTGTGCTGTGCTTCTGGCAATGCACACACTCCCATCTGCACATTTACTTGAATGTGTGGATGGGAGCGCACGTGATGCAGGGAGTGCCGGCACCCAGTGGCCGGCCTGGACTTCAGCAAGATGATGGCGGAAGATTGGATGGAATCTGTGGCATGGCCCATCTTCGCCGCTGGATTTCGGGTGCAGGTGAGTGTCTTTTCTTATTTTACTTATTAGCCATGTTTCAGCGTGATGGGAAGAGTGGCAGGGCGGGGCATTTTATAATTGGTATACTGGGGATGGAATGGCACTTTAAGTTCGTCCACACCAGACTCACAATCACACCAGATCACAAACCTAACACAGTGTAGTAGTACAACTGGTGGTACTTGAGGCCCTATAAAGTGGTAGCCAGGTAGCCAGGTTGCAGCATGGTCTGTACTCCAACCTGAGCTACTGCCATCTAAACTTTGCCAAATCTATTTTGCTCCATAAGTTAAAGACTGCTCCTAGAGGTGGTGGAAGCTATGGATGGCTATTTGTGTATTCACACACATGTGTGAATTTGAGCCAGCCTTAAAACTTGACTGTAGTTTATCTAGCGCTTGTTTTATTTTAGCTTTGTTATCTCTCTATACATAAGGGTATATACATAGAGTCATCAAGCATAATCTGCCAGAATTCACCACATTTTTTCTGCATGTTGCTACACCACTAATGTTTTAGTAAATGTGTTTCTTGCAATTCTGCAATATGTGCCAGTGAAAAAAGAAAAAGCTTAATGAATTTTAACTATTCTAATTTTCACTGATGTGGTGTAATGTGGCCCTAAGTAAGAAAGTAGAATGTCACTTTTAAATTATGGCCACTATTCTAAAGAATTTAGTATACAAAACAATAATTTCTGTGGAAAAATTGCTGGCCTAGAGTTAAACGCATAAACTTTTCTGAGATCCTTTAAACTCTGTGGGAGAACATAAATGTTTTATGGTGGTAGGAATAACATAGAAAAGGCTCCACCTAATTAAACCTGCCAATGCGAGCCAAAGGTTGATCACATTACCTTCCCGGATCGCTCATAAGCTCGGATGCATATGGCACTTAATGGCAAGTGGTTATGAAGTTCTGGAAATCGTTATTGTAAGTTCCAGGTTTCTGTCAGATTTTGCTAGTGAAATGGCAACAGGAGTCCCCTCCCTTCCCTGTAGTTTTCTTATTGGTGTATATTTAAGCTTATTTACTCATTTAACCATAATTGTATTTAAGGAAAAAATAGGAAATATAGGCAACTTGAGGCTACAAAACCTTCTTGTCTTCAGGTTAAACAATAAATTGGGGTTAAATCTTTTCAGCAAGGTTTCACATTGTAAAAAAAACATGAACTTAGTTATAACCTTGACCCACTTCTGTCTAAAATGAGACATTTTGGCTGCGGTTGTGTTTCAAAGAGTAATAAGAATGTGTATCCGTGCATGCAAACTCTTTTATTGGTGACTTTTCCCTTTTTACCGTGTTCCTTCTTTGATGGCCACCTTTGCCTATTCACCAACCTCAATATCTTAAAGCCAGTCATTCTTGTCCACGACTCTGAGCCCTCTGCCCATGACCATTACTTGATAACCAACTATGATTCTGAGTCACCATCCTACCATTCATGGCCTCTGCCTACCAACCAAATGTTCTTCTGAGCCTTGCAATTCTGAGTTCTTGTAGGCCAGGATTCTCTGACCGATATCTTTTCACTGACTATGATTTGGCCCACAACCTGTGTCTGGATTATCATGTACGATTCCGAGCCACCTGCTCATGACCTCTACCTTGCAACCAAATGTGATTATGAGCCTCATGCTTTCAGTCAGTGCTTGGAGTCCTGCATTGCTTTCAGACACCAGGTGGTACAATGTGAATTCTCCCCACAGCATCGGTTCATTCACATCTGCATGGACTTGGATGAAGAACAGAGGGTTCTCATAGACTATGGTTCTCCGATTATGACCTCTGCCTTTTTACTGACCACAAATTGCTGCCCACAACTAGACTATCAAGTACAATTTTTAGCCGACTGCCCATGAATGACCTATACCTGCGAACTGACTGCAATTCTTAGCCCCCCCCCCCGCTCTCAGTCTCCAGCTGGTGATACTGCTGTTCTCAGACATCAAATTCTCAGCTTCACGACCCGAGTTCTGTTTACATCTCTTATTCATCCCCACTTTCAGGGGCTCTGGCGAAGAACAGCAGGAGTTACCGTAGGTTCTAGGCTCTTGTCTATCTGGGTATCCTAACCAATGCATCAGCTATATTTCCTCACAATCATAATTCCACCACCGCTGCCAGTGCGACATAAAGTAACTAAAGTTCATGTCAAAAGCAAGATTACTTAGTTGAGTTGCCTGTTATGTTTTTACTTTACTTTATGCTATGCTTGGCTTTAGGCAAATCCATGACTGCAGGCGCTATGCTAACAGTATAGGAGCATACGTCAGGGCTAATTAAAATTAAAATAATATTTCTCATGGGATTATGGAAGTGACATAGACTAATACAGACACCATGTGCAGGAAACATGCAGCATCTGTGGACCATCTCTTTCGTCTTAAACTATCCATAACCTAGATCTGAAGATCACTGCCTTGATGTTGTCGACATTATAAACAGCTTGTTCTCTTTGCGTTTACCTCAAGTGACTTCAGATAGTAACGATTGTGTGGCCAGCTTGCACAGTAATATCATACATTGAGTTTCTGTCTGTGCCACAAGTCATGTGAGTACAGATCAGATATTAATTTAAAAAGACTTCAGAAGCCTGTTTGTTTTGAAAGTATAGAAAATCTGGGTTACTGTGGTACACGATGGCGGATAAGGGCCCCCATACTGGAAATGTATTAGGGCCCTGTGACATAATTGAGAAGTAGGCATAGCAGCCAGGCTGCAGTACTATTCAAAGGCCGCTACACCATACTACACGCACTCCCTCTTATTCTTTTATTCTGCTATGACAAACTATTTAAAGGTCCTACAAACCAGCCAAGAGATCTTCTACTTCCTTTTGGGCCTGCTACTAAAGGACCTCTGAATACAACCCTGTGCAAAGCGTTTACTTCCCAAGAACACCTGACAACTCACCCATACCAACAATTAAAAAAAAACCCAAGATACCGCTCTGCAAACCAACCCAATCCATCCATATTCCCAAAGCTCCCCCACCACTGTATCCTATCCTGCTACCCAGGGGAGGGATTCAGCAGGTTCTCCCTGGTACTGCAGAACCAGTTATCAAAATTGTAGCAGTTCGCAGAAGCGATGAGAATTGGCACAAATTGGTTAAACATACCTTAATATTTTACATTTTAATAGAATTACACAGTTTGCTGTTTATTAGATTGTATGCAAAAATATAAATGTGTGCGGCACTTGACAACTTATAGTTACGTTGTTAGGTAGTTACAAATTTGAATCCCACCTCTAAAACCAAAAAAAGCTTCCCAGCCACATAATCCAATAACTCATTACTTACATTTTAAAGCAGAACAAAACTCGGGCATTTGACTTTACCAGGTTTTTTCCATGTCTGTGTGATATAAAGCCAGAAAAATCTCACCGCTCCAACGGTGCATGCGCAGGATCTCATCCAATGCACATTGGTAGATTGCTCTCATTTATTAAAATGGGGTACACGCACTGCCGCATCCCCCACATCCCTGGCCATGCACGCTGTAAACGATTGTAAGCAATGAAAGGCATCTTTCGACTCACATTGGATGAGAGCCCGCGCATGCGTCATTAGAGAATGGAAAGGTGAGTTTTTATGGGCACACAGCGGGCATCCCGATTTTTTATTTTCGATTCAAGGCTGGCTGCTGCTGGGTTTTATTCTGCTTTAAGGGTTCTAACCACCTTGAACACATTTTGATTCTTGTCTCTAGAGATGAGCGAACTTTTGAAAAATTCGATTCGACTGATTCGCCGAATTTTCCGACAAAAATCGTTTCGACCCGAATAAATTCGCGACGAATCGCTATTAAAAACGGCTATTTCTGAGCCTCCTACAGCCTCAATAGGGTTGTAAACCATTCAGCCTTGCTGTAACACGCACAGGATGCGTGCTGGGTTTGTTAAATAATACTTTGAAGAAATATCACATGCAGATCAGAGGCATCGCTAATAGAATCGCAGAGCGGCACAATTGCAGAGAGTTGAAGTGGCATCACTATGAGGGGCAGAAGGAGCCCAAATATACACTGGAGTTGGCCTCAGGAGCCCAAAAATTGGATGAATCACACCCTGGAGTTGGCAGAAGTTGGCAGCAGCAGGAGCAGGAGCCCAAATATACACTGGAGTTGGCCTCAGGAGCCCAAAAATTGGATGAATCACACCCTGGAGTTGGCAGAAGTTGGCAGCAGCAGCAGCAGGAGCCCAAATATACACTGGAGTTGGCCTCAGGAGCCCAAAAATTGGATGAATCACACCCTGGAGTTGGCAGGAGTTGACAGTAGTAGCAGCAGGAGCCCAAATATACACTGGAGTTGGCCTCAGGAGCCCAAAAATTGGATGAATCACACCCTGGAGTTGGCAGGAGTTGACAGTAGTAGCAGCAGGAGCCCAAATATACACTGGAGTTGGCCTCAGGAGCCCAAAAATTGGATGAATCACACCCTGGAGTTGGCAGAAGTTGGCAGCAGCAGCAGCAGGAGCCCAAATATACACTGGAGTTGGCCTCAGGAGCCCAAAAATTGGATGAATCACACCCTGGAGTTGGCAGAAGTTGGCAGCAGCAGCAGCAGGAGCCCAAATATACACTGGAGTTGGCTTCAGGAGCCCAAAAATTGGATGAATCACACCCTGGAGTTGGCAGGAGTTGACAGTAGTAGCAGCAGGAGCCCAAATATACACTGGAGTTGGCTTCAGGAGCCCAAAAATTGGATGAATCACACCCTGGAGTTGGCAGGAGTTGACAGCAGCAGCAGCAGGAGCCCAAATATACACTGGAGTTGGCTTCAGGAGCCCAAAAATTGGATGAATCACACCCTGGAGTTGGCAGGAGTTGACAGCAGCAGCAGCAGGAGCCCAAATATACACTGGAGTTGGCTTCAGGAGCCCAAAAATTGGATGAATCACACCCTGGAGTTGGCAGCAGCAGCAGCAGGAGCCCAAATATACACTGGAGTTGGCTTCAGGAGCCCAAAAATTGGATGAATCACACCCTGGAGTTGGCAGAAGTTGGCAGCAGCAGCAGGAGCCCAAACATTACTTTAAAGAGACCCTGGAGTTGGCTTCAGGAGCCCAAAAATTGGATGATTCACACCCTGGAGTTGGCAGCAGCAGCAGCAGGAGCCCAAATATACACTGGAGTTGGCTTCAGGAGCCCAAAAATTGGATGAATCACACCCTGGAGTTGGCAGGAGTTGACAGTAGCAGCAGCAGGAGCCCAAATATACACTGGAGTTGGCTTCAGGAGCCCAAAAATTGGATGAATCACACCCTGGAGTTGGCAGGAGTTGACAGTAGCAGCAGCAGGAGCCCAAATATACACTGGAGTTGGCTTCAGGAGCCCAAAAATTGGATGAATCACACCCTGGAGTTGGCAGGAGTTGACAGTAGCAGCAGCAGGAGCCCAAATATACACTGGAGTTGGCTTCAGGAGCCCAAAAATTGGATGAATCACACCCTGGAGTTGGCAGGAGTTGACAGCAGCAGCAGCAGGAGCCCAAATATACACTGGAGTTGGCTTCAGGAGCCCAAAAATTGGATGAATCACACCCTGGAGTTGGCAGAAGTTGGCAGCAGCAGCAGCAGGAGCCCAAATATACACTGGAGTTGGCTTCAGGAGCCCAAAAATTGGATGAATCACACCCTGGAGTTGGCAGCAGCAGCAGCAGGAGCCCAAATATACACTGGAGTTGGCTTCAGGAGCCCAAAAATTGGATGAATCACACCCTGGAGTTGGCAGAAGTTGGCAGCAGCAGCAGGAGCCCAAACATTACTTTAAAGAGACCCTGGAGTTGGCTTCAGGAGCCCAAAAATTGGATGATTCACACCCTGGAGTTGGCAGCAGCAGCAGCAGGAGCCCAAATATACACTGGGGTTGGCTTCAGGAGCCCAAAAATTGGATGAATCACACCCTGGAGTTGGCAGCAGCAGCAGCAGGAGCCCAAATATTACTATAAAGAGACACTGGGGTTGGCTTCAGGAGCCCAAAAATTTGATGAATCACACCCTGGAGTTGGCAGCAGCAGGAGCCCAAATATTACTTTAAAGAGACACTGGGGTTGGCTTCAGGAGCCCAAAAATTGGATGAATCACACCCTGTGGAGAGTCATGTGGAGAAAAAGTAGCTTAGTTAGTAATATCTACATAAAATTATGAATAAACAAATGCAAAAGTATTGCCAAAGTGAAGTTTTGTTTGAGGGTGTGTTTCCACCTTTTAATTAAATCAGAAACAAGAAGGTATCATTGCCTCTGACTAATTAGCCCTCAAAAATTCTTGGAATTTTTAATCTGGAATCATGTCTGATCCGTCTTATCCGAAGAATATTAATAAAAAGTAAGAGTAACGGAAAGGATTTTTTATCAATACTTACTTGTGGTCCGATGCGGAGGAATGTCTGTAACTGGAGAGCAGCGCCTTAAATCTGTTTTGCACGATCCATCTTTCTTTAGTGTAGGTCTGGCCCCGTCATCAATCTACTGGAATACATCAGGCATTGTTGGGAGGAAAGCTTGGATGATCCAAGCGCCATTCATTTCCACGCAGGGCAGTCTCTGGAAAAAAAAAGTCTGTATAAACCAGGGTCTTTTTCATATAAAAACAAATGGTTATTCTTGCTTGTAAACCATATGTTCCACAGATTTACCAGTCATTGTGTCAGCCAATGAAGCAACTTTGTCTCGAAGTGCTGCAAAAGCAGTCCACTGCATCACAAGTGGCATCTGACACCCCCAGTCAACTGTCTGTCTGTTATGCTTTGGGTTCAGCTCCACTATCCATTGATGAAGATCTGATAATCATAAAATTCAGCAGCTACTGCCCAGCCAAGAAGTGGAGGAGACACTCGCCTCTTCTTCCAGTAGCCGGCAATTAGTGATGAGGAGAGTGTCGTGGGAGGAGGTGTTGCAAGCCGAGGTAGTGGAAGAGGGTCCCTGGAGTCTGCGGCGGTGGCGGCGGCAGCAGCAGCAGATTATTGCGGACTGTTGTTCGGAAAAATCAGCTACTCAGCGATGTGGCAGTGTTTCATGCAGCATCCTGGGGAGAAAAAGTAGGTTAGTTAGTGTATATACATAAAATTATGAATAGACAAATGCAATAGTATTGCCAAAGTGAAGTTTTGTTTGAGGGTGTGTTTCCACCTTGTAATTAAATCAGAAACAACTAGCTATCATTTGCCTCTGAATAATTAGCCCTCAAAAATTCTTGGAATTTTTAATCTTGATGTCTGAGGGATTTCTCCTCTCAGACAGCGTCACCATAAGTCCAGCCTGCTGCATTACACTTGGAAGAACATCTTGTTTGCGCTGCGACAAGGAAGCCAAAGTCATGCGTCCTCACATGGCACACGTGTTCAGTCTAGTTTTTAAGTCTTGCCCCCATCTGAAAGAACAACAGGAAAGAAAGTTAGCATGCACTTCTGGCACTCCTACACCACGAAGCACAACCCTATTGAGCCTCAGCGTCACAACGGTGTACCCCACCATAGTCTGATTTGCGATGTTTCCACCCGTTGGAATTCCACCCTCCATATGCAGGATCCACTATAGCAGTGGTCCCCAACCCTGTCCTCAAGGCCCACCAACAGGCCAGGTTTTGCAGATCTCCACAAAGATGCACAGGTGGAGTAATTAGTGCAGCTGCAGAGCAATAGAGCTGGCTATTTGGAGATCCAAAAAACATGACTTGTTGGTGGGCCTTGAGGACAGGGTTGAGGACCACTGCACTATAGGAACAGAGAAAAGCCATCACGGATTTCTGGATGATCCAAACGGATAGGGGGACACCTGTGTAAATTCAATGTAAACCATTGGCAGCTCATACGTGACACCGACCGTTTGCTCAGGCCCTTTGAGGAAGCTACGTTATTAGTCAGTTGCCAGGACTATGAGATGAACGATGAGATTCCACTGCTTCATGTACTACAACACATGTTGGAAACCATGGCTGGTCAGGGCACTGGAGACATGGCACATACATTTCACAGCCACATGAAGCCTGTGGGGGCTGAAGTGGAGGAGGAGGAGGGGGTGGGGCAAAGCAAACCACAGTTTAGGTTTCACAAAATGACCATTTTATCTAGTCATCTGACAGAAGAGGAGGAGCAGGAGCAGCCACAGGAGCTAGAGGGTTGTGAGTAAGGTGAGACAGAGGACCCAGACACACCGTGGCAGTTTACAGTGGAGATGGAGACAGGTAGTCCCTCCGAGTCATTTGCACAAATGGCACGATGCATGCTCACATGCTTGCGTACTAGTGAGCGCAGAATTGTCTCCATTTGTCAGCGGGAAGACTTCTGGCTCTCCAACTTATTGGACCCTCGCTTCCGGCACAAAATGGGGGCATTTTTTACGCCCACTGAGAGGGAGGACAAACTGACCTACTACAGAGACATCCCACGTAGTCAGTTGGGCGATGTCTATCTGCGCCATGGCCCATACTCCCGCAGGTCTGACTCGGGGGGACCTCTGCGATCACCTTCCACTGCCATGGCTGCTGGGGGGGTGGAAGGAGCAGCAGCAGCAGCTCCATCAGCAGCAGCCTCAGTCTTCAGTCGCTAGTGAGTAGCTTTCTACACCCGCATAGTGAGTCTACTCATGAGCAGCAGGAAGACCTGGAGCTGGACCTCAAACAGCAGGTCATGTCATACCTTGACATGACCATGCCAACACACCTTCAAGATCCACTGGATTTGCTGGGAAGCCAAACTTGACTTGTGCCCGCAACTAGCAGAGTTTGCCCTGGAAAAGCTGTACTGGCCGGACAGTAGTTGATTTAGATGGCAACTGGGCTGCTCTATATAACGAAGCAAAATGGCAAATTTACCTCACTATATGAGCTATTGCCCCTCAGATTTACACAGGGGCTGCTCTATATTATGCTGCAAAGTGGCAAATTTACCTCACAATATAAGCTATTGCCCCTCAGATTTACACAGGGGCTGCTCTATATTATGCTGCAAAATGGCAAATTTACCTCACAATATAAGCTATTGCCCCTCAGATTTACACAGGGCCTGCTCTATATAACGAAGCAAAATGGCAAATTTACCTCACTATATAAGCTATTGCCCCTCAGATTTACACAGGGGCTGCTCTATATTATGCTGCAAAATGGCAAATTAACCTCACAATATAAGCTATTGCAGCTCTATATAAATAAAAATAAATAAATAAAAAAAGGGCCTGTAGAAGCTTATTTAGTATAACAGATAGGGTGACATGTGCTGGTTTGGGATGCCCATATGGGCTAGTGTTTTGGCAGCAGTACAAAAACCAATGCAAAATGCAATAGCTTAATAAAGCTGATGCTGATCAACGCTTATTTAGTATAACAGATGGGGTGCAACATGCAGGTTTGGGATGCCCTGCGGCCTGGTGTATTTAAAGCAGACCAAAACCAATTCAAAATGCAATAACTTAATAAAGCTGAGGCTGTAGATGCTTATTTAGTATAAACAGGTAGGGTGCAAGGTGCAGCTTTGGGGTGCCCTGCGGCCTGGTTAAATGAAAGCAGTCAAAAAGGAAGTGCAAACTGAAGTAGCTTAATGAAGCTGATGCTGATCAACGCTTATGTTGTATACCAGATAGGGTGCAAGGTGCAGCTTTGGGGTGCCCTGCGGCCTGGTTTATTAAAATCAGTCAAAAACAAGTGCAAACTGAAGTAGCCTGATCAACGCTTATGTTGTATAACAGATAGGTTTAAAATAGCATGTGCCTTGGGATGCCCGTGTGGCCTGTTATATTTCAAGCTGAACAAAAAGTAACAATAATCCAAGTATGAGACATCATTTTGACCTTCTTCACAGCGCCATACTTTGAAAAAAAAAAATTAATTTCATGCCGATCAATCCAAAGGTCAATGCCCCTAACAAAAATAGTGTTCGGCATAAGTTTTCCTTCTGGAAGGACGTAACCTTTAGTTTACATGGTTGGGGTAGGTTATCTTACAAATTGGGATACCACAGGCAGCAGTGTCATTGAAAGAGACAGATTGTAATGCAGGCCATACGCAAGCAGAGAAACTCAGGCTGCAACAGGCCTATTTAGTTTACATGGTTGGGGTAGGTTATCTTACAAATTGGGATACCCCACTGTATATGAAACCGAATATAAATGCACACCCAAAAGTGGACACTCAGCCTCCAAGAGGCCTGCTTAGTTTAAATAAGAGAGCTGCTTAGTATGGTAGGTAGGTTATGTTATGTTACAGAATGGGATGCCCCAAGCAGACTTGAGATCAGTATATATGCACACAGCAGCAGTGTGTTAGCAGGCTCATACAGGCCAAATTTCTTTAAATAACTGTGCAGCTTACAGTTAATGCAGAGGCTAATGGTATGTTACAGAATGGGATGCCCCAAGCTGACTTGAGATCAGTATATATGCACACAGCAGCAGTGTGTTAGCAGGCTCATACAGGCCAAATTTCTTTAAATAAATGTGCAGCTTACAGTAAATGCAGAGGCTAATGGTATGTTACAGAATGGGATGCCCCAAAGCAGACTTGAGATCAGTATATATGCACACAGCAGCAGTGTGTTAGCAGGCTCATACAGGCCAAATTTCTTTAAATAAATGTGCAGCTTACAGTAAATGCAGAGGCTAATGGTATGTTACAGAATGGGATGCCCCAAAGCAGACTTGAGATCAGTATATATGCACACAGCAGCAGTGTGTTAGCAGGCTCATACAGGCCAAATTTCTTTAAATAAATGTGCAGCTTACAGTAAATGCAGAGGCTAATGGTATGTTACAGAATGGGATGCCCCAAAGCAGACTTGAGATCAGTATATATGCACACAGCAGCAGTGTGTTAGCAGGCTCATACAGGCCAAATTTCTTTAAATAAATGTGCAGCTTACAGTAAATGCAGAGGCTAATGGTATGTTACAGAATGGGATGCCCCAAAGCAGACTTGAGATCAGTATATATGCACACAGCAGCAGTGTGTTAGCAGGCTCATACAGGCCAAATTTCTTTAAATAAATGTGCAGCTTACAGTAAATGCAGAGGCTAATGGTATGTTACAGAATGGGATGCCCCAAAGCAGACTTGAGATCAGTATATATGCACACAGCAGCAGTGTGTTAGCAGGCTCATACAGGCCAAATTTCTTTAAATAAATGTGCAGCTTACAGTAAATGCAGAGGCTAATGGTATGTTACAGAATGGGATGCCCCAAAGCAGACTTGAGATCAGTATATATGCACACAGCAGCAGTGTGTTAGCAGGCTCATACAGGCCAAATTTCTTTAAATAAATGTGCAGCTTACAGTTAATGCAGAGGCTAATGGTATGTTACAGAATGGGATGCCCCAAGCAGACTTGAGATCAGTATATATGCACACAGCAGCAGTGTGTTAGCAGGCTCATACAGGCCAAATTTCTTTAAATAAATGTGCAGCTTACAGTAAATGCAGAGGCTAATGGTATGTTACAGAATGGGATGCCCCAAAGCAGACTTGAGATCAGTATATATGCACACAGCAGCAGTGTGTTAGCAGGCTCATACAGGCCAAATTTCTTTAAATAAATGTGCAGCTTACAGTAAATGCAGAGGCTAATGGTATGTTACAGAATGGGATGCCCCAAAGCAGACTTGAGATCAGTATATATGCACACAGCAGCAGTGTGTTAGCAGGCTCATACAGGCCAAATTTCTTTAAATAAATGTGCAGCTTACAGTTAATGCAGAGGCTAATGGTATGTTACAGAATGGGATGCCCCAAGCAGACTTGAGATCAGTATATATGCACACAGCAGCAGTGTGTTAGCAGGCTCATACAGGCCAAATTTCTTTAAATAAATGTGCAGCTTACAGTAAATGCAGAGGCTAATGGTATGTTACAGAATGGGATGCCCCAAAGCAGACTTGAGATCAGTATATATGCACACAGCAGCAGTGTGTTAGCAGGCTCATACAGGCCAAATTTCTTTAAATAAATGTGCAGCTTACAGTAAATGCAGAGGCTAATGGTATGTTACAGAATGGGATGCCCCAAAGCAGACTTGAGATCAGTATATATGCACACAGCAGCAGTGTGTTAGCAGGCTCATACAGGCCAAATTTCTTTAAATAACTGTGCAGCTTACAGTTAATGCAGAGGCTAATGGTATGTTACAGAATGGGATGTCCCAAAAACCAGAGAGCACCTGGCAGGCAGCAGTAAGACTATGCACAGCAAAAGTGTCTTTATCATGCCTAATTTCAATTAGAATAGGTGCAAATGGTTAGGTTCTTAAATAGAGGCTGGTGTAGTCACAGAATGGGATGCCCTAAAAACCAGCAGTAAGTACACCTGGCAGGGACAAGTTGTGCTATGCCCAGCAAAAGTGTCTTTATCAGGCCTAATTTCAAATATGATAAGAGCAAATGCTTATATGGTCTTAAACAGAGGCTGCTTTAGTCACAGAATGGGATGCCCCGGGCAGGAATCGAGCTGGCAGGGTCCAGTAGGCCTTTGGCCAGCAAAAGTGTCTTTATCAGGCCTGATTTCTATGAGAATAAGTGCAAATGTTTATTATGCTATTAAATAGAGGCTGCTTTAGTCACAGAATGGGATGCCAGTGCCACAAAAACCAGAGAGCATGCACAGCAAAAGTGTCTTTATCAGGCCTGATTTCTATGAGAATAAGTGCAAATGTTTATTATGCTATTAAATAGAGGCTGCTTTAGTCACAGAATGGGATGCCAGTGCCACAAAAACCAGAGAGCATGCACAGCAAAAGTGTCTTTATCAGGCCTGATTTCTATGAGAATAAGTGCAAATGTTTATTATGCTATTAAATAGAGGCTGCTTTAGTCACAGAATGGGATGCCAGTGCCACAAAAACCAGAGAGCATGCACAGCAAAAGTGTCTTTATCAGGCCTGATTTCTATGAGAATAAGTGCAAATGTTTATTATGCTATTAAATAGAGGCTGCTTTAGTCACAGAATGGGATGCCAGTGCCACAAAAACCAGAGAGCATGCACAGCAAAAGTGTCTTTATCAGGCCTGATTTCTATGAGAATAAGTGCAAATGTTTATTATGCTATTAAATAGAGGCTGCTTTAGTCACAGAATGGGATGCCAGTGCCACAAAAACCAGAGAGCATGCACAGCAAAAGTGTCTTTATCAGGCCTGATTTCTATGAGAATAAGTGCAAATGTTTATTATGCTATTAAATAGAGGCTGCTTTAGTCACAGAATGGGATGCCAGTGCCACAAAAACCAGAGAGCATGCACAGCAAAAGTGTCTTTATCAGGCCTGATTTCTATGAGAATAAGTGCAAATGTTTATTATGCTATTAAATAGAGGCTGCTTTAGTCACAGAATGGGATGCCAGTGCCACAAAAACCAGAGAGCATGCACAGCAAAAGTGTCTTTATCAGGCCTGATTTCTATGAGAATAAGTGCAAATGTTTATTATGCTATTAAATAGAGGCTGCTTTAGTCACAGAATGGGATGCCAGTGCCACAAAAACCAGAGAGCATGCACAGCAAAAGTGTCTTTATCAGGCCTGATTTCTATGAGAATAAGTGCAAATGTTTATTATGCTATTAAATAGAGGCTGCTTTAGTCACAGAATGGGATGCCAGTGCCACAAAAACCAGAGAGCATGCACAGCAAAAGTGTCTTTATCAGGCCTGATTTCTATGAGAATAAGTGCAAATGTTTATTATGCTATTAAATAGAGGCTGCTTTAGTCACAGAATGGGATGCCAGTGCCACAAAAACCAGAGAGCATGCACAGCAAAAGTGTCTTTATCAGGCCTGATTTCTATGAGAATAAGTGCAAATGTTTATTATGCTATTAAATAGAGGCTGCTTTAGTCACAGAATGGGATGCCAGTGCCACAAAAACCAGAGAGCATGCACAGCAAAAGTGTCTTTATCAGGCCTGATTTCTATGAGAATAAGTGCAAATGTTTATTATGCTATTAAATAGAGGCTGCTTTAGTCACAGAATGGGATGCCAGTGCCACAAAAACCAGAGAGCATGCACAGCAAAAGTGTCTTTATCAGGCCTGATTTCTATGAGAATAAGTGCAAATGTTTATTATGCTATTAAATAGAGGCTGCTTTAGTCACAGAATGGGATGCCAGTGCCACAAAAACCAGAGAGCATGCACAGCAAAAGTGTCTTTATCAGGCCTGATTTCTATGAGAATAAGTGCAAATGTTTATTATGCTATTAAATAGAGGCTGCTTTAGTCACAGAATGGGATGCCAGTGCCACAAAAACCAGAGAGCATGCACAGCAAAAGTGTCTTTATCAGGCCTGATTTCTATGAGAATAAGTGCAAATGTTTATTATGCTATTAAATAGAGGCTGCTTTAGTCACAGAATGGGATGCCAGTGCCACAAAAACCAGAGAGCATGCACAGCAAAAGTGTCTTTATCAGGCCTGATTTCTATGAGAATAAGTGCAAATGTTTATTATGCTATTAAATAGAGGCTGCTTTAGTCACAGAATGGGATGCCAGTGCCACAAAAACCAGAGAGCATGCACAGCAAAAGTGTCTTTATCAGGCCTGATTTCTATGAGAATAAGTGCAAATGTTTATTATGCTATTAAATAGAGGCTGCTTTAGTCACAGAATGGGATGCCAGTGCCACAAAAACCAGAGAGCATGCACAGCAAAAGTGTCTTTATCAGGCCTGATTTCTATGAGAATAAGTGCAAATGTTTATTATGCTATTAAATAGAGGCTGCTTTAGTCACAGAATGGGATGCCTCACAGCAGACTTAAGATCAGTTCAGTATATATGCACAGTTAGTTACTATAAGCAGCCTGAAAACGCTAACAAAGGCTGGATGAAAAAAAAAAAATCTCCCTGTCAGCCAGCTCCGTTTTTCCTACCTTTCCCTGGCTTTCTGTCTGTCTCCTGTCTGTCTCCTGCCTGTCTCCTGCCTGTCTCCAGCCTGTCCCTGTCTGTCCCTGTCTCCAGCCTGTCTCCAGCCTGTCTAACTGCCTCAGCTACACAGCGTTCTGTCTGTCTGTCACGAATGCAATAGAGAAATGAGGAAAAGCAAGATGGCCGCCGTTAAATACCGCTGTGTGACGTCACCGGGCTTGCTGGCTGCTGATAGGCTGCATGTGACTGCCCCAGCTTGCACTGGCGCGGGATACATGTCCAGACATGTCCCGCCCGCCATCTTAGAATGCCTGTAATGTAAATGAATGGATGTTAAAGGAAAACTTCGAGTGATCGAATCGCGGGGAAATTCGGATTCGATCCGAATCGAATTTTTCCTGAAATTCGGATCGAATCCGGGTTCGTCCGGATCGATTCGCTCATCCCTACTTGTCTCTGCCAGAGCAGAATGCATACCATTTTGTGAGTACTCACCTGTAAAATGGTTATTACGAGTATGTAACACACCCCACTTATTCATGACACTTGGGAACCCGGCCTGTAGAGGGCGATCTTGCAGAGATGACATGGAAAAAGGAGCCCCTCCTGGTCCATAAGTACTGGGTTCCTCCCACTATTCCTCAGTCTTTTTAAAAAGCAGTGAAGAACCAGGAAGAGCAAATTATATTCGATAATTGAAAAATAGTTTGAAAATAATAATCACCATATAAAGGATCTCTAAGAACAAAAAAGGGCGGGGGAAGTGGGGTGTGTGACATACTCGTAATAACCATTTTACAGGTGAGTACTCACAAAATGGTATTATTCCTAGTATGTCACACACCCCACTTCCAAATATTCATGACACTTGGGACATCCAATAGCAGTTTATATAATGGGTGGGGATCCCCAAGGAATAATGCATAACTTAAATTACTGCAGCTTGCAGAATTTTGAGGCCAAAAGCAGTATCCGCTGAGGCCCGTACATCAACCTTGTAAAACTTCAACAGAAGCCTGGTGCTGAAAAGCCCAGGAAGCTCCAATAGCACGAGTAGAATGAGCGGTGACATGAAAAAGGGGAACCTTCCCCTTAGCCATATAGGCCCCAATGATGGCCTGACGTATCCACTTACTAAGGGAAGATTTGGCAGGAGCAAAACCCTTCAAGGGCCCAGAAGGCACAACAAAAAAGGCATCCGTAAGGCCGAAGTAGTAACTAAATAATACTTAAAGTGGACCAACACCCAGGATTTTGACTATCCTGGGTTTTGGTCCACTTCGGGGGGGCACTCCGATTGGGGGTGCCCCGCTGTGTGAAACCCCCCAGAAAGCCCCAAAAACTCACCTCACCACACTCCCATGTGACCGCGCCGTCCAATCCCCGCCGACGTCCAAGCGGGTGACAGCGACGTCCAAGACAGCGCATCCGCCGCCGCCTGCCGCACGTCACTCTTACAGGGCGCGCGCCCGTGCCGGCCATTCACAAACGGCCGGCGCGGGCGCGCGCACATTTAGGGGGACGCGCGGGAGGTAAGGTTTTTTGGGGGTTTTGGGGGGGTTTCACCCCGCGGGACATCCCGATCTCGGATGTCCCGCGGTGAGGGAGGTGATCGGCCCGGGAATATTATAGATTCCCGGGGCGATCGCCCCTGGGTGTTGGTCCACTTTAACACAACGAACTACATCCAAAGAATGTAAGACCCTTTCCTTGTCGTTACTAGGTTTAGGACACAAGAAAGGAAGAACTATATCCTGATTTAGGTGGAAAGCAGACACCACCTTAGGAAGGAAATCCGGTTTAAAATGGAAAACAACCTTATCTTGATGCCTCTCAAAATAAGGGGCTAGAATAGACAAAGCCGACAGTTCAGAAACTCGGCGGACAGAAGTAATAGCAACCAAAAAGGCAACCTTCTGAGTAAGAATAGGAAGAGGAATATCCTGCAAAGGCTCAAAGGGAGCAGCCAGCATAGCTGAAAGCACTAGGTTAAGGTCCCAAACAGGAAGTATAGGCGTTCTGGGAGGCCGCACATGCGCGACTCCTTGGAAAAAAGTCTTAACCAAAGGATGAAGAGCAAACGACCTTTGAAAGAAAATAGCCAAGGCAGAGACTTGCCCTTTCAAAGTACTAATCTGGAATCCCATATCCAGACCTCGTTGCAGATTTCTAGGAATAGAAAATACTCTACAGGGCAAAGCCCTGGATTCACACCAATCAATATAGGACCTCCAAGTCCTGTAATAAATGACAGAGGAAGACTTCTTCCTAGCTCTAATAAGAGTCTGAATAACCACATCAGAAAGACCTTCTTCTTTCAAGATGGAGACTTCAGCAGCCATGCCGTCAAAGCCAGCGTTTGTAAATTGGGGTAACAAAGTTGACCCTGAGTGATGAGATCTGGAAGAAGAGGCAGATGGAAACGATCCACTGCCAGCCTTACGACGTCTGCGTACCACAGACGTCTTGGCCACCTTGGCGCCACCAGAATTGCTGGCGCCTCCTCCAGTGCTAACCACCTTGCTGATCATGGAGAATGGGGGAAACAGATATAGGAACCCCAGATCCTTCCAGGCCAGAGACATGGCATCCGCTGCCACTGCCAGAGGATCCTGGGATAGAGACACAAAAGCTGGCAGCTTGTGATTGTGATGAGAAGCCAACAGGCCCAACCGTGGAGTCCCCCACTTGTGACAGAGGAACTGAAATTGGATTGAGAGACCATTCTCCCTGGCGAGAACATCCCCTGCTCAGGGAGTCCGCCTCCACATTCTCTATCCCCGGAATATAAACTGCTGATATGCTGATCTTTGCCCACTGAAGGATCAGAGATACTTCCCGGAGGGCACCCCAACTGCGAGTCCCTCCCTGGTGATTGATGTATGCAACAGCTGTTCGGTTGTCTGACCGAATCTTAACTGGCAGACCCTGTAAGAAATGGGTCAGTCAAAGTAGAACAAGACGTATGGCCCGAAGCTCTAATACATAGATTGGAGAATGAGCCTCCTGAGGCCCCCACAATCCTTGGAACTGATGCTTCTTCCAGAAGCCCCCCCCAGCCTACCAGGCTGGTATCCGTGGTAACCAGTTCCCAACGCGGAGTCAGAAATGACTTGCCCTTCTGGAGGTTGTGCGATATTAACCACCACTGAAGGGACTGCAAAATGTGGGGAGACAATAGACAAGTCTGATTTAATAATAGTGGGCACCTGTCCCACTTTGCCAAGAGGAAGAGCTGAAGCGTCCTTATGTGAAACTGGGCAAACGGGACTGCCTTGAATGCAGCTACCATCAATCCCACTAGTCTCATCCCTAGACAGATAGACTGACGAGGGTTGGACAAGAATAGACGAATCAAGTCCTGAATCAGAACCATTCCAGAATCAGGCCCAGGAAGGGAATTTCCCTGGACGGACAGAGAGAGGATTTGGGGTAACTTATTACCCATCCGAACCTCTCTAGCGTAGACACCACCATCCTGGTGTCCAATCCTGATTGTTCGAGAGAGGAGGCCGCGATAAGAAGATCGTCCAGAAAAGGCATAATGCGGATGCCCTGGACCCTGAATATAGCCATCACTCCTGCCAGCATCTTGGTAAAGACTCTTGGGGCCGAGGTAAGGCCGAATGGCAGGGCCACAAATTGATAATGCTGGTCTTCTATCGAGAACCTGAGAAATCTCTGGTGACCAAGAAAATAGTTATGTGCAAATAAGCATCCTTGATGTCTATGGATGTCATGAAGTCCCCCTGTCGGAGAGCATCGATCGTTGATCGCAGAGACTCACCACCCATGACAATATCACTGGGGGTACGGACAAGACACGGCGGAGTAGGAGAAGAGGCAGTAGCCGCAGACCCTGAAGCCTGGGCCCCAGTTTGCTGCATAATGGTTAATTGTGCACAAGGGACGCAAGAATTGCGTTATCCCAAACAAGGGATGCCCCACGTCCAAAACATTGCCGAGTCTGTGCCAAGGGAATTGCAAGCCCATTAACCTGAAATGCCTCCATATGATGCTTAGTATTATACCTATAATTGATTATAGTCGCCAAGTATATCTGGGTTTTACGCAATTGCTACCCAGGATGCCCCTTCAAGACCCAAGTGGGAGTTTTTTTTTTTTTTTTTTTCAAAAAAATTTATATTTTTTTTTAGCCGAGGCCTTTCTGACCACAGAGCTAGAAATAAATTTCTGAATATTAGCCATCTGGCACACATATCAGATTGCGACTCCCCAACTGTGACAACATCATCTGGGGTACGGATAAGGCGGGGTGGGGTAGGAGAAAAGGCCAGGGCCACAGACCCAGAGGCCTGGGCCCCCAACTGCTGCGTTATGGCCTGCTGAGCACAAGGTATGCAAACAAGTACATCCCCCACAAGGGATACCCCACAATCCACACACTGCCGGGACTGCCCCGAGGGGAGCCTAAGCCCGGTATCCTGGGAAGCCTCCATATGGTGATCTTTAAGGTAGTCGCAATGACCAGAGGGAATTATGCTGTTAAAGCTACCACAGCTTTAACACATAGAGCCAGGTAACATGAATCCAGGTCCACCTTAAAGTGGAACACAAAACCTGAACATAAGGGCAGGAGGACATAAGCCAAACATACACATCACTCAAAACCAATACATATATCTGTGTATCTATAAGACAGATTTTCTTCAGTAGTCAAAACCCAGCATATCCAGAGTCAAGGCTCCAAAGAAGGCTGTACAACAGGCCAGCTGCTCCAGCCACAAGTAATGGCTTTAGCAGCAGTTAGGCTTGCACACAAGCGTAGATGAGGCAGCTCAGCACAGGGGAGTGTTTACAAAGAAACTCCAGCCTGTGCAATCAAAGTGTTGTCTCTCTAGACAGAGCTGGAGCTAGATACTGAAAAATACCATTGAGTGAATAACCAGCTGAAAATCAACAATGGCCGAATTTGAAGATTACACCATCTATTTTAAAAGCAAAGACTTGCCACAAGCTCAGCTTCCTGCGATACTTGTGCTGTTGAACAGTGCTAAAACACACACAGACACAGACACACACACACACACACACACAGACACACACACACACACACACACACACACACACACACACACTTTTCCCATGTGATTTTTTAGCTTTATTATGGGAGAAAGGCCACCCCCCTCCCCCCAAGGGGCACGGAGAGACACTGCAAGGGGGGGGGAACCCACACCAATAGGTGAAAGGGCAAGAGGGACAGGGCATCCCAAGCCGGGGATCACCAACCCGGACACCGCCTACCCACATTTGGGTCTCACGGAGGAGTAAAACTCCTGTATACACCAGAAGGTGTATGCATCTACCTTTGCCTGAACCATACAGCCAGGGCTGGGAGGCATACAATATAACCAAACAGGTTTAAAGAGTATCAGACAGAAATAGAGAAAAAAAGGGGCCGGGAGCAAACCCGGCTACCTGCAGCTTGAAGGAGAGTCATCTTTTGAATGCTTCGCCGACTGCAGAGACGAAAAGACTGGGGAATAGTGGGAGGAACCCAGTACTTATGGACCAGGAGGGGCTCCTTTTTCCATGTCATCTCTGCAAGATCGCCCTCTACAGGCCGGGTTCCCAAGTGTCATGAATATTTGGAAGTGGGGTGTGTGACATATTAGGAATATTTTCCACATGACTAATCGACCTTTCAGCGTTAAAGCACTATGTTGGCCACACTGTGACTATCATTGGCCAATAGAATGGCATATTGTTTGTCTTTATGTGCAGTGCTGTGCATACCTCCTATTGGCTGTCAGCAGGCATGTGGGGTGAACTGCTAAGCTAAGCAGTGATGATGCCTGATCTGGGCATTTCGAGGAACCTAAAAGCAGATGGGCTTTCTAACTTGAGATGCCTGGGAGGATGGGGGACATAGCGAATATTTCATAATTTTTTAATTAAGAAAACAAAAAGGGCAAATTCAAGATACTGTAGAAAATGACATCTTTATGTTTCACCTTACAAAAGTCAGACATTTTATGGTTTATTATTGACTGTATTGAATGTAAATTAAGCGCATAAGTGAAAGCTGGAGTATTATAGATCACAACACCAGACTGTAATGTTAAGATGCCAAATCAGCATTCTAGCGGCTATTCTATGTGATATGCAACCAGAGAGCGTTTACAGCTAAGTGCACACATCTGGAATTCAGCAACACTGATAACATCTGAGAGGTCATGTAAAACTTTTGACTGGCTCCAAGCTTAAAGTTCTGGAAGGATTTCATTGGATGTGACACAAAGCTGCTAAAACATGAAAGTTGCAATGACACAGGAGCATATGACCTTCCTAATGAATTGGATGCTATCGCTGCAACTGGCCGCTTAAGAAGGCTTGCTAGTTTAGAAAGATCAGGATGGAATAGATAGCCATGTAGTTTCTACCAAATCTCAATAGCTGAGATTTTATCTGAATGCTAAGGATGTTTGAAAAGTTTTCTTAGCCCCGCCATGATACAGAGGTTGAGTGTGACATAAACTTGTTATTCTTTAGGACTGTATAAATAAGGAAAATAAATGAATAGGGCAATGTGACCAGAACCTCCAGTGAAACTCCAGCTATATGGATACACTTGATTGCTAAGGTCAACACCAACTGAGGCCAACACTACCACCTCCAATCTCAAAAAGCTTTAACAATAAAACTTGGTGGTTGCCGAAATATCCCTCAACTGTGGAAACGTTAATCTAGTGGATCAATGAGTATAGAGATATTAGTTCAGCCTTTATCCATTTAAGAGTAACACCATAGTGTCATAACTCGGGGATGCTTTAAAGTTAAGTGGCATCCATTTCCGGGTGTACACTTGTCTAAAGTGGACCAAAACCCACGGAGATAGATTCCCCGGCTAAACGATTCCCACCCCCGGGGCATCCAACATCGAGATGCCCTGCTGTGTGATACCCCCCAGGTCGCCCTTACACTTACCTTCTTTTCTGGTCCAAAGGTGCATGCGCAAGCCGTGCCTGCATCCCTGCTATCCCCTTTTAGAGGGTAGCGAGGGATGCAGCCATCAGCACGCTCAGAACTGCTCGCCTTAGTCGAAGGCTTAGACAACGTGACATCAGTGGCTCTGAGCGTGCTAACTGGATGAGTGGCCGCACATGCGCTGTAGCACCGGGAAGAGGTAAGTTTGTTCAGGGGACCTGCAGGGTTTCACACAGCAGGGCACCCCCGTTCAAGGTGCCCCAGGGCCAAGGACCAAAACCCAGGATAGTCAAAATCCTGGGTTTTGGTCCACTTTAATGTTGTCGTTGCTAAAACTATACCAACAGCCTTGTACAGTTGAAAAAAACAAAACTCCCTTGCCCCATTTGCATGCCTGATTGTGAATCATCAGCTCTTACATTTGTTTATGTATGCACTCAAAACTGAAATGCTACCTCACTGATTTTCTCCTGGTAGCAGCCATCTTGAAACACACCTGGGGCTCCCTTTTCCAGCTTCCCAGCCATGCTACTGCCCAGATTCAACTGACATAACCCACACCTCCTCTTTGTAGGCTACCTGCCGGTCCGTTTGTCACCATTTTGGGGATAAAAACAACCACAGCAGGAGTTTTTTGCAATGGTGTTTGTCCGGTTTAAGCTATAAATATGATCCTAAACAAATGTCTATAGACAAAGTTTTTCAAGAGCAACAAAACTATACTAGTCAGTGCAATAAAATCATCTAAGAAATAATATGAAGCATACAGTTTCTCCCAAAGCAGAATTTGCCACATTGTGATTTTTAAAATAAAAACATATGGTGTACCTCGAATGACAGAGATGTTTTTCAAGGCTATTGAGTGCTCCCAGTCTTTGAGGCGGAGGTCCTCTGTTATATTATTTATGAGAGCTATTTCATGCTTGAGCTGCTGTTCCATCACAATATGAAGAAGTCTCATTTGCCTGGTGTCTTCTGTCACATTGTTTATAGTACCCTGAAGCTCCAGCATCCTATTATGGTGTATTCCTATGTCATAGGAGAATGTTCCATTGAGTATGTTCAGTGTTCCAAGCATATCACTGACTTGCTCAGTAAGTCCTTCAAATTTGGATGAAAGCTCCTTTAACATGGTATCATGATGACTCCACACGTATCTACTTCCATTGACCTCTGTTGATAACCTGTATAGTTGCATATTGTGTGACTCACTTATCTGGTTGAGGCTAGCCCCAAGATTAGAGATCACAGTGTCTCTTTGGCCGGCCATGTTCTGGACCCCATTGAGGTTCTGTTCTAATTTTTGTAAGGAGTCAGAAAGCTGAAACAAGGAGTCTGAATGGTTCTGGAACAGATCTTGGAGTTTCCATATATGATCCATGAAATCACCCTTAAATGTCAGTTGCATGAGCTTGAACTGAAGATCCCTGAAACTCTCATTAAGGCGATTGACATTGCTTGTCAGTGTCTTTATATCTTCTGGCGAACTCTGGGGTCTTGAAACTAGAAGGAAACAAAGATATATGAAATTATGCGCTGCCCCCAAACTCAACCAAAAACCTGAATCATAATGATTTAATTAATACATTAGTTGAGGCTGGCTGATATATAGCCATTTGAGAGACACACTTATATATATGTGTGTATATATATATATATATATATATATATATATATATATCTGATACGTTTTATTGATATGGGGCCATCTTACTGGCATATCATAAAACAAGCTGAAACATGGGCGCATCAACCATTATATTGTTGCTGTGGCAAACACTGAACAAACTCCCAGATGTGTGAATTACCTTTGCTCTGAGAGATCACTCTTAAACCAGACCTGAGACTATCTTATATGTTTCCCCCACCCTGTACATACAGATTGCTCACATTAAAAATCATCCTACCTGCATCTACTGCATTTTCTGTGCCTTTAGACATCCACATGGAGTCTCAGGCTGCCTACAAACAAAGTGTCTTCTGACTGCGCCACTCTGTATTCTGGGAGTGACTAAAAACATAAAGTACATTAATTTTAGATGCTGGGGAATAAGCCCTGTTAGCACCCCTAAGTCTGGAGATCTGTCATTTAGAAGTTTTCCAGCCTGGCATGCTCGAGCAACGGTAAAAGGATTTTGCGGTGCTGGCGCTTGATCCAGTCGATCCCAATCCACATGCTTATGTAGGAATATATGTCTGAGGTTCTCCCTTTCCCAACATCATCTCCAGTGGGTTGTTAACTCCCATGGGTCTGGAGATCTGGTGCTCGGAATTTTACCACCCCAGTTTCTTGGTTCATTTGGCCCTAATCCACATACACGTGGATACCCGAGGTTCTCCCCTTTCCAGCGACACCCCCAGTACATCGTTAGCACCCCTAGGTCGAGATCCCACACTCCAAAATGGACCACCTTGGCACCCATAAGCAATGGCACCAGGAATTTGCGGGTGTCGCCGATTGGTCCAGTTATCCCCAATCTCCATGCCCTTGTAGGAGTGTATGCCCGAGGTTCTCCACTTTTCAACAAATCCTCCAATTGTAATCCCCTCTAGATCTGGAAATCTGGCACTTGGAATTGTGCCAGCCCGATGCCTGTGAGCAACAGTACTAGGAATTTGTGGTGTCGCTGCTTTGTCCGGTCGGCACTAATCCACATGCCCTTGCAGTGGTATATACCTGAGGTTCTCCGCTTTCCAGTCAATATCCCCCCTAGGTCCAAAGATCTGGTTCTCGGAAGTGTACTATTCTGGACAAGGTGCATTGATTCCCAGGGAGCCTCAGTTCCCCTCATCCAGGGGGCTAGAAATCCACTGGAGGTGTCGTTGGAAAAGGAAGGACTTCAGTTATGCATCTCTGCTAGAGCATTGGATCCAATCACCAATCCCAGTACTGTTGCTGGCCAGAGCTGGCATCTAAAAATCTGTGGATTCTGCAGCTGAATATCTCAACGACATTCACTGTAAGTTTGGGCTTCTTTGCCGCAATGATCTTGGAGAACCGGGGCTCAGAATGGGACCTCCTTGGGCGAAGTGCCTCAATTCCCAGGATGACCCACTTTGGAGCCCTGGATCTCCAGACTTAGGGGGTTAGCGACCAACTGGATGCGCCAAGGACAGCGCAGAGAGGTGGACAGGCATGGAGCTGGTGTAGACAAGTGGTGGACAATCCCGCCTACCTGCCTACTTACCCATCCACCAATTTAACCCCCTACCCACCAACCTACCTACCTATCCAACTCTCTACTGACCCACCCACCTAGTTACATACCTGCCCACTCGCCTCCCTGCCCAGGACCTAGAGCGGCAGATAGCAGCCCTGGTGCACAGGCAGAATCATCATACTCTGTCGCTGAGGTGGCAGTTGCCCACCCACCTACCTTCCCACTTGCCCACCTCCCTACCTGCCCTCCAACCAACCTCGCTACCTTCCCTCCCACCTATCTACCCACTCACCTATCTGCCTACCCTTTACCTTCATACATGCTAACCTACTTACCCAACCTCATACCTTCCTACTTACCTACCAACCTACCTACTCACCTATGTATCCACATGTCTACCCACCCACCTGCTTAACTATCCTAAACTCCTATCTAATAGAAATTCCTATCTAAATTCCCACATACTCTTCTACCTGACTACCCCCTACCTGTCCATCTGAGTACCTACCCATCTATTTGCCTCTCCACCTACCTGCCTGCTCACCCACCCACCTGACTATCCCAACCTACCTTCCCATTGTTCTGCTTGCCTACCCACCCACCCACATACCCACCTATATGCTTACTTACCTATCTACCTACTCACCTATATGCCTGCCTGCTTACCCACCTACCTTCCTAATATAACCTACCTAGGTGATACAGGGAGATTTTTTAGTGGGTGGGGTCCACACACACACTGCACACAGCACAGATGTTGAGCTCTAGGTAGAGTGGCTTTAATCAGGAGCACAGATTATCCACTCATAGTAGAAATTGCCTTGTGTTTTGTTTCTTAGTGGCGTTGGTTACTGACATGTGTATGTGTTGTGCAGTGTTGTGGTCATTAGAGTGATTGGAGCAAGGAGCAATGATTTGTTTTTCACTTTTACAGGGGAGGGGCATGGTTTATCCACTCAGTGTGTGAAGTGAGGGGGTGGGTAACCTGTTTCTACATACATGCAAAGCCCCGGCATGCCCCCGTTATCACAGTGAATGAAGTGTAATGTCACTGTGACAGATGACAGTAGGGTGTCCTGTTTATGCCTGGAGATGATACGGCCAGGATAGCACAGGGGACTGGATCTGACATTCCATTTAGTGTGCAAGCAAAGGCAAGTATGTTGTTGTTATGTAATTTGGCTGGACTATTACTTTAAGTAGGATGTCTAGTGTATTCCTAACCCCCGAGCCCCCCAGATGCTGAGACAGGGGGTTACAAAAAACCTTACCTCTCTCTTAATTCAGCACTGTAGCCTGAGCATTGGCAGCGGCCGCACAGAGAGTGCACAGAGTGGCATCCCTCCACTGTGCACACACATATCCGCCCATGTAAGGATGGGGTTATGAAGACACTGGTTTTTAATAAAAAAAAAAAATACTGCATCAGGAGCCTCCACCAGATTTTCGGCCCAGGGACCTCTTCCACACTTAATCCGGCCTTGGCTATAGGCCTCGGCAGATCTTAGGCTGGCAGTATAAATAAAACAAAGGCAAAACAAATAAAGGAATAGAAACAAACAGTCAGGTCAAAGGTTCATAAGAATCTTCATGTGTTTTTTATTAAAACAAGAGAAATGCAGAGACCTCGTATTGCTTTGGTGCCTGTACTGCCCTAAAGGTGGCCCTGCTATGCCATGCCTAACTTGCCTCTCTACAAACACAGGCCTGATTTGCTACTCAGCTTGCTTTTTTATGTTAGTGATTTACTTAAACATCATAATAAACTGAGGATATATGGCAACAGAGGGTGTTTCATCTAATTCTGATCACCGAGCATCAGAAAAAGCAAACCGTTGAGCGAAAAGGCTAACACCAAACACCTGCTCCGCATCTTGTTATCCCTCATATCTCTACTCATTCTATTAACTCAGTATCAGGAATTCATTAATTCTGCAATCAAGGGTCTGTCAGAGAGAAAGAGAATTTCGGGACACCGTAAGGCATACTTCGCTATGAAGCCAGATGGATTAGGTTACTTAAGATGAGATAGAAAAACATGTTACATAGGAAGTAGTGTTAGAATTCCTCAGCAACATGTTGTAAATAATACAAAACATTCACAAGAGAAGAGCACGTGGAGGGACGCCAAGCACAATTAATACATGTATGTTCTGTGGTTTCTGATGGAATGTATAGAAATTTGTAAATGCGTCTATTCCAAGTTCTACTAATTTGTTGTGAAATATAAGAGCAGCCGGGCCAATTTTCTTTGAGGACTTTTTGCTTGTTTTTAATGGAAAATATCATGAGTTAGGGTTAAGGTTAGAATTAATCCGAGCAACTTTTGGCATTCAGTCATTGCTCTATACAGTCTAAACCAGGGGTATTCAACCACTTCTTCCAAAGGTCCATTTAAAGGCATCCGGTGAGAGGTGAATGTCCAGGCGGAGGAATGTCACAAGGGGGGGGGGGGGGGGGGGGGTGGGTTGGGGTTTGGATAGTTATAAATCAGCACAATGAGGGAGGGGCTATAGATTCCCCAGGCTAAACTAAAAAAGGCTTCTTGTGCCTTGTAATGCCTCTTCCCGCCTTATAGTACTTCATGTTGTAACGCTAGGTGCCAGGGAGCCATGACTCTGGCAGGGAGACTAAGCATTACATTGCCAATCAAGGGGCAACTCTGAGCACGGCAACACAGAAGCAACTGAGTGCAGGAGTCCGGAAATCTGGCGCTGAGGTCCGTATTCGGACCCCAGTCCGCCAGTTGAGTATCGCTGGTCTATACTATCATTTGAACTAGACTCCTCCAACGGTTAAGGAAATCACATTGGCTAGAGATTACATACATACAGAAACCCAGACGTAGGAGTAGCTTTATTTGTCTCTATTTATCCTTTGGGCTCTCTTTCCTATAGTATCATTTTTTCAGAAATGAGTCGTCCTGTAATGTAATGGTTTGTGACAGTGCAGCGATGATATAAGAGGATAACCTAGGCACAAGTATAAGGCAAATTTTCGTCTTTCAAGGACAGGCCACTTAAGAGAGGCAATGACCTACTCTGAAAGTTCTATCATCATTTACAGTTAGAAAAGAATCAGATAGCAAGCAATAGTTTGTAGTGTTGCTAGGCAGTATATGATCCCAAGCAAGCAGGCCAGTAAGTCTGCTGTTGCCATTGAACATGGTTGGGTACTAGTAGGGGTCTAGTAAAATAACCCAGGTACCAGATAAATTAGATGGATTGGTCTGATTTAAGAGCGGGATAAAAAGCAATAAAAGACTGAGTGTTATGAGTATACTGTTATGATATTAACAGTGATTTATTATGAGGCTTATTCATTACAAACGCCAGATATCGGCAGATGAGCGTTTGTATAGCGGCGCTTAGAGCGTGCGCTAGTAGGCACTGTAAGCGAGTATCGGGGGCTGTAGTAACCTGGCCTGCATTGATGAATATGATGTATGCTGGGCTCTGTAACACCAGTACAGTGCTGCAGGGAACGAAAGGTAGCGCCAGCTCGGTGCGACTCTCAGCGACTCACACCATACTTATCAAAAAAGGACACACACACACAGCGTCGGCGCTCTAAATCTGGTTGCTATAGAATAGAGCACCAGACGTTGTGTGATTAAAGTCTGTTTTTGAACACATATCCACCAGTAAAAAAGCGAAAACAAATGGAATGACATTGTTGTAACATTGTGACATTAAAACTTTAGTGCCAGACCTGTAATGACAATTCTGCATAAAAAAATAAAAAAAGTTTTCAAAAATGACTTTTTCTAGGCCAGGAGAGGTCACACAATTATTTGAGAGAGAAAAAAAAAATAAAATAAAAAGAACCCTGTTTAAACAGAAGAAAAGTAACGTCCATTGAAATGTATGAAAGAGCGACAGGTAGCGACAGGTAATACCTGGAGCTCTGGAAACTAGAGCGCCGGCGCTATACGATGAGCCACCTGTAATATTACATGTGACGCTACATGGCGCTGTTAGAGTCGCTCACCAGATTTGCCTTCATAAATGTGGTTTTGCGTACAGTGCCCAGCGTTCACCAGACGCTGCCTGCCGCTACGAGGCACTACCTGGCGCTATCCCTTCATGAATAACCCCCTATGTTGGCCACCGTTCACTACTTGACATAAAATATGTTTGCCGGGTGTGTGATGCACACATAACAGACCGGCGAGTAAGCAAAACTTGCTGCAGCGAACACCAATCAACATTTTCGTAATTGTTTTGCTGTGTTTGTGCTAAAATTTAATGGCGAAGTCACAAGTGGAAAAAAACATGAAATCTTGCTGAAATCACACATTTTTTTAATCTGGGTTGTTTGAAAAGCTTTAAAATAAAAGATTATTTGAAAATATAAAATTGAAAATAATATTACTTGTTTTTCACATACTGGATAACTTTCTAATGTTCATGCTCGAAAAATAAGTTAAAGATGCTGAAAAACCTAAAGCGACACTATCTCCCTAAATAACATTGATTCCTATGGGGTTCACAACTAAAAGGTAGTAAATGCAAACGTGTTCACCAGCATTCGCTGAGCCAAACGGAAGTAGAAGTAAATCCAAAATACATGGACATTGGTGGCTGAACATACAAAATTTCTCTTGGTAAATGCGTAAACCCGGGGGATACCTGGCGGATGCCAACGTTTCATAAATTACCCGCTAAATGCAAAAGAACTGCCCCAGTGCCCTTGGTCCCACTGTAGTCTGTCTAGAGATAAATTGCTTTAATTGCCAAACATAGTATGCTCTATTTGCAGCTATGGCTGATGACCCAGAGCCTATAGTGTGAAGCAAAAATTGGGAGCAGAGCAGTATGTCAAACTGCTATTATGGGATAACGCAAGTTCTGGAGTAACAAAATGGGTTTCTGTAATGCTTATAAAGATAACAATGTTAGGTATAGCGAAATATAATGCATGTCATACACAGGTGTGAAAGATCACAAGAGAGTTTGAGAATCTCCTGGTCTAGGGACAGGATTAGAGAGAGCTGAGTTTAAAGCAATAGCAAGGTGTCAGAGAGTTGGAGGAGATCAAAAGCCAAGCTGTCATGTTCCACGATGTGCATTTTATTTATTTGTGCCTTTAATCCCCCTTGTCCCTTCCTGGCTCCCTTAGCCTTCCTGTGAGTAACTCCTCCCTTCTTCCCCTCTCCTTCTGCCATTTTGTAATCTGACATCCCTGCAGTGCACACCTGCTGCTCCTTTCTGAAGCTACAGTTTTCTACCTACTGCTTTGTATGGGTTACACTACAAGTTTTTCTTGCTGCATTGAACGTGCATGTCTGCTGTAAGAAGTTTTCTGCAAGATTTTTTTACTGAAATAAAGCTTTGAAAACTAATCCACGTGATCTTCGAGCAGTTGAATAAGCTATCTGCCAAGCCTTATGTAAAGAAATAATCCATCACAGACACACACAAGCAACGTGTAGCTGTCTATAGGATTCACATTACTGCCATTTGGGTGAGTCAGAATACAAGCCAAGTCTGCAATGGGATACCCGTTTTAACTGAAACATGGGAAAAAACAAGGCATGGGTAGCTCAGCTGATGTATAAAGTAAAACCAGGCAAGAGCGAGATGGCCTGGGCAAAAGCAGGCAGAGTCACAGACTGAGAACTGGTGGGCAGAGCCACAGATTGGAATCAGGTGGGCAAAACCACAGAGTGGGTGGTGTCACAGATTGGGAACATAAACTAAAAGAGACAACCTGTTTGTTCCACTGGAGAGTCAAGCAGCCAACTACCTACAGCACAGTCAAGCACCATATCAGTTGGGGAACAACTTGGGGAACAAGTTGGGCAGACAGACAACAGGATACAAACAGCAAACAATGCTATACACACTACTGGAGAATTGGAAGCCAACAGGACACAGAAGGCCTAAGTCCAACATGGACAACAAAAGACCTAGGCCGAATCCAGAGGAGGGATATTCACTCCCTAGCCAACATCTCCCACATATGCTCTTTCCTATCACCTGAAACCACAAAAATGCTACTGTATGCCCTAATCATATCCCGAATAGACTACGGCAACACCCTCTGTGTGTTACCAACAAACAGAGCTCCCCTCCAACCTATTATGCACTCTATTAAATGCTCACCTTATCCACCTTTCTCTCTCTCTTTTCTAGTGGAGCTCCCCTCTGTCAGTCTATCCTCTGGCTTTCAGTTTAACAGAGGATTCAGCTTAAAATCCTAACTTTAACTTGCCAAGCTCTCTGCGGCCAGACCCCTACTTACATTTCATCTCTTATGCAGCAATAATACCCTAGATGCAACCACTGCTCTGTCTTTGATGTTCTTCTCTCTTGTCTGCCTCCAAGACTTTTCATGTGCATCACCACTTTAAAATCCCGTTCCCTGCTCAGTTTGACACTCAGCAGCAACCCAAGCTTTCAAAAGCACCACCAAAACTCACCTCTTTAGACATGCATATGAACTGGTTTATATAACCCCTATAACCGACACAGGGCACATGCTGCCAGACTTAATACCTACCACTTGTGTTTTCACCCCTTATGCTTTAGACTGTAAGCTTGGGCTCCTATTCTATGCTTTTTCATAGCATTCACTTTGAACTTTGTAAGCTCTTGTTTGTAATCAGCTATGTACAGTATGTTTTACCTTTTCTACCTTGTACTTAGTACATCGCTATGGATGAAGATGGACTATATACATAAACCAGACAAAGTGCAATTTCTGGGGAAATTGCGTGAAGTGTTCTTGCCTCCACCAGTTCTCTACAACTGGAGGGGGCGGAGTAACTGGGTGGAGTTGGGGTTACACACAAGCCTAATTAGGACAGATATGAGGATTACGAACACCCATGAAAAGGCAAAGAACTCCACACCGACAAGAAGGGGAAGACCATACATATACATATCAGAGGGCAGTGAAGCAATGAAGACATCAGAATATTTCAAAGACAGACAGGTCATGGCAACGTAAACACCATTGATGGAAAACCTTACAAGGCCTTCGGTACAGAGCATTTGGTTCCTAGTCTTCCCACTTTACTGACTCTATGAAGCTTATATTTTTCCCATCTGCCAGACATGTGGGATGCCATGTTTGATTGAGACATGTAACCATTACCCTAATGTTTATGACCTTGGAGCTAGAAGAGCATATTAATCTGCTGTTCTCCCACATTAAAGAGGTACAAATCTTTTTCAGTTTTAGCCCCCTAATAATGACATGTATAATGGTACAAAAACACAAATAGCATATTTTCCCCAACCCTGATAATCTGGGGTAATTTAAGCCAAGGAAACCTTAGAGTGAGAATACCAAAGCTTCTAAAGATTTAGCATGTCTTGGCAAGAAGGTGTCAGTAGAGCAATGTATTTGGGTAATTTCCTAGACCTATAAATGGCTTATGAGAAACACTATCCGCCAGCCATGTGACCTACTTTACTCACTTGGTATACTGCTGGTCACCACTGTTTAAAAAACTGTATAAAGAAATAGCTTTATACCAAAGTAAGTTGCTACATTTTAGGGGGTAGGCAACTATGAAAAAGAGAAGATAGACTAAAGTAATAAAACATACAGTTTCTTCCACGACATGTTCAGTGGTTCAGTGGTTCAGTAGAGCAGCCTGCTTCTCTCATTGCCTGGTCATACCTATTTACTCCTCCAATCTAATACTAATAGACAAATCATCCCTACGCACTAATTTAATAGCCAACCTCAAAACAGCATTGTGCTGACTGTTTTATCCTGTATTGTACATCTTGAACTGGTATCAGTACCAGCTACCATCTGTTGGTACACTCATAGCAAGTCCACCAGTACCAAGATGCTATCGTAGAACTTAACCCAGCAGAGGACCTGCTTCACTGCAGCCTTGGACACAGTACATAACTGGTTGCATTGCATTGCTTGGACTCATGTCTACCACGTAATACAGTTATGAACTTGATTTATGATAAAGTGCAGTTCTTAACCTAATTCAAGGTACAGTAAGGTAAGAGAGGAAACATCTGTAGATTACGGATGGGTTTAGCAGTAGATAAAACCAGGAAGGTTGTTAAGTCTTGGTTTTCGACTAAGTTTGTTTAGGTACATTTGTAGGTAATTCAGAATATATATTTCATATGTTGAAGTAGGATATATACAGTTTATAACAGTCATAATGATGTGACAAAGGCTCTCTGGTTTTCATCACTCAGACAGCTAAAGTTTTTTTTTTGTCTTTTTGTCTTTATCTTTAAGATGTTTCTAAACGTTTGGTTTCAGCTTGTCATCACCTCCTGCAAGGAACCTATTAACACCTTCATCAAGCCTTTTTATTATTAACGTTATCTTTCAGCCTTTAAACTCCTCATTGTTCTGTCAAACAACACCCGATTATTAATATGAGATAGGGCTTAGGATTTGTAAGTGAATACATTTGTATTTTAAATTGCCAAAGATTTCCTGAAGCTTGAAGTCACACAATGTTCATGAATGGGATAGTTGTTGAATTTGAATGCTGATATTCTTTGTTTATATATTTATTGATATTAAGCCAGCACCAAGTTTAGGGCTGAGGAGAAGAATAAGTGTTTGACTTTTAGTCTGATATGCAAGATCCCTGATTTAGGATGCCCCACCGTCACAATTACTGCTGAATAGTGATGGGTTCGGGTTTGCCCCATCATCGATAGCGACAAGATCTGGGCTAAATCATTGGAGCTTTTTTTTTTTTTTAATGTAATACCCCCATGTGTTACTAGAACTCCGGTAACCCAGAACCCAGAGGCTGAACACCTTCAGCTAAGTATGTCCACTATCTTCTTTGCCCTTCAGCAAAGGTCCGATGCTCCTCCAGGGGTGCTGTTCCACACTCCCATTGCCCAGGAGCAAGTGCAGGTAATCGGAAGACGGGACAAAGTCACGGCACAAAAATATTGTAATAAAATATATTTAACTGTAGTCACCCATCAGTGTCTTCCTGCTGTCCCTTGCTGGATGACATTCTCTCAGCTAATTCTCTCAGCAGGTCTTCTGATGCTGACAGAAGTGGCTTTAGGAGCTGCTTTGCCGGCATATTTTGTTCAGGTGGACAAGTGTCCCCTGTCCATCTACCCTGTCATCCAGTCAGTTGTAACGCTGGCTGCCAGGGCAGGGAAGCTTTTATATTACATAGATACAGCCTCTATGTTACTATCTGTGTCATTGGAGGGGAGGGACATGGAGAGGAAATCTTACCTCCAGTGACATAGGTAGTCTATGTGGGAGATTCCATCAGGGCCTGTGCTTCTGTAGTATTACGAATTCCCTCCATGGCATATCTTTGTTACCCCTGGCTGGATAGCAGGGTAGAACTTTTGTCCCCTTGAACAACAGATGCCGTAAGTATCAGAAAACCAGCCCGGTAGAACAAAAGGGGAGCTCCTGACCCAGTGGAGAGAGCCAGAAAAACGTGAAGGGGTGAATACTAGTACATTTCGTTTATGCAAATGGATGTGCGCTAGTAAGTGCTCCTATGCTGAAAGGCCCCCCGTCACTCAGACTCTGAGAGCCATGCTACTAGCCCCTATGCTGGGTGCACATGGGTAGAAGCCAACTGGGAAGTGGGGAAAGCAGCTAAAAAAAAGGAAAGTAGCCAAATACTTTGGCCAAATTTTCCCTCCCATAGAAGAGGTGTATTGTGAAATTGTATAATATTAATAATCCATATAAACACATAGGCTAATGAGAGGAGAAGTCACTTATACACCCAAACTGAATAAAACTCCTTCTTACTTCTTCTGGTGGAAATAAAATCCAGGGGTGACAGGTTTGAATGTATCAGGGAGGAAGAACCTGCCCTTCCGCCCTCCAGCGTATTTATAGGAATATCACTGGCCTATTTTTTCACAGTAGTACTACTTTAATTGTATTCATCATTCGGGGGTACCAAATTTTCTATACTAGGGTACCTAGTCTCGAGAGCTTCCAAAATGTATAGTGCCCTGTTTGGCTCATCACTACTGTGGAACCCCGGCCCGAGCCCTGACATTTAACAAGCTGCTATCTAACATTGTGTTCATATGCTGAACAAGTGCATCCCTTCCTCCTCTACTGTGCACAATCTCTATAGTCTGCCAGAATGGATTGCACACAGCAGGTAACCAGGGGAGGTCTATGTTGTATTTTAATACAGCACTGAATCATGTTGTGGTAAGTGCCGGGCCTCTGTCTGGGGTACAGCAGCGATTCTAGCTGTGGGACATGGATCTTTAATACAAATATAACATTTGGTCTGGTAACTTTAGCCAGAATTTTGATTTTGAATAGACTAGGAAGGGGTCATTATATTCAGATGCAAAACAAAGCTAACAGTCAGATTTTGAGCAATCTAAGTTTAGAACTCTCTGATCTCAAATTGATAGCTTCACAGTCGGCAAACTATTGAATATTGATATAGTTCTGTATGTCAACAATATTCTTGAAAAATGATAACAACCTGCAGTCCAAAAATGGCTGTAATTGATATATATATATATATATATATATATATATATATATATATATATATTTTTTTTTTTTTTTAATGAATCAGGGTAGTGGAGATCCTTCCCAGCTTAGAAGATACTTCTTCGATCCTCATTATTTATCTTGAATTAGGAAATACCTCCTCTGAGTAGGGAATTTAGCAGGATTCTTCCGTTAGAACGATAGAAAGATATCCTGTAATTTATAAATATTGACTGTGAGTCAGAAAAAAATGATTAAGGAAAGATGACTTAGAAAAGATCCCCATGTGAGTGAGGAATAATGTCCTGTGAGTGAGGAATAATGTCCTGTGAGTGAGGAATGATCTCCTGTGATTTAAGAAAATCCGACTTCAAGTAAAGAAAAAATCCCCATGTGAAAACATATCTGCTGCGAGTTAGGCAAGACCCCCTGTAACTTAGAAAAGAACACCTAAGTTAGAAAAGATCCTTCTATTTAACATTAATATGCTTATTGGGCTCTAATCTGATTTTGTTGCCCTTGCCTGGTTTTGATTTACAGATGATTGTTCTATATAAGTTATATCACCACAATTCATATCATGAGAAACATAATTCCCTGCCAAATGGGTCATCAAAAATCTGCAGTGAACATGTCTCCTACACATCCCCCCTCTACTCATGCAGATCTGGAAAGGAAGCACGTCCATCTTATAATCTTTAATGGGACTGGGCATGGTGCCAACCCAACATAAAACTAACTTACAAGGGTTGTGTGATGGCCAGGACTAAGTTTAACCCTTGCAGAGAGAAATAACTTTGAATTGTAAGTTAAGCTGGTTCAGAGCTTCGTTTTAAGGGATGTTTGGGTTTAGTTAATTAAAGTCCACGACAGGGATGAACATAGGTTTCACAGGACCCCATAGCAAGGCTCATAGCAATAAAGTAAACCAAGACATCTGACCCTAAAATTGAAAGACTCTAGGGATTGGTTAAAGCCCTCCTCAGGGGTACCCCAATGTATGAAAGCCCAGGATCGCCAATATTTTACCTCATTCCAAAATCTCATAGTGGATGTGGGGGCCTTCCTTGCACCACTTCATCCAACGTGCACAGCCATTGTCATTGCCATGTATTAATGTGCACAGTCATTGCTGATTGATGCAGAGTCAATGCATGTGGCATGGCCCATTTTGGATGATCTTGGGGGTTCATACACACATATGCATCCCATGTCTGTGTTCTGATGAGAGTTCTAGACACTGTTGGCACAATGTGGACCCTGAGGCATTGACAGTGGAGCCCAGTGAGGCCTGGTTCCTCCTAAGGAAGCGCACCAGGGGCCACAGCCGTACATTCCACAGGCTGGAACTAAGATGTCAGCACCTTGTTTCCCTTTCCCTGCTCTATACTCAGAATGCTGTTCTTCAATGTTTAGAAGAACAGCTACAGCTCTGGTGCCTGGTGCTCCCTGCTGACAGTGTGCCAACCCTGCTAGGGTTTCACCTGTAATGAGGCCACGTGAGGTGATCGCCTCAGGTGACACTGCTGGAGGGGTGGCAATCAACATGCTTTTTTATATAAAATATATTTTTTTACTTTACTCTCTCTCAGTGGTTCAGTTGAGATTGTGTTGCTGCTGCATGCTGTCATGTTTTAAAATCAATTATTGGTGGATCTGCAGTCATGGCCCCACCTCCACTCCAAATCTCCTGCATTGAAGAAGCGCCTTTCTATAGTTCGCATCGGATAGCAGAAAGGCTTCACCCCTGAACCAGTCTGTTGCTTTTGCCACAGGTGCTGCAAGGTGGGGGGAAGGCAGCTTGCATGGGGCCCCCCTTCTCCCAAGGGCCCAGTAGCAGCTGCTTCCCTAGCCTCTTTGGTATGTATACCCCCACTCCACAGGATGAGAACATTTTTCAAAGCTTTTACAAAATGTCATTTTCATAAATATATCTGTGATATAAAGTGAATAATGCCCCATTGCATCACCTGTCCATTTGAATGCTCTGTGCACCAATGTTGACTGGACCGTCACACCGAACTGTGGACAGTTGTCCCATGACATAAAGTAAAAAAAAGCAACTGAGGTGGATTAGGCCAACAAACTCACAGGGCAAAACCGTTTGGGTTTACAGGAGACCAAGCCAGGCTAAGGTCAGTCCTAAGTAGTAATGAGCTTTAGCTTTGGGTAATTGTAAGTCTACTGTATTTTGCCATAGACTTAAATATGCAAAAAAACCCAGTGCAGGCAAAGCACAATATATGAAAAAGCGTTGGCTGATGCAGCATATTTCTCTTATGCCGCAGAGGGACCGCAGAGGAGGACAATGCTGTACAGTAGAAACCTAAAGGGATGGAGCACTAATGAAGCTCAGAGGAAGAGGAGTGTTTTATCTGTCTTGCCCACCAAATGGACCTGCCGTCCGCTCCTTGAGTGCAGAGGAAGCAGGCGTAAAAGTGAAGTGTGCATCTTTAGATTGATAGATCAGCTCATGACACATTTTGGCTAACTGTAACAACTCTTATCTTATCCCTCGCCTTTACTGGGTAAGCGAGAAATGAGCATCAGTAAGTGGAACATGACAACCAAGATAATCTTACTGCTCCCTAAGCAAAAAAATCACCGCCATTCTAAAGCAGGCAAACATTATACCTTCCTCTTAAAGAGGAACTTCTAAAAGACTCCAAGGCCATCCCAGTCCCCCTCCTTGGGGCATCCTTAACTGGGATGCCCCACTGTGTGAAATCCCCCAGGTATTCCTGGGTGTTGTTCCCCTTTAGGAGATTGAAAAGCTTTTTATAGACCTCACACAAAATATATTTGACATAATTCATGCTGAATCTGCACCACAATAAAATAACACTAGTACCATGCTTCATGGTGTGTCTCTATTGCAATAGAGGTGGTGTACTGAGGCAGACTTGCAAACCCCTCCTCAGCACCACCACCTCCATTGCAATGTAGAGAGTGTGCAAGCTGCAGGGTCTCAGCCATGGCCCCCACCTTGGACTGGAGAAGACCAACGGGGAGTTCGTTTTTCACTCCCATTGAGTTTTACATCAGTGGGACCAGATTGTGAGTAAATACATATATATTTTCCCTGAAATATCCACCCATAGCCAAAGCTGTAGCTGCAGGACCATATTATGAATTTGTACCTGCTAAATTTCCCTTTGCACTAAATGTATAGTTGGGCTGGGCAAACGTGTGTAAGTTCCTGATTAAAGGGGGAGTGGCAGCTGCTCAGACCATTTTATAACTAACCTGGGAGGTGCAAGTCAGCAGGGCAATTAGGTTACTAAAGACTTAAAGGAGCTGTAGCACTCAACCCTGTTAGCTTGATTATAGGTTGGTCTGCAAGCTAACAGGGTTGAGTGCTGCGGCTCCTTTAAGTCTTTAGTAAGTTCCTGATTACAAACACTTAAGCATGTTGTCCTATTATTGGAACATTCCAGAATAGATTAACCTTCCTATAGACCAAGGTTTCTCAACCTATGGTATGCATACCCAAGGGGGCACACAACAAAGTTCAAGGGTGCAGTAACAAAGGGTTATTATTTATCTTGTATATTATTTTAACAGTAAAACATTGTTTGCTTTAGAAAGTACTACAAGGCCTATGACTTACAGTACTTATTTTGGTATCACTAAAAATAGATTTCCTTTTTGGGTATACATGGTTATAACTCTTTTTTTCAAGGGGGCGTAAAAAGGTTGATGGCCACTGCTATAGACAAATCTTACTAATAGTGCTGTCCCTGTCTGGCTTAAGAAGGTTTCAAGCATCACACAAGTTCTGACTTGTTCAGAATTCTAGCTGCATTTTTTGAACATACCAAGTCCTGCGGCAAAAAATTACTGGACTGGTTCATCCTAGTGAGGCAAAATCTTTGCTCTTGTCTTTGCTCATTGCTCGGTCTCTATTGTGGATATAACTGTTAAACTGTAGAGTGCAAGGACTGACTAAATGGGAACGCTAAAGATACGCAGAAAGAGAACTATAGATTATTGCCCTTATTCATCAAGCGATAGCGCCAGGTAGTGTCTGACGAGCGCCAGGTCCCGCCAGCTAACGGCGGCTACCGACTCAAGTACGCCCGGCGTCGGCCACAATGACGCATTTATCAAGCTAAATGAGGCTAGCGCCGACGAGAGCGACAGCTACCGCGGGATTCATCATGTAGCCGACTGCAACGAACAGCGCCGCTGCTAATCCCATCACAGCGCCAGGTATGACCTGTCGCTCCCTGGCGATGTCCAATGCATTTCAATGGAGCAATCTTTAATTAATCATAATTAATTGCTATTAATGTTTTTTTTTTTTTTTAATGTCAAAAATTCTGTGACCACTTCTGCAATGTTAGGATTTTTTTTTAAGGTAAAAAAAAAAAAAAATGATTTTGTGCAGAATTGATATTACAGGTCTGATATTAATGTATTCATATTACAAAATGTTTATAAAAACTTGTATAATTTTACAATCAAAAAATATGGTTGTTTGGGGGTTAAAAACTATTTTAAATCCATCGCCGCCAGCGGTCTGGGGTTTAAACAAGGAATTCACAGCGCTAAAAAATTCGGAGCGTGATTTGTTAATGAATCTGCAGCAAGCCGTTCGCTCTGGCCATTCGTTGTCAGGCGCACCCATACAACGCTGAACCTGTGAAACAGCGACCCCTAAGCCCGTATTCAACATTACCGCACACCGTCTGAGTCGCTGTCAACAAGCAAACCCCGGCCAAGCACAGCGAATACTAGCTGGCGCTGTGAAAATCACGCTACTGGCGCTCATCTGTCGCTACCTGGCGCTATTAATGAATCGGCCTCTATGTCCTACGGTACATTTCTGTCAGGCTACCAGGTGTGAACCCTGATTGTGGAGACTAAAAATAAGCTCACCTCTCGACCGGGAAGCCTGGAATCTAAGGTTTTCCTTAGAGCCTCTAAAGTTGAGGATAAGCTGGACTGCAGGAATGCCCCAGGTCAGGCAACCTAGGAGTGGGTTTTGCCAAGTTCTGGGTAGAGGACAGACCAGAGCTGGACTGGAAACCTGGAACAAGCAGAAGTCGTGGCAGGCAGAACAGGATTGAAGTCGTAAGCAAGCCGAGGCCGTGGGCAGGCAGAACAGGGTCGAAGTCGTTAACAGGCCGAGGTCGTCAGAAGAGCAGAAGCGTAGTCAGAATCAAGCCGGATCGGTACACAGAAATGGAAGACTGGAACTTAGGAACAGGCAGGAGAAATGACCAACTAGCAATGGATCTCAGGGCTCGGCAGTATTTAAAGGCCCCTGTGCATGCGCAAAAGCGAGAGCATTTTTGCGCATTTGCAATGCGCATGAGCGTGCATAATCGCACTTGTGCACAAATCCATTGAATCGTACAGCTCACAAATGCAAGCACATAACGTGCGTGTGCGCTTATAGATGATGTCCTACGGATGAGCGTGCATAATTGCACTTGCGCACAAATCCATTGAATCATACAGCTCACAAATGCAAGCACATAACGTGCGTGTGCGCTAACTGGCCCTACTATGTCTAGTGCGAAAATGCGAGCACATGGAAAACCTTGGCACCCTCTGCTGGGAAACAAGAGGAACAGTCCTGGGTTTATGACAATTTCCCACTAAAGCTAAAATATCACTTCTTTGTGAATGGACTGTATCTGCTGAGTTTTTGAACTAGTATAAAATAATCATAATTTGCAGTAAAACTATTACCACCGCTTGACAAGAACAGGTATGTTTTTTTCTTTTTCACAGATTCTACGACAGTAAGGAATCGTTTAAGTGGGATAGCAGTAAAAGTTGAAATTTTCGACTAGGGTTAACAGTGTTATGATTGCAACTGCTACTGTGTGCGGACAGAATGTTTAGTTTGGCTGATCCATGAAACCTTTGGATTTTATGGTTTCCATCTGACACCTGCAGCTTCTCAGGGAACCTGAAAAGAAGTGATAAGAGGTGACAGACACATTGAGTCAAAAGACATGTTTTCTTTCATGTTTTTACATATAAGGGGCCATCAAGAAGAAGAACCTCTCCAGCTCACTAGTAAAGTATTTGCTGAAGTGTCACTCCAAGTGTCAAAATTATAGCTTTTGTAATCCTTCGAACATCATTGGGGTTTTTAAATACAGAGGGTTTTTTTTTTAGGAAGTAAAGTTTTCAAATAGAGGTATTTCATGCAGATGAATTTTGCACATAAGGTACATAAATTCTTTAATATATATAAGCCCCCTATAAAGGAAGAAGCCTGAGCTCACAAACATTATGCTACTGGTTGTTCATAAAAAGAATAGAACACAGCACCTTAATCTCTCTACTTGGTCCTTCGGCTTGACCTTTCAGCTTAGAAATTCAGAAGCCCAGGTTTGGACCTATGGCAAGCAATAGTTATTTTATTGCTGTAATTCGAGCCACTGTTGGTCACTTCGCTCTTCTTAATTCAAATGAGGAAAGAAGTTGCTGGTAACCTTATGAAACCTGCCCAATTCCAAAACAAATTACGAGAGCTGAGAAACCTACAATATACCCAAATATTACTGCACAGGGTGAGCTAATGTGTATGAATGAATGAACAACCAATTTCTCAATAGAACGCACAAGTGTCCAGATACACCTCTGAATCATGATTATGCAATAATACATTTTGTGGTTTTGTGGTTAGTAGGTACTTTAATTATTTGTATGTTTATTTTTGTTTCATACATTGGGGCGCTTCCAAGGCTTTATAGGTTTTTAACAGTAAGTAATTTTGGTAATCTTTTCTATTAATCAATTACTTTAAATTACTTTATATTATGTATGTGGTGCCGAGATATGTAAAAAATGGGTGTGGGACTGCTTTAAAACTATACCTGTGCAGCTGGCCATGTGCTGCTCTTTGAGGCAACAAACTTCATCAACCAACTGACCAAGCTGACCTTGTTGGTTTCATTTCTTCTCTTCTGCTTCCAAATAGAAGGGTAATGGTATTGTTTATCCTCAATATTTCCAAATGGATGCAGATCTGTCAAGAATCACTGGGCCTTTTTCTAGGGGGAATGGGCACCAAGTCTATTGTGTATGCTGGTGGAGAGCCTTTACCCAGCCATCCAGTTTTCTGCAGATGGGTCAGGGCCATTGTTAGTGGTGCCAGCCATATGCTCGGTCCCTCATCCTCTCTTATTGTGGAGCACCATCTGCTGCTATGGAATAGGCACAGCATGGCACATGCTGGTATGGCACAGCCACAGCACCATAGGAAACAGATTTTTTTCATTCCTACACTGAGAGCTTTTTCACCTGCCCCATGTGCCTACTGACCTGGTCAGTACATGATGTGCTGCTCTATCAAATACATTTCAAAGAATCCCGCAAGTCCAGCAGAATATGTTGGTATGATAAAAAATAAAAATTTAATCTGACTTTTGAATTCCAGCTTAGGTTCTGTTTGAAAATCTTCCTTGCTGCTATAGTTATTAAGAGCGGGGAATTTTCTGCAAAACATCCTTGATGGAAAAAACTTTTGTAGTTAAACCTAGATAAAGTTGCCCTTTTACCAGGAAAACAATGACATAATCTTTTTAAGACAAAGGACAACATTATGTTCAATAATTAGGTTTTTGGACCTAAGTTTTGGCATTGCTGAATCCTGGCACCTATAAAAGGATTATACAATACCCATAAGTCAGTGGATTTGTTTGAAATTAAAAAAAAGGAAATATAAATGTACCTCAGGATAAAGCATAATGCCATAATTTTAGGTACAAAGGATTTTCTCCCTTACTCGTTAATGGTTGACCATGCTTACTTTGTAGGCCTGTTTATCAGGTCACTTATAAACAGGCAGAAATATTTGCCCTTTTGGACAGCTGGTAAGCCAGAGAAAATAGAATAGGAAAAATAAATCACATAGCACTTTCATAAAAATCACATATCCCAACATTTTCATGACCATTAGGAAAAATCGCCCATAAAGATAAATAGTCTAAATTGCAAAATGGTGAACACCCTAACGTATTAACTTGAGAATAAACCTTATGTGCCATATTACAGGCAGAAACATTCTTGGCCAATAAATGCTTAAAGATGACACAACGTGCTTGGAAAATTCTGTCAGGTGCACCTTCCTGATCCAGTCCGGCATTAGTAGCATTCAACACTACTACAGCGTATTCCGTAGTGCATAGCATACCGACATATCCCTGCCAACACAACTGCCAACACAACACTTCCCAAGCCATGTTTTGGCATACTGGGCAGCACTGTTGCTAATGCATTATGGGAAACGCTATGCTGGCAAGGGATGCTGCTAATGCCAGACTGGGTCGCAGAGATGCACATAAAAGATCTCCTTTTCAAGTTATGGACCCCTAGGGCTCATGCCAGGATTTTCCAAGCACATTGTTTTCTGAAATCGTAGATGGTCCACACCAGTAAAAATGCATAGAAATGAGGTGTTGACAAAGTTGAGTGTTTAGGGAAATGTGTTCACCATTTTGCAATTAGAACCGTTATGCAATTATTTATCCTTATGGGCAATTGTTCCAAATGGCCATGAAACTCTTAGGATATGTGATATTTATGATGGTGGTTTGCAATCCACATATTGGTCTGGCTTACCAGCTGTCCTAAATTAGGATATATAAAGTATGTATGGAATGTGTCAGCCCAGTATGGTCTGTCTTTCAATAAATTATGTGCTTTTATTGTTTAAGAAGCTCTATAACAAAATTGACCAATAGATAGTGGAGGGGTCACTTATACATCTCAACTGAAAAAACTTCCCTCTAAACTTGTGTTTCTCTTCTAATGCTAGACAAGACAGGTGTGACTTTTTGAGGTGGTTTTTGAGCGTACTATTCCAGGAGTGATCTGCTTCATTCTCTTGAGACACTGAGTGAGAAACAGTATTAGCAACACATTGTATGATGGGTAAAATCATCTACACACTCACAATAAGTGATTATTCCAGCACAGGATGCCACTTTAAAAGCCTAATGTTATGTTAAAAACCTGTCATCCCTGATTCTTCTTTCCAGAAAAAGAAAGAAACAAGCTTGGCTGACAACAAGGTGTATAATCGGCCCCCATGAGATGTAGGTTTTAATTCACACTGAAAGGGAAACGTGCTTCACCAAATAATCAACATGACCCCATTGAGATATGAAGAAAATAATGACTGCATTTCCTGCATAGCCCATACACTACTGTTATTTCCAATTTTAAAGGCACTGTAAAGCCAAAGGCAATACTAAGGTAGCAAGCAGCTCACCTGATGCCTGTCCCATCTGCCTGTCCTCCATTTCCTGCAGTGTCAAGTAGACGCCATAACAGGTCTGTCCTTCATCCTCCTTTCAATTTCATTCTTACAGGAGCATGCCATTCTGTCCCTTGGTGCTCTCAGTGTGAGTGTGGCAAGTCACAGTGCTCCCACAGTTGTCTCTGATTACAGCAGAGCATGTTCTTGATTCACAAAGCTGCTCCATAACACCCCCTTCTCAGCTCAGCCATGACCCAGACATTGAAGCGAAGAAAGTGGCATCTCTTAGAATACATAAAGTATTTACTGAGATTTTGAGATGTCTTTGGCTTATTTTAATCCGATGGATAAGGTGGGAGGAAGTTAGTGTGTCTGAACTGAGACTTTAAAAAATATATCTTGACCTCACTGGAAAATAATATACTTTGTAAAAATGCCTTTTTGAGAAAAACTGAAACTTTTATCTGTGTTAAAATTAGAATACTCACTGGGTTGCAGGCTGTAATTCAACCCCAAATGCACACCCAGTGCACCTTGTTTTACCAAATACATAGTACGCCCCCCATTGTCAGCTGTGCACTGAATTAAGCTACATGACAGCAAATCTCTCCTGTAAGCAGACTTCTTCAGACCCAATCTTCTTAACAGAATGTCAGAGATCCCGATTGGCTGAAAGGTGTGACCAGCTCCCTTTGCCACCCTCTTCCTCTAAAATAAGCTTAAAGATGCTGACTGTAGCAGATTGCAGCACATTTATAGACATTCTAGTGGTAAGGAACAGGAATAATTTTCGAGTTTTTAATGAATGTGCAGCCGGATAAAAGGGTCATTTTGTATATTTAGTTAACTCAACTTGACATCCAAGGATTTCCAGATGCCTATAGCTAGAACATACATTTGTACTTTCTGTGTGGTATCTGTTAAAACACAAGACATAACAGGGAAAGTCAATCAAGTTGTGAAATATCTGAAAGACTGATAAACAATCAGGGAAAAGGCTGATGGAAAACTGCCACAAAAATTGACGTTTACTATAAAACGCCCTAAAAGGCCTTTCCTCTGAAAATCATAAGCTTTAGCGGAATGTCAGCCATGACATGTCTGATATGTACACTGTATACTTTACGTTTAATGATCTCCACTCTTATTTCCCATACACTCCATCTAGAAGCGATACGGGCAGCAGATGTGTGTTATTACAATGCTGTGACGTGGCGTAATAATATTTTTATTGCTATTATGTCTTGTCATCATTCCAGTTTGGCATTTGTTGATGGAACTGGCCTAACAAACCACACAAGCCCCGGTTTACATTAAGCGTTCTCCATCATCCAGGCTTCAAATTTAACACAGCATTTTTTTATGTAGTTATCGTTGATCGGCTAATTTCAGTAAATAATCAAGTCGTTATCCAACATATCCAGTTTTGGATTGATGGTGAAAATGGAAGAATTTGGCTTCTATACAAAACTATTCAAGGAAAAGCCATGTAACATTTGTGGCTGTAACATACAATTCCTACCGGAATTTTGTTCCATTTTTGTCTTGGTTGGCTCAGAGATGCAGTGAAACAGACCATGATGATTCTCCGAAACTCAACCGGAATTGGTAATGCTGAGACCCCATTTTGCATAGATTTTTAAAATGTAAATTAGACTGCAGAGATGTGGGATTAACCATGTTATAGTATCAAGGAGGTGATAGAGGCTAGGATTGTCTTGTCCTTCTTGGACATCTTTTGATTTTTTCATCATTTAATTTCACAAACCCCTGATGAGTTTTCCGTACACTTTGTGTACTCAAATATTACTTTACCAAGTAATAAGGAGAGTGGGCACTGCTCTAATAGTATTATTATTGGGTGTGCTCCTATAGAAACTAACAATAACACATCTTTTTTTGGTCATGTATTACTTTATACTACTGTATACATGTCAGTTTTTGCCTACATAATGATTGATATCCTTCTTCCACCAGGAGAAGACTAGTCTATCCAAAGGGTTTACTGAGATTACTATTCGTAACTCTGTTTAATAAACAGTGTAGTAAGAGTTCCCATTAATACAAAATAGGATAGAGAGAATCCACTCTTAAAATTAAAGGGACTGGAAACCCAAGGGCAATAATAAGGCAGTAAGCAGCTTGTCTGCCCCATGCACCTCTCCTCTATTTCCTGCAGTGCGTGGTAAAAGCTGTAGCAGGGCTCCAAAGTCCACCCTTCTTTCAATTTCTATACTCCAGGACCAAACAAAAAAGGGGTCTAACTTCCACTCTGGCCCTTGGCGCTCTCAGCGTGAACAATCACTGCAAGACACAGTGATCCCATAGCCGAGCATGCTCATAAGTCATAAAACTGTGCCACAAAATTCCCTTTTGCTTTGTGAGCCCCTGAAATTGAAGCAATTTCACTTAGAATACTTAGGGTATTTACATATAATTAAAGATTTTAAGATGCTTTGAAATGGCTATTTTTACACAGTTCCCAATAGGGGGTAAGGGAGAAGGAAGTTAGCATGTGCCTGGACAGGGACTTTAAGTGCTGAGAATGAAGCAGTAGTCTAAAGTGTTTAGAGTGGTGCATTAAGGGCGTCCAATCAACTAGAAATATATCACGGTTACTGCTATAGCACTAGACCAAGGATTCCCAAACAGTGGTACATGCATCACTGGTGTTACATGAGCTCCATTTGGGTGGTACCTGATGAGGCTGCAAACTGACCTGTATCTCAATCCGATCTGCTGTCTTTGCTTCAAAAATACAAATATTTCACAAAAGCTTTATCTGCATTTATCTGCATATGTTTTTGAGTGTTTTGTATGCCAAAAATACCATGCAAGTGGTACTGTACTTGGTGGTACTTAATAAAAAATGGTTGACAACTCCTACACTAGACTAGAGCATTGTCGCATATTTCTTCTTGGTCTTGTTTCTAAACAATTATTCTTGTGTTTCTATTGATCACTGAAGTCAGCTTGCTCCTAAACCTTTCCAAATGTTCTAAAATGTTTTTCTCTGCCGAACCTTATAATGTTACACACTTTTTGTATAGTAGCTATTACAAATCAACACTTCATTAAATATTACAAGATGTGTACGGTCCAAAAGACTTGCAGGCTCAGCATTGAGGAAAAAGAATATTTAAGTAGACACAAGAGGGTTACTTTAACCCAAACTATTGTGCTACTGATTTATATATGTGAGGCTGGAATAGGACACAAGTCTGCAAAATTCAAACATGTTCCTGGTAGATGAAAATAATCAACCTTTGCAATAATACTTTTGTTTTCTTATGTTTTATAGTTTCTTGAAAGAGGAAAATATGTAAAAAAAGGACAATACATTTATTTTTTGCATCCAACTGGTGAGGTTTATCAGCGTTCCTTTATCTACTGAGGAGAGTGACACAATTTAGAATTATATGTGTCAATGTACTACATCAAACATGTGGTTAGTTCTAATCCTTGTCTATAGTTCTTCCTTTTCCTGTTAGTATATGACATCTGAGTGTGCATCAGACTTATTAAGCTCTAGGCTGTCCATATGCCAGACTGGGGTATAAGAATGTTCAGGTGGCTGTCCTATAACCATGTTAAAAGCCTCAATATAGAACATTGAATCTATGACAGCAACAAAGCCCTAGCTGTAGTGATGTAGGATTTGAGAGCTGCAGGCTGCTCTAAAACTACTGGCGGGGCTGTAAAGGTGTTACTGGGCCCACAGTCAGTGGTGCCCAGAACAGGCTGAGTACCTGAGACCAGTCAGGACCATGACTGGGCCCAAAAGCCACATCATGAGTGCATGTTGACACTAGCAGGTGCCCTCGCAGAAGCTCCCACACAGACTATGCAAGGACCTCCAAATGGCAAAGGCCAGGGGGGCTTGTTCTCGGATGGAATAACATCTACACTCTATATTGGCCTATATAGCCAGAGAGACTGACTGTAACTGGAGATGCCTATGCTGAAGTAAGTTGTCTTTTTGTTTGATGTGCTGCTGGTCAAAGAAATATAAACAAGCAACCCCATGTATAAAGTCTTCTCTGTGTTTTGTGCCAAAAGATCCCTGAAATGCCTATTGCCTATACAATGCAATACAATGCCTATATATATATATATATATATATATATATATATATATATTCAAAAAATGGCAACTACTATCTTGCTAAATGGAGTTGTGATCACGTATCTACAGCTAACCTTCTAGAAACCATAGCCAAGGTTTGCTCAGTTTTGGACCGCTGATTTTAAGCGGGGGAATGTCTGTGCTGCTGACATACAACTAAGTGCTCACCACAGTTAAAAATCTTTTCTTACAAATCTTGGTATCACTCTTTATCTGTATCTCCTAAATTATCTGAGGAGCCTCTCATTTATTTGGTGACTTGGGGACCCAAAAATGGCCTAGAAATACAACTGACAGGTGGGTGAGTAGTGGGGGCACCCACCTGTCAAGGGGCTCCCAGAGGCAGAATCAGCCTGGGACTGTTGTGGAGGTGGTGGCGGCGAGTGAGGGGTGTCCTTTAACATAATGCGAAGTGTGCAGCAGATAGAAAGCAACTGTATGCTTACCTGAGCCAGCGATCAGGGTCGGCATTTTTTCTTCTCACAGAATGTCCATGGCTGGGGCGACAATAATATGGCTGCCTCCATGAGTGAGGACAATGTCAGTAGCCAGCTGTCAGTGTCCTGACTCATGGGGGCCAGCGTTCAGTCGCTTCCACTCTGCATTATCTTAAAGGGTGCCCCTCACTTGCCGCTGTGGGATAAAAGCTGTTTGATGGACTGCTCAGCAACCCATCAACCACTTCCGGCTGAAGTCTGTGTTTAAGTTCAGGGGCACGAGCTTACGAAGTTAGGGACAAACCCGAACATTGCGGTTTGGGTTCGTTCAACTATAGTTCTAAGCAAAGCCGATTTCCTCACTTCACAGCTGTCTCTGCTGTGGTCAGAAACAGATGTGGGACCAATGTGGCTTGTCATGCTCACTCATGTTGCTAGTTCCAAGAGACAGAATGGCTGCTAGACCACTTACTTGCGTGGTCCTGGATGAACTTATTTTTGTTGTTTGGTTAACAGCTTAACAAAAATAAAAAAATCTGGCCTTAGATACTACTAAATGTTAGTGCAATCAATGTATTTTATCATGATCAGCATGGAAATAAGTTGGTGATTAGGTTTAAAGAGGAACCCCTGGAGCCTTTTAGACCTTCCTGAATGGGCGGCGTGGTCACGCCACGGCTGCCGCTTAGAATTTCAGAAGCTTGAGGGCTGGTCTTTCTTTGGTCACACCCGATAAAATCCTGGGCTGACATTTGGCAGCAGTCAGCCCCTGGTAATTTTTATATGCTTAACAACCATATTTTATTCAGACTATGATTAGTGGAATTTAATATGAACGATGAGTGCAATTACATAATTATAGATTAGATTAAATACTAAATGAAAAAAAAAAAAAAAATAAAGAATACCGAGGGCTAGAACTTGGCTAGACCATATCATAACTCAATCACTTTTCCTGACTTGACGTTGTTCCCATTCTCCCCAACAGTCCAAGAAATTGGAATAGCCCTCTGGTGATTGTATACATTTTGTATTTCTATAATAGTAGCATGTAAATCCAAATTTATGAGCTGGAATTTTGCCACCATCCCCATCCAATTAGCTATTTTTATGTTAATAAACCCTCTATGGGTTTATGTTCCCAGGCTTTCTCATGGCAGTTTTCTATGTTTTCAAAAAACCTCATTAGTTTTTTTTTTGTTTCATTGTGTATTTAAGTGATCAAATAACCAAACTCTCAGTTAATAAAACAAATCTTTCCTTTCTGCAAAAACAAATGAATACATTTTCCCAACTGCTTACGTTCTAGAGAAGATCTGCTTACAAAGGTCAATTTTCTATGTTAATTACCAATTCTAGTGTCGCTTAAATATGGTTTGACAGTTTTGTTTAATTTGTCAAAACTTTGGGATTCGGTACATCCCAATTCCCGACTCCATAAGGCAATGGAGGGGAAGTTTAGGTTTTGTAAATGCAGTGCATACTGTAAACTGCCTCAATTCCATATGATCACACAAAAATATTTGGGGGTCATTGTGTTCATTAAAAAAAGGAAAATGTGTATAGTGATCTACATATCCGCAGATGTAATGGGATATCACTTGCAAAAGTCATGGGACTGAATGCAAAATGGTGACAAGCTTTTAGAATGTTCTGCTCAAATGTAGTATACCTGATCATGGGAACATTGATTGTGCTGACATGTTTGTCGTCTTAGAGCCTGACCCATCTACACAGTTTCACTATTAAGGTGGTTATTTAAGAAACACTAACGCCACGTAGTAACACGTAGCGCCAGGTGAACGCCGGCGCTCGATGCTAGAGTGCCAGCGCTGGTTTTGTGTTTGATTTTCTTAAATATGGGCTTCAGCGGTGAGTGTCAGACACACTTAACTTGCGCTACCTATCGTTCGCTGCAGCATTGTCCTATTATATGTGGCGTTGCTCTGGGCGGCTTTTCCTCAGAGCACTACATATGCATTGATTGAGGGAGAGTGCTTCTACAGCACCCTCCAGACATCACATTTATCAATGCTGAACAGGATACTACAGCGTCATTTGTCCGGCCGCTATGCTAGGTTATAGCGCCAGACACCCGCTTGCAGCGTCTACTAGCGGACACTCTAAGTGCCGCTACGTAAATGCTCGAATGGCAATACATGACGCTAGTCTTAAATTAGCCTCCACAAAAAATGTTACTGTACCTGTTGCAGGTTTTTATTGCAGAATAGACAATCACCTGATGACCTCATTCACATGGGAGCAACAATATCGCACTAGGAATAATTACATAAGCAATACATAAGAAACTATTCACTAAATTACAGAGCATAAATGTTTTTGTAGCACAGTGAATCACCAATAGTGTTAGGGCAAACCACCAAAGTTCCAAAGGCCTCAGCCAAATTGCATCAACTCAACAGTCATCGAACCAAATCGAACCTCAATTTCCAAGGTATTAAATAAAAAGAAAAAGGGCCAATTGTGTGATAACATTTGAAAACCAATATTGTGAATAAAAACAGATGTACTCACATGTACAAGCAGCAAAGCGTGCCTTTCAAAGAGTATTTGCCAGAATCAGGTTCTTTAAGTGTCTCCTGTTTTAGGTTGAAGTATGTCCACCATTTTTGTAGCCCACGTTCGGACCCAATCCATTTGAATAATAAATAATCCAGCTATGATCCCCATAGAGCTTAGACTCCTTGAAGGTTTTTGTGTGATGCCAATCCTCACTAGCTAACCGGCTTTCCCCTGTTTTCAGTTAGAGGTCCTTCATGATCTGTACTACATCGGAGTATGCTCAAGCAAGGAAACTTGGTGGGATGGGTCCCTCCAGCCACTATATCCAATTTGGAGGCCAACAACTCTTAAAAAGCATCTTCTGAGCTACAATCTGACAAGGTTCCTGGAGCACTGATATGTGTAGTGCATAGCCAAATACAAAGGCAGCAGCACTGATACGAATAACTCCCACACTACTGTTGTGCTTTACAATCTATCAAGCAGGACATGAGTCCTGCTGTTACATTATAAAAAGCCAAGCAGCTCCTTGCTGGGTTACACTGTAAATAAAACAGACCCTTGGCTGCTGTGTCATGATGGCTGCTCAAAGCAAACTAAGAGCCAGGTACATCAGAGAATGAGAGGACTGGCAAGCTGGATGATGCATGCTATAGCCAGAACAGAAACAGGTGGAACTGAGGTAATTTGGAATCATGCAGATGCATCTTACAGGTGCAGGGAGTATATGTGCTATAGTGCTTTTGCACGCATGCAGAAAAGCATGATATTACAGTAACTTCCTGGCATTAATTCCTCTATGGAATGCAATATTCCTGACAATGCAACAATTGATACACCCTGCTGTGTTACACTGTATATCTGCCAGATGCCCTGCTGTTAAAACATAAACAGCTTTACTGCTGACAACCGGCTAACTGTGGTGTTTTAGTGATCTCTCCATTGCACTGCTGTGATGGAGAGATCACATATAAACTGCTGTATCTGTGCCTTGGGTGTGGATCCACCAGTGCTGCCAAGGAGAGGGCATGTACCAGGTGGATGTATTACAGAAGTACTGAGGCTGAAGGAGGACAGCCATGTTTATGTCATGGAGAGAACCCTTGGTGAAATGGCTTTTACAGTAGCTGATCTGGTCCTGCATGCTGATACTGAGCATGTGCTAGTGGCCTACAAAATTAGGCCTGAGCCACTGGGAAGATACTTGCAGATCTTCATCCATACTACGGCCTTGTTCCAGCATGCACCTGAACCCTGAATGCCGAAGCTCTGTTCCAGAATGCACCTGTACCCAGAATGTCCAGCTCTGTACCTGCACGAACTGGAACCCTACCGCTCAGTTATGTTCCTGCACGCACCTGAACCTGAACAGCCGGCTTTGTTTCTGCACTTAACTGGATTTTGAGTTTTTCTCAGCTCTGCTCCTGCACATCTGTACCAAACTCTGGGCTCAGCACTTGCCATCAGTAGCTGGGGGACCCTGGCGAAATCCAGACTTGCCGGCAAACTAAAGCTGTCTTGCGTTGTAGTGCTGTAGACATTCCCTGCTGGCCTCTTCCCAGCTTAACATTAACCCCATCTTGTCTTTCAGTTCTTGAGTTCCAGATCAGCTAAACAGAATCTGCAACTCAGCAATCTTTGACAATCTGGCCTTCCCTTCTGCTGCGTTTCCCCTGTAACCACTCAGGGGAAGCCGCAGGCAGTACTGCTAGCAGTAGTCTGTGTCTACAACGGCCACCATCGCTGAAAGTAGCTCTGTGGAATTAAGGCCTAATTGAGACAAGGATGCCCTCAACTATTAGTGGAGTGGCCACCTTCACTGTAGCAAGGAGCTATGTGTAAGTAAGGCCCAAGAGAGCCCTGTTCCAGTTTCAAAACCTTGCAGTTTCCTCAGGGTTCACCGATTTCTGTGGCCAAAAATGTACCAGCTCACATATATATTTATATGTGTTTTATATTAAATTGTAATACTTCACTTTTAACATGCACACAATTACAATTACCACATAAAAATAACAAACTGTCATTCTACTCCAAGCTTCAGATGATGTTTTATGGGAAAGTACAGTAAGGTGATTTATCTCCGCCTAATCATCTGCTTAGCTAAAAAATCACCACCAAAGAGCATGCATCAAATTAACTGCTCAGATACAAAAATGTCATCATAAATAAGACAACCAGAATAATGTTTCATATCAGACACATTTTTCTTTTCCCCCGGTGATGTGCATGAACTAGAGTCCCATCTGCTGACTCATGTAAGCATTGGAGGACATAATAATTAAGCATTAGCATATGTCACTGCTGTGTATTGTTGAAGGAGTTACCTTTACTGTTCTGGCAATTCCTTCTGAAACCCTAGTGGTTGTCACTCTGGTAACACATTGCGGTTGCTTCTACCATATGACTGTTGGTAGTACTTATGTCCACAAACTACACCCATGCATTCCTCAGCCTCACTGGCTCTATCTGATTGAGATTGGGGTCCCGATGATCCGATTCCCCAATTAACCCAATTATCAAATTCTCAACACCCTATCAGTGCTGACAATCCCAACATTAAATGTGTTTAAGTCTTGCTCCAACTAACAGTGCTGAAATCCAGGTGTTGAAAACAACTGTTTCAAAAAAAGTAATTCCACTGCCTTCAAAAATATTTATAGGCAACTTTAAGATGACCCGCGCAAAAAAAAAGCACATGACTAGAGCAACTGCTTCAATAAATAGGCTTATGGTTCTTATAAAAGCTAAATTAGAAAGGGCTTTTTATTTCTAATAACCCAC